>JAMPIV010001861.1:0-675000 GCA_024509875.1 Oreohelix idahoensis
TTTCCGCTCTAAGGCCATCTGCAAATATCCCCACTAACTGTATTTCTACATCAGGTATGGTAGGGATTTCTCCGCAAAACGCCTCTTCTGCCATATTGAGGAATCGATCTCCAAAAAGTTGTACCGATTCATCTCTTTCCTGTTTCATGCTTCTAAGGACGGACCAAGCATGCATTTTGTCTATGATTTCCCCATATCTCTGGGTGAGCTCTTTTTTTTTAGGGACTCGTAGGTTTCTGTGGGGTACTGCTGGGACCTCCTTCTTAAAAAATCAGTCACGTACGAATCAGAACCTAACAGAGCGATTTTCTTTTTCTCTTCATCCGTTGTTGCCTCTGCTAGTGCCGCAAATTTATCCATGTCGGACAACCATCTTCTGAAATTTTTTTTGTTTCCATCGAACGGCTGAACAATGGATCTAACCTGTGTGAATTTCGCGTAGTTGTCATTTTTCTGTAGGGTTTCAGTAATTTTCTGTAGCGCTATTATTGTTGGTCCTTCCATACTTTGTCTGTCCTGGGGCTGCAGTGGTTGTGTATTTACGGGTTGGTTCTGTGGTTGTTGTTGTTGTTCCACACCCAGCTGTTGAAAATTTTCCATTAATTGATCCATCTTCGCTTCTGCTCTTTTTTTTTAGAGGACTGGTCATACGGCACCAAATTGAGATGTGTGGCCGGGTAGGGTAGTGGGGATTGCTGTTTTGAATAGAGAGTATTAGATTTTGATTACTAGCTAGCCTGCTAGAGGTGACGATTTCTCTCTACAGACTTACAGGAATTTACCAGGTTCGGGGACAATCCTCTAAGGTGTAGTATTAGAGCAGATGTGTTTTTATTTATATAATTTACCAGCAAGAGTAGTTATTGTTCATTTATTCTTTCCTTCTTTCCTCTCATGAATGTATGGCAAAGCAAATGAGTGACGACCTGCCTTTAGTATAAAGGTGACGTTTATTAAATTTTAACGTAATTACAAGTCGACATGGTAAAACTTCATAAGACACATATGACACTTATTCTTCTTCATAATGCCACATTTTCAAGTAAGTGCATACCAGTAGTGCAATAGGGGTTATTCTGCTTCTTCAGGATATAAAATTTACCATATCTTCTTCATCAAAACAAATAAATCCTGCATGTACATTTGCACAGAAGTCTTTCAGCCATTGTTCTCTTGCTAAATCTGCAACAATCTTTCGATTTCGGCAGGGTTAATAATTTTATAGTAATCAGTTCCTACTTACTGTCCTCGAATATAAAGTCTAATTACACAAAATGCACTTTGAAGAGAACATGCCATCGTTTCTGGAATTTCTAATTCTTCCTTTGAATGACTTTCATGCAGTAAAAACCACTGTGTTATCAGCACAAACTTTCTGATCTAGCTAGACGCGTCCTTCTTCTCCAACTAATTAGGTTGCTGGGTAAATTATTCGCGTCCCTTCTACATTTTTCTGAGCTCACGATTGGATAAAAATCACGTGACGTATGCTTGGCGAAGCGAAGCTTAGCCTGGTTTAATTAAACATCTGCGCCAAGACTTTTTAATCTTCTGTTTCTATAAAAATTTATTTTATGTTAATATAGCCTGTATCTAAAAATTTACGGTATACGCGGTTACAGTAACTTTACACGCCTTTCATTTATTTCCCACCTTGCATTATCCTGGGAAACCCACTTGGCCACGTTAGACAAGTATTGTTTACTTTGGTGAAACGCCTGGTTTTTAAACAACACGACTGTCACCACCTTGAGACACAATAGCACGTCGCGACAAAGGACTCGTGAAACGCACAGGAATGTGTGTTGCCAGATGGTAGCTGTTACGCACAAATAATTACTTTTTTCCAAAGTCTTTGTATGATCGTTTTTCGTATGTTATCATTATTTGACTGAAATGCATGTTATATATATTTTATGGTCAAAGGGACAGAACCCGATATATCGATACTGCTATTTTTTATGAGTTTACCTCCTCTTGTATAGAGACACGTTCGGTCTATAATGTCTTGAACGAAGCGTGACCATATCTCCTTATTTGGTAGTATCAGTCAACTGTTGTAGATGTTTGAAACCTTTCTTAACGCTTCTGTTCATGTCCATAAAAGGCGCGACTGTGTAAGACTTTTATCTCGAATGTTCTTAGAATCGTCTTATTGTGAACAGCGACTCAGAGATTGTCACTCTGCGCATGTCTCGACTTGGTTGTCGTTTTGGTTGTTCCGCCCAGGTCGGAGAGTGGAGAAATGGACTGATTAGCGAGCGGACGCGACTGCGTCTTGTGATTCTCTGAGGGAAATACATTGTCTTTGTGAGTTAGTTAGCTAACTAGACTATTTCCCCGTATTATTCAAGCCTGCCTGGAGGCATATGTTCATGGTTGATTTTCCGAAATAAGGTAATTCCTCTTGTATCGAACTTTAGGCTATCATCTAGAGGTTCGTCATTTTGTCGCCTTTTTGCTCGCCTGTGTGATTCAAAATGGAGAGGTACTTTGACTAGGATTAAGTCACCGGTATCTTTATACCTGAACTAGTTATATATCTATGGGTCGCTCTAGACCAACAAGACTATTGTCTGTGTTCCAGGATTCGTTATATCAGAGATCACGTCCAAGTCAGATGGTTAGACTTAGGAAGGTTATAAAGGTCGAGCTGACCTGTAATCCATGTATGCTACTCACGTGCAGACAGTAAACGGACGTATTGTATACATCTGATCTGCTAGCATCAGGAAGGAATAATTATTATTGTCTATGAACATTAAGGATCTGCAGCTGACCACGGTTGCAGAAGTTATATGTATTATTTATCAAGCTTCGCTATGATATTTGTTTTCCATACAACTATTGAGTATTGACTTCTACATGACTGTCAGTTAACATGAGTTTGAATGCTGCATTCGTTGTACTATGCCCATGATAACATAAGTATCATGACTGTTTTGTGGCGTGCAATAAATGGTATAAACCTAAAGCGAAGTTACCATTTTTATGACTCTACACGTCATGTTGCCTGTGGTGTACCCTGAACTGTTCTACTGCAACACACACACAGCAACAATCTAAACCAGATAAGACACCCACATCTTGCATTGTAATACCTGGTGTCGATAGAGGTGGTAATTTGACGGCATCCTAATTCCACCCTTATCAATTCATGGTGGCCAGTAGTTGGTTTATTCTGGTACCAACTCTCAAGGGGGTCAACAAACCCAGACATCATCAGCAGACTACAAGACAACATTGCAGTTGCTATTCATCACCTTTGATGAAATTTTTTTGAAAGACGCAGCAGTACTGACAGTTGTTGATATTTTGAAACTACCCGGCGCTGCTCGGCGGTATTGAAGTTTGTCTACAAATAGAAGGACAAGTACCGAGCGAATGGATTTCCTGATCTGTTGAGAAGAAGGACAAGTGCCGTAACAACTGTTCCGGTCTCAGAATTACTGTTGCAGATTCAGAAGGTCAAGTTCAGAAGCTGTTTCCTGTCAGAAGCTGTTTCCTGTTAGAAGCTCATTTCCTTCGTCATGGCAGTTTACGAGAGCAGATATGGATCAACGTTGGATCATTGTCCTAAGAATGCTGATCACATCCTGTTCTGAACTGTGCTGACGTTGTGGATACATAGAAGTTAAGTGGCCTGTTTTGTTTGTGAACTGTGCCCTTATGTTCTAACTGAGCCTTCTGTCTATCACATTTTTCGCACTCTTTATATGTTTACATGTTATATGTTATTTGGATTTGTATTTATATGTTTATATTTCTGCGGGTTTTCTCGGTTGGGTGGTGTCTTTCAGTAGATGATACCACGTCACAGAGGTTCTACTGTTAGCGTTTTCGTTAGGGACTGTGCGAATTTCCTACTGTGAAATTTGCTAGCGACAATCGTTGCTATATCTGTTTAGTTGTGACGAGTTGTGCTTTATTTTCGTTTTTTGTATATTTTTTTTTTTTGTTTCTCTCTTTCTTTCTGTTTTTTAGTTTCGATTTCAATTGTTTGTATTTGTAGGTCTCCTCTTTTCTATTATTCAGTTCTTCACGTAAATTTTTGTGTATATACTGTAGCGTCATTTGTTTGTCATATCTTCGCATTCTGTCATCATATTCTTTTTAGTTTCGCTGTTTATTTATTTGACTTATGCGAATGTTTTCGTATTGTTTGATCTTTGTTATTGTTTACATTGACTCTGATCTTTGTTATTGTTTACATTGACGTTGATCTTTGTTATTGTTTACATTGACTCTGATCTTTGTTATTGTTTACATTGACTTTGATCTTTGTTTTGTTTACATTGTTGGTACTTTGTTATTGTTTACATTGTCTTGTTATTGTTTGCATAGTTCTTGCATAGTTAGCTTTCACTATTGTTACATATATGCTCATGCACTATTGATCTATAGTGCACTTATCATAACTAGCTGGTGGTTTGTTGCTTATGCACTATTGTAGTGCAGTTATAATAAATAACTGATGGTTATGCACTGATTTGGGTAGTGCACTGATAATTAAGAGGTGACTTGTGATATTATTGTACAACTGATAATACAAATTGGTGTCAAGTCTTGTTTCCCACAGAGATTGGAGTAAACATAGTAATTATACAAGCACTTTATTAAGTCTTGTTGCTATTAAGATTGAAATAAGATAATTAATTATTTCAGGTTCTGTACTCACATTTTAGACATCATGTCTACATTTGAGTACTTTATTGAGCAGGGTAAAGCCCTTGGGAAGACAGGTGATAAATTAGAAGAATTTGCGACTGTTCAATATGCCAAGGCATTGAAGTCGGAGGAAAAGAAAATGAAAGAACTAACTGAACAAAAGAGAATAGATGCTGAAAATTTAAAACTGCAGATGCAGGTAGATGAAAAGAGATTACAAATGGAAATGGAAAAACAAAAAAGAGAAGCAGAATCTCAGGAGAAGAGACTTCAGGCTGAGGTTGAAAATAAGAGACTTGAAAAAGAAGCTGAAAATAAGAGACTTGAAAAAGAAGCTGAAAATAAGAGACTTGAAATAGAGGCTGAAAATAAAAGATTAGAAAAAAAGTTACAGGCTGAGGCTGAGGAAAGAAAGTTACAGGCTGAGGCTGAGGAAAGAAGGTTACAAAGAGAGTCTGATGAGAGAAAAGCAAAAATGGAACATGAAGAAAAACTCTTAGCTTTGGAGTTAGAAAAGTTGAAGTTATCTAGTAATGCTAATGATGCTAATAAGGTATCATCTGCTAATAAGTCTAATGCTGTTGATTTCAAGCTTAATTTACCAGCATTCAATGCTTCAATTGATGATATAACATTTTATCTAGATAGATTTGAAAGTGCATGTAAGGTGCATAATATAGATAAAACATTATATGTTTATCATCTGTCCAAGATACTTAGAGGTGATGCTTTGACTTTGTTGGGTATGGTAGATGTGCCTGACAAGAACAACTATGAGGTTGTCAGGGCGGCATTGTTAAAGAAGTACCAACTTAACGAAGACGGATATCGTCTTAAATTTAAAAACATGTTACCAGAAACTGGAGTTGAATTCTCAGAATTCATCTCAGGCATACGTCTTACTTTTTTACGATGGGTTGAGCTTTCTAAGACAGAAAGTACATTTGAAGCCCTCATGGACTTACTTCTTAGAGACAAGGTTATGTCTTCTGTTAATGAAGCTTTTCTTTCTTTTCTTCATGAGCGTAAGCCTAAAAATATAAAAGAAATGGAAGAATACTGTAGCCAGTATGTTACTGCACATCCTCACATAACCATTAGCAACTCTAAGGTAAAAGAAGGTCTGCCAGTTGCTTCGGCAGCACCTTATGGCCCGAATTTTATGCGTAAATTTCAGGGTAGCCAGCAAAATTTCAATAAAAAGAGTAACCGTAATTATGCCCAGAACCATGGTAATCAATTTCAGGGAGATTCTTCTTCCCAGAACTGGAGACAACCTAATATTACACGGTATTCTATTCCCGGTAACTTTAGAAATTTTCATAAAGGTAATCGGTATAGAGGAAAATATTTTTTGCAGAGACCTCAATACCAAGATAATAGAGGTTCTCAACAGCATAGAGATGGTAATGACAGTTATGGAAACTGGAACGCAAACCAGGATAAAAATTACAGTAGGGACTTTAATGATAATTGCAGAGGCAATAATGGTCGCGGTAGATCGCAACAGAAGAGAAAAAGATATCAACAGACAAACTCTGTTCAACAAGAATCTCAGGGAGCAGATAAACAGGTTAATAATGATAAAGACCATAATGCTATCGGATGCTCATCTTTTGACTTTGGTAGGGCAAATAAATGTATCCAATGCAGTACTTTATTTGATCCGAAAACCATTAGTACTCTAAGCTGTGGTCATCCTTTGCCCGCTCTTCCTGCTAATGTTGCTCATGATGGGAGAGGTTCTCTTATATTACATAAGGGGCTTGTAAATAGTAATCCAGTCTCGGTGTTGTTTGATTCTGGATGTACTACTGTCGGGGTTAGGCAATCTCTTGTAGATCCATTCTGTGCTACAGGAAAGGTCATCAAATGTGTCACATTTGGTGGCACGTTGGAAAAATATCCTACTGCCATAATACATATTGCTACTCCTTTCTTCACGGGAGAGGTCCACGCGTGTCTACTTCCAAACCCTATTGCGGACCTTATTATTGGTCGTATTCACGGAGTTAGGGAATGTACCCCACAGCAGATTGCTGTTTGGGAAGAGCAAAACATTGAAGCTACCAATACGGTGGTCACAAGAGCACATGCTCTGGATCCACCTCAAACTTCATTAACTAATAATGATGAAGTAAATGAACAAAATAGTCACTTGACTATTACACGTGACTCATTTATCAAATTGCAAGAAGAAGATCCGTCGTTACAAAAATTCTTCATTCTAGCAAAAAAAGGTGATCCTAATCAAAATACTAATAGAAAATCTTGGATTTCTATGAAGAACGGCGTACTTGTACGTATGGTACAAGACTCGACTACATCCACTCATTCACAAATTCTTGTGCCTAAGAGCATGAGGGTGCAAATATTGCAACATGCTCATGACTCGCAATGTGCTGGACATATGGGTTTTTCCCGTACAAAGTCGAGAGTTCTTGCGGCTTTCTTTTGGCCATTTGTGAGCAAGGACATACGAATGTACTGTCGCTCTTGCAAAGTATGTCAGGAGGTCAAATCTAAAGGACCACGACATGCTGCGCCTATTCAGGCTGCTGACATTCCAATTCGCCCTTTTCAAAAAATGGCAATAGATATTATCGGTCCTTTTAGAATTAAGTCGGCTAGAGGGCATCAATTTATTCTTACATGTGTCGATATGTGCACACGTTGGCCAGAGGCAATACCTCTCAAGAGCATCTCAACTGCTGATATCGCAGACGCTCTTTGGCTGATATTTTCTCGCTTGGGTTTTCCCGGAGAAATATTGTCAGACCATGGCACTCAACTGATATCAGACACTATGTCACAGGTAATGTCTATGCTACATATAAAAAGGTCTCTCAGCAGTATCTATCACCCAATGTCTAATGGGTTGGTCGAACGTTTAAATAGGACTCTAAAAACTTTACTGGGTAAAATAACTGAGGATCATCCTCAGGATTGGGACAGGGTCTTACCCGCGGCTCTCTTTGCGTATAGAGAGGTCCCCAATGAACATACGGGGTTTTCCCCTTTTGAACTTGTCTTTGGCGCGCAACCGCGCGGCCCTATGTCTTTACTTCACGATCTAATCACTGCCGATAATATTAGCGATGAGACTCAGTCTTCTTATGAGTACGTCATTGCTCTTAGGAAAAAAATCATTGAGGCATGCAGACTAGCAACTTCGTCTTCCGAATTTGCTAAAGAAAAGGCAAGGCAGTTTGCGAATAAGAATAGATGTCTACGACAACTTTGTCCAGGTGACAAAGCTCTCGTTCTACTTCCTTCAAGGGAGAACAGACTTCTAATTGCATGGAAAGGTCCATATGCAATAGTCTCCAAAATTTCTGATGTCGACTATGTTGTCGATATTGATGGAAAGCATAAAACTTTCCACATAAATATGCTCACGGAATTTCATGAAAGACCAGACTATTTGCAGCCTATTTTCCAGGCAACGGACAATTCTCAAGTACCTCATGGTCAATACTCATCGCTGTCAGTTATACAGGATGAGGAAACTACTTTTTCTGATGTCAATCTTCCTCTTTCTATGGTCCCACTTTATTCTACGGAATCTTGGAAAAACGTGACCGTTTCTCCAAATCTTTCCGCTGAGGAACATCGACAAGTTTCTTCGATGTTGCAAACATTTCAGGATGTTCTTACAGACATCCCGGGACACACACATGTCATTGAACATGACATTGTGCTAACTGATCATAATCCTATCAGAGTCAGACCCTATCCAATACCTATCCATTTCCAGTCTCAAGTCGAAAAAGAATTGGATGAAATGATACGTTTGGAAATCATTGAACCATCCACTTCAGCATACTCTTCGTCTATGGTTATTGTTCGAAAGAAGGATAATAACATTCGCATTTGCGTAGATTATCGCAAATTGAACCAAGTTACGAAGTTCGACGCTGAACCTATGCCTTCATTAGAAGAACTACTCAATAAACTTTCTAATTCTAGATTCTTTACCAAACTAGATTTGTCTAAAGGTTATTGGCAAGTCCCGCTAACTGAACGTGCCAAACCTTTTACAGCTTTTTCTACACCTAGGGGTTTATTCCAATGGAATTTCATGCCTTTTGGTCTTATGAACGCCCCTGCTACATTCGTACGCATGATGCGGCGAATTCTCGCATATCGTACAGATGTCATAGCATATCTAGATGATATCTGTCTATTTAGTGATTCCTGGGAAGATCACTATTTGGGTTTATACGAATTACTGTCTACTCTTCGCGAGTATAACTTGACTGCAAAACCCTCTAAAGCCTTTATAGGATTTAGTGAGATTTCTTTCCTAGGTCATCGTGTTGGTCATGGTCTTTTAAAGACAGAGGACCACAATGTTTCAAAAATACTTAACATTTCGGTCCCTAAGACAAAGAAACAAGTAAGGAGTCTATTAGGTTTGATCCAATTCTACGGACGATTCATTCCGAATCTGTCCTCCATTATGGCACCGCTTTCTACTTTATTGAAGAAAGGGTCGCCTAATTTGATCCGCTGGTCAAAAGAATGTCAATCCTCATTGGACCAGGTTAAAGACCTATTTTCATCTCCACCTATTCTTAGGTTACCTACTATTGAGAAGACTTTTGTTCTTCGAAGTGACGCCTCGTCAACTGGGATTGGGGCAGCACTAATGCAGGAGTATTCTGATACTCTGCATCCGGTGATGTATATCTCTAGGAAATTAAATGCTGCAGAAAAGAATTACTCGGTTTTAGACCGTGAGTTATTGGCTATGGTATGGTCTATTCTGAAGTTACAAAGATTTCTTCTAGGCGCACATTTCATTGTGGAAACCGACCAGAAAGCGCTTACTGCTATTCAGAGCAAAAACTTGAAGAGCTCGAGGTCCACTCGTTATGCCATAGCTCTTCAACCATTTCATTTCTCGGTTCGAGCTATCCGTGGTTCGGATAATGTAATGGCGGACATTCTGTCCAGATGCCCACACGATTCCACATGATTCTTCTGTCATATATATATTTCCTGATATACAGTCCAATGTTATAATGACATGTTAGTAGTTTTTTTTGTTCTCACTTTTTTGAGGGGGAATTTATAACATTGTACCATGTAATTATCTAAGAAGGCTTAGTTAGTGATATACGGGCCAAAAGATCACTCGGCCACATTTAAATAAATTATTTTCAGGATTGTATTGAGAGATTTACCAGTTGTCTTTAAGATTTGTGTTATTGATATTTTCGCAGCACATCATTGAAGATGCGAAATTGTGTCCATTGTGGAACTTTGAGTATATCAAGTCCTGTCCTAGATTGGGAGCGGATGATGTCCACATCTTCTTCTATTGAATGTTTTATGTCAACGAAGATCAACACATGTATTACTTATTAGTTACTGATGCATTACATAATGTAATAAAATAGTGCGGTATATTAATATATTACACCGCTATTTGCAACACATTGTATGATATCATAATAATATATTTGATTTCATATATTGGTATGAGAATAATTTGACTTTTATTATGATGTTGCCAGCATTGTGGTTTGTGTTGGTGGCACCTTCCTGGGATATATACGCGTATACTTAGATAAATTTTTCTCTAAGGACCTGGGATATGATCTCAGTTTCGCTCCAAGTGTTGAGCTATTTTGTTAGGTATATCCGCGCATCATACGTGCGTTAGGAGCCTAGATTTTTCCGGCTCCAGGATTTAAAAAAAAAAAATGTTTCATTTTTTTTTCCCGGGAGGGTGCGGTAATGTTACGCACAAATAATTACTTTTTTCCAAAGTCTTTGTATGATCGTTTTTCGTATGTATGATCATTATTTGACTGAAATGCATGTTATATATATTTTATGGTCAAAGGGACAGAACCCGATATATCGATACTGCTATTTTTTATGAGTTTACCTCCTCTTGTATAGAGACACGTTCGGTCTATAATGTCTTGAACGAAGCGTGACCATATCTCCTTATTTGGTAGTATCAGTCAACTGTTGTAGATGTTTGAAACCTTTCTTAACGCTTCTGTTCATGTCCATAAAAGGCGCGACTGTGTAAGACTTTTATCTCGAATGTTCTTAGAATCGTCTTATTGTGAACAGCGACTCAGAGATTGTCACTCTGCGCATGTCTCGACTTGGTTGTCGTTGGTTGTTCCGCCCAGGTCGGGCAGTTGAGAAATGGACTGATTAGCGAGCGGACGCGACTGCGTCTTGTGATTCTCTGAGGGAAATACATTGTCTTTGTGAGTTAGTTAGCTAACTAGACTATTTCCCCGTATTATTCAAGCCTGCCTGGAGGCATATGTTCATGGTTGATTTTCCGAAATAAGGTAATTCCTCTTGTATCGAACTTTAGGCTATCATCTAGAGGTTCGTCATTTTGTCGCCTTTTTGCTCGCCTGTGTGATTCAAAATGGAGAGGTACTTTGACTAGGATTAAGTCACCGGTATCTTTATACCTGAACTAGTTATATATCTATGGGTCGCTCTAGACCAACAAGACTATTGTCTGTGTTCCAGGATTCGTTATATCAGAGATCACGTCCAAGTCAGATGGTTAGACTTAGGAAGGTTATAAAGGTCGAGCTGACCTGTAATCCATGTATGCTACTCACGTGCAGACAGTAAACGGACGTATTGTATACATCTGATCTGCTAGCATCAGGAAGGAATAATTATTATTGTCTATGAACATTAAGGATCTGCAGCTGACCACGGTTGCAGAAGTTATATGTATTATTTATCAAGCTTCGCTATGATATTTGTTTTCCATACAACTATTGAGTATTGACTTCTACATGACTGTCAGTTAACATGAGTTTGAATGCTGCATTCGTTGTACTATGCCCATGATAACATAAGTATCATGACTGTTTTGTGGCGTGCAATAAATGGTATAAACCTAAAGCGAAGTTACCATTTTTATGACTCTACACGTCATGTGCCATGTACCCTTGCTACTGTGGTGACACCCACCTTGCTGAACTGTTCTAACTAATGCAGTAGCCACAGTTTAAGCCTCATGTCGTGTACGGAGCAACAAACAAAGAGATTAAAACCATCTCACAACAATAAGAGCCGGCGAACCCACAGAGAGGATACGGTTGTTTTCTTCATTGGGTGTTCAATCTTAACCCAAGGTTTGTCTGGCAAACGAACCCGCAGCACGAAATTGAAGAGCTAATTGTGAGAGCCCACCCACTTTAGCGATTGACGTGGATTGCGAACATCATGGTGTCACAATGCGTGATGGACACCTAGCTATTGGATTAGGAGCGGAGTCTAACATATGGGCAACAAGAAATATAACGAGATGCTCGCCAGAAATACAGTACGGTGTTTTTAACATCGCGGCGCACAAGAGTGTTCCCTGCCGCATAGCCTGTGACAGCTTATTCTAATATTTCATTCCTGTGTGGATATTTGATATATATCTGTGGAGTTTGATTTTACAGTGTTTTTAAGGAATTTGCGACGGAAAAATGAGTGTGTCCAGCAGAAGTATGAGTCTACACATTACGTGTTTCGCGTCTAAACGGAAAGAAGCTAGAGAAGCGTACGTCCAGATAGCAGAATTCACAAGTTAGTAATCAACACTTCCTAATTTACAGGTAAGTCTCGCCCGCGTTTGTAAACGGTGGTGGTGCAGCATGTTATTCACGTGTTGTAAAGTGTTCACAAGGTGATTCGCATATACATATATCAAGTTCAACTCACTCGAAAACTTACCGCCTGAGTCAAGTGAAAGCACGCACAAGTTGATTCTCATATATCTATATCAAGTCCAACTGACTCAAAAGCGTATTCCTTCAAAAGCGTATTCCCTGAATCAAGATTACATACTCACAAGTTGATCAGTCTACCTACCAAGATCACTTAGTCACAAATTGATTCGCCAAGATATCTAGCTCAAATTACCAATTTCAGCTACTCACTACGTCAGTTCATGAAGTTAATTCGTCTACTTTCATCGTATATTGCACGACGTAAATTCACTCAAACTAGCTTCATTGCACGAAATCCACTTATTACAAGAAGATCATTCATTGAAGAGCTCCAGTCTAGTCAGTGCCTTTTCAAGATCCGACAGCAGACATTTTCCTGAGACAACGGTCAACGGTTTATCAACGCTAGAGAGATTTCCAAACATTAAAGAACAGTAAATCTTCCAAGTTCTCAATACTACAAATGTTTTCATCAGTACGTCCTCGTCTTGGAGATAACCCACACGACACACCATACACCTACATTGGACAAACACTGCATACCTGTGTATAATCACACAGTAGAGGAAAACTGAGAGACATATAGACAGTGTAGATTTGGACATCAGTGTGGTAACACTTAGCATATCACACTATTGTTTCACTGTTCACATAGGTTCACTCTTATATTTAATTAACTACATTATTTACATCTCATCTGTATGTGTGTGAATTGTCTTTCACCGTCATCACTTTTTATTTTTCTACTAACGTTTTATTTAACTAATAAACTATACAGCCACGTTGATCATATCCTAGTTCGTTAATGTATCACTCGTGCTGTCGGTGTTAAATATTTACATATAGGTAAAATCCTTCATTTAGATGAGGTTGAGGGCTCTTTCTTTATCAAGATCTGAGGGCAGAAGCTAAGTTCGTGGGGAAATAGAACCCTTTCCATAATCTATTAGAAAACAGTATCTAGTGGAGAGCATTCGCATGCTTTTTTTCTTGTCCTTATTTCGAACAGGTCTCTTTCTTTCGTAACGAGGCAATTTCTGGAGACCTTCTTTATAACATTCCATAGGCCATCTTCGGCAACAACTACTGTTGTAGTTACACCAGTATACAGTTAAGACAACATGGGAAGAGTTCAACAAGGGAGCTGATGGTGGGCATCAAAGGTTGAGATCTTTGGAGGGATATGTTCAGTAACGCCTTCAGGTACGGCGCTAAACTTGACTTCCTACTTATTTTCCAACATATCTAACCAACTAAATCATAGATGGTCCGCATCAGTAGACAACATTAATAAGAAGAAAGAATGTTCACAGATACATCTTTTCTATTCGACAAACACAAACGACAAAGATTTGAAATAACAAAATGAATTAGAGATTCTGGGAGTTTTATGGAAGGGAATCACCCCATCGCTCTCTCTCTCTCTTTCTCTCTCTCTCTCTCTCTCTCTCTCTCTCTCTCTCTCTCTCTCTCCCTCCCTCCCTCTCTCTCTTATATGACAAGTTTCCTACATCACAATGTCTCTAGTTTTTTACATCATCATCATCTCAGCCCGTAACCGGTCATGGGTCGTAGGGGTGCCATGGTGGAAGCATCAGCAGACAGGGTTCTCCACTGCTCTCTATCCTCAGCAATGCGTACAAGTGTGGAAAAACCGTGTCCTGCCCATTCTTTGATGTTATCAGCCCAGGATTTTCTCTGCCTTCCTCTTCTCCGTTTACCTTCGACTGTTCCCTGAAGGATCGTTTTTGAAAGGGAGTCATGACGAGTTACATGCCCAAACCAGGCAAGCTTTCGACGTTTCACTGTTGACAAAAGTGGTTCTTGGTGGCCTGCATAGGTGTTTATCAAGCTAAGTAATGTCTAAATATGCTAGTACTGTTTGCAAACAAGTAGTATAACACAAAATTATCATCAGACAGTTCTGCTTATTGAGACAATGGCATAAACACAAATTGAATAACGAACAAGCACATCAAACATACCTCTGCGATATTCACATACTGTTTTTTTAAATGTGTTAATCGAGGACTCGTAATTCGATTTATCATAGTAAGAAGAACCTCAGCATTTTGGCTGTATTGTTTCGATAGATGGATCTCATCGTTTAAAAAAAGCTCTATCAACGCACAGTACGGATGCTGGCTCCTTTAAACGCGCCAACACGCCGACACCTATTTTCTTTAGTAGTATTAAATGGATTGCTCTTTAACGAGTGCGGCCTTTATACAAACAGACACTGCTTGCCTCTTACATATTCACATTTGATATTATTATGCACTGGCTATTTGCCCAATTTTATAGAATTCAACTTTAATTACTGTGACTGCAGCAAAATGGAAATTTCGCCCTAATTTAGTCATCTTTAAGACTAATCGCAATATCTTCTTCTTCTTCCTCTTCCTCGTTCGCCCTGAAAAGGACGGTGGTTGCGTTGTGTCTGTTTACGCCTAAGCTGTGATTTCTGCACCTTTCGGTCGACACATCCGACTTCAGCACGGCATTTTTTAGGGACCGGGTTTGCCTTCCCATTGCGATCCGCACTCGCTCAGCCAGACTGCACTGCTGCAGACTGTTTCCAGGACCACCACGTGGAAATTTCGCCCTAATTTAGTCATCTTTAAGACTAATCGCAATATCTTCTTCTTCTTCCTCTTCCTCGTTCGCCCTGAAAAGGACGGTGGTTGCGTTGTGTCTGTTTACGCCTAAGCTGTGATTTCTGCACCTTTCGGTCGACACATCCGACTTCAGCACGGCATTTTTTAGGGACCGGGTTTGCCTTCCCATTGCGATCCGCACTCGCTCAGCCAGACTGCACTGCTGCAGACTGTTTCCAGGACCACCACGTGGAAATTTCGCCCTAATTTAGTCATCTTTAAGACTAATCGCAATATCTTCTTCTTCTTCCTCTTCCTCGTTCGCCCTGAAAAGGACGGTGGTTGCGTTGTGTCTGTTTACGCCTAAGCTGTGATTTCTGCACCTTTCGGTCGACACATCCGACTTCAGCACGGCCTTTTTAGGGACCGGGTTTGCCTTCCCATTGCGATCCGCACTCGCTCAGCCAGACTGCACTGCTGCAGACTGTTTCCAGGACCACCACGTGGAGGTGGAGTGCCGTCTTGACCAGCTCTGGTTCGCTGGTCCTGATGCAAGCAGTACAGCTATGGGTCGCTGACTGCATTCACTATTGCTGCATCTTGGGGTCCCAATCGCAATATAATTCTATATGTGAGTTCACAATGTCGGAATTACCTAATTATGCTAAGATGAAAAGGGAGGCAACCAATCAAAATTGCCAAAAGAGAGCCGATCAAATGCAGGGGAGGTGAAAAGGATAAACCAATCGGAATGAGAGGGGGAAATCCAACCAGATTCAGACTAAACCAATCGGAATGATGAGACGAAGATCCAATCGTACACAGTCTCAACCATGTCATACGAACTTGTCGTAAATTTTAGATAGGTTTGAAAGATATTTATAGTCCCGCCTGAGTAGAGTGGATGGTGATAGTACGTGAGAAGTAAGGTGTGATAATATATTTCACGAGTGAATAGTTTAAGGAGAAGATATGTCTCTGGAATGAGAAGTTTCTCTAGTCCAGCCTATCTATACGACTATAATTTAGTATAAAACAATCTTGCATCTCCCTATATCTAGAAATATGTTTAACTAAACACACACTCACAATTATGTGACAACAAGACACACAAACATGAAAAAAACTATGGTAACTTGGGTATGGGTCTGACCAACACACAAGGGTAAGTTCTTTTGTTGTTTATTATCATTTAAACTTTACAACATCGAACATCTAAAGAAAGATCAAATAAAATCAGAATTACATGTATAGAAAATTACCAGAGTACATGTTTCCCCCCACCCCCCTCCCGTTATTGAGAAAAGAACCCAACTCGTTAATAACCCCAAAGGTTAGCACTATGTTATAGCATAGACAGTAAAGAAAAGAACAAAGTTCCTACTAAATGTTATCCATTAAATTAAACAGTTTTAAGCAAAGAAACAAACTGATGGTACAGTTTCTGTAACTAAGAAAATATTCACTCTCTCTGTCATACGTGGCCGCATCAATCACGCTTACCCTATTCTTGGTGAAGAAATCTCTTGGACATCTAATGCCTGAATATATATATTTCCAGGGTTTTTATCTTCTAAATTGGCCCCAGTCCCTCCTTAATAATTATATTTTATAAGGGGGACGCCTAATTTGGTGGTTGATTCCTGGGTAGACAAATGTCACTTCGAATAGTTAATGTAGAAAAAATAACCCCGCGATCTGGTTTTCACAGTAAACAGTAGACAGTACTTCCAGTATATAGAGAAAACGTCTGGTTGCTAAAAACTTTTATTTATGATGGTGATGATAAACCCTATCGGCTGGCTCTGTGGTGATTGCCGATTTTGAAACAGCGTAACTTGCTGGATAAATCCGATGATACGACTGTCAAAAGTCAGATGGAAATGTTAATCTTGTTACGCCACAGTGGGCTAATAAAATTGAATGAATATCTGGGTATTTGTAAGCCCAGTTAACGTTTACCATTTAAAAATGTTAATTTGCCTCTTTGGCAACTCCTGTTCACAACTGAACTTGGGGACGCGTAAGCCAAGAAGAGGACAACATTAATCCAATCAGTACATGTAGACAAAGGACCAAAATAGACCGCAATAGACCAAAATAAACCGCTGGTCGCCGTTTGATCAGGTCTGCTAGAATAGAGAAACATTATTTTTAAAATGCTACTATTATATCTCTACATATATACACATGGAAGGGGACGAGACGATCTCTCATCCTCTCCGTCAGTCCTGATTAAAGTTAAAAGGCACACGGTGTCTCTAGCCTATCCTATCGCTATCGCGGCGTCTCTAGTTCGGGTGAAGGTATGTGCCCTCCCCGCTCCTTAGCGTGCGCGTTAACGATCAGTGCACAATGTCTATTATTATTTATTTATCCATACGCGCACTTAACAAATATCGCCTGTCATTAATAGTTATTAGATTGTCAGCGTCGGTTTGTTTGTCGTATGGTATTTTAAATATCAATCACTTACTAAACTACACAAAATGAAATATACCGTGAATTCTATGGTCCACCATCAGTAAACGACTATCATATTAATTCAGTCAGCTAAACCGTATCTTCTTGTGTGAGAAAGCGGGTGAAAAAATTATAATTAAACTGCACAACTGGTAAATAAATAGCTACGCGTTATTTTCCACTGGTCTTTAAGTGAATTATAATGGTAAACTTTAACACTCTAACACGCTTAAGCACAAATTTATATTACCAGAACATCAGAACGAAATCCCCACGAAGGCTATTAACACACCTTCAAAAAAATTGTTCTAGACTACGTGTTTAGACTCCGAAAAATTCTGAGCGACAACTGATAACTGATTTGAGAAGACGCAGTTTATATACATCATGTTATTATGATCTCTTGGGTTTGTTGGTTTTCACATTCTTAGTGCATAGCAGAAACTCAGGAAACTACGTTTCCCAGATGAAAGGTTTCCACGGTGGCCCTGTCGGCGCTTGCTAATCGACATCAGAAGGATTCTCACGTCTAACGGGGTTCTCGGAGAATTTTGCCCGCTTCTGGAGATCAAAAGCCGCTCGGGAAATTCCCGGCTCTCCTGAGTACGACTTCAAAGAATCTTCGGTTTCTTCACGTGCAGTCTTTCAGCTATCGTGTGATTGACAGAAACGCTCGCGTGAGAAACTAGGTAAACAAACTTAATTCGCTCTATGTTATGACTGGTAGGTCGCGAAGTTTGTAAACTTTGCGTTAGCCCGTGTTTACAGAAAAAGAGGCGTGGATTAAAAGGTGAGTCAGACAGGCAGAAAAATGCGTGCATTTTGTACGAACAAATCTTAGAACACTAGCGGGATTTCAGGGCTGTCAGATAATACAAGCTATATTTTCATTATACATCACAGAACTGGAAAAGCGTATATAAAGCCGTTTCAGATTCAATCCGTCAGTTCCAAAATTCACTTCAAGATCTTATAACTGAGAAGACGTCCAGCAGACTGACCCATCCGTGTAAGAAACCATAAGCCACAACAGACAGCTGAGAGAAGCCAAGCTGACTTGCACTTGTGAGCCGTTTCCAGCGATAAACTTCCAGCCAGTCCTCGAGATATTGTGTCTGAAGGGTATGTTAAACATGTATAGATCATTAAGTTACAAAGTATCTTAGCGTCATGTAATTTGATGTAATATCTAAGCTTAATGTTATTATTGACTTTGATTTGCATGCTAGTGTCTTATCTTGGTACTATTATAACTACGCTGACAAGTGAAGCTGGTATCCAGCCGAATATAACTTGAAACAATCCTGAACAGCATTGACGCAGCTAGAGTCCTTGTCTGGACTTCACACTGCTAGCCATTAAAGCTTACTGTCCTTTTTAGGGCTTAGTTTTTAAATGCTGCGTGCACAAGAGTTATTTTTCTTCTTCCTCCTCTTCTTCTTTTACATTACATTTTCGCTCGATGCAATTTCTTTAATTTTTATAGAAAGAAACAACTCTGGCATAACTAAAGACCAAAGGGAATTAATTATGACAGTATTTAGAAATTTGTTTAGTGTCTATAGTCTTTTGATGTTATGTATTGGCTGTATGACGTACTCTTTTGTTTGACATGACTGCGATCTCGACTATGTCAAAATGACGATTCTGATCAATAATGGCTAGTCATCATCGGAGGGGCGTCTTAGTTGTTGACAACAGATACCATAGTCTGGTGCATATATTTGCAGGTTCCTATACCAGAGTGTAATGCAAACAAAAACTTTGGTGAAGTGAATAATAGATTGCAGTGTGTGAATAAACGATAATTTCTGCATTTCCTGGCAGTAGCATCGCGTCTACCTGTCCAGGTGAATCAAGTCTCTTAGGCAGGCTACGCCTTATCAAGCTACAGAAGTGTATATAGAGAAAAAAAACTAAAGAAGATAGGTGGACATTATTAGCGAGGAACAGAACTAGACATCACCAATGGCCAAACTGTGGTGTGATAAGACCAAACAGAGATACTATTTTCTTTATTTTGATTAACTTTTGCGAACTCCTGTATATATATCTGCAATTAGTAACTATACATCCAATAATTATTAAAATGCATTGTTTTAATTTATAAACTGCCGTTATTAATTAAATTCCAGTTACCGTCTGAAATTGTGTTCTTGTGTGTATTTAAAAGAATAATTGATATTTACCGGAGCTGCATTCACATCAACTATTAATAGGGACACCCTCGGAGCATAAGATAGGTTAAGCGAGAGGGTGAATTACTTCACAGTTTTCTTCTACAGCTACCAACTAGAACTGTGCAGTTATCTACCTAATTGTCGCGAGAGGTTCCTTAATTTATGAAGAATAAGACAACCAGGTGTATCAGGTGATACTAGGATAGTTGCCAGAGAAGAGTCTGGTCTTAAAAGAAATACCCCATTCTCAGAAAAGAGCAATGGTGTATAGAGTTCATAGGTATAAAGTCAGGCTGTAAAGAATTTCTGGCCGAGATAGTAATATTCAGTACCAGATTTCTATGGTGCCCCTCTCAGACTTATACCTATGGGCTGTTATAGTATCTAGGGGATTTAATTAAATTCAAGTAATTCAAAGCTGACATAAAGTAATAAAAACAGTGCACTACAATTTCTTAATTTTATTTATGTACAGTCATCTGTTTAGTTTTGTTTGTGTAAACACAAACCCTAAAAATAAAAACACACTGATGATGTTGCATGTATCTACACCAAATAAAAGTCAATCACTAAAAATAAAGTCTTTTCCTAGTTGTTAAGGCTCCCTTGTTATGAAAAGTCTTAGTGCAACTAATCCTCTGAAACCAATGTTAATGTTGGTACTTGAATTTATCTTCATCATTAGGGAAGTAGATATTGACAACTGTCACAATGACTTCACTGTTACTGGATAACACAGGAAAGGTAGACTCAGTCAGTGACAAATAGGTTTATGCAATAATATAACACAACATTACAACACACAGGAAAGGTAGACTCAATCAGTGACAAATAGGTTTATGCAATAATATAACAACATTACAACACATACTTTCCTAATATTTCCATAATTGACCTCACTAAAACTGCATAGGCCTTATGGGGAGTGTTGAGTGTCTAAATAAGTTTTATGCAATAATATAACACAGCATTACAACACACACACTTTCCCAATATGTCCAGGATTGACATCATTAACTGCATAGGCCTACTCTAACAATACATTAAATTACAATCTTTCCTCTTTTACTATTTCCTGATAGTATTGTCTAGTCCAGCAATCAGAAAAGGCTTTAAAAGCTTCTAAAATAACAACCTTCATTCCGTCCGGCCTTAGTTTAAATGTCGAACATAATTTATACAGCACAAAGCAGCTTTCCTTCTATGAATCACACAATGAGATTTACACACACAATCACTTCCCTTAAACACTAGTAATTAACATTATACATATTATGACTTAATTCTCTTACCCACAATCTCAGATTCAACAGGCTTTTAATAAACCCATGCAGTCTGCTTCACTGGCAAATGGCGAAGGAGCTGGGGTAGAATCTGATTCTGTCCTCTGACGAATTTGGTTCTGGCGGTTCAAGAGAAATCTCCAAGATTTGTTTCCCATTTTTATTACAGGTAGCGGACAAACGGAAGACAAGCGATTCTATTGGCTGGCTGGGTCAGTTTATGTTTACCAAAATTTCAGTAAAACAACCACTTTCTGCCCGATCTGTCGATCTGACAAAACTCCGATAATTTATTCTTCCGGTGTTTCCCAACCGATTCCTTCCATCCAGGTCTTGTTTAAACCGGCCAATTGGGCGCTACCATTTAAACAAGCTAACCCTTTTCTGCCTCCCTTGTAGTGTTTGCAATCACAGTTGAACCCGGGGAAACCAGCCTTCGCTCCAAGTTATTACTGCATGTAATCACTCATAACTCCTGTGTCCATGCTTCTACAACTTAAATCCATGTATCTAATGAAAGTTTAAGATTCCTGGTATTTTACTGTGCTCACTGTTCCGAAGGACATACCCTATCCTTTGACCTGAAGTCACAAGTACACATTCACGGTTACACAGATTCCCTCTAGCAATCCTGCAGCCTACGGTTCCTGAGACCGGGTTTCAGCTCGTGCAGCGATTGGTCAAAAACATTTGTTGACATATTTTGATATAGGTAGGCAAGGTAGGCTCTCGTTAATTGCCCTTAGATATTGGTTCAGGACTACGCTACACTAATATCCAGTGCCATCCCTACCTCTAGTTCACCAGTTCTCTTTTCCACTTCTGGGAACTATGTAACTATCTATTTCCATCTCGCCAAAGTAGGTTTACAGTTTCTCGAAGCTTGATTAGAGAGAACATTGCCTTTGTGCCTACTCTTGGTGAGAACAGACTTACTTTGCATGTCTTTATGAAGATAATTAAAATGTTTAAATATCTTCACAATGTACTTGTGATTCAGTGTCTGTTGCATGAGTAACCGGAGTTCATTCATCTAAAAGAATTGCGATAAATAAGCCTAATAATGAACGAACTTTATTCTCCAGGGGTTAAGAATTGGGCACGCATGTCCGTCTAACATTCTGCCCTCTCTCTCACTCATCTTGCATATTGTATCCTTTCATTCTTATAGATACTTTAAGCATTAATTTAAAGGGATGCAACATTATACATTTACAGTATCCAATCATAATTTTAAAAAATTAAGTACGTTAAAAAAAACCCACAAACGAAAGTAATGAAAAAAACAAACAAACAACAACAACAATAGCAAAAGGAAAACAAAAAACAAAAAAACATCCATTCAGTATATTACACAGTACTTTGAAAAATAATCAGATTAGAGTGGCATATAATCAGAACTCATGAAATATTTGAACAATCTGTTATTGAATGAGTAGTGACTTTGCGTGTTATTCAAGGTGTGTGAAAGACTGTTTCAGAAAATAGCAGCTTTTGTAAGAAATTGTAAGCGCAGTTTAGCAAGGCTAGAGTTAGATTAAGTATCGGCTAAAACAAGCCGTGTAGTTCTCGAGGTTCGCGGAGCTAGAGTTAGATTAAGTATCGGCTAAAACAAGCCGTGTAGTTCTCGAGGTTCGCGGAGCTAGAGTTAGATTAACTCTTTAACCCCCAAGAGCCAGTATACTGTACTTCCCGCTAGACCCATTTGGCCCAATCAACAGTATACTGGCTTTCGTATCTCTTGATCCTTTCTAGGGCTGTTTTCTAATTTTGACACCTCAAAAACGATATTTTCTGAAAGTATAGCCATCCATTATGGACTTTTGTTATTTATGAATATGAACATTAAAAAAAAATTATTTCCAAACAAAAACAATAAAAACATACTGGTATGGTGATGACGCCCAATTTATATTATGATTGAGTAATTGGCCGCCAAATGACGCGTGCACCATGAGGTGAGTGATGGTGCCCGTGGTCTGGTTTTGTGAAGTGTGTAGATGATGTACAGTCAAACAATGATCATACAAAAACAGGGCAATCCATACAAGGACGTCAGTTAACTCACGACGTATAAAGTCAATGATGCTTGTAACAGCTAGTGACGTTTTTTCTGTATCATTTATTGTGGACGCCACAGTGACAAAATGTATACGCGAATATGTAGGTACATCAGACAGTCATTATCACAGCAACAATGTCAGTATAGCAATGGACGGTAGACAGCATCATAATAAAGGTGATTCACAGGCATGTCAATACATTATAAGGCTGTAATGTAGTCGGGAAAATTCTCCATCCCTTTCTATCTTAGCCAGAAGATAACCAGATGTATGAGATCAGTTCACTCTCCTTAATCTGACTTCAGCAAGACAGGCACGTCTGCCGAAGTATAAATAATGTCCTCAAAAATATCCTCTAGATAACAAAGGTTTTCCAAACCTAGTTCATGTAACAAAGTAGCAAGTAATGGTCCCTGGGACATGCATCAACCGATGCAGTACAATACAGCGACATGTGAGCTGGGAAAACATCTCGTGACGACGCCTTTCGAAGACAGGCTATGAATCAAAAATCGCTCACGACCAAAAATCGATAGAGTTAATGAAAAGTTAATTTACCTTGCCTTCAGGAAATACACAGAAATATTACGCCTCCCGGCATGTGGAAATACACTAGAGGTATTATCTCGAATAAACGAAATATCCATTAAGAGGACTTCACATTCCAGACAGAACAAAAAATAGCGGAGATCCCCTCTCAGCGAGGCATCTTCCTAGCTATTCAAAATCGCTCACTCCACTCACTGGTGGGCGGAAATCGCTCGACCAACAAGCAAGACCAGTCATGCGCAGTCCAGCGCAAAATGACCACAGCTCAGAACTTAAGACGCAAGGACCTTTACTACGAACCAGCGTAAGAATGATTACCTTAAAAGGATAACCCAACAGGTTGCCAACCGTTTTCTGAGAAAACGGCCTAGCATAGCAAACTTAACTGCATTCAATACCAACGCGAGGAGACAACTGCTTACCGAGAAAAGTGACTATAAATTTCAAGCAGTTGTTGCCCTTGCGTTATAAAATATATATTGTAATAAAACGATGTTGCGAGAATTTCTCACGCAACATATGGCCATTTTTGTTTGGGCCAAACCCACTTTTTTGCTTGGGACTGAAAGAGTTAAGTATCGGCTAAAACAAGCCGTGTAGTTCTCGAGGTTCGCGGAGCTAGAGTTAGATTAAGTATCGGCTAAAACAAGCCGTGTCGTTCTCTAGGTTCGCGGAGCTAGAGTTAGATTAAGTATCGGCTAAAACAAGCCGTGTAGTTCTCGAGGTTCGCGGAGCTAGAGTTAGATTAAGTATCGGCTAAAACAAGCCGTGTAGTTCTCGAGGTTCGCGGAAGCGACAACGAAATAATAGGACTACTGTACCCTTTGGCATGTCGTAGAAGGCTACTAATACGAGATTGTGCATGGGGCTGGCAATCTCATTATGTCAGAAAATTGCCACAAAAGCCACCGCTGCTTGAGCACTTGGTGAAAGCTTCATGGAAGGGGACCAGCAGCAATGGTGGCTTTGTGATCGGTAAGGAGCGCGAAGGAAAAATGATGACGACGAAAAAAGCTTACAAAAAATAAGGTGGGGAGGGCTGAAACGAGACGATTCTCCGGTTATGGAAAGATGAAGCTAGACCAGTCACCGACTAAAGAGAGTTAAGGTTAAAGCTAGACTAGTCACCGACTAAAGAGAGTTAAGGTTAAAGCTAGACCAGTCACCGACTAAAGAGAGTTAAGGTTAAAGCTAGACTAGTCACCGACTAAAGAGAGTTACTTACTTACTTAGTCGTTCCCATTCTACCGTGAGGTGTAGAGGTTTGGAAGAGAGAGAGCGCCAGACTATCCTATCGGCTGTCTTCCTTCTGGCCTGGTTCCATTCTAGTCCTCGGTCCTTCAAAGATTGTCTATTGTTGTCCTCCCATCGGACTCTGTGTCGTCCTGGGGGTCTGGATCCCTAGCTCTTTGTTTCCCATGCTTGTCGTGGTAGCCGATTTTCTCCCATTCTGCAGACATGGCCAAACCATCTTAGTTGGGACTGTTCTACATGAGTCTGCAAGGGGTGGGATTTTAGGCCTTGACGTATCGTCTGGTTGCGGATAATGTCTCTTCTCGTTACTTCAACCACCTTCCTCAGATACCTCATTTCTGAGGTTTGGATCTGGCTTTTGTGGGTTGTAGGCATTGCCCATGACTCGCATCCATACCTTGTATGTCAAGACTGGGACATAGGTGGAGCGGTATACAGCCATCTTCGTTTTCTTACCAACCTCTGTCTTGCTGAGGAATCCTCGATTTATGGCCTGAAAAAGTCTCACAGCTGCTGCTTTTCGAGTAGCCAACTCTTCTTTGATGCCTCCCTTTCGGTCTATAATAGCTCCGAGGTATTTAAGTGGTCGACCTGCTCCAGGACCTGTTCTCCCAGCTTAATCTGATGTCTTCTTTCTTTTCGTGATATCACCATGGATTTTGTTTTAGAGCTGCTTATGACCATCCCTCTCTTCTCCAGCTCTTCCTTCCAAACTTGCAGGTTGGCTTGGAGATGTGCCTCTGATTTAGCAATCAGGGCAACATCATCAGCAAATGCCAGCTCCGAAATACAGACCTGTCTCATCTTCCAGTACCCCACTGAATACTTTCTTGTTCTCTCCTTACATGCCTTGATGACATCGTCCATGAGGAGTATGAAAAGGAAAGGTGACAGGATATCACCTTGTCTTACACCAGTGGTGGTCCTGAACTCTTCTGACTTATGGTTTGCTGTCCTCACATAATTTCTGCAAGACTTGTAGAAGCTCTGTATAGCATGAATCAGAGGTGCTGGAATGTTCTTCCTTGCCAAACAGTCCCAAAGTTTGCTCCAGGGGACCCTGTCAAACGCCTTTTCCAGATCTATGAAACAAAGATGGATCTCACTCTTATACTTAAGGTTCTTTTCACAAAGCTGTCTGAGTGTAAAGATTAGGTCTTGAGTACTTCGGTTTGCTCGGAATCCGCACTGGACCTCATCCAGTTGTGGCTCAGCTAGGCGTCGGAGTCTCTGCTCTAGGATTCTAGAGTAGATTTTACCAGGGACACTGAGAAGGGATATGCCTCTATGGTTTCCACATTGTCGATTGTCACCCTTTTTGAAAATTGGTGTTATGATGGCAATCTCCCAATCCCTTGGTATGGTCTTGTTGCACCAAGCTGCCTGTAGGACCCTTAAGAGTAATAGGTCACCTGATGCTCCCATGTACTTAACCATTTCTGGTGTTATACCATCATGACCTGCTGCTTTGCCCATCTTGATTTTCTCCAGTGCTGCCTTCAGTTCTTCCATCGTTATGTCATCTTCACCATCATTGGTTTTCTCTTCTGTGCTAGTGGTTATCATTTCTGATGCTTTACCATGCTCACCATCCAGGAGTTCTGAGAAATATTCTTTCCATCTTTCCATTACTTCCTTCGGGGCAGTAAGCAATTTGCCTTGCTTGTCCTTTATAAATTTGAGAGGGCATTGTTTTTCCTTCCTCATGTTCTTTAAGGTCTTATAGAACAATTTCTGGTTTTCTTGCGCATCTTTTTCTAGCTTTTCTCCAAATTCTTCCTTGGACTTCCGTTTTGCTGCTAGCACCTTGTTCTTTGCTTCTGTTCAGAGTGTCACATATTCTCTATATTTCTCCATTTGTCCTGTTGTGTTTTTAGCTCCTAAGTATTGTTTCCATGCCCTTTTCTTCTTTCTTATTTTCTCTTTGACTTCCTCTGTCTACCAAGGTGTCCTCTTTCTCTTGTTCCCAAGTCGGACTTTCCCACATGCTTCTGCAGCAGCTGTCTTTATGATATCCTTGAATTTAAGCCAGAGGGTTTCCAAGTCATCAGGTTGTTCTTCTGTGTTGTTCAGCGCTGCAGCAATAAGCCCCTGATTATCTGGTCTTAATTTCTGGCTCTCTCAGCTTGTAGGTCTTAATGCTCATTTCTCCCGCTCGTTTACTTAGTTTCTTGCGTGATGCTGGGCAGTTCCTAGGCTGAGCAACTCTTTCAGTGGTTCTTTTGATTGTAAGCAGGTACTGATCACTTCCAATCTCTCCCCCCCCCCCCGACTCTAGCATCCCGGACATATTTAAATGAGCTCCTCCTAACAATGGAATAGTCGATCACTGACTTCTCATTCTTTGTTGTTTCATATCTAGTGTATGCATGTATGCGCTTATGGGGGAACTTTGTATTTGTAATGATCAGATTCTGCTCACTGCAGAATCTAAGGAGTCGCTTTCCATTGTCATTGAGAGTATCTTCTCCATTGTCGTAAAATTAACAGTGATACAACGTTAAAATATCTCCAAAGGATAAAATGTAGGGATAAAAAGAATGCGTAAGTTACTAGAAGGCATGATCGCCCACGCCGCGGGTCATCAACTGCCATGGAAATTAAATTGCTGAAACGGTTACCATTTGAACGGGATGAGAACGGCGGATCAAAAGGAAAAAAAAATGTGACTGAAAAATTGCGTGAGACTAGCAAAGCTTAGAAGATGTAATTGGGGGGGGGGAGGGGGGGGGGGGGGGGGGGGGGGGAACGGAGGAAAAGTCACGTCCCCAAGTTGACACAAGGTAACGAAATCGAAAAAAAGGGACCATAGTATTATACGCAACAGTCATTTTTTGGACGTTTTTGCGATATTTTGTCCTTTATTCAAATGCAGCGGCAAACGTTTCACAGAAGATTCTAGAAAATATTTCGAAAAAAACAACTAACCTTGAAAAGTAACTTTTTCTTAATAATGATGTTAGGAATATAAAACCTAGCTGGCCGGATGGCCCATTTTGAGCAGTGAAATAATATGCTTTTATTTATACAGACGGATAGATAATAATGAAGACATTGACAAAAGACTGTGTTGTTCACATCAGCGAAAGACTGCATTGAATCAAACATGTCACTAATTTGCACAAAAACCGCGACCTTGAGACTCAAGTGTTCAAATCTAGTTAGAATGAAAGAGAGGGACATTGGTGGGAGCTGTGGCTAAAAATAACTTTAAAGACAAAATTTGTAGAGGGGACAGATAGGTTGGTTCAAAAACCAAGTACGTTTTTTTGTGAAAACGCAAGTAGAGACGGACGGACTAACAGATAAAAATCCATACTTGACTGAAGCATGACTGAAATGACTTTAGTGTAGGAAATTTGAATTTAAAAAAACACAAGGCATTGATTGGCCACAGACAATCATATTATCAGCGCTCAGACGCGCTTTTTTGCCATTCCTCAATAGTTGTCCAGTGATAGACACAGTAAATTTTAAGTGTGGTGATTTCCAATGAAGTAAATTGAAATAAGTTCAGGGACGCCATACTATAGCCAGCAGCTCAGCTGAGTTTTGCTAGCATTTCTGTGTTCTTTATTCATAATCTGGTAAGATTGAAATTATTTCTTTGTATATTTTAAATATTGTTTAATGTTTCGAGTGATTTGATACTGCCATATCGAAATCTAGCCTTACAACAAGTAAGGATTTGCTCTAGACCCCCCGCCCTAGTTCAGGGTCTAGGGACAAACAATATATATAAACTCCAGCAAGGAATAGGAAGGACAGATCAAGTGTTGAGATCAGTGGAACATATCACCTATCCTATGCTATGGCAAGAAGCTAATAAACATATTTCGGAATATGTAGTCTGGGAGAACTTATCCTATGTGAAACCAACTTGGTAAGATGTGTTGTATGGTCAGAGAGATCTGACCCTGTCTAAGTGGTGTTATTGTAAATTGTTACGTGTAGAAGTGGCTCCTTAGGTAAGGTTCTGAACCTAAACCAATACTTTATTTCAGAGCTGTGAGTTTTTTTATGTTGACACCAAAAGGTGGTGTCAAATGCTGGGTAAATAATTGACAGTGAGGACCCGTGCAGTGTCGCATCTCGGCAGAACAGCCTTGTATTGCCCCCAAGCACGGAGAGGTGGGGCCACCCGATATATTGCCCCCAAGCACGGAGAGGTGGGGCCACCAGATTCCAGCACCAGAACTACTCTTTCAAAGTTACGTAAGCAGGCTGGTCTGCTGGATTTACACCAACTTCATAGACATAGCACCCAAAGTGAATTACTACTAAAACATCCCATTTCCTTCCATCATTAATGGACAATGTTTGGTAGGCATAGACAGGGAGGGATGAAGCCACCCCAACAGCACATCTATTCATCGTTCTCCCAGGGAAAATAAAATTATGAACTGTAGAAATATTAACTAATCGTGAAAATTGTATACGTACACACCTTTTATTTATCATGCCATTTATTCATGCCATTCACTCATAAATTCCAAAATCTTTCATATGTTCTGGCCAAAATAAAACCTTGGTTCAGAACAAATAAATTTAAAAAAGATTTACTTTCTAAAATTTCACCAGCTGAATTTAGTTCATTGTGTTCTAAATTTTATTGATAATATTATATTATTTAATATCTGTGTGTGTGTGTTTGTATATGTCAATACAACACATTACATTCAGTACCCTAGATTTTAACGTAGCCACATTCATTAGAAAAAAAAGATAGGTGTGAGGTCGTAGTGGTAGCAAGAAAGGCCTTCTGAAAATTCACAGCTACATTTTATCTCAGGAGCCTTCACAGCTGACCTCATACATCACACTTAGTAATATCACCATCATACAATACCATCAAAACCACTACATATATTGGGGTCTTGTCCAGGGATAATTAGCATAAACAGTAATATAAGGATCTCCTGGTGGGAGAAATAAAATTAGGGGAACAAAATTGTAAAATTCCCTTAAAATTAAAAGTGTCCCTTTAAATTAAAAGGGCAATTAGAAGTTGGTGAATCTTCACAGCCAGTGTTAGTTAATTAATTAATTAGAATTATTTTAGTCTAGAGTAATTATAAGTACTTTAGTGGTTGGAAATTTTACTTTGCTTATTGCTAGATTTGTTTAAAAAGTATGGCGGAGCTGGCAAAATTTAGATCAGCTGCTGTGCTGACGGCAAAGGAGATGGGAATGGATGGTCAGATTTTAATTCAATACGTAACGGCTGAATGTGATAAGTATATTGAACGGGAAGAAAGAAGATTAGAAAAAGAGGCTGAAAGAAAATTAGAGTCTGAAAGGTTGGCTGAAGAGAAGAGGTTAGAGGCTGATAGAGAAATTAAGAGGCTGCAGATTGAGGCAGAAGACAAACGACAGCAAAGGGAGGCAGAAGAAAAAAGATTGACTGTCGAAAAGGGAGGCAGCAGATAGAAAGGCCGAAAGGGAGGCAGAAGATAAAAGGTTGCAAAGGGAGCATGAATTACGACTAAGGGAGCTGGAGTTACAAGGCCAGGCTCCTGAAAATGGTGCCAGCCCTTTTGCCTCAGATGCTACGCCTAGTCTGGGAGCCTCAACCTCAGCTATGGGGTTTCATTTAGACCATTTTGTTGAGAAAGACGATGACATAGAGGGGTACCTAGGACGTTTTGAGTTATTAGCTACTACATATGGGTTAGAGAGAGAGAGGTGGAGTTTAAAGTTATCACAAGGACTGAGAGGTACTTCTTATGAAGTCTTTGCTAAAATGAACAGGGAAGACCAAGACAATTATGACATGTTAAAGCAGGCTTTGTTATTGAGGTACGAAAAAAATGGGGAATTTTATCGTAAGAAATTTAGAAATGCCAAACTGTTGTCTGGGGAGACATACCACCAATTCTCTGCCAGACTGGAAACCTATTTGGAGAAATGGACTGCTCTGGGGAAGACCCAAGATCTTAAAGAAATGATCATGATTGAGCAATTGAGAGAGTCCATGGCTCCAGACATGAGAAAATTTCTCATGGAACAAGGTGCAGAGAAATTGGGAGAGGTTTTAAATGTCGCTGAGAGGTATCAGGCAGCCCAGGCAGAGGTAAGTGGTGCTAAAAAGAAGCACATAGATAATTTTAAAGCTCCACAGCCATTTAATAAATTTGACAATAGAGAACAGGGTAATAGAGGTAGGACAAACTTTGAGCGGCCAAGAAATGACTATCGCGACAGAAACTCACAGTTCAATGACCAAAAAAATAATGAAAGGAAACCGTTTAACCAAGGAAAATGATGGTGTAAATGGTGCAAGAGAGATAACCATAACACCGAATTTTGTAGAAGGAAACCTTCAAACATTGCTGCAATGAAGTCGGGGACTCACCGATTAAAGGTTAATCCTAATGGACAACAGGAACCTTATCACCCCCCAGTTTCTGAAGATGTTATTTGTAATGGGGTCACCATAAGGTGCCTTTATGATACAGGTTTGGATTATGATTCAGATGTGAAGTCTAGCCTAGTGGACCCAAGTCAGTATACCACAGAAACAGTGGAAATACAAGGGGCGACTAAGGACATACCACTCATGACACTTCCCATCGCAAGGATAACGGTGAAAACTCGCTATGTGGAAGGAGAAATCAGAGCAGCAGTGATAGATGAACCAATCTACCCTCTGATATTGGGGTGTAGATACGTCTTCTTGGGGAATCCCGAGAAACCTGTGATCATGGCGACAGTGCAGACCAGGTCACAGAAGAAGGAGGAAGAAGGTGAACCTATAAATGCTCATCCAGAGGAGATGAGAAAGGCGCAGGCTGAGGATAGGACACTCAAGCCATGTTTTAAAAAATTGCCCAAATGCCACACACCTCCGAGCAAGGGGGAATATTTCATGAAGAACAAACTATTATACAGGAAGGCCGGAACTGGAACAAATGGTCACAACCAGCTGGTTCTTCCCACTTCATATAGAGATAAAGTGATGGAACTCGGGCATGCGATTCCCTACAGTGGTCACATGGGGATCAGCGCCACAGGACAGCGTATAGCTTGTCATTACTTCTGGCCAGGGATAACGGAGGATATAAAAAGATATGTCAAATCCTGCCCTGAATGTCAAAGGGTAGCTCCAAAGCACTGGACTGCTCCTGCAACTCTAGGGGAAATGCCCATAGTGGGAACACCTTTCGAGAGGGTTGCAGTGGATATTGTGGGACCTCTCACTCGGACCAAGAGGAGGAACAGTTACATCCTTACTCTGGTGGACACTTGTTCTATGTGGGGAGAGGCGGTAGCCCTGCCATCAATTGATTCAAAACATGTAGCAGAGGCACTACTTACAATATTTACCCGATTAGGATTCCCGCATCAAATCTTGACGGATAATGGTTCTCAGTTCAAGGGGAAACTAACGGAAGAAGTTTTTAAGCTATTTCAAGCCAGACACTTTCATTGTAGTCCGTACCATCCGCAAGGGAACGGCCAGGTAGAGAGGTTCAACGGGACTCTCATTTCTATCCTGAGAAAGCTGGCACACGAAAAACCGGATCTGTGGGATCAATTCCTGCCCGCCGCATTGTTTGCGTATCGGGAGGTACCACATAGTTCAACCGGGATGGCTCCCGCAACTCTGCTATTTGGGAGGCCAATAAAAGGTCCTTTAGAAGCTTTATTAAGGACCTGGACGGATGAGAAGGCGGAAGAACCTGTTACCTCATCTTATCAATACGTGAACGAACTGACCACTCGTCTGAAAGCTGGATGGAAACTGGCAAATGATAATTTGAAACAAGCCAGGAAGAAACATGCAGCATATTTTAATAGGAAGGCAAAGGACCGAGAACTAGCTGTGGGAGAGAAGGTGCTTCTTCTACTACCCGGCAGCCAGAATAAATTACAAATTGGTTGGCAAGGTCCATATACGGTTCTAGAGAAGGTGTCTAGAACAAACTATAAAATTGACAAAAAGGGGAAGGAGAAAGTTTATCATGTAAACTTATTAAAGATGTATCTGGACAGACCACTCCAGGAAAGCACCCCCTTATTGACCTTGGCTATTGCAACTCAGATGCAAAAGGAACCACTCACCTCACATGAATACCCATTACATCCTTGTGAAACAGCAGCACAGGTAAAAGTCAGTAAGCACCTGACTAAAAATCAGAGGGAGAGAGTTCAACAGGTTCTGGAGGAACATACAGATGTATTAACAGATAAACCAGGCCATACAAATTTGCTACAGTATGACATGAAACTGGTAGACTCAAACCCAATCTGTATGAGAGCCTATTCTATTCCGTTCGCGAAGGAGAAGGCACTGAAGGAAGAAATAGATTATTTATTGAAGGAGGGGATCATTTCACACAGTGAATCACCCTTTAGTTCCAGTGTCGTCTTGTTGAGAAAACCGTCTGGGGAACACCGACTGTGCATAGATTATAGGAAACTGAATGCTGTCACAGAAGGACAAGTGGATCCATTACCAGACACAAAACGGTTATTTGCCAGATTAAACAAGGCAAAATACTTTTCAAAGGTGGATCTTAGTAAAGGCTATTACCAGATTCCAGTGATGCCTGAAGTGAGACCTTATTTAGCATTTAGCACATCAGAAAGACATTATGAATTCAACATGCTACCATTCGGACTGAAAAATGCTCCGAGTGTGTTTTCAAGGATGATGCGCAAATTGTTGGATCCCCTGAATAACCCATGTATCACGAATTTCATGGATGATATTCTCGTCGCCACAGAGACATTTGAAGAACACATTGACGCTCTAAAAATGTTGTTTAATAGGCTTAGGGAGGCGAACTTAACTGCTAGGCCAACAAAATGTTGTATTGGATGCAAAGAGTTGGAATTCTTGGGACACACTGTATATCAGGGTAACATGACCCCTGACCCCAAGAACTTGGAAAAACTGCAGAGAGCACCTAGACCACAAACAAAAAAGGACGTGCGATCATTCGTGTCGTTCTGCGGATTTTATCAAAAATATATCAAAGATTTTAACTCTATTTGTGCTCCTCTGACTGATCTGACTCGCAAGGGACTTCCAGATAAAATTATTTGGACTGCGCAAAGTGAATTAGCGTTCCAAGACTTAAAGGAAAAACTCACTAGCAAGCCTATTCTCAAACTGCCTGATTTGACACAGGACTTTGTCTTAAGAACCGATGCAAGTAATGTAGGACTCGGAGGGGCTTTGTTGCAAAGATCATCTTCACCTGATGGGGAACTGAAACCAGTCGCTTATGCAAGCCGCAAATTGAATAAGGCGGAACAAGGATACTCCACAAGCGAAAAAGAATGTTTAGCGTTAATCTGGGCAATAAAGAAGTTTCAAATCTATCTGTATGGTAGGACTTTTGTGGTCGAGACGGATCATCAGCCTCTCGTATTCTTATCTCAGGCTAAGCATGAAAACGCAAGATTGCTGAGGTGGTCTTTATTGCTTCAACCTTATCAGTTTAGTATCCAATATATCCCAGGCAAATTGAATGTTGGTGCAGATTTCCTCAGTCGGCACCCCTGTGATCAAAATTAGAGTAATGGCAGGCGTGAGGAGAGATTTTGTCTATGTGTATCACTGGTTTTAGAACTTGCCGTAGGCATGTTTTCAAGTGGGGAGATGTGTCGTAAAATTAACAGTGATACAACGTTAAAATATCTCCAAAGGATAAAATGTAGGGATAAAAAGAATGCGTAAGTTACTAGAAGGCATGATCGCCCACGCCGCGGGTCATCACCCGCCATGGAAATTAAATTGCTGAAACGGTTACCATTTGAACGGGATGAGAACGGCGGATCAAAAGGAAAAAAAATATGACTGAAAAATTGCGTGAGACTAGCAAGGCTTTGAAGATGCAATTGGGGGAGGGGGGGGATGGAGGGGGGGTGGGGGGGGGGGGGGTGGGGGGGGGAGGGGGGGGGGGGGGGGGGGGGGGGGGGGGGAAGGGGGGGAGGAGGGGAGGGGGGGGGGGGGGGGGGGGGGGGGGGGGGGGGGGGGGGGGGGTGGGGGGGGGGGGGCGAGGGGGGGGCGCGGGTGCGGTGGGGGGAACGGAGGAAAAGTCACGTCCCCAAGTTGACACAAGGTAACGAAATCGAAAAAAAGGGACCATAGTATTATACGCAACAGTCATTTTTTGGACGTTTTTGCGATATTTTGTCCTTTATTCAAATGCAGCGGCAAACGTTTCACGGAAGATTCTAGAAAATATTTCGAAAAAAACAACTAACCTTGAAAAGTAACTTTTTCTTAATAATGATGTTAGGAATATAAAACCTAGCTGGCCGGATGGCCCATTTTGAGCAGTGAAATAATATGCTTTTATTTATACAGACGGATAGATAATAATGAAGACATTGACAAAAGACTGTGTTGTTCACATCAGCGAAAGACTGCATTGAATCAAACATGTCACTAATTTGCACAAAAACCGCGACCTTGAGACTCAAGTGTTCAAATCTAGTTAGAATGAAAGAGAGGGACATTGGTGGGAGCTGTGGCTAAAAATAACTTTAAAGACAAAATTTGTAGAGGGGACGGATAGGTTGGTTCAAAAACCAAGTACGTTTTTTTGTGAAAACGCAAGTAGAGACGGACGGACTAACAGATAAAAATCCATACTTGACTGAAGCATGACTGAAATGACTTTAGTGTAGGAAATTTGAATTTAAAAAAAAACAAGGCATTGATTGGCCACAGACAATCATATTATCAGCGCTCAGACGTGCTTTTTTGCCATTCCTCAATAGTTGTCCAGTGATAGACACAGTAAATTTTAAGTGTGGTGATTTCCAATGAAGTAAATTGAAATAAGTTCAGGGACGCCATACTATAGCCAGCAGCTCAGCTGAGTTTTGCTAGCATTTCTGTGTTCTTTATTCATCATCTGGTAAGATTGAAATTATTTCTTTGTATATTTTAAATATTGTTTAATGTTTCGAGTGATTTGATACTGCCATATCGAAATCTAGCCTTACAACAAGTAAGGATTTGCTCTAGACCCCCCGCCCTAGTTCAGGGTCTAGGGACAAACAATATATATATATAAACTCCAGCAAGGATTAGGAAGGACAGATCAAGTGTTGAGATCAGTGGAACATATCACCTATCCTATGCTATGGCAGGAAGCTAATAAACATATTTCGGAATATGTAGTCTGGGAGAACTTATCCTATGTGAAACCAACTTGGTAAGATGTGTTGTATGGTCAGAGAGATCTGACCCTGTCTAAGTGGTGTTATTGTAAATTGTTACGTGTAGAAGTGGCTCCTTAGGTAAGGTTCTGAACCTAAACCAATACTTTATTTCAGAGCTGTGAGTTTTTTATGTTGACACCAAAAGGTGGTGTCAAATGCTGGGTAAATAATTGACAGTGAGGACCCGTGCAGTGTCGCATCTCGGCAGAACAGCCTTGTATTGCCCCAAGCACGGAGAGGTGGGGGCCACCCGATATATTGCCCCCAAGCACGGAGAGGTGGGGCCACCAGATTCCAGCACCAGAACTACTCTTTCAAAGTTACGTAAGCAGGCTGGTCTGCTGGATTTACACCAACTTCATAGACATAGCACCCAAAGTGAATTACTACTAAAACATCCCATTTCCTTCCATCATTAATGGACAATGTTTGGTAGGCATAGACAGGGAGGGATGAAGCCACCCCAACAGCACATCTATTCATCGTTCTCCCAGGAAAAATAAAATTATGAACTGTAGAAATATTAACTAATCGTGAAAATTGTATACGTACACACCTTTTATTTATCATGCCATTTATTCATGCCATTCACTCATAAATTCCAAAATCTTTCATATGTTCTGGCCAAAATAAAACCTTGGTTCAGAACAAATAAATTTAAAAAAAGATTTACTTTCTAAAATTTCACCAGCTGAATTTAGTTCATTGTGTTCTAAATTTTATTGATAATATTATATTATTTAATATCTGTGTGTGTGTGTTTGTATATGTCAATACAACACATTACATTCAGTACCCTAGATTTTAACGTAGCCACATTCATTAGAAAAAAAGATAGGTGTGAGGTCGTAGTGGTAGCAAGAAAGGCCTTCTGAAAATTCACAACTACGTTTTATCTCAGGAGCCTTCACAGCTGACCTCATACATCACACTTAGTAATATCACCATCATACAATACCATCAAAACCACTACATCCATATCTTCCGATAACTCTACCCCATCTAGCATGGTCATTTCCAACTTTGGCATTGAAATCTCCGAGCATGATAATTTCGTCTAGGCAGTAATCCACTGTCCTTTGAAGCAGCTCGAAGAATTGTTCCTTGACCTCTGTTCTCTCATTCTCATTTGGCCCATACACTATGACCAGGTTGACTATGGTTTCTCCTTCTTTTAGTTTTACAAACATAATGCGCTCCGAGACAAAGTTCCATCCCTGGATACTATCTTTTTGGTTTTTGGCCACAAAGCAACCCACGCCCCCTTTAGCTCTTTCAGATGTCCTTTTTTCTTTGTTTCCGTTATAGCCAGGATTTCTAGTTTTGCTTCCCTCATCTCTTCCACCAGCTCCTCTTCTTTCCCATTTATACTTCTAGTGTTCACAGTTACATAAGTCGTAGTCCGTTCCAGTTCGTCGCCTTTAGAATCAGTCCGGTTTTCTCTCTTGTAGTTCTCATAATCAAAAGTTTAAAGCAAACAGGTGATTGGCCTGTTGTGCCTTTGCATGGTGGAGGGGCTGCCTCCTTACGGCCTCCATGCAGGCTGCCCTCCTCCTTTTTCAGCCGGGCTTGGGAGCGGCCTAGGCGGAGGTCTAAAGATAGTTAAGGGTTAAAACTAGACCAGTCACCGGCTAAAGATAGTTAAGGGTTAAAACTAGACCAGTCACCGGCTAGCCCAGTCACCAAGAAACAGGGTTATGGCTAGGTTAATCACCGGCTAAGGAAGTTGTAGCTAGTCTGGTCCCTTAGCTTCGCCAAAAATATAAGGTTTACGGTACTATAAATTGGTCAGGTCAATGTTCCTATGCAGAATAAAAGGGCATATTTATTTGTTACTATCTGATGTTTCATGTTTTTTGCTGAATTTCACGCATGCAATGCTATCATTTTCTCTAAAATTGTCTATTTCTGTATCTTCACGTAACCCTTCTTTTCTCAGTCTCGCCTCGCGGTTATCATGTGTTCAGGTTTTCCACCTCTAAGAAAATGTCTTCAAATTGGTGACTGCTGCCCTGATTATAGCAATGATTCCGTAAAGGTCTTAATTAGCCTTCGGATGACAATAACATCAAGGCTGAATCCTTTGCTGCTACTTTCCTGTAACATTTCTTTGACAAATGAAATAGTTTTAATATGTCCGTTAGCTCTGCTTACCACAGTTATTTATGCAATGGCTGGATTAGCAAAGGCACGCACAACAATTGTTGATACCCCCAGCTTGTTGAATAGTGATCTTATTTTGCAATATGAGCTTCCGATTGGCAGAATGCTTAGAGCGCTTGGCTCTCGCGGCTAAATTACCGAGTCCCGAGTTCGAAACCACGTAGCATCACGGTACAGTCTACTCAGCTGTTCAAGGGCATGTCATTTATTAAAAAAAAAAAGAAACTCTTCTGGAATAAGGGAAGCGAATTGTTGAAATTAATGAGACGAAGTTTTTCTTCAGAAAATACAAGTGTTCAGCGGCGTGAAGGACAATGGGTGTTTGGGGATTGAAAGAGAGTGTTATGGAACTGTTTCATGCTGGAAGTTCTTGATCGTAAAGGTTGAATACTTGAAGGCGATATAGAACAATATATTCTAACAGGAACGCTTATTATATAACATGGCTGGCGAGCACACAGAAACATCACTATGTTACTATAATCTTTGTTATATGCATTCTGTGGTGCTGTGCGAGCACAATTTTGTCAGTACATGAGACCACAAAGTCCCTATGCGAACATTTGAAAATTGCACTTGAGGAAACACTCCGACAACATTTAGAATCATGCAGTTCTCTTGTCAGCAACATCGATAAGAGTTGGAGTTTCGGGGGAAAGACAGTGATATCAAAGTAAAAATACGAATGGAAAGGGAAGCCTTTATTGCAATGGGAAATATATGGAAATCAAAAGAAATCTAGTCCAAATAAGAAATCTTCAACTAAAAGTTCAAGTCAGTCTTATTTACGGTTCTGATACATGGAGAACAACAAAAACAAAAACCAAGAAGTTACAGGATGTTTACGGAGAGTATGGTGATTCTTCTTCTTCTTCCTCGTTCGTCCTGAAAAGGACGTTGGTTGCGTTGTGTCTGTTTACAGCGAAGCTGCGATATCTGCGCCTTTCGGCCGACACATCCGACTTCAGCACGGCATTTTTTGGGACCGGGTTTGCCGTCCCTCTTCGATCCCTACTCTCTCAGCCAGACTGCAGTGATGCAACCTGTTTCCAGGACCACCACTTGGAGGTGGAGTAGGGTCTTGGCCAGCTCTGGTTCGCTGACCCTGACGCAAGCAGTCAAGCTATGGGTCGCTGACTGCATTCTCTGTTGCTGCGTCTTTGGGTCCCGTATGGTGATTGAAATGGTACGACAAGGTGATAATGTAGAACTGATGACAAAAGTCATATAAATTCCAGTGGAACAAGAGATGAGAAGTAGACGCTGACTGGATGACACTTATATTGAGGAAAACTGTTGACAATATTTTACCGTGCATTCTTGTTCTGGAAAACCCTCGGATAAGAGAAGCAGTGATAGAGCGAAAAACACATGGAGAAAAGAAATGGAGGCAGAAATAAAAACGGTAAGGACGACATGGAAAGACATTGAGCTGATGGCACGCGACAGGACTTGACATACATTTTTGACAGTCTATACTCCTTGGGGAGCTAAAGGATATTGAAATCACAGACATTAAGAACAACAAATCTCATATCATATCAAACACAGACATTAAGAACCACAAATCTCATATCATATCAAACACAGATATTAAGAACAACAAATCTCATATCATATCAAACACAGACATTAAGAACAACAAATCTCATATCATATCAAACGCAGACATTAAGAACAAAAAATCTCATATCATATCAAACACAGACATTAAGAACAACAAATCTAACATCATATCAAACACAGACATTAAGAACAACAAATCTCATATCATATCAAACACAGACATTAAGAACAACAAATCACATATCATATCAAACACAGACATTAAGAACAACAAATCTCATATCATATCAAACACAGACATTAAGAACAACAAATCTCATATCATATCAAACACAGACATTAAGAACAACAAATCTCATATCATATCAAACACAGACATTAAGAACAACAAATCTCATATCATATCAAACACAGACATTAAGAACAACAAATCTCATATCATTTCAAACGGGACCTCAAGACGCAGCAATAGAGACCGCAGTCAGCGACTCATAGCTTGACTGCCTGCGTCAGGACCGGCGAACCAGAGCTGGTCAAGACCGCACTCCACCTCCACGTGGTGGTCCTGGAAACAGTCTGCAGCTGTGCAGGCTGGCTGAGCGAGTGTGGATCGAAATGGGAAGGCAAACCCGGTCCTAAAAAATGCCGTGCAGAAGTCGGATGTGTCGACCGAAAGGTGCAGATATCGCAGCTACGTTGTAAACAGACACAACGCAACCACCGTCCTTTTCAGGGCGAACGAAGAAGAAGAAGAAGAATATCATATCAAACACAGACATTAAGAACAACAAATCTCATATCATTTCAAACACAGACATTAAGAACAACAAATCTCATATCATATCAAACACAGACATTAAGAACAACAAATCTCATATCATATCAAACACAAACAGCATAACTATGTCTGGGCTTGATTAGCTTGCGTTTTTTTTCTAGCTAAATGATTGATTTCTTTGTGGCTGGTACTTTAACACATGTTAAAGACATATTTATGTTGATTAGGTGTTGCCACGTTTCCGCTGGTCTCAGCCATTAACGTGTTCTTTAGTTATTTCAGGAGGCCTTTTAATATCATAATTCATGTTGCCGACACTGGCTTGTGTTGGATCATCAAAGTCTGGCATTGCCGCAGTTATTATAAGAATTACCAGCCCATTGTTTATCAAACTGGTGTCATTGCGTTCGGAGTAAATATGGCCATTAGGTTAAAAGGTTTAGTCCTTTGTTTCTTGACGAAATTAATTGTATTTTTGACACTCATGTCTTTGAAATTGTTGTGATGTTCTCTGGTGACAAATGTTTTTCATGCTGCGGGAGTCTTATTCTTCATAAAGGTTGAAAGATTGCTGTAATTCTGAAATACTTCAGTATATGTAATATCATACATAAAGACACTCCGATATCTGATAGCCTAAAAGATGACAAACATATCATACATAAAGACACTCCGATATCTGATAGCCTAAAAGATGACAAACATATCATACATAAAGACACTCCGATATCTGATAGCCTAAAAGATGACAAACATATCATACATAAAGACACTCCGATATCTGATAGCCTAAAAGATGACAAACACGTTTTATCATCATCATCATTTTCCTTTTCGCATTAACGGAACATGAAGCGACCACAGCAGCTGGTTCCCTAGCAGAAAGCCTGCACCAAGCATCCACAAGATCTTGCAGTACGTGTCCCTGTGACAACTTGCAGTAAGTGTCCCTGTGAGAACTTGCAGTAAGTGTTCCTGTGACAACTTGCAGTAAGTGTCCCTGTGACAACTTGCAGTAAGTGTCCCTGTCTGTGACAACTTGCAGTAAGTGTCCCTGTCTGTGACAACTTGCAGTAAGTGTCCCTGTGACAACTTGCAGTAAGTGTCCCTGTCTGTGACAACTTGCAGTAAGTGTCCCTGTCTGTGACAACTTGCAGTAAGTGTCCCTGTCTGTGACAACTTGCAGTAAGTGTCCCTGTGACAACTTGCAGTAAGTGTCCCTGTGACAACGTGCAGTAAGTGTCCCTGTGACAACTTGCAGTAAGTGTCCCTGTCTGTGACAACTTGCAGTAAGTGTCCCTGTCTGTGACAACTTGCAGTAAGTGTCCCTGTCTGTGACAACTTGCAGTAAGTGTCCCTGTCTGTGACAACTTGCAGTAAGTGTCCCTGTCTGTGACAACTTGCAGTAAGTGTCCCTGTCTGTGACAACTTGCAGTAAATGTCCCTGTCTGTGACAACTTGCAGTAAGTGTCCCCGTCTGTGACAACTTGCAGTAAGTGTCCCTGTCTGTGACAACTTGCAGTAAGTGTCCCTGTCTGTGACAACTTGCAGTAAGTGTCCCTTTGACAACTTGCAGTAAGTGTCCCTGTCTGTGACAACTTGCAGTAAGTGTCCCTGTGACAATCTGTTTTACACGATGTGGTTATCAGCAACATGCACAGACTTATATTAGTCACCTTATTTTGATGTCACTGTCTATAATGCTATGAAGATAAATATATATATATATATATATATATATATATATATTTATATATATATATATATATATATATATATATATATATATATATATATATATATGTGTGTGTGTGTGTGTGTAAATCATAAACATCAACAGATGAATGGCCAAACTCGAATACTGAACGAATAACATAATCCACAGGCACGTGGGTATCATTTTTATCGACAGTCACTTTATTACACGTAGACCAATTCTCCCTGACTCAACTGATCATTCATAAATTTATCGTGTCGAACATAATCATCTTAATATGATAACATCAATTTCACTGCGCAGACATCCATTCCGAAATCCAGACGGCATTTTAAATAGTTATAATTCTTGTACAATTAACATACATATTTTCCATATAATATTTCAATCCTCTAACTGCTCATGGTGGCTCAACACAGTCATATCAGTCCAGTAGGACATGATTCAATATTCAGATTCCTAATATTATAAGATACGATCCAATAACAGACACAGCCGTTTTGTAGACACTTTGTAAACACAATGCTCACGTTGCTACTACTGACGTGATCACGTCATACCCGCTGCCGCGCATACAAATCAACCTTAATCGTGTCTTTTTGTGCGCACACGATCTACCAATATCACGACCTATGTGGTGCGCAACAAGATCCTTAACAATTATACAGGGTGTTCCACGAATAAGCGGCCCGTGACGTCATGGAATGCTGACGTATTGTGTCGGAAGTAGTGTGAATTGCCTGATAGTCCCAGTGTTGAAGAAATGTGACGTCACACACAGTATACAAGACGATGGTATGTTGAAACTCTTGTTCAACTTGTGATGGATATGACGATCCTGAAAAGAGTGTATGGAGGGGAAAAGTACTGGCAGTCTACTTGTAGGTCTCACAATAGATGCTGGAAGTGGTCGCCGTGCACGTCTATACATGTTTGTGCCCGAGTAATCATGTTGATTACATTCAACAACATGAAACATATACTGACATCCAAACAGTTATCTCACAAATTAAAACTAAGAATCATAAAGTGTTATATATATTCTGCATTTCTGTATGGTGCAGAAACATGGACGATGAATAAGCATTTGGAAGAAAGAATTGAGGCTCTTGAAATGTGGATATATAGAAGAATGGGGCGTATCTCATGGAAAGAGATGAAAACAAATAAGAAGGTCCTAGAAAATCTAGGTATGAAAAGAGAACTAATGAGGGAGGTCAAAGTTCGGCAACTATAATACTTTGGCCACATAAAAAGGCATAACACCTTGCAGAAGACCATAACAGAAGGGAGAGTTGATGGCAAACGTGCAAGGGGAAGACAGCGCTATAAGTGGGAAGATAACATCAAGAGATGGACAGAAAAGAGTCTATCAGAGTGCACCACCAAGACAAGAGACAGAAAACGTTGGAGATCCATTATAGCCAACCTTCGTTGTGGAGACGGCAACTGATGATGATGATGAATCATGTTGAGGTACACATTTCGCAACACGGTCACGTCAATTGTTTGGATAGCAGTCTGTATATTGTCCTTCAGTTCTTCTAATGTATGGGGGTTTGTTTTATAAACAACTCCCTTCAAATACCCCCATAGAAAAAAATCGCATGTAGATAAATCAGGGGATCGAGGAGGCCATAATCCTTTGCTGACAGTCTTTTCCTCGGTGAAAACGTTATGAATATGGGCCAGTGATACATGAGATGTGTGACAAGTTGCTCCATCCTGTTGGAAGAAGGAATATTCCCGGTCATAACTTCTTAATTGTGCGTAGAACTCATCAAATATTCGTAAATTTACTTCAGTAATCACATTCGTGTCAAAAAATATGGGACCGACAATCCCATTCCCTGACGCTACGATTTTTGGGTCGTGTAATGGTTTCTCGAAGGTAAACGGAGAAGAGGAAGGCAAAGAAAATCCTGGGCTGATAACATCAAAGAATGGGCAGGACACGGTTTTTCCACACTTGTACGCGTTGCTGAGGATAGAGAGCAGTGGAGGACCCTGTCTGCTGATGCTTCCACCATGGCACCCCTACGACCCATGACGGGTTACGGGTTGAGATGATGAATGGTTTCTCATATAGCTTATGTGCACCAATGCCTGGTGTTATGGGAATTAATATGACCAGACGAATGAAACCACGCTTCATCACTCATGAAGTACTGAAATGGATCCAACTCGGCATCTACGATCTTGTTGAGAAGCCAGTGACAATAATTCACACGTTTCTCCTTGTCAGGTTCTTTAAGTTCTTGTACACACGTTACGCGATATGGTTTTAAATTTAGTGAATGGAGAATTCTAAAACAAGAAGTGCGTTTCATTCCACTTTGTTGAGCTAATTTTCTCACAGATTTTGTAGGACTAGTTAAAATCTTCTCTTCAATAACAGCAATGGCCGCTGGAGTCGTAACAGTTGGCACTCTACATTTTTTGGCATTAACGACCGACCCTGTTGTACGCCATTTTGAGATCAACTTCTGTATGCTACTCTTTGCAGGAATTTTAGAACCAGAAAACATTGATGCAAAAATTCCAGAGGTTTTCTTGAATGATCCCGTACGGATATAATTCTCAACAATAGCTATCCTTTCTTGCAGTGAAAACGGCATTGTGATAGACAGTTTATTTAAACACACACGATGGTTTTCAAATACGCACGGTCCAATCACGGAAAATGATTTAGGTGAATCTAGTACTACTTAGAACCTTTTATAACCGACACATTTGTTAACATTGAAAAATGCTAAAAAATCTGGCTACTTTCACTGTGAATGGGACCGCGTTTTCGTGGAACACCCTGTATAATCATAAAAACGGCGCCCCCCCCCCCCCACATTTGGCGCCCAGGGCACGTGTCTCACCTACCTCACCCTAGTTACGCCACTGCATACAAGTACCAGTGGACAAGACGTGAACAAAAAAGATTCTGGCATTGATTAGAACACACACGGAGAAACCAAATGATAACAGTGTGGCCGTGTACGTTATACGGCACTAGTAGTTATATTTCCAAGCTGCATAGTGTCAATCATAAAAAGCCTCTATGCCAACTTTACGTGTAGTGTTGGGCAGAGCAACCTAACCTTTGAGGTGAAGACAGGAGTACGACATGGATGCCTCTTATCAACCACTCTATTTTTAACAGTCATAGATTGGGTGATGCGCCAGACAACAGAGGGCAGTCCAAGAGGAATAAGATGGACTACATTTTCTACATTGGAAGATCTGGAATATGCAGATGACATTGCACTACTAGGACATTCACATCAACACATCCAGGAAAAAACGGATAGACTTAATAAGTTTAACCAGCAGGTGGGCTTGAACATCAATTTAAAGAAGTCACAGGTCATGACGCTCAATGTGAGCAACCCTAAGCCCATATCAGTAAAGAATCAGCAACTGGTACAGACAGACACCTTCACATACCTAGGATGCATAGTAACACCAGACGGCGGGGCAGGCAACGACATCAACATCAGAATGAATAAGGTAAGAACAGCCTTTTTTAGCCTAAACAACATCTGGAAGTCCTCTCAATACAGCACAAGCACAAAATTAAGATTATATCAGAGCTGTGTGCTTTCTGTGCTTCTCTATGGTGCGGAATGCTGGAGAGTTACAGAGAAGGAAATGTCGAAACTGCCCTCTTTTCACAAAACATGCCAAAGAAAAATTCATCGAATCTTTTGGCCGAATACCATCACCAACCATGATCTGCTTACTCGGAGCAAGCAAGAGGACTATGCACACCAGCATAGCTGGCAGACGCTGGAGCTGGGTTGGCCATGTCCTCAGAAGAGACCCCGATGCCATCACAAGAACAGCTATGCTTTGGACCCCTGAAGGAAAGCGAAAGAGAGGCAGACCACAAAACAACCTGGCGGAGGACTGTGGAGGCTGAGATGCAAAGAATGAACCAGAGTTGGGGCACTGTACGAAGGATGGCCGACGACCGAGCAAAGTGGAATCAATTTGTTGTTGTCCTACAAGACGCCACTAGGCGTGATGGCCACTGAATGCTTAGACGGTCGGCGGCTAAGGATCAAAGAAGAAAGAAGTAGTTATATTGATTTTATTTGATCAGAGTTAATCCTTTATATGCTGTTGTAGTTCAAGTGCTAACTGGCCTCCCGCCAGAGATGGTAATACTTGACTTTTGCTCATTTTTCTTCCCAGGTTTGTTCTTCCCTTTTGTGTTTAGTGATTAGCAAAACAGTCTCAACATGACAAGGTATAATCCAAATGAAATACTAAAAAGTTCCACAAACAGCAATGCAGTATATGTTTATTGACCGTAGTTTGACAAGTACTGGTATTTTCACAAATTTGACATGTTCGTTACTCACTTATAAACAAAATGGTGCATACATCCAAAAGAAATATATCCAGCAGAAGGAAGGATAATAATAAACTAGTCTTGATAATCTCAAAGAAGAAGTTCATTTAACACTACAAACTACCTAGCACAAATTTCTTGTCTTTATGTAATATCCTTCTTCTAAATCTAAAAACTATAAACTCTCCGTAAAAATCCTTCCTAAAGTCTTAAAAATCTGTAAAAGCCTGTCTATCGCCCACATCTCTCCTTTTTATGCACAGCTACTTCTTTTTCCCGCCATTTTTCACACGACTCACTTTTTTTTTCACAAGTTACAATTTTCTACACACGGCTCTCTGTTTTCGACATTTTGCACACGGCTTTCTGTTATTTCGACATTTGTCTCAAACGTCTTTGGTTTCTTTTCGACTTTTGTCACAACTCTCTTTTCCACCTAAACAATGGAAAAAAACCCAAATCACAACATTCATTTCCCACTTTCCGCGCTTAGCTCTCATTCATTTTTATTATCTGGGACGGCCCTATATTTGCCCTCTCAGAGCAGTGCCTGCTGACTGAACTTTGAATGATACTGCGTTTTGTGAGAAAACGTCTTATTTGCTTTTAATGTCGGTCATTCCTATATGTACCATATTATAGCACGTATAAATGCTAGTGTCGTAGCAGGGATAATGCTAGCGTGGAAGGCTATGCGGTCACAACAGTCCTTGTTCTGGAATCCGCAGGGTAAACAGAGAGGGACTTGCGAACACATCGAGTAGACAAATGGAAATAAACATTAGAAACATGAGAGAGACATACGTAGAAGTACTTCGAAAAGATCGGGGTAAGCCTTAAGGATTCTATTTCATTCCTTTTATTTCTTTTCTTTTTTTCGCTCTTCACTCGCCACAGGCAACTCGTGCAGCTGAGTCACTTCTGTATATCTGTGTCATAAAACGTGCTCTTGCACCAGTGGTTTCTGTAACAACGTGCTTTACATTATGAGGTTGCCAGTTCCACGCACAATCTTACGTTAGTTGCCTCTCATCTCTTCTCACGCAATTTGTTCTGCTCACATATTTCTCCTAACCTATATATATATATATAAATATATATAGCCGTTTCGTAACTGACTATGGGAATGCCCTCCTGAGATGACAGCCCTCAGCAGCTTACGTTCCTTGTGTTCCTTTCGACGTTTTGTCCTCTTTAATGCTTGCCATGAGAGCTTCTTTTCTCCCAGTCTGATGTGGCACCGTAGAGAGCATCGCCACTTGGTGCGATCAGTAGCGTCATCCTCCCAGGTTACTGGATTTATGCCCTGTACCCTCATGTCTCTCTTGTATACATCTTTGAACCTCAGCTGCGGTCGCTCAAATGTTCGTTTTCCATCTGCCACTTGTCCGTAGAAGGTATCTTTCTGGATGCGACCATCTTCCTTGCGGCGGGCATGGCCAAGCCATCGTAGTGTGCCCGTATGACCTACCACCATCAGGCATATTCATGCTGGAGGCTGGTTATAATGAGAATAAAACTATTATTAGTTATTATAGAAAAAGCAAGCACGATTTTTAACAAATATAAAATTACCCCAGACAGCTAAGAGCAGGGTAGAGCAAGGTGAAGCTACTGTGTCAACTTTGGTTAAAAAGCCACGTGACAAATCGGCGGCAGTTGGCATGGAAATGTAGTGACGTAAGTAAGGACAGCTATATCACGCAATGAGAACGCGATGTTTGACCAATAATTTATCAAATAGGATAAGCTTCCAACCAATGAAAATGTAGCCAGCTCAAAGTACTACGAAATTGTCGGCAGGAAAATATTAAACCGGCAGTCTTGAAAAAGTGAGCAGTGTAGAAAGACGTGTCAATGACTGTCCAGCTCCAAAGTTGAGGTATTCAACAATTCTGTCAAACCTTCATGTATGTGTATTTGTACACCTGAAAAGGTTATTCAGTTACCTATGCAAGTAAGTAGTACGATCACCCTATCATTTTGCATTTCAGCATATTTTCGTATAATGAAAACATAATAGCAGAAGAGAAACAAAATGGAGGATACAATAGATATAACGAGAGAAGAGGATTTGAAACTGAGTATAGACAAGATGGCTATCAAGAAAACTAAGGAGAAAGAAAGCAAAATATGAAATTATAATTATCCAGGATTTGGTAAAACTTGATGTTGGGAAAGAATTTTATGAATTTTCACAAGAAACAAAAGCAGCATGACAAATCAGCAAAACTTTAAACGTTCAAAATTGGTGAAAAGGTCTATTATAAGAAGCATGTCAGAAACACGAAATTTGACAAACGCTGGACTGATGGTTACAAAGTTATTGAACAGACATCCCCCATTAATTACATCATATGGCATGAAGAGAAAGATATAACCACAAAAGCACACGCGAAACAACTTCGGCGTGATGACCACCGCCCTATAACGCCCAAGGTGACATCTACTCGGCCAGTTAGGAAGGCCACATTAACCTACCAGCCCTCAAGTCACACCTCGTCGGATAGTACAGACTCTGAAATGGAACAATACGATCCTACCCCTGCGCCACCAGCAGATGCTATACAAAGACTTATACGTGAAAGGGACTCCTCGGCAAGCAAAAATGATATTCCTTGGACTAAATTACAACAACGTTTACAATACAGAGACTCCCGTCTATATGATGATACAAACATGTTACCGACAACGCAAGCAGAAGATATTACAACCGCCTTAATACATACTCAAACGTATTCGCGCAGCAAACATTCATCCGCCAATCACCATACCCCAGCTCAGAGTGGGACAGCGAGGACAACAAAACGCTAATACACTGGAAGGATGCAGTTGTCTCTCAGGAACGGACAGAACCTGATTGTAATACTCATGAACATATGGAGAAACAATTAAACACTGATGAAGTATCACAACATTGCCCAAACGAAACGAACGGTGACGCGACATCATACCTATATCAACAAGAGACAGATATAGATACTCAAGACCCTGATAGCAGCGTAGTATCTATGGACAACACTCCACCCCTTGAAATCCGCACCACCGTAAAACGTCCGTACCTTCCTTCCTTTGACGATTCGCCTCCAGTCACTAAGTTCGTGAAACTGCCGCAAGAACATGTAAGGACTAAAATACGTACAAAGCGTCGTCAAGTTTACAGACAAAAAGATGACTCGCCAGTCAACCCTCCTTTAGCTCGATTGCAGTCATCTTAAATTTCTCCAGCTTGCCGACAATCGGTCAACGCCATGTTACATACTGTGCAACATTCACAGTACGATTCCAGATTGTCTAACCGAGAGATTGCAATGCTGGAAATGGTGAAGGAACTCAAAGAATTGGCAAGTTTTTTATAGGCAACCAGTTGTGTCCTGTGTACTTGTTAATACAAGTACTACTCGTCGCAGAAGTTTTATATTTCTTTTTACCAACGCTTATTTGTTTTTTTTGGCAGAACAACACGTCTCGACTTTATCATTTTTTTGTGTGACCAAAAACGTCTCGTTTTTATCTTTTTTTTTTGGTGACCAATCAAGTCTCGGTTTTATATTTTTTTTTAGGCCGAAAAAAAGTCCCTCGAAACTTTTTTTTCAGCTCACCTGAAGATGACAGATTAGCTGATGATCCACTTTCTGATTGAGATGTCACAGCCACACCTGGCACCAATTTCTTCCCCGGTGAGGTAACCGCTGATGATCAGATCACCTCCAGAGCAACCAGCATATTTGTCAGATTAGTTTTTTTAAATTTGTTTAGTACTGACACTTGTTCACTCAATACATTACCATACTTTATATTACACTATTTGCCATTTTATTATATTGCATCAAATAAAACAAGCAATTCGGTTGGTAAACACTTTATGCATTTATACAGAGATTGCAGTTTATAAGTTGCATAACCACACTTACTAGTAAGAGATGGTCTTGATGTTACATTTTACCAATTCAGAACCCTCGAGTCTACTTACATGAATTGCTAACAATTTTAATGCTAATGATTCACACATTGAGAATTCATCATCTTTCACTCTTTCGCCCTTACAGTCTTTCCTTGTTGTTCCAGAGATCAACTTGCTCTTTTCACATGCATCTTTGGATATTCACGCTGTACCTTAGCATTATGCACTGATTGTCGTTCTGTTTATTATCATTGTTGCAGTCTATTACCTAGGAGCTATATATTCCATTCATTCATCTATACCTGTACCCTTTAACTATCATAACATCCCTTGACAGAGTATAAGTGGAACGAACCATTGCTTTTGTAATTCCTTAAACATCATTGTTATGGTATGCCATTCTTTCTCCACAGAGATATATTTTGAGTGTAAAACCACACATTTTTGTGAGTACTGTTAATAGTTTTTTTATTACCATGATTCAAATCCATACTGCTTATGTAATAGCCATTTTGTTTAATATAGTGAAATTAAACCACTTTGCAGATTTTTGAAATTGTGTATGATGAAAATGTCACAATATAGTCATTTACAATGATTGTACATCCAACATGATAGGATGAATGAGACAATTTTTCACAACCCCTCATCTCACTAGTTACCCTTCTTACTCTGATACTACAGTCAAGACTCCTGATTTACTTAATATTCTCACAACTTGCATTACAATTCTGTTGTAATCTGGAGATCTTTTTTTGTTTCCTTCTTTCCATTTCGAGACCACAATTACTATTCTCACAACTTGCTGACGTCAGACTTTATTGACTGTCCTTAATTGATTTCTGAGCTAACTATTATTGACACCCCACTGATAAAATTCATCACACCCAGGCATCAGATTTACTAATGTTAATTTTTGGAGTCATTGTATTTATTGTATTATTATTATGGTTTGTTTACTAACTTTTTACCAAAAATGAATATTGGAGGAAATGAAAAGAAACAGATTGATGGGAATGTTGAAATAGATTAGTGATCATAATATCCCTGAGACGATAAGAACAGGAGTGCGACAGGGATGCCTCTTGTCTCCATTTCTTTTCTTGCTGGCAATAGATTGGGTTATGAGATCATCGACAACACACAACAGAAATGGAATCCAGTGGACTCTGACTAAGCAGTTGGATGATCTGGATTTTGCTGATGATTTGGCTCTCCTGTCCCATAACCGTAATCAGATGCAGGACAAATTGAAAACACTCGATGAGAGGTCACAGCAATTGGGTCTGAAAATACACAGGGAAAAGATAAAAATAATGCGAATAAATGCAGGTAATGAAAACAGGGTTGAACTTGAAGAAACGCCAATACAAGATGTAGAATCATACACATATCTTGGCAGTAATATAGATAAAGTTGGAGGGACAGACAGCGATATCAAAATAAGAATACAAAAAGCAAGAGGAGCTTTCATTGCATTGGGAAATATATGGAGATCAAGAGAAATAGGATCCAACACGAAAATAAGAATCTTCAACTCAAATGTGAAGTCAGTCCTATTGTATGGCTCGGAGACATGGAGAACAACAAAGACAACAACCAAAAAGCTACAGACTTTCATAAATGGGTGCTTGCGTAGAATAGAGGGATTAAAATGGTATGACAAGGTTACCAATGTGGAACTGATGACAAGAACTGGACAAGTGCCAGTGGAACAAGAGATGAGAAGAAGACGATGGCGATGGATAGGACACACACTGAGGAAACCTGTTGATAGCATTACAAGGCAGTCCTTGTTCTGGAACCCCCAGGGCAAGAGAGGCAGAGGAAGACCAAGAAGTACATGGAGAAGAGAGTTGGAAACAGAGGTGAAAATGATGAGGAGAACATGGAAAGAACTTGAGATGATGGCACGTGACAGGAGGACTTGGCATGTGTTTGTTGAAGGCCTATGCTCCTTTGGGAGTGGAGGGTTATGAATGAATGAATATGAATATCCCTGAGACACCCGCACGCCTGTTCATGGGACCACCCAGATGAATATTTTTGCGCCCATTGTTCTCCATGTATTTCATAGTGTCATTTCATTCCCCACTGACCCGCCCCTAACTGTTGCAATATGAGTATTGCCTGGTTTTATGATTGCAGCTGACATGGATATGACATTGAAGAAAATAAAACACCACATAATATTGAGAAACTTATGTTTGCATATGATGCATATGCCATTAATGCCCTCATGATAATGTTATAAATTAGACATTTCTGTCTTTACGTAATCACGTGACAGATGTTTAAAAATGACTGACATTTTTTTGCACGAAAATGAGATTATGAGATTGATGAAAAAAGATAGTCTCTGATGATCATACTATACAAAGTGATGATGTTTACCTTTGATACTGATATACATTCTGCAGACACACATGCTTATGCTATATATGCATTTATGACCTTGTTAATTAATTGGACATTTCTGTCTTTACGTAGTCACGTGACAGATAGTTCAGTAGGACTGATAACACTTTCATAGACCAGTTACATTGCCACAGTCAATTTGACATCGCATTTGACGGTATTACTATAGCCTATATTGCTTCCTGAGACTGTGCATAACAGGTTGACCAGCTGAGCACCTTTCACCCCTGACATGATGATATTTCAATCCCTTTCTTTACTTGCACCATAGAGATATTAATTGGTAAGATATTCGCCTGCCCATCTGACTGACCCAGACTGTAATAGTTCTGACAGTAGATGTTACAGACACAAACGATCTGACAAATCTTCGTCTCAGAAGGCAGATTCGGTGTCGAACTTGTAAGAATGTGAAATAATTTTCATTTTGTTAAATATAGCTCAGGTATGAGATATTGTTTGTTAGATTGGAGTTAGATGAGTTTTAATAAATGTAATTCTGGATTTTTTGGCTATCTTGGATGAGTTATAGATGGATTACAATGTCCTATAGAGATACATTTTTGTAAGATCATCGCCTGCCCATCAGACTGACTCAGACTGTAATAGTTCTGACAGTAGATGTTACAGACACAAATGATCTGACAAATCTTCGTCTCAGAAGGCAGATTCAGTGTCGCACTTGTAATAATGTAAAATATTTTTCACCTTGTCAATTATGCTGACATATTGAGATGCTAATTGTTGGCTTATAGTTAAATGAATTTTCACAACTGTATTATTACACGTTTTAACTCACATGGATACTTAGAAATAAATTGGAAACATTATGGATGGACTACTATTATAATTATACAATGTGGATACTTAGAAAAAAATCTTAGATGTTGATTTTGCAACTTAGATGTTTTGAACTACATTTGGGTTGAGTGATATATGAGTCGATATGACAAATTTCGCAATGTTGCTACTTAATAAAATTTTGGATAGACTATATATAGATTGATGTTAACAATTTTGTTGTTCACGGTTGCCACTCTGCAAAATTTAGATAGCATATGTATTGATAGATATAAAAAATGTTTTTTACAATGTTTTCCATTTGAAAAGCTTGGCTAGTGTATGACAGTCTGATAATGCATATATACAAGAGCCCCCGGTTAATGACTTAAGTTAAATTTTTCTAAAAATGTTTGGGTTTTTTTGTGTGTGTATTGATGTTACTCAAATGTCTCCCTGCGGGACACATTTGCATAGCCCTGGGATCTATGTGGCCGTATGACCTACCACCATCAGCATTTATTCATGCTGGAGGCTGGTTGTAATGAGAATAAAACTATCATTAGTTATTATAGAAAAAGCAAGCACGATTTTTAACAAATATAAAATTACCCCAGACAGCTAAGAGCAGGGTAGAGCAAGGTGAAGCTACTGTGTCAACTTTGGTTAAAAAGCCAGGTGACAAATCGGCGGCAGTTGGCATGGAAATGTAGTGACGTAAGTAAAGACAGCTACATCACGCTATGAGAACGTGATGTTTGAAAAATAATTTATCAAATAGAATAAGCTTCCAACCAATGAAAACGTAGCCAGCTCAAAGCACTACGAAATTGTCGGCAGGAAAATATTAAACCGGCAGTCTTGAAAAAGTGAGCAGTGTAGAAAGACGTGTCAATGACTGTCCAGCTCCAAAGTTAAGGTATTCAACAATTCTGTCAAACCTACATGTATGTGTATTTGTACACCTGAAAAGGTTATTCAGTTACCTATGCAAGTAAGTAGTACGATCGTCCTACCATTTTGTATTTCAGCGTATTTTCGTATAATGAAAACATAATAGCAGAAGAGAAACAAAATGGAGGATACAATAGATATAATGAGGGAAGAGGATTTGAAACTGAGTATAGACAAGATGGCTATCAAGAAGACTACAGAGAAAGAAAGCAAAAAATGAAATTATAATTATCCAGGATTTGGTAAAACTTGATGTTGGGAAAGAATTTTATGAAGCATCTTAGATTGAAGTGAAAGAAGGAAAATATATTCTTCATGAAAGGAAAAATAACTAAGATTTGTTTGATGTACAAAATGCCTAATTGTTGAACATTGTTTGACACTATTTGACCAGTTTGCTGTTAAATAAAATTCATTTTTAAGGACCAGGCTGTTGAAAATTTATTGTCAGTTGGATAACATAGATGTATTGTCAAAGTTCACATTTCTCAACCACTAATGCTCTCCATCGCACAACACCTGTAAAAGGAACGAACGAACCACATCACTCAGACAGGGTCTAAGAAATAACAAACTCTGGCGAGCTATAAGCCAGTACTAGATCACACTTAGACATGGACTAAATAAAAAGGAGAAAGAAAATTTCTATAAATAAAGTTCTACATAAGAACCACAACCCCGCCACAGTAGTCTACGATGTCTAAGCAATATATACATGCTTTGAAGGCCAGATATATCATTCTACATTTTTTGGAGTGTTTCTTCGAGTGCCATTTTCTGTTGTTTCTACGTGGACTTCGTGGAGCATATATAATGCATATAATCACTACCTTGTAGTAACATACTTACGGTTTTGTAAGCTCGCCACCCATATTATATAATACGTGCTTCTGGGAGAATATATTGTTGTATATCGCCTTCAAGTGTTACAGCTTTATAATCAGGAGCTTACAGCATGAAACACTTCCCTAAAACTCTCTCTTCATCCCCAAACACCCACTGTCCTTCACACTGTATTTTGCACCTAATATGACCCAAACCAAACATATTCTCTTTACTTATTATTTGAATAATTATTAAAAATCGAGATCCACAATGTACGCCTTGCGTTTTAAATGATTTTTCCTACGCACTTGGAAGTAATTACACAACAACAAAGAACAGAGACAGATAGAGTAAAGAGATAGAGAAGAGAGATAGAGAGAGAGCGATAGAGAGAGAGAGAGAGAGAGTGATAATAACAAGAAGACATAAATTAAGATTTCAAAGACGAAAAGAGTGTTGGGAGATAGTATTTTTGCGTTCTCTTGTTTTCTTAGTTGACAAACGATAAATTAATTAATAAACGATAAATTAATTAATAACCGTCAAATTAATTAATAAACGATAAAAATTTGTGCATGTTTATCGACAATGCGTGCATGTAGGAAGTAGGAGATGTTCATGTACACACAGAAGGCAAAAAAAACTAAATTGATATACATGTGAGAAGAAAGAAAAAACTAAATTGATAAACATGTGAGAAGAAAGAAAAAAACTAAATTGATAAACATGTGAGAAGAAAGAAAGGGAAGTAGGGCGTGACATGCAGTAGATTTTTTTGATTTAAAAAATCGGAGTAGCACGTGCGGATTTACAAGGAAAGGACGTAAAGTGGTTACAGGGAAGAAAGCAGGAAAACAAAAGTCAGACTGCCAGGCAACAAAAAAGTGCTGAAACTTTCGGTGCATTAGAAACCAGACTGAATTTGAAGCAAGTTAAAATTCATGGTTTACGTTAGGAAAGCACTATTAAACGGGAGACAGTGACAATAAATTGACATAGTTTGGATACAGACAAAAAAATACATAGGGATTTCATAAACAGGACAAAACCTGAACCATTTATACGTGCATAAATAAGTACGTCAGATTCATTCTGTATTTCTCTGTTTATTTCAAGAAAATGTTTGAATAGAAGAACAACCACTAGGGATACATTATTCTCTGTTTTGTATGGCACTGATGTCTCATATTAGTTCTACTATAGTATCCTGGTCACATATCTTATGGTCAGTTGTTCGGGATATTACTTTTTCACTTTATGATCCTCGTATTTCTGTAATAAACGTTCTTGTTATCACCAATATACTAAGTGCTTTTGTGGCCGGGGTCAGTTCAGTTAATTGTGTTGTGCGCAGGTAAATATTTTGATGAGAGCTAATTCTTCAATACGTTTCTGTTCAAGTCGTTACAGGCCTTTCCCCTGAGATGGAAATTCTTGGCCTTAGTTTATTTTTCTTCCCAAAGTTCGTTCGTACCCTTTTTGGTTTAGTGAGAAGCAATACCTCGTATAATGGTTTGTCAAAGTAATCCACTGTAATATTCCAAAGAAAACTCAGCAATGTAGAAAAATAAAATATAGTTTATTAACGTCATTAGAACAGCAATGTTATTGACACAATGGTGAAGTACTTATTTCTTACGCTTACACAAAATAGTGAGTATCCAAAATGAAAGTGTATATCCACAGGAATAATATATCCAATAGAATAAAATACAAACTTGTCTACTTAAAAATTAACTTGTCTAACTTGAAAACTTGTCAAGTTAAAAACTTGTCTTGATAATCTCAAAGACAAAGTTCACCTAACACTACCTGTAAAATCCTCTCGCCTAATGAATCCTAAAAATCTGTAAAAGCCTGTCTATCGCCCACGTCTCTCTTTATACTATTTCTTCTTTTTTCCCGCCAATTTTCACACGATGCTTTCTTTTTTCACACGGTACAATTATCTACATTTGCACACGCTTTCTCAGCTTTTCGACTTTTTCCACACGTCTCTCTCTCTCTAACAACGGAAAAACCCAAAACAGCAACTCTCACTATCACAAAATTTTTCATTTAAAAACATGCATTTACTATTTTTTTGTTCTGGGACAGCTTTACAATGCCTCTCTCAAAGCCGTGAACTTTTCATGATACTGTGTTTTGTGCAAAAATGCCTTAAATGCTTTTAACGAGTTATTCTCATTCTATGTGGTTTTAACACGTATAAATGGTAGTGCTGGCCAAGCGGTCACACTTTCTTTACGTACAAGGATTGTTTGTTAAACGCTAGACCTTCTTGCCTTTACAGAGTGTCCCACAATTATTGAATCATCGGGAAACACACATAATTCATATATCATGTGCTTGCTGACAGGGTATCCCGACTGGATTTGTGTATTAGGAACAATGGTCTACACTGTAGCGGAATAACTTCATTCATTGTATTTTCTTTGCTAGCCTTCTTATTAGTTTCATCGCAATTTTCATTGTCGTCGTTTTTCCATCTTTATTTTTCTCAAGCATATTCGTTAGGATATTTTCTTGCCCCATACCCTTATCTGATGGCGGAGCTTATTACTTTAGCTCTGAGTTAACTTATCTATATTTACAATGTCTACATTTTAAATCTCCGTTGTGGAAGCATCTCTTAACGTTCATCATTTGTTATGTCCGCTGTGCTAGCTATCCTTAACATTCTATATGTATTATCTCTGTTGATGGTAGAATAACTAGGCCACACGGTTCTTCATATTTAGACAGGCGCTACAATATAACCGACGAACTTTTAGATTGAACAGGGTGTGCCTTGCCCACACGTGCCAATAATTTTTTTTTAAAGTTATCTCCGCTGTACACGCTATTATTAACTTTCTAAATTTAATATATCCGCTGTGCAATCTACTATTAACATTGTAAAATTGTTATCGCCGCTGTGTAAGCTATTCTTAACATCCATCGTTTACTATCTCAGCTGTTTAAGCTATTCTTAACATCTATCATGTGTTGTCTCTCCTGTGCAAGCTATTATTAACATTTCTCATTTGTTATCTGCGTTGTGTAAGCTGTTCCTACCATTCACCATTTGCTATCTCCCTCTGTAAGCTATTGTTAACATCCATCATTTGTTACGTCCGCTATGTAAGTTGTTCTTAACACCCATCAGTTGTTTTCTCCGACGTGCAAGCTGTTCTTAACATTATTCATTGTAATGACATTATTTTTATCTTCACCAAAGTGTAACCATCACTTCCAAACAGCTAATTAGCTATTCATCAGTGTTTCCTAATTTTGGCTGACCTCTAAATAAGAGAGTGTCCGACTGGTAGAGTGGTTAGAGCTCTGGTCTATCTCATCAAAGGTGCCGGGTTCGATTCACAGTTTTACCAGATGTAAATGGGTACCTGACATTGCTATTGAGTTAGGAAATGAACAGGCAGCGAGGAAAGGATCTTGTGGCACTACCTCTCGACGCTGGACATAGTATAGTAAAGTCTCTAACATTTCACTCCCTACGACATAATCTGATATGTGACTACCAAATAAGGATATCGAATCATGGTTCATTCATTTTCCTTTTCTCTCACTAAGGATCATGAGCCGCCACTGCATTTGGTCCCCTTGCAGGAAGCCCGCATCAAAGCATGCGTGTGCTCTGGTAGTGATGGGTTCTGTATCAATATGTTTTGCATGATGGGGTTGATAACCCCAAGTTGGCTGAAATAGCTATAGTCTTCGTTTCGCTGAAATAAAACTCTCTATATAATTTGTACTAGCAAGGACTGGACAAATCTTTGCTAAAAGTAAGCTTTTTAAAAAAAAGTCGTTTATTTAAAATTCTATAATCGACTGGCAAGAATGTAATTATTATTGACTTGAAATTGCGCGTCTTCAAGAAAATATAGAACTATATAACAAAAGAAATGATCAGAAATATACCTTTTTTGAAAGTGAAGAAGAAATAAAGGAAAATGTTTCCGACACTTCAGCAAATTGCTCATAGAAACACGAGCATCCTGTAATTATCTGCATTAGTGTACTACAATACAGGAAACAAAGACAAAAACTCGGCGATTCCATTTGTGACAATGATTGTCGTTCACATAGGTCAAAGGGAGGGAACTAATAAATTGTTGTTATTAATTTGTGGAATTACAGAGCGCGTTATAACGCTTTAAAAAAATTTGTTAAGTAGTTTTTGCCTCTTTAGGGCGAGGCGCTCTCCGGTCAACACAGATATAAGGTATATCGGTTATATTAGGATGCCTGTCCAAATATAAAAGATCTTCTCGTCAGGTAATGAAGAGTTTACTTAAGCAGTGGATAATTATTGAACCTCAGAATTAGTGCTGTGTTAGCATTAACGACTGACAGATTATTCAGTGAGACAATGGAAATTCGTAGGAGAGTAAGATTAGGAGAAATGTTTGAGCAGAACAGATTCCATGAGAAGAGTTGAGAGGCAACTAACGTTGGGTTGTGCGTGGGCTGGCAACCTCATAATGTAAAACCCATTGCTACAGAAAGCACTGGTGCAAAAGCACGTCTTTTGACGCAGATATCCTAAAGGGCGATTGTGTACAACATCAGCAGTTATGGGCTATTATGAAAAATATGGGATTTCCAAACCACCTTATACAACTCATCGCACTGCTGTACCAAGAACAACAGGCAGCTGTAAGAATAGAGGGGGAAACATCAGAATGGTTTGAAGTACAGAAAGGAGTAAGACAAGGCTGTACCCTTTCCCCTTACCTGTTTAACATTTATGCCGAGAATATCATGAGAAACGTAAGAGATGACCAAGAACACACAGAGTTTGACTCATTTAACATCGGCGGGTACCAGATCCCGGAAATCAGATATGCTGACGACACAGTCCTCCTATCGACCAACCCAAAAGGACTTGAACAATTACTTCTGTCCACCAAAAAACACAGCGAGGCCCAGAATCTATACCTAAACACCAAGAAGACCAAAGTATTGACAACAGACAAAGTAAAGACCAAACCAGAAATTGAAATTGATAACGAAGAACTGGAAAGTGTCAATGAATTCGAATACTTAGGATCAATCATTAACAGCTCTGGCGACTGTGCAGTAGAAATTAAAAGAAGACTTGCAATTGCTTCACATAAGCTAATACAGATGAAAAACCTATGGCAAGGCACAAGCAAAGAAACAAAGTTACAACTGATCAGAGCATGTATATTCCCAGTAGCAACATACGACTGCGAGACTTGGACACTCAATAAAACAGTTGCAAAAAAGATTACATCATTCGAAATGAAATGCTACAGAAGGATGTTGAGAATACCCTGGAAAAAAAAAAAGACCAACAGAGAAGTACTGCACTCACTAAACGTACAGGAACATTGGCTCCTAAATACCATCGCAATAAGGAAGCTGAAATTTTTCGGTCATATAAAAAGACATAATAGTCTGGAAAAAACAGTGATGGAAGGCATGGTCCCTGGAAAAAGGGGAAGGGGTCGACCTAGACGACGGTGGACCCAGGACATCACAGAGAGTCTGAACTTGTCTTTGGCTGATGCAGGTCGACTTACCCAGAATCGTGATGCGTTCAGAGCAGCTGTAATGGAGACAACGTTCTGGAAAGAATATGTCACATGATGATGTTCCTAAAGGGACTAAGCTGCACTAGTTGTATATGGCGAGTGAGGAGCGGAAAAAAAATAAAGAAATAAAAAGACTGAAATAGAATCCTTATTCCGATCTTTTCGAATTACTTCTACGTATGTCTCTCTCACGTTTCCAATGTTTATGTCCATTTGTCTACTCAATGTATTCGCAAGTCTCTCTCTCTCTGTTTGGTTTACCCTACGGATTCCAGATCAATGACTATTATCATTTAATTTCTCCATGTGTGTTCTAATCAATGCCAGAATCTTTTTTTCACCTCTTGTTCTGCTCGTACTTGCATTCAGTGGCGTAACTAGGGTGATGCTGGTGGTGCAAATTAATAAACAGTTCTTTATGACTTATGGCTATTGCTTACTCATGTGTGTTGGATATTTAAGCGTTAATAGGATACGAATGATCACTGACAACCTGCTGTGAGTATAAAATGATCTAGTCTCGAATACAATTCAGTTGAGTAATTACATCTCTGGCAGTCGCCAGTTACCACTCAAAAGATAGATCTATGACATAATAATAAACAGCGATCACTGGGAAATTTATAACAAAGAACTAAGAAGAAAGATTCACCACCTGTCACAGAAGGTTTTCATGGTGCCAAGGTTTATCATGTAGACGTGGCAGATTTCTGTTACTGTGACTTAAGATTACATAATTCAGTGGTAAAATCGTTTAGTCCAACTGTGACATCCATACATTTCACATTGTAATCAAAGCTCCTTTTACCTGTATGTATCTTAATAATGATATAATTCTGTGCTCTTCCATGTTACTGTCAATATATTTAGTCCACATTTTGTAGCACGGGCTGATCACCCGTTTGCCAGACACTTCGATTACGGAAACAACGGCAAATGGGTTGATTTGCCATTGCCCTAAAGACGCCACTAGGCGTGATGGGAAACAATGGCAAAGAAAACCTATCTGCTGTTGCCCTAAGACGCCACTAGGCGTAATGGCCACTGACTGCTTTGACGGTCGGTGGCTAAGGACAGAAGAAGAAGAAGAAGACATTTTGTAGCAGTATTTCTCTAAGTACTCGTACAATGTTACTACGGACTTCCGCATTTTTTCTCATAATCTATCTTTGTCTTGTCTCTGGATTTTCCGACCTAGTTACTGGAGACTCTCTCATCCATTACTCTTGTTACGATAAAGTAGGACATGGCTTTTGTTGTTGATTAACTTTTGTTTCTGAACTTGTCACTCTTTCGCAGCTAAAGTCAAGTTCAAGAATGCACATGTGTTTTTGTAGCTGTTGAGTGGGGCTGTATGAAGTGTTTGTTATTGTTGGGAACCCGGTAATATCTTTCTTCTTTCTGTTGAGACTTCTACGCAAGTGAGCAGCCCATGCTGAACTGTCTTATATGGATGGGTACTGTTGCAATAATTAGGGGGTTTAATTTGTTTAAGTGCTTGTTTAGTCAGGTGTGTTCTGTTTTTAATAGTAAAGGCAAGGTCATCAGTAAACTCCATATCATCCAGTTGTTTTGTCAGAGTCAACTAAATTCCGTTTCTGGTGGCTGATGTTTTTATAATCCGATCTATAACCGTAATGTGCCTCATTCCATATCTGCATGTGATATACACACTAAAAAAAACGTGCTCTATCGCTAAGATATCATAGTGGTAGTGAAGATAAGATCTCATAGCGGCAGTAGACATTTGAACACATATCTGGAAGTAAAAATGTGAAATGACGGTGGCAGTAGAACTCCGATAACAGTGCATCAATAATTACAACGCTGATTTCATACCGGCTCTTGAACTAAGATAACGCACCGGCAGCAAGCCTGATTTCAGAATCAGAATAAATGTGCGGCATCATAACAGAGACTTGTTGGTAGAAAAACAAGCCAGCCATTATTCTGGAATCCCTAGGGTAAGAGGGTATAAGGAGACACCAACAAAAAAAAAAAAACACGATGAAGATAACTGACGACAGAAATGTAGAGTGTCAAGTGCTTGCTGTGTGTACACATTGACAAATATGTATTACATACACATGGAGCGACAAACATGGCTCGTTTTTCACAGCTAATTGTTAACTCACTAAACTCCAACACGTAGATACGATATCCGACGACTTTATGTCACAAACTTGAGTATAACACAATAACACAGGCAGACTGCCGCTTTGGCCATAAATCATCACATAAGAAAAGCACAATATATGATGTGCATAATTAGAACAGCATCTCATGGAAAGAATTACACAATATCTTAATATATTTCCTATTTTCCTTCAACCATTTCGCCTTCACTCTCCACGTAATCTCTCCTCGCTCTAATCTCTGTCTCGAATGACCTTTTTACCCATGACCCTTTTTACACCTGACCAGTCTTCCCCACCACTTCGTTCCCAACAACTCAGCCATGCCCGTAAACTCGACATTAGCGCTTACTGCTACTAATGCATTCATGCCCACAAGCAAACTTAACATTCACTCACTTCAACTCACAACTTACATAAACATATCTAGTTCCCACCGGAGCATGAGTACTGACATTCATTCTATAAACCGTTCGTGACATCCACCCCTCCCTCTCCAAGTGAAAAACATAGTTTTTCACTGGATGGGTGGTAGATATCAGGAAACCAACCATCCAAAACCTCTGATTACCTATGTGGGCAAAATCTATAGCATCAGTGTGAAAATATGCCATCTACAAATAATCAATAATAACATTCTGAAGAACACAAAAATAAAATAAAACAATTACAATAGAACCGAGTTGCTAGAAAAATACAACAGCAACCATATGGCAAAAATCATGCATCTCTAATTACCCACAACATTAAAGGTGATAACATTACATCAATTTCACCAAATTCTACTATACCGGAGAATATCTATTCTATAACCCTGTACTGGATACACAACATATGATAAGAACTTAGCTTATACAAAAATCATGCAGAATACAGTTGACACAACATTACTCATGTACAAGTATCAAATACTACATAGAAATGGTGGTTAAAAAAAAACACACCCATTTACTACAAGCAAGTGTTCATAATCTAGATAACGAATCTGCAAGAACATTTAATTTACCCTGAATAGGAAAAACAGTGAAGTTGTACTGTTGTAACAACAACGACCACCTTGTTAAACGTGAATTTGGTGATCTAAATGACTTAAGAAAAGTCAAAGGACAATGGTCCGTTTCCAGTACAAAATGAGATCCTAACAAATACCTAGAGAGTTTGGAAACAGCCCAAATAATGGCTAAACACTCTCTCTCTCTATAGTGGCATATCGCGTTTCAGCCGGAAGCAACTTCCTGCTGACATACATGACAGGATGTAGAAACCCATCATGTTCTTGCATCAGACACGCACCAATGCCCACTGCAGAAGCATCAGTCCTCAGTACAAAAGGCTTAGCCAAGTCTGGCAGTAGAAGAATAGGCTCGCTGGAGAATACAGCTTTGATGTTCCTCAGTGCTCTATCACACTCTTCAGTCCAGACTACTCTGTTTGGCGTGCCCTTTTTAGTGAGTGATGTTAGAGCTGATGACAATGAAGAGAACCTGGGGATAAATTTATGATAAAAATTTATCAGACCGAGTAAACTACGTACTTGTTTCTTTGTTTTTGGAGGTTGCAAATTCAAAATTCTTCCAACTGTTTGATCAACTGGTTTTAAAACACCCTGTCCTACCACATACCCCAGAAATGTTAACTCCTGAAACTCCACCTTAATCTTACTGGGTCTTGCTGTAAGGTGATGCACCCGAAGGCATGATAACAGTGACTTCAGTCCCTCTACATGTTCATCCCACGTGTCATGAAACAAACAGATGTCATCAATATATGTGATAACATCTTCTGTCCCCTCAGAAGCATTCTCATCATTCTCACAAAAGTTGCAGGGGCATTCACCAGTCCAAAGCACATATAATTAAACTGGAAAAGACCCTGAGGGGTACAAAATGCTGTAAGTGGCCTAGCGCCTTCTGCTAAGGGAATTTGCCAATACCCCCTCGATAAGTCTAGTTTGGTAAAATACTTTGCCCCCGCTATTTGGGATAGGAGGACCTCTTGGTTGGGCATAGGTTCCGCATCTATCACTGTGACACTATTCAAGCGGCGGAAGTCTATACATATCCGTAGGGATTTATCCTTCTTCCGCACGATGACCATGGGAAATGAGTATGATGATTCAGATGGGGAGATAACACCTAAGCGTAACATATCATTCACTTCTTTTTCAACAGCAGAAGTATAATGTAGTGGAATAGGATATGGTCTCACCCGGATGGGCTCTCCATAGGTCAGTTTAATATCATGCTCAACTAAATCAGTTCTTCCAGGAATATCTGTGAGCACATCTTGAAATTCGCACAGCAGTGACTTCACCTGTTTCCTCTGATGCTGTGGTAGAGATGCAGAGACCTCTACATCTCCCCATGATTCTTAAGCAACCAATGGCAATAGTGGGATCTGGAGATTGACCTCCTCACCTTTGTCTCCATCTTCCTCGATGACTGCTGCACTAGCTACAGTAACTGTACTATCAAGAACAGCGTTCACAACTGGTTCCAGTTCAGTTGGACGTACTACATATGGTTTTAGCATATTAATATGGAAAATCTTCTCCTTCCCTCGGACTAATATCAGATAATCCACATCAGTAATCTGTTTCTTTACTTGAAATGGACCTTGCCAGCTCACTAGCAGGTGATTTTCTTTGGTGGGTAACAACAACCATACCTCGCTGCCAGGACTGAGGGATACAAGTTTGCTATTCCTATTAGCGTATGCTCTATACCTTGCACCCGATGTCTCTAATGCCTCACGTGCTATCGAACACGATGTAATTATGCGCTCTCGCAAGTCAACGACATACTCATAACTTGACTTGACGCTATCATCAGCATAATTCCCGGTCAGCAAGTCTCTCAAAATTTTCATTGGACCCCGAGGATTTGCGCCAAATACTAGCTCGAACGGTGAGAATCCTGTGCTCTCCTGTGGCATCTCCCTGTATGCAAACAAAACTCCTGGTAGGTATCTATCCCACAATTGTGGAAAATCTCCTGCAACCTTACCTAGCATTCTTTTCAGTGTCCCATTGAACCGCTCGCAGACCCCGTTGCTCTGAGGATGATACGGGGTGGTGAACACTGTGAGGCCTGTAGTGGTATTCTGTTGTTTTGCATTTCATAGGACATGACTCGATAGATGACCATCGTGGGCTATGTCTAACAGTTTAGATATGTGTTTCATCTCTTCTGAAATGAATTGCCGCCCCCTGTCAGACAAAATCTCTTCAGGAAATCCTAATCTGCTAAATAAGCTCATTAGAGCCTCTGCTATATCCTTTGATGTGATGGATTTCATTGGCAATGCTTCAGGCCACCTTGTACATAGATCAACCAATGTTAGAATAAATCTATACCCCCGATCAGACATAACTGGAAGGGGCCCAATAATATCTATTGCAACCTTCTGAAAAGAGCGAAATGCCAAATCTGTTGCTACTAACGGTGCCTTGGGAGTCCTTCCTTTCTGGCTTGTCTTCTGACACACTTTACACGACCGACAGTAAACCTTCACATCCTTATTGTATCCACGCCAGTAAAACTGGGAGAACACTCTACAGCGAGTTCTCGCAATACCCATGTGACCCGCAAAAGGGATGTCATGTGCTGTCCTTAACACTGTATTCTTCAGTTCCACTGGAATAACCACTTGTGTAATGACTGAATGTTGCTCTGCAAAGCATCTGATTAGAATGGAGTTCCTAACCTCAAACCAGTATCGAGCAGACTTGGTATGCCGTATGTTCTTGGACTCCGCCAACCGAAACAAAGGCAGAAGTGAAATGTCTTTCCTCTGCATGTCTACAAAATCCGATGCTGTAATTCCAGCAACCGTAGGCACCCAAGGGATATTATTGGGTTGCGATATCATAATATTTGCATCCTCAGCCTTAGTCTGTGCCCTCGTGATACTGCGTTAGCAACAAATCCTGCCCATTTTCCCACTCCTCAATATCCTGACTGGTGCAATCATGAACCCCATTAACATTTCCAATAATGAGATCAGCGATGGGAGAGTCAAGGACGCATACTCGAACTCTACCCGACAAGAAAGGGGTGTCGATCTGCACAATCGCCAATGGATAGTACTCGACCTTACCACCAAATGTAATGCATTTTGCCATCTTTCCAATATAATAAGTATCCTTAATAAATGTCTTCCTAATGCCAATGGTCGTACATCCCGTGTCCCTCAAAACAGATACAGGTTTATTCTCCACAAAACCCTTATGTAAAGTTAAGGTTCCATTCCCATCAACTGATGAAAGGCAAGGCAAAGTGTGGTCACATATTAAAATAGGCATCACCATCAGGCTCGAACAATGATCTGCACCCCTCACACTCCTCGCTATTAAATGTATCAAGGACAGTAGCTGAATTTGCATGCTCAGTGTTTTCCTTTGGGCTCTCTTTTCGACTGTTTCTTTTCTCATTACAATTGGGGCAGTGGGAATCCGTCTCTTGGCGCTTGTACGGGCTTCTCTTTGGACTGCCATTATAATTTTTCTTTGGGCTGGCATATGGACTTCTTTGTGGGTTGAAGGGACACCTCTCTGGGTCCCTCCCACATTGATAAGATAGATGACGCCTTGAGCCACACTTATAACACCCCCTTCTACTGTAGCCTGACCCAAAAGAAGGGTACTGTCTCTTAGGAGAATATCTTCTGTCCCCATTCCATCTTCTATTTCCACCATCTTTATCAACATATCTGTCTAAGCTGCGGGCCCGAGGTTGTATGTATGGCTTCTTTTCAGTTTTATCCTGAGCCACACAAGCTGGAAAGGTCTCAGCAACTATCTGCTTGTGAATCGGTTTCCCCAGGTGCGCATTGACATACTGCTGCCCTAGCTCTGACATAATATTTATATCTTTTGGCTTTCGCTCTTGTAGAAAAGCCACTAACTCTGGATTGCAAGACGATAGAACCTTGTCCTGTAGCATAAGGTCGGTTAGCCCATCAAAATCCTTCACAATACCTGATAGTTCAATCCACCTATTGAACAGCAATTTGATTTCCGCAACAAACTCACTAAAGTCATTGCTTGTTGTAGGAATAGCCTCCTTAAATCTTTCACGGTACCCTTGAGCTGTCAGTCTAAATCTTCGAAGAAGTGTCTCTTTCACTGTGTCATAATTCATGCGATCCTCTACTGGCAATGCAAAGACACATTGTAAACTTCTTCCGGTGAGCAGATTATTGAGCAGACTTGGCCAATCTTCTTTCTTAACCTTCCAAGATACTGCTTCTTGTTCAAACCTTTCTAGATACACGTCCATCATATCGACGCCCTCAACAAAGGATGGGAGTCGCAGCTTGAAAGGACGAGTAGACTCCTTAGTAGCTGGTCTAGAACTCGCAGCCTCAAGTTCCAGTTTCTTCAAAGTAATTTCTTTATCCGCTTGAATTTCAGCTTTCCTTGTCTCTTCCTTCTTTGCTTCCCTTTCAGCCTCAATTTCAGCTTTCTTTGTTTCTTCTTTCTTAGCTTCTACCTCGATTTCAGCTTTCCTTGTTTCTTCCTTCTTTGCTTCCCTTTCAGCCTCAATTTCTAACTTCCTTAGATCTCTTTCCTCGTTGCGTATCCTCCGTTCCTCAGCATCCGCAAATTTAGTCTCAGCCCATAATTCAAGTTCATCCCCTGATTTACCAAGTGCCTGTCCCTTGGTGATAAAATCCAAGAGGCTAGTCATTCTGCAATATTTATCAACTATGATAACTCTGAAAAAATGATGCAGCCAAAAAAACAATTCAGGAGAGAAGAAAAAAAAAGAAAAAAAAATGTATACCACCTGATATGTCAAATGGTGTCTGGAAAATTATAATGGATACCCCTGCACATATGAAGGACGTCTGTCATACACAACAGATTTAGGATAACTCTTCACACTGGGTTTACACACTGGGTCAATCTCTTGTATCAGTCTGTATGCATTACAAACTGTAATAGACCAAAATAAAATGTGTCTGCTTATGTTAACACAAATGGTATGACGATGATTGAAATGATAATCACAGAACACACGACACTACAACCACTGATAGGCCGGTGAAGAAGAAGTTATAGACCAAGAAAGTAAGAATAGACCTTCTATTTACACTCAAACCTATCAAACGAACAAAAACAGGATATCGTAAAATAACTTATATACACGGATAGGAGAGCAAAGGACTGAGAATCGCAACAGAAAAACACCACGAAAGAAAGACTATTATACAAGACAATAAGTAAACAAACTAAACGCAAACAACTAACACCAACAATTGTTCCACAAATTACACGAGGCTTCACAACTCCCCAAGTCTTAGACAGATTGGGTTCCCTACAGCGTAATTTGTCTCACAAAACCTATTAAAGACGACACAAGGCAAATTTCTTCAATGAAGAAAGATGGATTGTGCTCACCACTCACAATCACTCTTATACAGAAATTGAAATTAAATACTACCACCCAATATGAACAAAACAAAAACAAAACTTTGGACAATGAAGTACCACAAGAGCTCTACTCGTGCACCCTGCAGCAAGGGCAAACAGGAATGAATATATGAATATTTAACTATAACAAAAGCTAATATAAAATAACATAAGTTTCAAGTACACTGTAGAAGTGATAGACAGAAGGAAGTCTAGATATGACGAAGCAAAATTGTCAAGTCCTAAAAGGAACTAGTATCAAAATAAACTAAGTTTAGTACACTTTTAGATATAACAGATCATAGGGTTCAAATATAACGTTAATTAATTTGTAAAAATGCTATTGAAGAAAGAATGGAATTTTAAAAAAAAAATAAATAAAAAAACCTATTAGTTCCGGGCAATAACCTTATCAAGGAAGAAATAAATAACCAAATAAATTAATTAAAAGAAGTATAGCCTACATATATAAAAGAAAATATCCAGACGCACAAGTCAAGTAAACAGAAGACTTGAAATTTACAAAATTAATAATAAACTTAACTTAACAATTTCCTGTGTCCGCTGATCCACTTGAGATAGGCGCAGGCTTGGAGTCCTGGTGTTACAGCTCAATGATGGACACCACAAACAACACACTTCACGCTGCAACACAGCACAGTCAAATCGAACTCAGCTCCTACGTGCACCTCAGTACACGGTGAACCTGGATCTTCTTCAGTACTGATACAAGGGGCAGAAAAGGAAAATGCGTCTCTCACTGCTTACACCATCTCCAGGCAAGATGTTATGATTTCAGCCGATCACCATCAAAACAATGGCCTTGTTATTCCATTACAAGACCCAGCAGACGATTTTTCCGGTGTCAACAGTCATGCCGAACTACACAGCACAGATAAATTGACAACAGATCAGCACACTCGTCACGGGGCGGAATAACACAATATTAGTGCGCCGAGGTAAACAAGACTGATTACCGCCTTTTCATTCTTCGTGCTACTTTCCAAAATAACACTGTCGATTTCGTCAAAACTGTCCATTGGCCTCTCCTACAGTGATTAAACTATTCTTCGTTTTTAAATATTCAGTCCTTCTGCAGCTATACCCTTGCTGACTATCACTGAAATGAAGATTTCAGTTTTGCACATTAAGTTCTTGTGACCTGATTCAAACAGATAGGCCTAGTTCTCTGTTCCGCTTGATATAATTTTTCCAACAACAATTCATGAGAAGGCGAAATTGTCAAAAATTCTGCAGAAAATTAGGGGTGGGTCCTCTCTTCCACTTACGAGTCCCCCAAAATTGTCAAGTGCTTGCTGTGTGTACACATTGACAAATATGTATTACATACACATGGAGCGACAAACATGGCTCGTTTTTCACAGCTAATTGTTAACTCACTAAACTCCAACACGTAGATACGATATCCGACGACTTTATGTCACAAACTTGAGTATAACACAATAACACAGGCAGACTGCCGCTTTGGCCATAAATCATCACATAAGAAAAGCACAATGTATGATGTGCATAATTAGAACAGCATCTCATGGAAAGAATTACACAATATCTTAATATATTTCCTATTTTCCTTCAACCATTTCGCCTTCACTCTCCACGTAATCTCTCCTCGCTCTAATCTCTGTCTCGAATGACCTATTTACCCATGACCCTTTTCACACCTGACCAGTCTTCCCCACCACTTCGTTCCCAACAACTCAGCCATGCCCGTGAACTCGACATTAGCGCTTACTGCTATTAATGCATTCATGCCCGCAAGCAAACTTAACATTCACTCACTTCAACTCACAAGTTACATAAACATATCTAGTTCCCACCGGAGCATGAGTACTGACATTCATTCTATAAACCGTTCGTGACATAGAGGATAAAGAGGACATGTAAGATCTTGAGCTGATAGCATAAGTTAAGGTGACCTGACAGAAATTTGTTGAAGGCACTTCCCCTTAGGGAAATTGTAGGCCACAGAATAGATTAATCATAATGAAGAAAAATTATGAAGTCCTATTGACACAAACCCTTCAACATAAGACTGGTAGCAAAACAGTTAACACAGTGGCAGTAAAATAAACCGCAAGGGCTGTTTGAGTGTAACATCTCAGTACAGTGAAATAGATCATGTGGATTTTAAAGCTGCAACCAAGGTGGAATGGGTTCATTTTCTGCACAAACAACAGGAGGCTGAGACACTTGGGAGTCATGCCCCAGGTGGGCCCGCCCCCCTTAGAATTAAAGGAGAACAAGGGGCCGAAACACTTGATCGATTGGGGTACCTCATCTGATGATCAGATTGCCTCCTATTGTATCGCTCTGTACAGAGTTTCCTATCATAAAAACAGCATTAATGTAATACCTCAGTGACAGTAAACTAGATCTTAGAGGCTGTACGTATGTAAAGTCACAATGGTCGTAAAATGGATTACAAAGACAGTAATATCTCAGTGACAGTAAAATAGATCATATAATTTCTCAGTGACAGTAAAAAACAGCAATAGGATAGTACGAATGCAATAGCTCAGTGACAGTAAAATAGATTATACTACATCTCAGTGACAGTAAAATAGATCATGTAATATCTCAGTGACAGTGAAACAGATCATAAGGGAAGTATGAATATAATCTCTCAATGACAGTAAAACAGAAAATAAGGGCAGTATGAATGTTATACCTCAGTGACAGTAAAATAAAATATAAGTGTGTTTTGAATGTAATATCTCAGTAACAGTAAATTAGATTATAAGGACAGTATGAATGTAATATCTCAGTGACAGAAAAATAGATCATTAGGACAGTATGAATGTAATATTTCAGTGACAGTAAACTAGATCTCTACACGAGTGTAAAGTCACAGTGACAGTAAAATATATTATAGAATATAAATGAATGTAATATCTCAGTGACAATAAACTAGATCTTAGAAGCTGTACGAATGTAAAGTTACAGTGATAATAACATAGATTATGAGAGGCTATATGGGTGTAAAATATCAGGTTGGTTTGGTTTGGTTTTAAGGATTATCTTCATTGCACACGGACAACTCCATCAGTGCTCCGATCTCCTCCCTTAGATCACACAAGAAGGATCTCAGCCAATTTATCAGTACTATTAAACCTGGCTGAGGAACATAGACTGAGGAAATCTTAAACATAGACTAAGGAAACCTTGAACATAGATTGAGGAAACCTTGAACGTAGACTGATGAAACCTTGAAAATAGATTGAGGAAACATTGAACATAGATTGAGGAAACCTTGAACATAGACTAAGGAAACCTTGAACATAGATTGAGGAAACCTTGAACGTAGACTGATGAAACCTTGAAAATAGATTGAGGGAACCTTGAACATAGATTGAGGAAACCTTAAACATAGACTGAGGAAACCTTGAACATAGATTGAGGAAACTTCGAAGATAGACTAAAGAAACCTTGAATATAGACTCATGAAATCTTGAACAAGCAAACCTTAAATATCGACTGAGAAAACCTTGAACATAGTCTGAGAAAATGAACCTATGCAAGAATACGTTATGTTCTAAGCACAAATGAATGGACTGAAGATATAAATTGTTCGATTACTTACTACTTGCTTACTCAAATGTTCCCCTTCTACCGTAAGGTGTAGAGGTTTGGAAGAGAGAGCTCCAGACTATCCTATCATCTGTCTTCCTCCTGGCCTGGTTCCATTCTATGTTCCATTACTCTCTACTTGAAAAAAAAAACAGATAAAACAATGTAGTTTCCCAGGTTCTCTGACGGGACAAAGAAAGATAAGAACTGTTGATGTCTCGTAAGAGGCGACTAATATAAGAGTATTCATGGGGCTGGCAAACCTCATCGTATAAAATATATTACTTCAGAGATCATCGCTACAGAAGCTGAAGAAATCTTAGGTTTATACATCCATCAAATGTACCGGCTACAGTGAGGACTCTATACTTCATAGGGAGCGCAACTGAAAATAAAATATTGAGTACAGAAATGCATTTTAAATAAAGAAAACACAACTAGTGAGATAGAGAAATATTATATGGAATAAAGCGAGTTATCAATCAATTAATTCCCTTTAGCTCCCCAAGGAGCATAGACCTTCAACAAACACATACCAAGTCCTCCTGTCACGTGCCATCAGCTCAAGCTCTTTCCGTGTGTACCTCATCATTTTCACTTCTGTCTCCAATTATCTTCTCCGTGTGTTTCTTGGTGCACCTCTGCCTCTCTTACCCGGGGGGGGGGAAGGGGGGAGGGGTGGTTTCCAGAATAAGGACTGTTTTGTAATGATATTCGCAGGTTTCCTCAATGTTTCCTTGTTTCACTGGCTCTTGTCTAGTTCTTGTCATCAGTTCCACATTAGTGATCTGGTCATATCACTTTAATACTTCTATTCTACGCAACTTTTTGATTGTTGTTGTTTTTGCTGTTCTCCATGTTTAAGGGCCATACAATAGTACTGACTTGACATTTGAGTTGAAGGTTCTTATTTTTGTGGAGAACTTGATTTATCTTGATCGCCATATATTCCCAATGCAATGGAAGCTCCACTTGCTTTTTGTATACTTATTTTGATATCATTGTCTGTTCCTTTAACTGTGTTAAACCACAAAAACCTCAACAGGCGAAGCGAGTTAGAAAACATGTAAACTATTGTTTTTTTTTCATACGTCTTTAGGACCTGGCTATGCATAGAACACACATTGGGAAAACATGATGTAAGCATTACAAGGCAGGCCTTGCTCTAGAATTCCCAGGTTACAAGGGATCTAGAGTAAAGAGACCATATCATTTGTCACAAACAGAAGACATTTTCTGATTGTTTTTTTAATTTAACGTAACAAAGAGGACTATACAAGATAAAAAGTAATACAAAAAACGAGAACTTATTAATTTCAATCTATTAGTATATGATTGTGATAACTACAGCTAGTTTTATAAAGGTTTGAAAAACAATAAAATATCATTTAAAGTGTTTGTTTTTAAATCATTTTAACATCGAACATTAACTTTCAACATATTAATTAGTAGGCCTAATGATTACATTATTATTTTTTTTAAATTATTGTTATTATTTGTTTTTGCGGACATTATCTTCCTCAATATTTCAGTATTTTCTTTCAAGTACGCATGGAATTGACAACATAACACTTTTTTGAAATTATATGTCAGAAGTAAAATTCCTTTGAATCCGCAGTGAAACTGTTTCTGTCTTTGTGCAGCGACTTTCCTTCAAGGAAATAAACTGCATGTCTACAAGTGAATTGTGACCAGACACCGCAAAGAAATATTTTCCAATCATTAGCAGTTCAGAATAAAATTTAACATTTACTCATTGTTTTAAAAATTTGGTTCGTTTGTCGTGTTCTAGCAACTTTGTGAATACTTCATAATTGATGTTACTTTCAACAAATATTGTCCTATATTGCTGATCAAAGCACTTCCTTCGTCAAATGTAACATCTTTACCAATTAAATATTGTCCAGAAGCTCGCAGATCTTCCCATGTTGGTACTCCAAGTAAGGTCACCCACGACAAATACGTGAACCTTCAAATGGTTTCATCCATATATCTAAGTCTTCTAAAGAACTGATGTACAGGCATTAATTTTCCTCATGAAACTTGTCACACAAACTATCAGGTCTCACTCTTCGTTTTTAAGCAAGTATATTAGGAATCTTCAATGGAACAAACTCTTGACACAAGCGCTACTTAAGGAATGCCTATCACAGATTTAACACAGGTCAAAACTTCAACAACTGAGCTATATTCCTTTGCAATTCGTTCAATATTTACTTGAAAAATACTCTTTACAAATATACTTGTATAAGATAGAGCTCACCGAAGTCGTGTTTAGTCTCCGGAAAAAAGTCGGAAAATTACACTTTTGAAAAAAAAAAGCCGGCAGGACGCTCCATTGTAAAGAAAAAAGAGGATTCAACCTGGGAAAAGAGGACAGATGGTCACCCTTGCAGAGAGGACCAAAAAACACAAGGGGAAGAGACGTAGTGAAATAAATGAAAGCGTTGAAGAAGACACGGTTGGGCCTATAGCAGACGGCACAGGACAGGAGGACTTAGCGTGAGTTTGTTGTAGACCTATGCTCCTGGGGGAACTGATTTGTGTTGATGATTATGATAACGTCGGCTCTTGTAGTTCCAGGTGTTTCAGGGGAGCCAAAAAATCGAAAAGGACTGTGTCTGAAGACGCGACTTAATATTAGTTTGTACAGGCGGCTGCCAACCTCAAGATGTAAAAGACATTGCTTCAGAAACGACCACGGCAAGAATACACGAATGTTCAGATGCAGGTTTCTTGCAACCGGAACAGCTGCTCCATAAGGAGCTAACGATGACAGAGATGTAGCAGTGAAAGAAGTAAAAGAAATAAGAGTAGTAGTAGAGATGGTAGTAGTTGTAGTAGTAGTAGTGGCGGTAGTAATAGTAGAAGTGGTAGTAGTAGTAGTAGTAGTGGTGGTGATAATAGTAGTAGTAGTGGTAGTAGTATTGTTAGTAGTAGTAGTTGGGGTGGTAGTAGTAGTGGTAGTAGTAACGGTAGCGGTGATGGTAGTAGTGATGGTAGTAGTAGTGGTAGTAGTAGAAGTAGTGGTGGTGGTAGTAGTGATGGTAGTAGTAGTGGTAGTAGTAGTAGTGATGGTAGTAGTAGTGATAGTAGTAGTAGTTGTGGTAGTAGTAGTAGTGGTGGTGTTAGTAGTGATGGTAGTAGTAGTAGTGGCGGTAGTAATAGTAGTTGTGGTAGTAGTAGTTGTGGTAGTAGTAGTAGCGGTGGTAGTAATAGATGTAGTAGTGGTAGTAGTATTGTTAGTAGTAGCAGTAGTAGTGGTTGTAGTAGTAGTAGTAGTAGCGGTGGTGGTAATAGTAGTGGTAGTAGTAGTAGTGATGGTAGTAGTAGTAGTAGCGGTAGTAATACTAGTAGTGGTAGTAGTAGGAGTAGTGGTGGTAATAGTAGTAGTAGCGGTAGTAGTATTGTTAGTAGTAGTGGCAGTAGTAGGGGTAGTATTAGTGGTAGTAGTGGCGGTAGTAGTACTGGAAGTAGTAGTAGTGGTGGAGGTAGTAGTAGAAGTGGTAGAAGTAGTGGTGGTAGTATTAGTGGTAGTCGTAGTAGTAGTAGTGGTAGTTGTAATAGCAGTAGTGGTAGTAGCAGTGGTGGTAGTAGTAGTGGCAGTAGTAGGGGTATTAGTAGTAGTAGTAGTGGCGGTAGTAGTAGTGGAAGGCGTAGTGGTAGTAGTAATGGAAGTAGTAGTAGTGGTGGTAATAGTAGTGGTGGTGGTGGAAGTAGTAGTAGTAGTAGTAGTAGTAGAAGTGGTGGTAGTAGTAGTAGTAGTACTCGTAGTAGTAGTACTCGTAGTAGTATTGGTGGTGGTAGTAGTAGTAGTGGCGGTAGTAGTAGTGGTAGTAGTAGTGGTAGCAGTGGTGGTAGTAGTAGTAGTAGTAGTAGTAGTGGTAGTAGTGTTAATGGTGGTGGTAGTAGTAGTGGTAGTAGTTATAGCAGTTGTGGTAGTAGAAGTGGTGGTAGTTGTAGTGGCAGTAGTAGTGGTAGTAGTAGTGGTGGTAGTAATAGTAGTGGTGGTAGTAGTATTAGTGGTAGTGGTTATAGTAGTGGTAGTAGTGGTGGTACTATTAGTAGTAGTGGTGGTAATAGTAGTGGCAGTATTAATGGTGGTGGTAGTAGTATTGTAGTAGTAGTAGTGATGGTGATGGTGGTAATCGTAGTAGTGGTAGTAGTGGTGGTAGTAGTAGTAGTGGTGGTAGTTGTAGTACTAGTCATAGTAGTAGTGGTAGTAGTAGTGGTAGTAGTGCTGATAGTAGTAGTGATGGTAGTAGTAGTAGCAGGGGTGGAAGTAGTAGTAGTTGTTGTGGTAGTAGTAGTAACAGTAGTAACAGTAGTAGTGGTCGTCGTCGTAGTAGTAGCAGTAGTCGTAGTGGTAGTAGTAAGTTTACTAGTAGTAGCAGTGGTGTTAGTAGTAGTGGTAGTAGTAGTGGTAGTAGCAGTGGTGGTAGTAGTAGTGGTAGTAGTAGTATTAGTAGTGGTAGTAGTAGTAGTAGTAGTAGTAGTAGTAGTAGTAGTAGTAGTAGTAGTAGTAGTAGTAGTAGTGGCAGTAGTAGTAGTAGTAGTAGTAGTGGTAATAGGAGTAACAGTAGAAGTAGTAGTGTGGTAGTAGTCGTAGTGGTAGTAGTAGCGCAGCAGTAGTGGTAGTAGTAGCATTAGTAGTATTAGTAGTGGTGGTAGTAGCAGTAGTAGTGGCAGTAGTAGTAGTAGTAGTAGTAGTAGTAGTAGTAGTAGTAGTAGTAGTAGTAGTAGTAGTAGTAGTAGTAGTAGTAGTAGTAGTGGTAATATGAGTAAAAGTAGAAGTGGTAGTGGTGGTAGTAGTAGTAATGGTCTTTGTAGTTGTAGTAGTGGTAGTAGTGGTGGTAGTAGTAGTACTAGTATTGATATTTAGTAGTGGTGACAGTAGTAGTAATAGTAGTAGTAATAGTGGTGGTAGTAGTTGTAGTTGTAGTAGTGGTAGTAATTGTAGTAGTGTTATTAGTGGTAGTAGTAGTAGTGATAATTGTATTACTGGTAGTAGTGGTGGTGGCAGTAATAGTAGTAGTTGTAGTAGTAGTGGTGGTGGTGGTGGTAGTAGTAGCGTAAAGTTTAGCGAGTACTCTTAACTTCCAGCTGTTGAATAGTGTAGTTTAAAAAACATAAAAGCGAAAAAAGTGGCCACAATTAATTTGTAGATGTCGTATTTTAGAGGCACAAATCTGACACAAATGTTAATGAGATAATTGACCCACTACACGCTGATGCTGCAGCTTATTTTACTATAGACACAACAGAGATCACTAAGTGAGTTTCTGATAACATTGACAATGCAACAGTGTTACTTAACTTACATGTGCAAAAACATTTGTTCGTGAGCACATGCACGTTTAATGTGTGCTACAGAGCACATAAATGTTATAATGTGTGCTACAGAGCACATAAACGTTATGCTGTAAGAAACATTGACTCATTCATTCATTTCACTATAGCTCCCCAAGGAACACCGGCCTTCAACAAACGTATGCCAAGACCTCCTGTCATGTGTCAGCAGCTTAAAGTCTCTCCCTGTCTTCTCCATGTGTTTTTCTGTCTACCTCTGGTTCTCTTACACTTGTTATTCCAGAACAAGGACTTCCCTATAATGCTATCAAGAGTTTTCTTAATGTGTGTACTAGCCACGGGCACTTGTCTGGTTTCACCCGTGTGTTACCGGGGCCCGAAAGGGGAGCAAAGAATAGTAACACTGTTCCCTACTAAGCATGTCGTAGAAATCGACTAAGGAGGATTGGGCATGGGGCTGGTTACCCCATCCTGTAAAAAAAATTTAAACCACAAAAAACTTCAACAAAAATATGGACAGGTCAATTAAGGAAAATAAAACACAGCCATCCAAGACAGGGGAAGGTCCTCTCGCAGGGAGGCGTATGATGCAACACAGAGAAAGCTGAAAGGAGTCTGTGTTACTGACTAACCTTCTTTCTTCTAGGAGAACCTCCAGATTTGGCACCTGGAATGTTCGGACATTGAACGAGCAAGGGAAAGCGACACAAGCAGCAGCAGAAATGAGGGAATATAAAATCGAGGTTCTGGGACTGTGTGAAACAAAGTGGAAGGGGGTGGACAAGAAGAAACTCAACACAGGTGAATTGGTGCTGTCCTCAGGACATGAAGACGAAATTCACACCACAGTGAAGGGGTAGCTCTTACGTTATTTAAAGAAGCATAGAAAACACTCATTGAATGGGAAGCCGTTGGACCCAGAATAATAACAGCTACTTTTAAAACAGCTAAATAGAAAATAAATGTAAACGTCATCCAATGTTATGCTCCAACTAATGACAGAGAAGAGTCTGTGAAAGAAGCATATTTTACTAGACTGCAGAAAATTATGGAGAAAGTAAAAAGAAGAGACATCACAATTTTGATGGGTGACATGAGTGCAAAGATAGGTACAGTCAACACCGGATTTGAAGAATTCATGGGAAAACATGGGCTAGGAATAATGAATTAAAATGGGGAACTATTTTCTAACTTCTGTGCTTCAAATCAACTGGCTATGAAGAAGCATGTTTCCACATAAGAGAATACACATGGTAACATGGATATCACCAGACCATAGAACAAAAAATCAGATTGATCATATATGCACAAACAATAAGTTTAGATCATCATTGCAGGATGTAAAGGTATATAGAGGAGCAGATGTGGCATCAGATCACCACCTTCTGATAGCCAAAGTAAAAATGAAACTCAAGAGATATGCAACAATGCAAAGTTATAGACAACAATTTAATGTAGGACATCTAAGAAATCAAGAAACAAGAGACAAATTTGCGGTCACAATATCCAACAAATTCCAAGTGCTCCAACAGCTGGAAGATGTAATGAATACAGAAGACTATTGGCAGCAAATCAAAAATGTATGGTATGAGACATGTGAAAAAATAATGGGGAAAATGGAACGACAACAAAAAGCATGGATAACAATAGAAACCATCAATAAGATAAAAGACAGAAAAAACAAGAAAGCAGATTTAAACTCAAGCAAAACCAGAAGTTCCAAAGCCAAGGCTCAAGAAGTGTGCACAGAAGCGAACAAAGAAGTAAAAGGAAGTATCAAAAGAGACAAGAGGAAGTATATTGAGGAGTTGGCAAGAGAGGCAGAAGATGCTGCAGCCAAAGGAAATATGAGAGAACTATATAACAGCACAAAGAAGCTAACAGGGAAATGCAAACAAGTTGCCTCATAAAAGACATGAATGGAAAACTTCTCAGCAATATACAAGAGCAAATGAAGAGGTGGACGGAATATTTTGAGGACCTTCTCAATAGACCAGCTCCACAAAATCCCCCAAACGAAGCCAGCAGAAGAAGAGCTACAAATTAACGGTGAAAGACCAACGAAGGAAGAAATAAAGAAAGCCATAAAGCTTCTAAGAGATGGAAAAGCGTCTGGACCAGTTGGCATTCCAGCAGAGGTCATCAAAGCGGATATCAACAGGGCTACAGAGATGTTATATAACTTACTTGGTAAAGTCTGGGAAAAGGAAGAGATACCAGCAGAATGGAAGGAAGGATATCTGGTTAAGTTGTCTAAGAAGGGAAATTTACAAGAGTGCACAAATTATAGAGGAATAATGTTACTATCAGTGCCAGGAAAAGTATTAAACAGGATTATCCTAGAGAGATTAAAAGAGTCCATAGACAAGAAACTGAGAGATGAACAAGCAGGTTTTCGACAAAACAGAACCTGTACAGACCAAAACTCCCCAGACATCCAGCCAGCAGAAGAAGAGCTACAAATTAACTGTGAAAGACCAACAAAGGAAGAAATAAAGAAAGCCATAAAGCTTCTAAGAGATGGAAAAGCGGCTGGACCATTTTGAGAATAATAGTTGAACAAAGTCTGGAATGGAATTCATCACTATACATTGGATTTGTGGACTACGAAAAGGCGTTTGCCAGTGTAGACAGAGAATCACTTTGGAAATTTGATGAGGCATTATGGAGTTCCTCTGAAGATCATTAATTTAATAAAGAAAACATATGAAGACATGACATGCAGAGTTCTTCATGAAGGACAGCTTACAGAACCGTTTGGGATAAGAACGGGTAGTGCGACAGGGATGCCTCTTGTCTCCATTTTATTTCTTACTAGCAATAGACTGGGTTATGAGAACATCCACAACACACAACAGAAATGGAATCCAGTAGACTCTGACTAAGCAGTTGGATGATCTGGATTTTGTTGATGACTTGGCTGTTCTGTCCCATAACCGTAATCAGATGCAGGACAAATTGAAAACATTCGATGAGAGTGTTGAGGATTGTTGCATGGTTTGCGAGCATTTTGGTTTGAACTTGATTCGGATGGTCGCACCATGCAACACCTCCAACTGAAAGAGTTGCTCAGCCTAGGAACTGCCCAACATCACGCAAGAAACCAAGTAAACGAGCAGGAGAAATGAGCATTAGGACCTACAAGCTGAGAGAGCCAGAAATTAAGACCAGATATCAGGGGCTTATTGCTACAGCAGTGAGCAACACAGAAGAACGACCTGATGACTTGGAAACCCTCTGGAATAAATTCAAGGATATCATAAAGACAGCTGCTGCAGAAGCATGCGGTGAAGTCCGACTTGGGAACCAGAGAAAGAGGACACCTTGGTGGACAGAGGAAGTCAAAGAGAAAATAAGAGAGAAGAAAATGGCATGGAAACAATACTTAGGAGCTAAAAACACAACAGGACAAATGGAAAAATATAGAGAATATGTGATACTCAGAACAGAAGCAAAGAACAAAGTGCTAGCAGCAAAACAGAAGTCCTGGGAAGAATTTGGAGAAAAGCTAGAAAAAGATGCACAAGAAAACCAGAAATTGTTCTATAAGACCCTAAAGAACATGAGGAAGGAAAAACAATGCCCTCTCAAATTTATAAAGGACAAGCAAGGCAAATTGCTTACTGCCCCGAAGGAAGTAATGGAAAGATGGAAAGAATATTTCTCAGAACTCCTGGATGGTGAGCATGGTGAAGCAACAGAAATGATAACCACTAGCACAGAAGAGAAAACCAATGATGGTGAAGATGACATAAAGATGGAAGAACTGAGGGCAGCACTAGAGAAAATCAAGATGGGCAAAGCAGCAGGGCATGATGGTATAACACCAGAAATGGTTAAGTACATGGGAGCATCAGGCGACCTGTTACTCTTAAAGGTCCTACAGGCAGCATGGTGCAACAAGACCATACCAAAGGATTGGGAGATTGCCATCATAACACCAATTTTCAAAAAGGGTGACAATCGACAATGTGGAAACCATAGAGGCATATCCCTTCTCAGTGTCCCTGGTAAAATCTACTCTAGAATCCTAGAGCAGAGACTCCGACGCCTAGCTGAGCCACAATTGGATGAGGTCCAGTGCGGATTCCGAGCAAACCGAAGTACTCAAGACCTAATCTTCACACTCAGACAGTTGAGTGAAAAGGCCCTTGAGTATAAGAGTGAGATCCATCTTTGTTTCATAGATCTGGAAAAGGCGTTTGACAGAGTCCCCTGGAGCAAACTTTGGGACTGTTTGGCAAGGAAGAATATTCCAGCACCTCTGATTCATGCTATACAGAGCTTCTACAAGTCTTGCAGAAATTATGTGAGGACAGCAAACCATAAGTCAGAAGAGTTCAGGACCACCACTGGTGTAAGACAAGGTGATATCCTGTCACCTTATCTTTTCATACTCCTCATGGACGATGTCATCAAGGCATGTAAGGAGAGAACAAGAAAGTATTCAGTGGGGTACTGGAAGATGAGACAGGTCTATATTTCGGAGCTGGCATTTGCTGATGATGTTGCCCTGATTGCTAAATCAGAGGCACATCTCCAATCCAACTTGCAAGTCTGGAAGGAAGAGCTGGAGAAGAGAGGGATGGTCATAAGCAGCTCTAAAACAAAATCCATGGTGATATCACGAGAAGAAAGAAAACATCAGATTAAGTTGGGAGAACAGGTCCTGGAGCAGGTCGACCACTTTAAATATCTCGGAGCTATTATAGACCGAAAGGGAGGTATCAAAGAAGAGTTGGCCACTCGAAAAGCAGCGGCTGGGAGACTTTTTCAGGCCATAAATCGTGGATTCCTCAGCAAGAAAGAGGTTGGTAAGAAAACGAAGATGGCTGTATACCGCTCCACCTATGTCCCAGTTTTGACATATGGATGCGAGTCGTGGGCAATGACTACAACCCACAAAAGCCAGATCCAAACCTCAGAAATGAGGTATCTGAGGAAAGTGGTTGAAGTAACAAGAAGAGACATGGTCCGCAACCAGACGATACGTCAAGGCCTGAAATCCCATCCGCTGCAGACCCAAATAGAACAGTCCCAACTAAGATGGTTTGGCCATGTCTGCAGAATGGGAGAAGATCGGCTACCACGACAAGCATGGGAAACAAAGAGCCAGGGATCCAGACCTCCAGGACGACCCAGAGTTCGCTGGGAGGACAACATTAGACAATCTTTGAAGGACCGAGGACTAGAATGGAACCAGGCCAGGAAGAAGACAGCTGATAGAATGGTCTGGCGCTCTCTCTTCCAAACCTCTACACCTCACGGTAGAAGGGGAACGACTAAGTAAGTAAGTAAGTAATAGAATGGGTTATGAGAACATCCACAACACACAACAGAAATGGAATCCAGTAGACTCTGACTAAGCAGTTGGATGATCTGGATTTTGTTGATGACTTGGCTGTTCTGTCCCATAACCGTAATCAGATGCAGGACAAATTGAAAACATTCGATGAGAGTGTTGAGGATTGTTGCATGGTTTGCGAGCATTTTGGTTTGAACTTGATTCGGATGGTCGCACCATGCAACACCTCCATAAATAGAATAATAAGGTTCGCGTAAAACGTTGTATGACGCGTTGGGCTGGTAACCAGAAGAGTCTTTGTGTAGCCTTCGGGCATTTAACATAGTTTTAGGATTTGTGTGGCGGAACCACTAAGGATTATGTATAGCCGTTAATATAGTGCTTGTAAGGCCAATAAAATAATAATGTGTTTAATGACCAGCGAGTCCAGAATTATGTAAGGCGGTATTATTTAAACGCAATAATTCTTAGACGCGATATTCGTGAAATACGAACGCGGAGATAAGATGTAACCGCTGATAGAGCTCTGCTAGTAATTGTCATGGAGCAGTCTATCCTTTCTCTTCCACATTCCTTTACTCTGTCCCTCCTGACATTGTTTTCTAGTTTTCCATATAAGACCCCTTGTTTTCCTCCGAGAACGCTAGACCAGGTGAAGTGCTTGTATTAAATTTCGTTAAACAGGCAATTTAGATTCAGCCAGGTAGAATTTTTGCGAAGACGGGAAAGTGTGTGTGTGTTTTCTTGGAGACATCAATTAACCTGTGACTCACAGACGACCACCTATTTCCGGTCTAACAATGTATTTATAGGAGAAATTTAACTTTCCTTTACTCTCTTGATGATCACCGTGAAACCAGCCGAAACTAAAGTTTAAGCACATAAGACTTGTAAAGAATATACACAATATATATAAGTATATATATAGAGATAGAGAGAAACATTGTACACAACTGTGTGTAAAGTCAATAACGTGCATATGAATATATTCAAATATTCTAGTTCGGACTGTGTGACCCTGAAGTAATCCTGTGCCATGAGTTATCTCCCAAAATTATTTGTTTAATTATTGCTTAATGATACAAGTGTAATTTGCAGAAGAGGTATGCGGTTGACTCTGATAAGAAACATATGTTATGCTATTGGATTTAGTTTTCTTCCATATCCATTATGTACCTGTTTAAAATATTATTAATTTTCTTATATGGTTTGCTTATAGTATTTTATTACTGTGCATTATTGCTTGACTTATTTGAACACAACTCTGTTATAAGTATACATTATGAAAGCTGTTATTCCTTGCTGAAAGATTATTAAGACTTAATTATTAACTAAAGATACACCAGACTACAAGACAGACTGTTGATTGTGGAAAATAGTAAGACATATTAAGTGTGGAGGGACTGAATCTTTACCCCTGAGTGTTAACCAGACATCCTTGAAGACACTAGTGCCACACAGGGCAATCAGTCACCACCACGTGCCCTCATCAAGAAGTCACAGCAGAGTGTCCTCTGTGCTTACATCCTACAAGAACACTACGATAAGTATAATAAAGAGAAAGAAGATCACCACACATACCCACCAAACGCTCAGACTTAATGAAGAAAATAAGGCACCCCACAGGGACAAAGATTCATTTTTTTCAGATTTAAACGTGATTCTTTTTCATATTTCTTTTCATCAGACGTAAAATAACCCTCTGTAAATGTGATTCCCTTAATAAATAGCATATTGTTTATTTACTTACTACACGTCTGAGTCAATTTGATAAAATATCATAAACCTGTCCAGAGCTCTCTTTTTGTGATTACTTCCCTTTCTTGTTTACTGTCCTCTTTATTGTCGAAGTGTCAACATCGTGAGGTGTATGTTAGTTGTGGAACAAATGTCACGTGAGGAGAACAACTTGTCTGATATTCTTACGTGGTATTTAGTTACCCTTGATTCCAGACAGTTAACCTCTTGGTTTCATGACAAATAACATCACTATTACAGTATTGCAAGAAAATCAATCTATATTCTTACTGTTATCCAGAGCAGTTGACCTGTGTCGACCTTGCTCTCTCCTTACGCGTGACAGTAATGCCAAACTGAGTTGATATTATAGACAGAGTTTCGATGTGTATATTAGGCAGTGACCATAATGAAACTATTAGCAGAAATATTAATACTGCGTAGTATAATAATTATGCCAAACGCTTGGTAGATGGATTTCGTTAAAAGACATGAACGATATTTAAAACGGTTACATGACAGACGTGCAATGTCTAATATGATGTAGACTCTGAACTGTGATAGCAAGTGTCTTTAATGTGAAATATTTTATTGTCTAGAATTCATTGACGAAACGATGAATGATTATTAAAATGTTGTAGTCGTCCGAACGAGACTTGTTCACTGAAGTCAGTTGAAAGTTCCAGTTCTGTTATACGACTATTGACCGTTGACCTTCAAGGTATGAGTCAAAAGAATACAACACTCTGTCAAGCCATTAAGAAATGATAAGAAATAATAAAACACTGACAGTTAAATATATAAGAAGTTAATGAATAAACGTTTATACTCAACTATCAAAATAACAATGGTGAATCCACTGTTGAAGTAGAAAACGATACTCAGTGAAAGACAGAACAGATGAATTAACAGTGAATTAAACGAAATATAATATTAGCCCCAGCAATCTAAGAAGAAAGTCTGCAACATAAACGTCACAGCAATTGGGTCTGAAAATACACAGGGAAAAGATAAAAATAATGAGAATAAATGCAGGTAATGATAACAGGGTTGAACTTGAAGAAACAACACTACAAGATGTAGAATCGTACATATATCTTGCCACCAATATAGACAAAGTTGGAGGGACAACAAAGACAAGAACCAAAAAGTTACAGACTTTCATAAATGGGTGCTTGCGTAGAATAGGATTAAAATGGTATGACAATGTTACCAACGTGGAACTGATGACAAGAACCAGACAAGTGCCAGTGGAACAAGAGATGAGACGATGGCGATGGATAGGACACACACTGAGTAAACCTGTTGATAGCATTACAAGGCAGTCCTTGTTCTGGAACCCCCAGGGCATTAGAGGCAGAGGTAGACCAAGAAGCACACGGAGAAGAGAGCTGGAAACAGAGGTGAAAATGATGAGGAGAACGTGGAAAGAACTTGAGATGATGGCACGTGACAGGAGGACTTAGCATGTGTTTGTTGAAGGCCTATACTCCTTTGGGAGTGGAGTGTTATGATGATGACTTGTCTGGTTCTTATCAGTTCCACGTTATTGAAATTGCCACACCATTTCTGTCTTTCTATTCTACTTTATAAAACTCTAACTTCTTGGTTGTTTTATTTTCCTCCCATATACAGTATTACCGGAGAGCAGTAGATAGTAACACTGCAAACTATAAAGCATATCGTTAGACACTACAAAGGAGGTTTGGGCATGGGGCAGACTACACCATCCTTTAGAAAATTTAAGCCACAAAAACTTCAACTAACAATTTGGATAAGCCAGCTGAGGAGAATAAAACTCAGCCATCAAAGACAGAAGGCGGTCCTCTGTTGAGGAGGCATGTAACGTAAGGAACATTTAGGGATTTGTGGCGTCAAAAGTTTATACTATTCAGTTGAGAAATTATGCTCGTTTTCTCATTGTGTCTAGGATTATTAGATATAATGTCCTCAAGGTTCAGAACAGCCACAATCAAACTCTGTAACCATAATTCCAATGACCCAAATCAACGGGAAAGATATCGACTGGTAAACTCTGTTGACATTTCAACATTTAATCAACGTATACTGGACATCATCACACGGCACTGCAAGACAGGTTAATTTCATCCAATCCTCCTTCCAGTGTTTCCACATAAGCACTATCTGATCACATTTTATCTGTTAATTTCATTCCTTTTAACATTGAGGTCTTTGAAGAACTTGTTCATTGAACATTTTCCAAATATCTACCATCTGGTAGAAAACACAAGCCAACCCTTCAGGATAAACACTAGCTTTGTACGTTTCTATCCCAAACTGTCTACGTCATGTGCGCAATACACATAGTGATAAATCATCATCGTGCCGCGCTCACCAGCACCTAAATCTTGTTTGTTCTCTGACATGTGGCGTGCAATAGCCAACGCCACATTACCCCCTCCCCTTCCGCGAACGACTGAAAACATAGTTTTCAGACAAGCACTTACCAGATGAAGCGAGATTAGATTTGTAAGATCACCGCTAATCCAACTCATAATTATATATCAACAAATGAAATGACATATACAAAAAAAATTGCAATCAAATTATACAATGGTACTGCAAGTAATTGAGATCGGAAGCGATCATAACCTCTGCATAGCTAAACTGAGAATTAAACTGAAGAAGTTATACCAACAGAATAAAAATAGAAGAATAGATGTACACAGACTGCAATCAAATGATATAAAGGAGGAATATAATGTCAAAATGAACAACTATTTCGATGCTTTAGGCAAAATTGACAACGATATCACCACCAAGACAATCGATACTAAATGGGAACAACTGAGAACAGCAAAACTTAAACTACTAGCGGCAAGTACACATAATGCAGTTGAATCTTGCAAACTAACTTATAACTTGTTAAATAAAGAAGTGAAGACAAAAACTCGAAGAGATAAAAGACATTTCATCAATGAACTGGCCGTAGAAGCTGAAAATGCTGCAAGAACTGGTAATAGTAGGTGCCTTTATCAAATTACAAAACAACTATGTCACCAGCCTACTGCTATGGAAACACCTGTTAAAGGTAAATTAGGGAATTCAATACCAACAGAAAAAGAACAAATGAAGAGATGGGCTGAGCACTTCATGGAGGTGCTAAACAGACCACCACCAACAGTAACACCTGATTTTAATAATGAAACACCCACAACCACCTTGCCAATAACTTGCGATGAATTCACGCTGGACGAGATCAAACAAGCCGTTAAAAGATTAAAAAATTTTAAAGCTGCTGGAGTTGACGAAATTTCAGGGGAAATGATTAAAGCAGTTAATGACAACAACCTCTTGAGAATTTTAGATATTATAAATGAAGTATGGAGAGAAGAACAACCACCACAACAATGGAAAGACAGTATTATTGTAAAGTTACCGAAGAAAGGTGATCTATCAGACTGTAATAACTGGCGTGGTATATCTCTATTATCAGTACCTGGAAAATTATTATGTTGCATGATGTTAGAAAGACTTAAATTGCATGCTGACGAAAAGATCAGAGAAGAACAAGCGGGTTTCAGGCCGAAACGATCATGTATTGATCAAATATTCACACTAAGAACAATTATAGAAGAATCAGTGGAAAGGCAATCGCCACTTATTATCACCTTCGTCGATTTTCAAAAAGCCTTTGATAGTCTACACCGCCCATCATTGTGGAAGATACTTACAATCTATGGTTTTCCAACAAAATATGTGAATATAATCAAAGCGCTATATGACAATGCAAGATGTTGTGTTAGAACAAATAAAGGGAATACAGAATGGTTTACAGTAGAAACAGGGGTGAAACAAGGCTGTATTATGTCACCACTACTTTTTGGAATAGCTATTGATTGGGTTATGAGAAACTATACCCACAATGAACAATTGGGTATAAAATGGACAAATAGAAAATTCCTGGGGGACCTGGATTTCGCAGATGATGTAGCATTCTTAAGTTCAACACCAAGACAATCCCAAGAAGCAATAAATAATTTGTGTCATCTCTCGGTTAAAATAGGTCTCCAAATAAATGCCTCTAAAACTAAAGCTATGAACTTTTCTAACGAGACCTTTGATATCATCTTGAACGGGGAAAAACTACAGAAAGTTGAAAGTTTCAATTATTTAGGCAGTAAAATGACTCAGGATGGTGACACAACAAGAGAAATCCATACTAGAATTGCTTTGGCAGCTAGCGCCTTCAATAGATTATCTAACATTTGGAAATTACGATCATTGAATATACATACCAAGCTTCGTCTGTTTAATTCAAATGTTATCTCAGTGTTAACATACGGCTGTGAGAGTTGGAAAATAACAAAATCATTGGAGAACAAGCTGAATACATTCGAGAACAAATGTCTTAGAAAACTCATGAACATCAGTTGGAAAGAATTCAAGACTAATCGACAAATAAGAGAAGACTCTAGGCAGAAATATGTCTCCGACTATATAAGGAAAAGACGATGGTCTTATATCGGTCATGTCCTACGAATGCAAAACAACAGAATACCACTACAGGCGCTCACTTGGGTTCCTGAGGGTAAGAGGAAAAAAGGAAGACCAAAAGAAACACTCAGAAGAACAATAATAAGAGAAGGAAGAACGTTGGGCCTAAATAATGTGCAAGAGCTAAGAGGAGTGGCGTCACAACGAACAACCTGGAGAGCACTGGTTTCTGCCTTATGCGCCGTGTTTGGTGCTTAAAGAATTTATTATTATTATTATTATTTACTGCAAGTAATGCAAGACGTGGATAAATAAGTAAATAAGTAAATATTTTGTGATTGCATGACTGTGATCATCCATGGTAAACCCCGTGGTCTATGTATGCATAATAGACTATACTTCCTATATTGCCTCTTATGACAAAACACGCGCACTATCACAATTGGTAAGACGTGCTATGGAAGATTTAAACGTGTTTAAATAAGTGAGTGCTTTTTTGGTCTGTGTATAATTCAAACTTAGTACCTACAAGAAATTTCTGTAATCACACCATGTCAAACAATTCTCACTCTCAACTAAATAGTACCCGGACTCAGCATCAGATAACGCTCAAGAAAAAATAGGATGGTACTCGCCATCAAAGTTCCAGACATCCACCTATGCCATATATTGATGCACTCTGTTACTACGAGAAAAGATCGTCGTAAGTCTGATAATATAGGAATTGTATTCGTACTATAAAAATTGTGATTTTATGTTACGTAAAGCATGGTCACACTTTTCGTTCCATTCTATTTTGTCAGGCATATCTTCCTTAGAGCAGATAGGACTTAAGTCAAAGAAGAAAACTTCGGTATACACCTAGCAAGCTTAATACTTGCTTCTCAGTACTTACCACTACTGCAAATAGTAATAGACAGATCATCATCATCATCATCATCAGTTGCCATCTCCACAACGAAGGTTGGCTGTAATGGATCTCCAACGTCTTCTGTCTCTTGTCTTGGTGGTGCACTCTGATAGACTCTTTCCTGTCCATCTCTTGATGTTATCTTCCCACTTATAACGCTGTCTTCCCCTTGCACGTTTGCCTTCAACTCTCCCTTCTGTTATGGTCTTCTGCAAGGTGTTATGCCTTTTTATGTGGCATAAGTATTTTAGCTGCCGAACTTTGACCTCCCTCATTAGTTCTCTTTTCATACCTAGATTTTCTAGGACCTTCTTATTTGTTTTCATCTCTTTCCATGAGATACGCCCCATTCTTCTATATATCCACATTTCAAGAGCCTCAATTCTTTCTTCCAAATGCTTATTCATCGTCCATGTTTCTGCACCATACAGAAATGCAGAATATATATAACACTTTATGATTCTCAGTTTTAATTTGTGAGATAACTGTTTGGATGTCAGTATATGTTTCATGTTGTTGAATGTAGCTTTGGCATTCCTATTCTCTTCTTGATTTCTGTTTCACATCTGCCATCTTCTGTTATTATATGACCAAGATATACGTAGCTCTTGACTTGTTCCAGGATTTTCCCATTTACGCTTATCTTTAATGTGGGTTTATCGTCTGTTTTGCTAATTATCATAGTTTTCGTTTTCTCAATATTTATGTCGAGTCCATATTCATGACTTATACTGTTCACTTGCTTCACTAGTTCTTGTAACTCCTGTTCGCTTTCAGCTAACAACACGGTATCATCTGCATATCTAAGGTTGTTTATTGACCTTCCACTGATGTTCAGTCCTGGTATTTCCTGTATCTGAAAAATTTTCGGTGTATAATTTAAATAGGCAGCGGGACAGCACACAACCTTGTCTGACACCTCTTTTTATGTCTATGTATGGTGAAAAATTCTTTCCCGATCTTACTGTGGCAGTTTGCTCCCAATAAAGGTTACTGAGTATTCTTATATCTTTTCCATCAATACCTATGTCTTTGAGGCATTCAATTATTTTCTCATGATGGACTCTGTCAAAAGCCTTCTTATAGTCAATGAAGCACATATACTTACTTTTTTGGACCTCTGTATATTTTTCTGCTAATATTCTTAGGCAAAATATTGCCTCTCTTGTTCCACTGTTCCGTCTAAAACCAAACTGTTCTTCTTGGATTTCGCTGTCTACTTCACTTTTTATTCTTTCCTGTATGACAGATACACCTCTGCAAAAACCACGAAGTGTGAAAGAAATAACAAAAGTTCCGAAGACCACACCAATCTGAAGGTTGTAACGAAAAGAATGAATAAGAAAGTACCAACTTCCTGAAGAAAAAGTAATTTAAAATGACTTACCAGAATATATGAATATATATAGCTGAATAAATGCAGTCAGCATCCGGACGGATGTAACCAGACGCGCAGCTAAATCATTTGTGTGGTGCTGAATTGTGCACCAATCTGACATCTAGACAATAATACAAACAAGAAGACCCATTCGGAAGTCTGATCGCTTCGTGCGCATCGAGATTATGAAAGAAAAAGACAAATGTGCATAGAATTATGCACAGAATTGCAACCTACGTTAATGAACACGTAGACGCTACATGTACTTCTAGGGTCGGTGTGGCTAAAAGGTGTAGCGTCCGCCTCTAATTCTAAAGGTACCAGGTTCGCTCCCAGTACAGGGAATATAATAGATGGAAATATTTGGTCATACTACACCCTGGTAGTGAGTTCAAATGCCTAGCCTTTTCGGCAAAGGACGAAAAAGTAGCAGGTCCCAACTGTAAGTTGCGCACGTTAAAAACCTCTTGGCAGTTCTAAATCGTAAAGAGTAGGCCATTCAGCCGCTGTCCTGGCAAAATTTTTAAAATTCGTAAACCTACCCACCTGTGACGTGGAAATATAAATAGATCCTACGGAATCCGACTACTTTGTTTTCTCATTAGTATTTACGTTTTGCAATGCAAAAGCCACGTAATTCGCGGTCTGTTGACTCATAATTTGTAGCCACGCCTATTTTTCTTGTTTTCATGCGCGGATGAGCGTCTACCTAGATTCGCAACTGTTATTGTATTTAGGAGAGCGAATCAAGTGTGTTTGCCTGAGCTCACGCGAGCTGAGCCGTCAGTATTACCATGACTGGCAGATTGCACGTGCCCAAAACACGTGGAAGGTAAACAGCTTTGAAGTTCTCTACAAGTGGGAGCAAATCTTGTGATGTCGTACATACAGGGAGACAACCGCTGATATCAGAAGCCTTTGTTGTCAATTGGCAACGGCGAACAGAGGGACCGTAGAATTCTTTATCTCGGGAACGAAGCTTCTTGATTTCCCTGGCCAGGACGAAGGTGCGAAAATTCGCATCCTTTAGAAATAATTACACCCTTTCTGTATATATTCTGCCCGCACTTCGTAGTCAGTTTATCAGTCGCTCAGAAACAATTGGATAATCTAGCTTGTTATACTAGAGCCATTGTAGAAGTGTGTCATAGCATTCCGTGGAGATTGTTTCAATTTCTGATTGTGGTAAATATTTAAGTTGTGCTTAATTATTAAATGTGTTAAGAGTTTTACCATTTTTATTTACGGCTATTCCCTAGCGTTAAGACTAGCGAAATAGAAAAACGCGTAGATATTTTCTTGCCAGTGGTTCAGTAATGTAAAATCCACCAACCATTTAATTAGCTGACTTAAGTATAATGTTAAAAAGTGACCGAGTAGTATGCGCATCCTATTTCTTTGTGTGTAAATTTTGTTAATGACTAGTGTTTTATCATGTGTTCAAAACCGATAGACGCCAACAATCAACTACTAGTAATGACAGGCGATATTTGTAAGGGCATAGTCATTATTCAATTAAAAACTGACATCGTGCGCTGAGTGTTTTGCAGAGTCGGAGCGGCTGCATGTCTAAACCCAAATCCGTACTTGCGAAGCGAAGCGCGATAGTATAAGCTTAAGACACGTGTGCCTTAATTTAATTAAATGAGGGAGAGGATAAGAGATCTTACCCTTTGTGCGTGATAGGATAGGATATTGTCTTTTTGGTTAAATGTTTGGTTTTCTTCCTAATTTAGGCTTGATCAAAAAGCAGCGAACCAGCAGTCTAATCATACCAGAAACAGTCTAAATAGCACCAGTAACAATTCTTATTTATTATCGGGTCTTTGATGTTGACCTGTTCGGTCCTCTTGCTTCATTCAGAGAGAGACTAAAATATAAACAATAAGAGTAAAGTAACTGGACACACAAAATACCCAGATTTTTTAATACAGTTTATCAGCCCGCTGTGGCCAAATATACACACATATTTTTCCGACTAATGACAATTGTGTTCCCAAGTGGATTTACCCAGGAGATTACATTGTTTAAGAATCGGCACTCAACAACAGAGTGAAAAACCGATAGGATACACCTTCATCATCATCATTATCTCAAGCAACAGTTACCAACCCGATGTTCCTTTAGCTATTGGTGGGAGAACTGTATACTGTCTACTGTGAACACTAGATCGCGGTTTATATTTTGCTACGTGAACTATCTGATGTGACATTTTCATATCCAATAAATCACTACCAAAGTAGGCGTTCCCCATTAGGAAAATAACTTATTCGTGGAGGAACTGGTGCTCACTTCGGAGAAGTACAACACTGGATTTTGATACATGTTCTTTGATGTGTCCGTTCAAGAGGTTGTTAACCAACTAGTAGGTAAGCGAGATTGAATGTGGCCACAGATTGACAGAGCGAGAGAAAGAGGAGTGAATATTTCCTTTTTGTATAATCATTGTACTCACTTCTTTATTTTTGTTTGTTCGCTCACCCGATTATTTTCTGGGATAGCTTTAGTAAAAACTTTGTTCTTTACTATACTGTCTATTCTATGCCATAGTTTTAATCTTTAACCTTTACCTCTTGCGGGATCTTTTCTCAACAGAGAGGAAGGCACTTATGGGGTTATTTTCATAATTCTGTAACCTATGACTTTATTGATTTCTATATGTATGATTTTGTGAAGAGTTTAAGTGATAATAAACTAAACAAAAACTTAATTAATTGTGTTGGGCAGCCCAAATCTCCATTTACCACAGTTTTCACGTTTGTGTGTCTTGTTGTCACATAACTGTGTGTGTGTGTGTTTAGATAACTTATAATTAACATTATAGGGAGGTGTGATAGATCGTCTTCTAAAGATAGTCGTATAAATACGCTGGACTAGAGAATTCACTCATTCCAGAGACAGATCTTCACCTTAATGTATTCACTCGTGGAATATATTCTAACACTTTCTTTCTAAGATAAACCCACTTTTTCTGTTCTATTCAGACGGGACCAAATATATCCTTAATACCTATCTAAATTTACGACATAATGTCGGCTCGTCGCGGGATTTGAGCTACATCTGCAGCGAGCACGACAGATTGGGTTCTCATTTCCTAATTTTGATAATAATCTTATTTTGAAAATAAGTTATTTTCCTAATGGGGAACGCCTACTTTGGTAGTGATTTATTGGATATGAAAATGCCACATCAGATAACAAAATATAAACCGCGATCTAGTGTTCACAGTAGACAGTATACAGTACTCCCACCAATAGCTAATGGAACATCGGGTTGGTAACTGTTGCATGAGATAATGATGATGATGAAGGTATATCCTATTGGTTTTTCACTCTGTTGTTGAGTGCCGATTCTTAAACAATGTAATCTCCTGGGTAAATCCACTTGGGAACACAATTGTCATTAGTCGGAAAAATATGGGTGTATATTTGCCCACAGCGGGCTGATAAACTGGATACAAAATTTTGGGTATTTTGTGTGTCCAGTTACTTTACTCTTATTGTTTATATTTTAGTCTCGTGAGGTTATGGAATTCTAACAATAATTATCCCCTAGACAAACGTCCTGTTATTGGGGTCTGACCACACAGATTAGAAATTTGTTTCTTTCAACAGCATTTTAGAGTTACATACAGTTAGATTTTGAGGGTGATTCTTGTTGGAGATATGTTATGTAATAATTTTTGTACTACAGGACCGCTGGTATGCGTGATTGTTTAACAATCACCAGACTTTTTTTTGAAGCAGTAGAATGTGAGCTAAGCAAAGGGAGAGCATTCTCACTATTCGTAAAGTTAAAAGCCTCCCCTTACTCTAACTAACTTCAGGTGTGGACGAGTTTTTGGTGGATTTAAAATAGGGAATTTTTTTTTCTCCTTAATTTTTAAACAAAATTTGGAGCCGCGCTAGCGTAGTGGTTACAACACCACTCTGGCGACCGGGTGATTCAGGATCAAACCCGGGCGACGGCATTTGGGGATTTTTCGTCGACCGGGGAATTGGACTGGATTAACTCGAGACCTGGCGAAAACATTTGAAGGCGTGTCGTCGACCAGGGATTGGCGGCTCCTGAGCCGACCCAGCTCTAATTGGTACCTCCAAAATCGGCGAGTATCTGCCTGAATGGCGAGGGACACCTGTCCCTGTACAAGAAAAGGGATACTCACGTAAAATCAATGTCAGGTTAGACATTAATAATAACCTGAGATTTCGCCTCGAGTATTAGAGGGCGTACGAAAAAAAAAAATTTCTTTCCACCGTAGTAATAGTAGTTTTTCAGTTTTTAGCCTAATCTACCATTTTTATGGCTTAAGTCGTCTGTATTAGGAGCCTTGTTGCCAGTTAATAACAGCGATAGATTTGATAACTGATAACCTGGAGGAGGTAGCACAGTTAAATAAACAGAAATTTTTTTTGTTATTCTCGTAATAGTTAAGGATACGTGTATCTTCGTTTCTTCTTCTTTCTCGGATAGTAGCATTCAGTTATTTGACATGGCTGAGCAAGCAAAACTTAGAACAATGCTAAGAGAAGAAGCAAGGGAAACAGGATTACAAGGAGAAGAAGCGACAACTTTTTTCAACGAAGAACTCGACAGCTATGGCGCGGAGAAGAAAGAAGCAAACGCCAGAGAAAAGGAAAGAGCAGACGAAGCTAGGAAGCAGAAGAAAATTGAGGCGGAAATGGAAATTCGCAGACACATCGAACGAGAGAAGGAGAGAAAATATGAGGAAAGAGAGAAAGAGAGACAACATGAACTGGCGCTTAAGGCCCTAGAGGTCCTAAATCGTGGTGCTGCGTCTTCCTCCAGCAACGGAGAGTCTCCACCTCAGTCACAGTTATCTGATCTTTCCAGCACTCAATCTACTCAACTAACTGCTATGTCTTTTGCCCTGGAATCCTTCCCAAGCCCCAATGAGAAAATTGACTCGTATCTAGAGAAATTTAAGAGAATGGCGACACTGTATGGTTTGGAAAGTTCGCGATGGTGTTTGAAGCTTTCTCAGGCTTTGAAAGGTAATGCATATGATGTGTATGTCAAACTGGAAAGCAGCCACCAAGACAACTACGACATGCGGAAGAAGGCTTTACTTGAGCGTTTCGAAATGAACGCTCGCAAATTTTTGCAACTGTTCAGAAACAGCAGAAAAGAAGGAACTGAGAAACCAGCAGTTTTCTTCATGGCTAAAGAGATATTTGACGAAGTGCCTGTAGCTTTCAGAGCTCCCGTGCACTTTTGAAAGGGCTACAAGAATTTGTTCTAACCGTACAAATAAAAAGCACTTTGTCAAGTGAAACCCGTAGATTTCTGGCTGAACAAGGCGCTGTGAAGCTGGATGACATTCTCAGTAAGTCTGAGCGTCACACAAATGCGTTAGCCGAGCTCCCAAGCTCAAAACACAAACCAACAGATGAGCATTCTCGGAAAAATAATCTAGAGCACTCTTCCAATTCTTCCCATCACCAAAACCAAAGAGAAACTGTACCCCAGAATCCTCCTCATGAAAAACCGAAATTCTATTAAAAAACCGGTACCCCACCAACAATCCTGATCAACCCAACCGTCCTGCATGGCACCGCAGCCAGAAAGGGCAAGACAAGGGAAAAATCCCTGCACAAGGGACATCTGATCAGGGCAAGCACACCGTAACAAATCGGATCAGTTGCTTGCAAACAGACTCGCAACGGAGGATTAATGTCAGTGATTCTCAACCGGAGGGTGAAAGACTCTCAACGCGAGAAACTGTTATTTTGACGGGACTTCAACACCTTTTGTCTTTTTGACACAGGGTTATCTTTTGATTGTATTGTCGCAAGACTTTTGGTCAAACTTGGTCAAGAGACAGAAGAAACCGTCAAACTATGTGGAGTTTTCAAAGGAGATGCACCCATGACGCTTCTCATCGCACTGGTGGAGATACACTCTGATTTTGTCAGATGTGTTATCAAAGCGGCTATAATGGATGATCCGATCTACCCAGTCATACTTGGTTGTAGATACGTGTTTATAGGAAGACCGAAAGAGCCGATTGTGGAAGCAGTAACTACAAGAGGGCAAACCAAGAAGGAATGGGAGCCTGCGCCTAACATATTACCTAAGGAACTAAAGAAGGCGCAACAAAAGGGCCCTACCTTGGAGCCCTGCTTTAGAAAATTGTTCATGCCAAAGGACCTCACAAACAACGCAGACATCTTTTCTAAGGATGGCATATTGTATCGTAGAACGGGCGACCATGAACTGGGGCATAATCAGCTTCTAGTACCGACGCAGTACAGAGACCAAATCTTAGAAATGCGGCACTCTCTTCCCTTTAGCGGACATATGGGACAAAACGCCACTATTCTGCGAATATCGACTCACTATTTGTGGCCAGGAATGAACACTGATATTATCAGATACGTGAAATTCTGCACCAAGTGCCAACGTGTGGCACCCAAGCATTGGACACCCCTAGTTCCGATGGGAGAAATGCCAATAGTGGGGACACCATTTGAACGGGTTGCAGTCGACATTGTAGGACCCCTAGAAAGGACTGAAAGAAGGAACAGGTTTATCCTGACCTTAGTTGACACCTGCACTATGTGGGCCAAAGCTATACCGCTAACATGCACGGATTCCAAGCAAGTCGCAGAAGCCCTAGTGCAGATCTTTACACGGTTAAGATTCCCTCAAAAGTTTTGGCGGATAACGGATCCCAATTCCGTAGCCTGTTAATGGAGGAGATCTTTAAGATCTTGAGGGCCAAGCACATCTACACCAGCCCATACCATCCGGCCGGAAATGGGCTAGTGGAACGCTTCAACGGCAGCCTCACCATGATGTTACATAAGCTGGGACAAGAGAAACCTGAAGATTGTGACCTTTTCATTCCTGCAGCCTTATTCGCCTATAGTGAAGTCCCACAGGCATCTACAGGTTTACCACCAGCTACACTTTTATCGGTAGACCTATTAAGGGCCCGCTAGAAGCCTTACTCCGGTCACTGACAGACCAGAAGACTGACGAGACAGTCGTCTCAGCCAGTAAATATGTATCGGGACTTAAGTAAATGTTACAACTAGGATGGGATGTAGCAACAACCAACCTTAGGCGAGCACGCGCAAAGCACGCTAATCAATACAAAAAAGCAGCGAAAGAGAGAGAACTACAACCAGGAGAGAAAGTTCTGTTATTACTTCCAACCGGAAGCAACAAACTACGTATCGGATGGCAAGGGCCGTTTACCGTCCTTAAAAAGATCTCAAGAACTAACTACAAGATCTCTATTAAAGGAAAGGAAAAAGTCTACCATATAAATGTATTAAAGAAATATATGGAACGACCGTTGCCTTCTCCCGAACATCTCCTGGCGGTCGCCATAGCAACAGAAGACGAGGAAGATGACGTTAGTTGCATGGAATATTCATTGCAACAAACGGAATCTTACAAAGATGTAAAATTCGGTGACCCTCTCTCTCTCTCTCTCTCTCTCTCTCTCTCTCTCTCTCTCTCTCTGAAGCACAACAGATAGAAACGAGGGCGCTACTGAAACGGTACACAGCAGTTTTAACGGACATACCTGGTTGAACGCATCTCGCAGAGTTCGATATGAAACTGACAAACGAGACACCTGTGCGAACCAGAGTTTACCCTATCCCGTATGCTAAAGCTGATACGCTTTGTAAAGAGATAGACAAATTGCTACAAGCTGGGATTATTAGCGAGTCTACATCTCCATATAGTTCGAGCGTAGTACTGCTACAGAGGCCCAATAAGGAAGTGGTTCGGCTGTGTATCGATTACCGTTTACTTAACACTGTAACGGAATTCCAACCGGAACCACTCCAGAGCGCTTCTGAACTGTTCACCAAGCTTAGCAAGGCAAGAATTTTCTCCAAGATTGACCTGAGTAAAGGTTATTATCAAATACCAGTCAAGGAGGAAATTAAACCCTTGCTAGCTTTTAGCACCAGTGAAGGACACTGCACATTCAACGTTATGCCTTTCGGTTTGCACAACGCACCAGGAGTCTTCACGAGAATGATGAAAAAGCTTTTAGAACCATTGCAAAGTCCGCATATACACAATTTCATGGACGACATATTGATTGCAACGGATACCTACGACGAACATATTGCTACGGTCGCTATGCTCCTCAGGAGACTACAGGAAACATGCCTGACAGCCAGACCGAGCAAATGTTTAATCTGATTTGAAAAGCTTGACTTCATAGGGCATACCATTTCTCAAGGCTGTATGTGGCCAGTCGCCAAAAACGTTGAAAAGATACGTGCAGCAAAGAGGCCATAAACGAAAAAAGACATACGTTCATTTCTATCACTGTGTGCATAATACCAGAAGTTCATTAAAAACTTTAATGGCCTAACAGCCCCTCTTACTGACCTCACTAAGAAAGGGCACCCGGGAAAAGTTATTTGGAATGCTAAGTGCGAACACGCTTAAGTCACTATCAAGGAACAGCTGTCCAAATATCCAATTGTAAGGTTACCTGACCTCAAGAAACATTTCACTTTGCGGAAAGACGCCTCAGGACTGGCAATCCGGTCAACACTGATTCAGGCAGACGACGAAATCCTAACCTGTTATATCCTGTTGAATACGGCAGCCGCAAACTGAATACAGCAGAACGAAATTATTCGACCGTGCAGAGGGAATGTCTAGCACTCCTGACTGGAATACGAAGACATCATGAATATCTTTATGGCGTTTCATTTACGGTACAGACATACCAAGCTCCACTGGCGTTTCTTGGGGCCAATAAGGAATTCAACGCGAAGATTATGCACTGGGCTTTGCTGCAAAGCGTGTATTCTTTCAAAGTAGAATACATACCAGGAAAACAGAACGTAGGAGCAGACTTTATGAGTCGAAATTGAAGCATGGAGGAGGAGGAGGAAAGTGAAAATAGCCATCACTCGGAAGCCACGGATGACAGTGACTCTATTTAAATAAATGAGACATGAAAGGGTTTCATATCTTCAAGCCCGGACGAACTGTGACGTGGAAATGTAAATAGATCCTCAGGAATCCGACTACTTTGTTTTCTCATTAGTATTTACGTTTTGCAATGCAAAAGCCACGTAATTCGCGATCTGTTGACTCATAATTTGTAGCCACGCCTATTTTTCTTGTTTTCATGCGCCGATGAGCATCTACCTAGATTCGCTACTGTCATTGTATTCAGGGGAGCGAATCAAGTGTGTTTCCCTGAGCTCACGCGAGCTGAGCCGTCAGTATTACCATGACTGGCAGATTGCACGTGCCCAAAACACGTGGAAGGTAAACAACTTTGAAGTTCTCTACAAGTGGGAGCAAATCCTGTGATTTCGTACATACAGGGAGACAACGCTGATATCAGAAGCCTTTGTTGTCGATTGGCAACGGCGAACAGAGGGACCATAGAATTCTTTATCTCGGGAACAAAGCTTCTTGATTTCCCTGGCCAAGACGAAGGTGCGAAAATTCTCATCCTTTAGAAATAATTACACCCTTTCTGTATATATTCTGCCTGCAGTCCGTAGTCAGTTTATCAGTCACTCAGAAACATTTGGATAATCTAGCTCGTCATATTAGAGCCATTATAAAAGTGTGTCATAGCATTCCGTGGAGATTGTTTCAATTTCTGATTGTGGTAAATATTTAAGTTGTGCTAAATTGTTAAATGTGTTAAGAGTTTTACCATTTTTATTTACGGCTATTCCCTAGCGTTAAGACTAGCGAAATAGAAAAACGCAAAGATATTTTCTTACCAGTGGTCCAGTAATGTAAAATCCACCAACCATTTAATTAGCTGACGTAAGTATAATGTTAAAAAGTGACAGAGTAGTATGCGCATTATATTTCTTTGTGTGTACATTTTGTTAATTACTAGTGTTTTATCATGTGTTCAAAACCGATAGACGCCAACAATAAACTACTAGTCATGACAGGCGATATTTGTAAGGGCATAGTCATTATTCAATTAAAAACTGACATCGTGCGCTGAGTGTTTTGCAGAGTCGGGGCGGCTGCATGCCTAAACCCAAATCCGTACTTGCGAAGCGAAACGCGATAGTATAAGCTTAAGACACGTGTGCCTTAATGTAATTAAATGACGGAGAAGATAAGAGATTTTACCCTTTGCACGTGAAAGGATAAGATATTGTCTTTTTGGTTAAATGTTTGGTTTTCTTCCTAATTTAGGTTTGATCAAAAAGCAGCGAACCAGCAGTCTAATCATACCAGAAACCGTCTAAATAGCACCAGTAACAATTCTTATTTATTATCGGGTCTTCGATGTTGACCTGATCGGTCCTTTTGCTTCATTCAGAGAGAGACTAAAATATAAACAATAAAAGTAACTGGATACACAAAATACCCAGATTTTTGTATCCAGTTTATCAACCCGCTGTGGCCAAATATACACACATATTTTTCCGACTAATGACAATTGTGTTCCCAAGTGGATTTACCCAGAAGAATACATTGTTTCAGAATCGGCACTCAACACCAGAGAGAAAAACCGATAGGATATACCTTCATCATCATCATTATCTCAAGCAACAGTTACCAACCCGATGTTCCTTTAGCTATTGGTGGGAGTACTGTATACTGTCTACTGTGAACACTAGATCGCGGTTTATATTTTGCTATCTGATGTGGCATTTTCATATCCAATAAATCACTACCAAAGTAGGCGTTCCCCATTAGGAAAATTATTTATTCGCAGAGGAACCGGGGCTCACTTCGGAGAAGTACAGCACTGAATTTTGATACATGTTCATTGATGTGTTTATTCAAGAGGTTGTTAACCAACTAGTAGGTAAGCGAGATTAAATGTGGCCACAGATTGACAGAGCGAGAGAAAGAGGAGTGAATATTTTCTTTTTGTATAATCATTGTACTCACTTCTTTATTTTTGTTTGTTCGCTCACCCGATTATTTTCTGGGATAGCTTTAGTAAAAACTTTGTTCTTTACTATACTGTCTATTCTATGCCATAGTGTTAATCTTTGACCTTTGGGTTATTTACCTCTTGCGGGATCTTTTCTCAACAGAGGGGAAGGCACTTATGGGGTTATTTTCATAATTCTGTAACCTATGACTTTATTGATTTCTATATGTTTGATTTTGTGAAGAGTTTAAGTGATAATAAACTAAACAAAAACTTAATTAATTGTGTCGGGCAGCCCAAATCTCCATTTACCATAGTTTTCACGTTTGTGTGTCTTTTTGTCACATAACTGTATGTGTGTGTTTAGATAACTTATAATTAACATTATAGGGAAGTGTGATAGATCGTCTTCTTCTAAAGATAGTCGTATAAATAGGCAGGACTAGAGAATTCACTAATTCCAGAGACAGATCTTCACCTTAATGTATTCACTCATGGAATCTATTCTAACACTTTCTTTCTAAGATAAACCCACTTTTTCTGTTCTATTCAGACGGAACCAAATATATCCTTAATACCTATCTAAATTTACGACACCACCATAAAAATATTTATAGAATATGTGATTTCTGCATACAGACATTGGGATCCCTGCCGGTGCTACGAAGCCCATGCACTGTGCTCAGATCCTCCTTGTGTGATCTAAGGGAGGAAATCAGAGCACTGATGGAGTTGTCCGTGTGCAAAGAAAATAGTCCTTCAAAACCAATCCAAACCAAACTTCTGAACACCTAGATACTACACAGTAAACCGCTTAATGAAGACGCAACAACTAATTAACATATCGATGCTACATTAGTACAATAGTGGGTACAGCGAACGAGGTAGAGGCAAAAACGCACCCTTCTGAGCGTATAAACGTCATAGTTTGTACCTGAGTGAACACAAAACATTGCCACATATTTAACTAAATATCTGGCCTGTTTATGTAGCTATAAATATATGAGACTAATTATTCGGTTTGATTTCTCATTCTGTTACCTATGTGTCATGATTACATATTGGACTAATCATTTGTTTTCTCATTCTTCTACCATTGTGTCATGGCTTTACACTGGACTAATCGTTTAGTTTTTCATTCTGTTGGTACTATGTCATGGTTTTATATTGGACTAAAAGTGTGGTTTCTCATTTTGTTACAATTGTGTTATGGTTTTAATGGGAATATTAGTTTGATTTCCTCATTTGATACCATTGTGTCATGGTCATATATTGGATTAATACTTTGGTTTCTCCTTCTTTTACCATAGTGTCGTGGTTTTTTATTGGACTAATAGTTTGGTTTCTCATTCTGTTAGCATTGTGTCATTGTTAAATCATACTTATTAGTTTTATTGTTTTTTTTCAAGCTTGATTCTTTTTTTCTTTTTTTTTTAAATAAAATTTTGCATGTTTTGGCAAGGCGCGTTGTTACGGTGTTATTTTAAATGACGGCGTCTGCTGGGGTTTAGCCGTGCGCAACGTTTAGGGGTCATTAACATTTATAGAATATGTCGATATTTTACGGTATACTGAACGCGAAATATATGCGGAGATTATGACGCATTCGCGTTGGGAAGGTCACGCTGGGTGACTTGGTTACATGGCCCTTGTTACGCTATCCGTCAAGCGAGAAAGTCGTGTCTTGTATTTCTTCCAAGGAAAAAGGCTTAGTATATAGCCTATATTATATATATGAATCGATGTAAAACTCAGGGTCAGTTCGGATATTAATCTAAGTATGAGATTAATTAAATTAAATTAAATGATGGAAGGAGAATCGCATTATGATTCAAATTGTAGCTGTCAAGAACTCATGCGCTCATTTCTGGCTGTTGACTACAACAGCGCACGTATATAGCCACGATGTTCATCTGACATATTGTTTTGACACGGACGGATACTTACTGATATTATTTGGAATTCATTGTTATGCTGAACTGTACATGAAGTTTTGTGAATGTCGGATATCGTCTTTTGTATGAATACATGTGGACTCAGAACAGAAGGCTTGATCTTTTATTTACGTTTCGGGTTCGGTTCACAGCTGTAAATGTTTACGTTTTCCAGCACGATAGCTCTCCCACAAGGGAAATCAACTAATATATAATATGCAAATCAGAACGTCGAAGGGATGTCCTGATGGTCAGAGCTAACCATCAATACCAAACATTTCACTACGTCTAGAGAGTGACTTTACTCTTCAATCAATAATAGAAGAACGAAGGAACAGCAGCAAACACAACAACCCACAACCCGTCACAACTGGTGGCCATTAGTGGTCTTGAAATTTTTAAAAGAGCGAACCACAAAAAAAAATAAGACATTTTTCCTTTCGAGCCGAAATAGACATTATTATGCAAAAACACCGGTGACGTCATGCCCTTGACAACAGTACGAACGGTTGCAAAAGTCAGCAACATTCAATGTCCTTCAAAAAAATTTATTTGGAGCTCTCAAACAGCAAATGAAACGTATTACTAATGCCTTCAATGTTTCAAACAAGCTCGCGAGTCTGTTGGCGAAGCAGATAATGTACTGTATTACTGCCAAAAAAAGATAAGTAACTGATTTTAAACGTTACTATATTTCGTCCTGTTTGTCCGATAACGCCATGTTCTTTTTTTTTGTAGCCATGTTAAATATTGTTTCTGTCCTTTTACATGTAGCGGGTATGGATGGGCGGCGAATTATAATCAGTTCTATGGCTCCTTCGATGCTACGAATTGATTGTAATTGTTCTTAAGGCCGTGAATTAATAGCATTTCGCGAAGAACGCGTCGAATACATTATCGGTGATCGTGTCGTTCGGACTTGCATTAATTCACCTTGCATGTTAGGTGTATAGTCGTGTTATAACTGTGGTATTCTAGTGTATTTGGTTCTAATTTTTATTCAGTTCTTTAACAATGTTTGTGATCTATCGTGTTTTTTCTGACCTTACTATCTTTCAGTTTATATTTTTGTTGTACAACCGTTAATGAGTCCATGTATACGTCACTAATTGTTGTGTACGCAGGTTAATTATCTATTCAGTTCATTCTTTAATTCTCACTTCCGGTCTAGTCAACTTAGTTGTAAATGCATTTTTATTGTGAAAATGTCTTTGTTGTATGTTAATAATGTTCTGTAATCCTTGGTTAACCCATTGTATTGTTTGTCTTCATTTCATCCCTTTATAATTTAATATTAATGCTATAATTTATTATTTAATAAGAGTATAGATTAATATGATTAAACTTTTATGAGTTTTAAAGAGGAATTAGGGACTTTGCACCTATTTGCAGCGATGGTCCAAGAAATGGGCAATGCACTTTATTGCTCATGATTATGACATAATATACTATGATTAATTATTATAACTTTATAACATATTAAGACATATTAAATATTAATTAGTACACTTTCTCAGTACTACAGTGGGAACTTGGTGACAATTAAGATTAAATAACCTAATTATTTAGGAATAATACCCATAATTATTGAATATTAATATTAAGTGCATGATATAATTTCAGCACCTTATATAACTAACTATCATAACTATTTATGATAGATATTAGCGGGTATATATATATATAATATTTTTACAAAATATTATAGATTTGTGGAAGTTATAAATAACAATACGGGAATACTGCAATTTCTTATATTAATTATTCATTCGTTGAGTAATTATAATTATCGACATAGATTCTGGTGGTGATTACAAGACATAAATAATTGAATACTTAAATAAATCAACTTCAAGAATGCTTACCTTGGATCATTTCATTAAAATTGGAAAAGATTGTAACAAAAAGGGAGATGCACTCCTTGAATTTGCTGAACAACAACTTGCAAAATATAAGGCAGATATGGAAGAACTTGAAAGAAAAGAGGCTGAAAAGAAAGCTATTGCTAAGGAAGAGGAAGAAAGAAAGGTAGCAAGAGATGAAATCCTACGGATTGAAGAAGAGAATAAATTGAAACGACAGGAAATCATACTGCAGCAAGAAATGGAATTGCAACGACTTAAATTGGAAACAGCAAAACTTAATTCGCAGGGTGCTACAGCAAGCCAAAATGATAATGCTCAATCGGGATCTTCTTCCAACCGAATTAAGGGCAATTATTACTTTAAGCTACCACCGTTCAAATTACACGTGGACGACCTATCATCATGGCTGGCGCGCTTTGAGGATATATGCAAGGTCAATAACCTTGACAAAACTGCATGGGCACTTAAACTTAAGGAATTTCTGGATGGCGAACCTGCAAGTGCAGCACAAAATATTGATCCTACATTAGCAACAGACTATGAGGCCATTAAGACTTTGTTATTACGTCGTTTCCACTTGAACGAAGAGGCATGTAGATTACGTTTCAAAAGTTTGTTGCCAGATAATAATAAAGATTTTACAGGATTTATTGCTAACATACGCAATACTTTTAACAGATGGGTTGAACTGGCAGGTGTCAACAAATCTTACGACAAGTTAGTCGATTTGTTATTGAGGGATAAAGTATTATCTTCTGTCAGCCCACCATTCTTTGCTTATCTGCAAGAAAGAAAACCAGAAACTATTGATGAGTTAGAAAAAATTTCTTTAAATTACTGCACAGCTCATCCGAATGCTAATATTTCTGGCTCGTTGATAAGAGAACCTCTTCCTGTAGCCTCCAATATGGCATATCATAGTAATAACAAACCAAGAACACACAGTGTAGACAGAGGTAGGTTCAAAGGAAACTATGACATTAATTTTCATAAGGGACAGAATAACTTTAACAATAACTTTAATAGAGGAAGACAACAAAACAGAAATTATTCACCTCAGTCAAGATACAACAGTAATCCACGTAACTCAAGTTATAATCGGTCATATCAATATAATAATGGTAACAATTGGAAGAATAGCGATAATTATAACTCGAGACATCGAGATAACAATTACGATAGACGACAACGGGATAATTCAACTAATTATTCTCGTAATCGTTCTCATTCTCGTGGATCTTCACATTATAACCATAATACCGGGGCAGCAGTTACAAATGATATCACCCCTAAGGTTCAGGTTCCACCTAACGATAATACAATGCATTCTTCTTCTGCATGCTTTGCTATAAATTATAATGTGGCGAATAGTTGCCCACAATGCAATCTTATTTTTCAGAAGGCAAAGGAGACAGTGCTAAACTGCAGACACATTCCACCAGAAGTAGGTCTTGCAGCCAATGATGGAACAGGCTCTCTAATTTTTAACAGAGGGATAGTTAACGGTTCTATAGTTTCTGTATTGAGAGATTCGGGGTCCACAACCATTGGAGTGCGACAGTCGCTGGTACATCCTAGCTGTGCAACGGGGGAATATGTCCGTTGCATGACTTTTGGGGGAACTATTGAGTTTTACCCCACAGCTATTATCCATGTTAAAACACCTTTTTTCACAGGGAACGTGAAGGTATGCATGCTGAAAAAGCCGATTGCAGACCTTATGGTGGGTCGCATACACGGCAGCAAGGATTGTTCACCAGAAGATATTATTGAATGGGAGAGACACAATCTATGCACTGGAAACGCCGTGACGACTAGAGCTCAGACTATGCTCATGGAAAGTGTCAATGATAATAAGATGGATGCAGAGAAACAGGAGGATATTGAGGTCAATTCACCTATTGACAGGGAATCATTTGCAAACAAACAAAAAAAATGACAAATCTTTAAATAAATTTTTTAACCTAGTTAATAAGGTTGATAATTTAACATCAGGTAATAATAACAAACATTGGTTTATTGTTAAAAATGATATACTGATTAGATGTTTTAGTGATAAATCACAGGTAAAACAACAAGTGATGGTACCGGCTGCTTTTAGACGGTCCATTCTTCAACACGCGCATGATTCGCAGTGTGCAGGACATATGGGATATACTCGAACACGATCTCGAGTATTGTCTTCATTCTTTTGGCCAGGAGTATCACGGGATATTTCGCAGTATGTACGTTCTTGTACTACGTGCCAGGAAGTGAAAGCACGTGGATCTTTTCCCACGGCGCCTATTCAGGCTTGCGATATCTCAGTACGACCTTTTGACAAGATGGCCATAGATATAATTGGTCCACTTCTACCATCTGAGAGAGGACATAGATTTGTTCTCACGTGCATTGATTTATGCACACGATGGCCAGAAGCCATTCCATTGAAGACCACCACTACCACTGATGTAGCTGATGCACTACATCTAATTTTTTCTAGAATAGGGTTTCCTAGAAAATTATTATCTGACCATGGGTCGCAGTTTATATCCGATACCATGAAGGAAGTAATGAAAACCTGGAACATTGATAGGAATTTGAGTAGTATTTATCATCCCATGAGTAACGGTGCAGTTGAAAGACTTAACCGTACGCTTAAGCAACTTTTACATAAGGTTACTGTTAAACACCCTCAGGACTGTTACAGAGCACTCCCAGCTGTCCTGTTTTCTTACCGAGAGGTGCCACATGAACAAACTGGCTTCTCTCCCTTTGAGTTAGTTTTTGGTGCCCCTCCGAGAGGTCCTATGGGACTGATAAAAGATTTATTAATTGATGCAGAGATGACTCAGGACACTCAGTCATCTTATGAGTATGTGATTAATCTTCGGAATAATATTATTGAGTCTTGCCAATTGGCAACAGCTTCTTCTGAGGCTGCAAAAGCTAAGGCTCGATCTATACAAAATCGATCTAGACGATTACGCCAATTATTCCCAGGCGATGAGGCTTATGTATTACTCCCTCACAATAACAATAAGTTATTGATCTCATGGACTGGTCCTTATAAGGTTACTGATAAAATTTCAGACGTTGATTACGTCTTAGATATCAAGGGACACAGAAAGATATTCCATATTAATATGCTCAAGCAATTTCATACACGTCCTATACCCTTACAGTCAATTTTTCATGAACTAGATGACAATACTGTATCTACTTGTCATTATTCTAATCTATCTGTTATACAGGAGGAAGAATCTTCTTTTCCTGAAGTGCAGATGCCTTTACCTGTACTTATTGTCCAATCTACTGAATCTTGGCGTGATGTGACCATTTCTTCTACGGTTACACCGCAACAGCATCAACGCGTTGCTGATCTTCTACAATCTTTCCCAGATGTGTTAACGGATGTACCGGGTTGCACATCTGTAATTAGTCACGATATTATTCTTAACGATGATACACCAATTCGTGTTCATCCTTATTCTGTACCTCTACATTTTCTGAGTAAGACATCTCAGGAACTCGAACAGATGATATCATTAGGTATTATTGAGACTAGTACATCTCCATTTTCTTCTCCTTTAGTCATTGTCCGGAAAAAGGACAACAACATACGTTTATGTGTTGACTATAGGAAACTTAATGCGCAGACAGTACCTGATAGCGAACCACATCCTATCCTTGACGATTTACTTCCTCGTCTATCCAATGCTACACTTTTCACTAAAATTGACTTAACCAAAGGTTATTGGCAATTCCACTAATCGAAAGAGCCAAAAACTACACAGCATTCTCAACTCCACAAGGTCTTTACCAGTGGAACGTGATGCCTTTTGGGCTAATGAATGCTCCAGCTACCTTTATTCGCATGATGCGAAAAATTTTAGCAGGTAGATCAGATATAATTACCTACATTGACGACATATGTTTGTTTAGTTCATCATTTGAGGAACATTTTTTGGGTCTTAAATCAGTTTTGGAAATATTGCGGGATAACCATTTAACCGCTAAACCAACTAAAATTCAAATAGCGTGTAATGAGATAACATTCCTGGGACACATTATTGGATCAGGACGTATCCAAACAATTCCCAGTACGGTTTCTAAAATATTAAATTTATCTGTTCCTCAAACGAAGAAACAGGTTAGGAGTCTGTTAGGGTTAATCCAATGCTATAGCAGATTTGTACCTCACTTATCATCCATCACGGCTGTCCTGTCATCGTTACTAAAGAAGAACATGCCATTAAGGATAAATTGGCCAGACGAATGTGACAAAACTTTTCGCACTATCTTAAACATTTTTTCATGCCCACCTGTTTTAAGATTATCAGATGCCTCATAAAAGTTTGTTCTACGTACAGATGCGAGTAATTACGGACTCGGGGCTTGTCAACTCCAATATCATGATGATGTCCTTCACCCTGTACTTTATATCTCACGAAAGCTGAAACCTCCGGAGACTAAATATTCGACTGTAGACCGAGAATTGCTCGCCGTAATCTGGGCAATTACCAAACTAGAAAAATTTTTGCTGGGATCTCCATTTCTGATCCAGACTGATCAGAAATCTGTGGCAGCATTACGTCGTTCAAACCATAAAAGTGCAAAACTTGCACGATTTGCTATTGCGTTGCAACCATATGAGTTCGAAATACAGTCGATACCAGGAACTGAGAACGTCATAGCCGATACGTTGTCCAGACATCCTACGGATTCTGAATGAATATTACTATTTCAAGAAAATTTTCTGACTAATCAAGCATTACATTTGCAATAAACGGTATTAATGCCACGTCAGAATATACAACACTTCAGTTGGACTTCCTACTTAAATAAGGACATTTCAAAATAAACTATTGTGATCAAAATATCAAGTTTTACGGATCGTTTGAAAATTTGGACTTCACTTCCACTTTGCGTATCACTCATTTTGATTGAAAACTGTTAAAAAGGAACAATCTCTGATGTAGAAGGGACATATACGGTGATGACTTATTCAATTTACGTTCAAAGTTTAATAAAGGAACTAACGATGATTGGATAATCATATCATAATTCGATAATATGAACCTTGGATTTTAATGAACTTTCATACAAGTCAATAGGAGGTAACAACGATTGGATCTTCATGACCGATATTGTTAAATTTTCTAGTTATTAAATTAATATATAATAAAATAAAGTTAAAGTGTGATGAAATAAAAAAATAAAATATACTAAGAAAAGATGAAACAAAATAATATCACACCAATTAAACCTTTTAATTAGTGTAATTATTAAGGTAATAGATATTAGATTATGACATTTCATATTTATAGTTAAAATGTATGAATTTTTTCTGTTCTTTTCTTCTGATTGCGTTAATTTAATTAGGTATCTATTCTTACACTTCATTTTCACACGCATTATAATTTAATGTAGGTATACTTTAATATTTAGTTTTAATTGTCCATACTTCTCAATTTTTATTTCTTTTACTCTCTTATACTATTTCTCATTTTCTTCAATTAGATATTAATTAGTTAGTACCATACGTACATATTATAATTAATTCTTTTAATTTTAATTAGTTAGAATAATTTTAATAACACCTCACATTATTAGTTAGTCGATACATACAACAAATTAATTAGTTAATTTGTTAGTGACAGTGACATTTCCTTGTTTAATATAAGTTATATGTATGATATGACGTGGATTTTATTATAAGATATTACTGACATGACCACGACACTGTTCTAGATAGAACATCGTAGGTCATACGTCGGGTTTTGTTAAATTTTTGATAATTTGATTAATATTATTCAAAAAAAATCTATCTAATAGATTTTTTTTCCCCGTCTGACAGGAAATCTGTTACGGTGTTATTTTAAATGACGGCGTCTGCTGGGGTTTAGCCGTGCGCAACGTTTAGGGGTCATTAACATTTATAGAATATGTCGATATTTTACGGTATACTGAACGCGAAATATATGCGGAGATTATGACGCATTCGCGTTGCGAAGGTCACGCTGGGTGACTTGGTTACATGGCCCTTGTTACGCTATCCGTCAAGCGAGAAAGTCGTGTCTTGTATTTCTTCCAAGGAAAAAGGCTTAGTATATAGCCTATATTATATATATGAATCGATGTAGAACTCAGGGTCAGTTCGGATATTAATCTAAGTATGAGATTAATTAAATTAAATTAAATGATGGAAGGAGAATCGCATTATGATTCAAATTGTAGCTGTCAAGAACTCATGCGCTCATTTCTGGCTGTTGACTACAACAGCGCACGTATATAGCCACGATGTTCATCTGACATATTGTTTTGACACGGACAGATACTTACTGATATTATTTGGAATTCATTGTTATGCTGAACTGTACATGAAGTTTTGTGAATGTCGGATATCGTCTTTTGTATGAATACATGTGGACTCAGAACAGAAGGCTTGATCTTTTATTTACGTTTCGGGTTCGGTTCACAGCTGTAAATGTTTACGTTTTCCAGCACGATAGCTCTCAAACAAGGGAAATCAACTAATATATAATATGCAAATCAGAACGTCGAAGGGATGTCCTGATGGTCAGAGCTAACCATCAATACCAAACATTTAACTACGTCTAGAGAGTGACTTTACTCTTCAATCAATAATAGAAGAACGAAGGAACAGCAGCAAACACACCAACCCAACCCGTCACACGCGTCCCGTTCAACCTAGTCGATTATATTAGGACGCATTTCCAAATATAAAAGACCTTAATGTCTGGTGACATAATTCAAGCTTGATATTCTGTTCTTAATACCCCTTAAAATATGACGTAGAAAGTATGTACTGTCTTACCAACCGAAGATGATAGTGAAATACCCACAAATCTCTACATGAAGACCCCACAGATCTCTACATATGTTAAGATATAAGCAAAACCGACCGCCGTAAATAAATAAATTATTTTACCAACTCCTCGTTATGCATGTCAAATATGGATATTAAAGCACATGAGAAATAGAAATGGATAGTGTAAGACGAGACATGCAAGGGATGAATACATGGTAGCTACTAATGTCCCCACAAGTGACAGAGACAAGTGTTATCAGGAAATGTTTAGAACAACATTTTACACCGTAGGACACACATGGAGAAAACCTGTTGATAGCATTACTAACCAGTCCTTCTTGTGGAGTTCCAAGGTAAAGGAAGTAGAGGAAGTGAGGCCGACACAAATTTTGAAAAGTGAACTGGAGACAGTAATTTTTCTTCTCTTTCGTCGTTCGCTCTCAAATAACCACATCTCTCTCTCTCTCTCTCTCTCTCTCTCTCTCTCTCTCTCTCTCTCTCTCTCTCTCTCTCTCTCTCTCTCTCTCTCTCTCTTATAAATCTGGCAGTCCGTCTCAGGCTTTTCTCGTCACCATACAGTTTCTCCGTCAACTGGGTTAGATTAGGCAACGCTGCCAATCTACTCCTCTCATGAAATCGACACTTTTGGAGTATGTATTCTAGCTCTACCGCTATACCTCACGGTAGAAGAGGAACGATTAAGTAAGTAAGTAAGTGTTCTACCCCCGGCAACAAAAATAAACGGGAATGTATCACACCACAACGCATTATGACACACAGGTGGAAATAATAAATAATTAATACGCATTTAAAAACTCAATTAACAGCATGTTACCAAAAGTAGTCTTCACGAACGCACTGTGTACACATCTACCACATTGTCAGACTCATAGTAAATGTATATGCACGCTGAGTAACTTAAGACACATTAAAGAAAGGACATAAGAACATTTAATTTACTGTGAACAGAAGGCATATCCCAGTTATAAACTTACCACTGCACCTCGCAAACTCCACAAAAATTCGATAATCATTATCATCAACATTTTTACAAAAATCCATTAGGCCCACTTACTTGTGATTTATGTCGTCCCATACAGACACGCAAATTCGTTTTGTTAACAGTAGTTCTAATAATGTGGACAGTTCCTAATTCCACCCGTTAAAAAAAAAAATATTATTATGTGTCTTTCTTAGGGATGGTTTTGTTTTTAAAAATGCGTGCATGTGTCTAGTGCAAATAATTTAATTTTACTTAATAAATGATAACTTAAATGCAGAGCTATTTAAGACAGACCCAGAGCTAGCATCAGAACTATTAGAACCACTATTTGCACAAGTATGCAAAACAGGGACAACACCAACAGAGTGGAGAAAAGGAATAATTGTCAAATTGCCCAAGAAGGGAGATCTTGCAGACTGCAATAATTGGAGAGGAATAACTCTTCTCTCAGTTCCCAGCAAAATACTAGGCAGGATAATTATACAGAGAATCTCAAAAGCAGTAGACCATAAACTGAGAAAAGAACAAGCAGGATTTAGAAAGAACAGAAGATGTGTAGATCATATATTTACCCTCAGGAACATTATAGAGCAGTGCTCAGAATGGCAAAGACAGCTGTACATTAATTTTGTTGATTTTGAAAAGGCTTTTGACAGTATACATAGGAACAGTTTATGGAAAATACTGAGGGCTTATAAAATTCGAAGCTGCATAGTGTCAATCATAAAAAGCCTTTATGCCAACTTTACGTGTAGCATTGGGCAGAGCAACCTAACCTTTGAAGTGAAGACAGGAGTACGACAGGGATGCCCCTTATCAACCACTCTATTTTTAACAGTCATAGACTGGGTGATGCGCCAGACAACAGAGGGCAATCCAAGAGGACGAACGAACGAACTTTATTTTCGAAGGGTAAAGAATTGGGCGCGCAGGCCCGTCTAACATTCTGCCCTTCCACTCTCATTAATCTTGCATACTATATCCTTTCATTCCCACATGATGCTTTAAGCATTAATTTAAAGGCATAATTCAAAGGAATACGATGGACTACATTTTCTACATTGGAAAACCTGGAATATGCAGATGACATTGCACAGCTAGCACATTCACATCAACACATCCAGGAAAAAACGGATAGACTTAATAAGTATAGCCAGCAGGTGGGCTTGAACATCAACCTAAAGAAGACAGAGATCATGACGCTCAATGTGAGCAACCCTGAGCCCATATCAGTAAGGAATCAGCAACTGGAACAGACAGATGCCTTCACATACCTAGGATGCATAGTAACACCAGACGGCGGAACAAGCAAAGACATCAACAACAGAATGAACAAAGCAAGAACAGCCTTTTTTAGTCTAAACAACATCTGGGAGTCCTCTCAGTACAGTACAAGCACAAAATTAGGATTATATCAGAGCTGTGTGCTTTCTGTGCTTCTCTATGGCGCGGAGAGCTGGAGAGTTACAGAGAAGGAAATGTCGAAATTGTCCTCTTTTCACACAACATGCCTAAGAAAAATTCTCCGAATCTTTTGGCCGAATACCATCACCAACCAAGATCTGCTTACTCGGAGCAAGCAAGAGGACATGCACACCATCATAGCTGGCAGACGCTGGAGCTGGGTTGACCATGTCCTCAGAAGAGACCCCGATGCCATCACAAGAACAGCTATGCTATGGACCCCGGAAGGAAAACGAAAGAGAGGCCGACCAAAAACAACTTGGCGGAGGACTGTGGAGGCTGAGATGCATAGAATGAACCAGAGTTGGGGCACTGTACGAAGGATGGCCGCCGACCTAGCAAAGTGGAATCAATTTGTTGTTGCCCTACAAGACGCCACCAGGCGTGATGGCCACTGACTGCTTTGACGGTCGGCGGCTAAGGATCAAAGAAGATAAAAGACGAAGAAGAATAAATGTTTGCATAAGGAGCCGCGGTAGCATAGTGGTTAGTGCACTGGCTTCCTAGCGCAGTGGTCTATGGTTCGATCCCCAGATGAGGCGGAAAAATTTTTAGGCCACAAACGGCTCCTGGGTCGACCCAGCCCCGAATGGGTACCAGAGCTACTCTGGGAAGGTTAAGGCGGCCGGCGTGATGCCGACCACATCACCCCTCGTGTGCCGACGGTCAAGATAATATGGGCCTAACACCATATTCCCAATATGCCTCAATGGGCGTGTAACGGGTTCCTTTACCTTTACCTTTTATAAATACTACACGATTTCTGATCTGAGATGTATGCGAGTTAAAATATTAATGTGCAGAATTAAGCTTATTTTCTAATCGGAGGAATTCGTGAATAAATATTATGTAGTTTTGTTAAATAACAGCGAAAATTTTTTAATGTCTCTTATGCCATTTCGTAATTTAAAAGCTGCATCCAACGACATGGAATTATCTGAAATGACGTAAAACCAGAAATTAATTAACAGGTCCCGAGACGGTAAACACTACATAGGAGTGGCGATCGTTTTGTTAGCCGGCCTGTTCTGTGTGATTAAAATAATATCAAACAAACAAGACAACAATAGAAAAGAAAGTGCGGCAATGACAAATTATTCTTAGATGTTTCATTATTATAATGTGTAGTTCCGAGGAGGGGAAGGGGGGTCTCCGAAGAGACAAAGAAACAATAGGCCAATTGTTTCCTCTAGCATGTCGTACAAGGCAACTAATGTGAGGTTGTGCATGGGACTGACAATCTCAGAATGTAAAACAAGTTGCTTTAGCAACCACTGCTACAAGACCATAGGAATAATTTATGCAGGCTTCCTGCCAGGGGACTAGCTGCAGTTGTCGTTTCACGCCTCATACGGAACACAAATAAAATGATGAATTTACATTTATCATTAATGTGACAATATGTTGCGAAATATTTACAATAGCGAACATTTTCACAAGGACGGCTTAAAATTATTTTTGCTAAATACTGTAGGAACTGAGAAAACAAGGAAAGACAAGCAAAAATATCTTAGGCACATTAAACAAGGACAGACGTTACATTTTGACAGCTAATACGTATGTATCTATTTGATAAGTACTTTGAAATAAGAATGTCACATAAACGAGACAAACGAACTTCTGTATATTATACTATACTTACCAGACGGGTAGACATCCATAAAACGAAAGTTGTATTCACACTTCCTTCCAAGTTCTTCGAAATGAATGAGATATTTTTTATATTCAGAAGTCATCTCTTCTTAATAAAAATCTGCACATGAAGTCTGGACATCAAGTTCGTGTAATAATCCAGGTTCCTTATATCGCCGATTATCTAATATCTCTAGTTCCTTATGTAACATTAGAATCAATTAACTGGTGTTTCTAGACTCAATTCACATGCTGACAACACTTTTTGTAGTCCTCTCACAAAGGCATAAAGCCAGTCACATTATTGTCGTCGACAATGTAATGTTATGGTTAAGTACTTAACACGAATGATTTCCTTCTCCATTCAAAGCTGCACTCGAGCTGCGAACGGTGAGAGACGTAGCTAGTTTTAGTAGTAGTAAATGCGTGCATCACTTTCATAGATAGCTCGTAACCTATCTTTAGACACTAGCAGGCTTTTCAGCGCGAGCCCGTTTTTTTTTTTTTTTTTGTTTTGTTTGGTATCGTCATGAGTACACTGGCGTGTACTGGGTGAGACTTTTCTAAATGGCCAATCAATGCAAATTCAGTTACTTTTAATAGTCTGATCTACATCACGTATATCCAGTTTGAAAAGCGTCATAAACCACAAAATAATTTAGCTAATCTACAGTTTCGTGTAATTTTTAGTCTTAATATTTCGTCGTCATGCGTACACCAAAAACCCTACATGAATTAATTAGTCGCCTGTATTTGTTAGCAGTTTGTCCTCGTTTTGACAAGACGCCCACTGTTCAACCTATGCACATTGTTTGTCGGCTATATTAGGGCGAAAATTCAAATATAAAAGACCTTCGTTAGCCCGTAGTTTATTTTTGTATATATACTTTAAAACACGTCCACAGTATTTTACAGCCACTTATCGATTCAATCACACTGTTAGTCAGCAGTAGACATCCCAAGATATGTTGTAATCTATTTGAGAAACAGTAAACTCTCTTAAGATCTTCCTTAATAAAATCATGTCTCTTTTCAATGTATGAATAGCTGTATTCAGGAATAAGTTGCAGCTTATATTATTTTTATCTATGCCACAATTTCTACTTCCTGCAATCCCAGCGACAGAGTGGTAGGAAATGAAAACTATATAAGTATGTTGTTTAATGTTAGCTTCACTTCAAAGACACGATAGCTTTCTATCTAATACAGTTCTCGAATAAAATAAATTTTAATAAGCTAAATTGCGGATTTTCACTAAGAATACCGTGAAATTATCTTTAAACCTCGAGACACCGCACTTTTAAGTGCCGGTCGGAGAGGGCTAAGTCCGAAATATACCTCGCTTGAAAATTATTCCTTTTTCTGTTCTCTTTCCTGTGTGTTTTTCGTTAGCCTATACCTATCTTAATATGGGGATTCCAGAACAAGGACTGCCTAATAATGCTATCAATAATTTAACTGAATCTGTGTCCTATCCATTGCTGGCGTCTTGTCTGGTAGATGTACATATTCTTCTTCTGTCAACTTCCCAAAGTGCACAGACTTTCAACAAAGGTTTGCCAAGTCTTCCTGTCACGTGCCATCAACAAAGGTTTGCCAAGTCTTCCTGTCACGTGCCATCAACAAAGGTTTGCCAAGTCTTCCTGTCACGTGCCATCAACTCAAGGCCTTTCTATGTTTTCTTCATCATGTCTGTCTTGAGCTCTCTTCGTCGAGTATTCTTTAGTAATCATGGGCCTTGTGGTGAGGGGCCTCTTGTCCGGTAGGTGAACACATTGCTCAAAAGTTAATGTATTTTTTTCCAATTTAATAATTAAAAATGGGGGCGGCGACGGTGGCAGAAAACCATCAGATGAATTTCATCACCCGGACTCTATCTGGTTCAGCCTAATTTTCGGTTATAATTAGGTTATTCAGTTTTACTGTATTTTCTTTCTTAATTTTTGTATGTGTGTTATTAACAATTAAATGTATCTAGTACGAGTTATTTTATACCAGAATTTGTTAGATATTTTTTAATTTCTAGGTTATTTGTAGTTGTTGTTGTCATGTGTTGCAAACATGATGCCTAGTTATGATAGAAAAGGGGGAAGTGTGTCAACCAATCAAATCGCCGCGAGCTCGCTTGAGAAGGGACCGACTTTACAATGGCGTTCAGTAGAGGAAAAGAAAGTTTGTTAATTCTAAGATGGATTCGTGTGTCGTAAAAGTTATGCAGTAACAGAAAGGGATGGCAGTTATTTCGTTTTTTTTAGGACAAGACCAGCTTTATTCAATTCAATGGAATAGTTGCTGTGAGCTTTACTTTTGGAGAAAATAGTAGGTAAAGGTGCCAGCATGATAAAAACTGCAGTGTCGATCGTTTTCAAAAATTGCTAAAAATCGAAATCGAAACCAATTCTGGACAACTGCACATAGAAAGAAAGCAGAAGTTGGTAAAGTGAAAGCAGATAGAGATAAACGTCATGTATAACAGGGTTGAGAAGAAGGAAGCAGATTTCTGGACCCAGCAAGCACAAACTCGCTCAGAACTGCCACAAAACACGGTCTGAAAGTAAGCTGTGACGTAATGCTCTCCGACACGATCGTCACCCCTGTATATAAAGGCTAAGCAGCGGACTATTCAAATTACACACACAGCATAAGTCAGAAAGACAGAAAGAGAGAGACGCTCATCAAGGCTGAAACCTTTAACATATGTTTGCCGTGCAGCGCTATCTCACCAGATCGAGTCTATTCTGGACTTTACATCTATCCTAAGAGGGTAGGTAAATTTATGGTTAATTATTTTGTTTATTGCAGCTTATTTTAATAGAATTGTATCAAGATCAGACCAGAGGACTGAACTGAAATTTAGTTGTGAATGTGTAAAGGAATTTGATGACTACCAACGATTATCAGGATTGTCAATTGGAGAATAAATTAAAAACTATTATATTGGATTAAAGGACTTGGCACTCTATAATGTGAAAGGCGAAGGTAGCAACATACTTATGTATAAAATGTATTATACTTTTATTCATGTATTATACATATTTTTTTTAATGTTCTGCAGATATTCACCTGTCTTGTCTCGCTATTCATAATCGGAAATGATCCATGTATTATTCCTATACATGCAAACATCTGAACACATTCATTCATGAACACAAAGGCTTGTGGGCCCCATAACCAAAGGCTAGCCACATGTCCAGTATTGTCCTCAGGTTCATATGTCAGAGGTTTCTAATCCAGATCAATAAGTTCTTCCTGAACTAGCACAGGAGCCTCAGATATTGTCAACTGGAGTTCAGCCCTAGTCCCCATCAGTGTTTGGTGGTCTAGAGCAAGATCTGTAACCAATATTGCTGTGTATTCTCATTGAGGACAGGCACAGACTTAAGGATAAGTAATATATGTAACCAAATTCCTGCAACCAGTGTGACCAGTCAAAGCCAAGTGACTATTGTGTTATGATGATAGAACAGTTTTGATTTATAGACTAGACAAGAGACTAGTGATAAAGGAACATTGGATGAACTTTTTTAAGTTAAATTGAAGATTCCAGAAAGGACTTCTTAATATAGATTATAACTCAACCATCATTCAAATTTTGTAAAATTCATTCAATTTCATCATTTCACCATTCATAACTGCACCAGAAGAACAAAAGATTGATGTAAATAATAAATGATTCATTAATTGTAATGTTCCGACTTATTAATGTTAAATTGTTGAACTTTGGATTTATTGAAATCTTTGATTATCATAGGTAGTTAGATAGCGAAGGTGGCACCTTAGGCCCTAAGTTATTTCTAATCACTGTCTAAAGTAGAGACCTTCACAGCCGTGACTATCCTGTGATACCAGTGCTCTTCTCCAACACTGGGACTACACTCTTTTCAGACAGAATTCTATTTCTGTTCTTTCAGTAGCTACTACTGACACTACACTCATAAAAACCTTTCGCTACAGTTGTTACTGCGTGCTTTTATGTCTTTAATGTATGTGCTGTGATGGTCACTATTGTCTTTCTTCTGTTTAACCTGTGTGGTTTGTCTTTTAAATCTGTGTATTTATTTCTTTTGAATAATTCATTCATTAATTCTTAACGTTCAGCTCACAAAGGAACATAGGCCTTCAACAAACATATGCCAAGTCCTCCTGTCGCGTGCTGTCAGCTCCCAGTCTTTCCAAGTCTTCCTCTTAATGTGTATTTATGTGTTCAGTTCTCTTTTCTTCTGTCTAACCTCTGCTTCTTTTACTCTTGGGAATTCAGAACAACGACTGCCTGGTCATGCTATTAACAGATTATCTCTGTGTGTGTCCTACCCATTGCCAGCTTCTTCTTCTCCTCAGCTCTTGCCCCACTGACGTTTGTCATCAGTTCCCTATTGGTGACCTTTCCGCACCACATCAAAACTTAAAAAGATGTTTTAAATGTCAAAATTAAAAACCTATCAAAGACAATAGATAAATACTGATACAGCAGAGATGATGGCACAAGCCGAGGACTGCTCATTGAAACTTTGCTTTGGCAAGCTGCCAGAAGTACATAACTCATTAGAAAAGGGAGATTACTACTTGAAAAATTGACTTCTGGGCAGGTAAGCTGGCTGAGGACTACAAGGAGATGGGCAGCTTGTAGTTCCTAAAACATATAGGGACAAAGTCCTGGAAATACAATATGCTATACCCTTTAGAGGCCATATAGAAATTAGCGCCACAATCCAAATGGTAGCTTGTCATTAACTCTGGCCAGAGATCACCGAAGATATAAAACGGTATGTGACATTATGTCCGAATTTCAGAGGGTAGCTTCAGAGCATTAGATGCTCAATCAACACTGGGAGAAATGCCCATCATGGGTACTCCTATCGAACAGGTTACAGTTGATATCGTCGGACCTCTCACTCGGGCCAAGTAGAGGAACAGTCATATACTGACTCTTGTCGACACTTGTTCCACGTGGGGAGATGCAGTGGCTATGACCTCGATTGACTCAAACATGTTGCTGAGGCCCTGGTGGCGATATCTACCCGGTTAAGTTTCCCGCACCAGATTTTGACAGACAATATTTCTCAATTTAAAGGGAAACTAACCGAAGAAGTCTTCAAACTATTCTAGGCACGGCATTACCACACCTCGCATTTTCACCCACTTGGGAACGAGCAGGCAGAACGCTTCAATGGCACACTCATGCCCATATTACGGAAACTGGCACTGGAAAAAAACAGACACATGGAAATGTATTTACCAGTAGCCTTGCTGCTTACAGTGGAGCCGCGGATTAGTGCACTGGCTTCCTAGCTCGGTGGTCCATGGTTCGATCCCCAGTTGAGCTGGGATTTTTTAGACCGCAAACGGCTCAGGGGTCAACCCAGCCTCATGAATTGTGTACCAAAGCAACTCTAGGAAGGTTAAGGCGGCCGGCGTGATGCTGACCACATCACCCCAAGTGTTCCGATGGTCAAGAAAATATGGACCTAACACCATATTCCCAATATGCCTGAATGGGCGTGTAACGGGATCCTTTACCTTATCTTGTTGTCTACCGGGAAGTAACTCATCACTCAACATGATTGGTTCCACTAACATTGCTCTTTGTCCAGCCAATCAAAGGTTCATTTAACGCTTTAATGCAGACATTGATAGACGAAAAAGCAGAAGAAATTGTCTCGTCAGCATCCCATAACGAGTTAACGACTCGTCCGAAAACTGGATGAAATTGGCAAATAACAACCTCCGTAGTGCCAGGAGCAAACATGCCACTTATTTTAATAAGAAAGCCAACGACAAGGAACTTGCTGTAAGACAGAAAGTACTCCCCCTGTTGCCCAGCAGCAGTAACAAGCTGCAAATCGAGTAATAAGGGTCATACGTAGTTTTGGAAAGATTCTCCAGAACTAACTACAAGATCGACAAAAAGGGGAAACAAAAATTGTCCCTTGTGACTTTACTGACTCGATATCACGAACGGTCATCCCTTGAAGTTGCAACCATGATGACTCTTGCCATTGCAACAGAGATAGAGCACTAACCTCTCACCTCTATACAGTATCCTTTGCGGCCGTCGGAGGCTTTTGTGAAGGTGGACATCAGCAACCACCATACTCCAGGCCAGAGGAAGCAAGTCAAGGAGATGTTGATGACACATGCAGACATCCTTACATATAACCCGGGCTGTACCAGCCTGAATGAATATGACACGAAGGTTAAAAATTCCGATCCCGTGCGTATGAAACCTTTCCCATTCCTTATCTGAAAGCACAGGCGTTAAGGAATGAGACTGATTATCTCCTTAGTGAAAATTTTTTCGTTAAATCGGAGTCACCCTAAAGTGCAAGCGTTGTGCTCCTCCGCAAGGCTAGTGGAGAACACAGGCTGTGCTTAGATTATAGGTGACTGATTGCTATCGCAGAGTCTTAGGCTGATCCCCTGCCTGACACTAATAAGCTTTTAACAAGGTTAAGCACGACGTGATACATTTCGAAGGTCGACCTAAGCAAGGGATACACCAAATCCCCTTTAAAGATGGTCCGACACTAGTTACCGTTCAGCACATCGGACTGTCGTTGTCAATTCAAAGTCCTGTCATTTGAGCTGAAAAAAGTGCTCCAAGCGTGTTCTCTCGAATAATGAGGAAACTACTGGAACTTCTCAGCAATCCCCCCATCGGGAACTTTATGGATGACATCCTCATAGCCATAGGAACTTGTGAGGAACACATTACCTCCTTCTCCATGCTTTTCGAAAGGCTTAGGGAGGCAGTACCAACTGATAGACCCATGAAATATCAAATCAGGTGTGAGCAGTTGGAGTTTCTGGGTCACACCATCTCTAAATGGAACAAGTCTCCAGATCCCTTGAACAAAGGGAAACTGAGAAACGCACCTAGACCTATATCCAAAAGGGACGTTCGATCATTTGTGTCTTTGTGTTGGTTTTACCAGCGGTATATACCCAATACTCTGTGTGCACCATTAACCACACTCCCGAAGAAGGGGCATTCAGAAAATGTTAAATGGACTGCGGATTGTGAAACAGTTTATGCGGAATTGAAGCGAAAGCTCATCACTAAGCTTATTTTAAAGTTACCAGATATACCGGAAGTTCATCTTATGATTCGATGCAAGCAATTGAGATATGAGCTGCACTACTGCAGGTAAACAAGGAAAATCCGGATGAGTTCTTTCCAGTTGCTTACGGCAGCCAGAAGTTCAACTCGGCTGAGCAAAATTACTCAAAGATAGAGAGAGAATGTTTATCCCTGATCTGGGCCATACAGAAGTTACAGCCCTATTTATATGGGAAACATTTCTCAGTGCATTGTAACCACCAACCATTGTTATTTCTCGCAGCGTCGAAACAATTTAACGGCAAACTTATCTTGTTACAACCCTACTCGTTTAGTATTGAGTACATACCAGGAAAACAAACTATGGGAGCGCATTTCCTCAGTAGACACCCTACCTTAGATGAGAAGGGTGGGCTTCTGTTATGACACGGCCAGACACACACTGGCAATCGCAGCGAACTTCTACAGGGAAATCCCATGTAAACTAGCACAACATAAATTCTGCGTTATTTTTATAATTAATGCCTCGAACAGAATAATTATTTTTGGTATTTGTGCAGAAACTACTAATACATGTAAGTATGGCAGTGGGAACGCATTATCTTTAATAACTGACGAGGAAATTTTGATTATGTCGCTAAACTAGCACAAATTTGCAAAATTGCCTTGAAATCACACGGAAGTTTTCAAGCAGGAACGGAAAGAAATGAGTGGACGTTCGAGAGAACGTATGAAAGTAACGAAATGATTGGACGTTCGGAGAATAGGGTAGAAGTATATAAAGAAGCCGTCTCTGGCCCAGTTCGTACTAGCTAGACTGCTTGCGTCAGGGTCAGCGAACCAGAGCTGACAAAGACCCTACTCCACCTCCAACTGGTGGTCCTGGAAACAGGCTGCATCACTGCAGTCTGGCTGAGTGAGTAGGGATCGAAGAGGGAAGGCTAACCCGGTCCCAAAAATGCCATGCTGAAGTCGGATGTGTCGGCCGAAAGGCGCAAATATCGCAGCTTCGCTGTAAACGGACACAACGCAACCAACGTCCTTTTCAGGACGAACGAAGAAGAAGAAGTAGACTTCAAGATCTGCTAGAGCTGAGAAGTTATCCAGAGGGCTGCCTCTCATTGCTAGAAGTAATCAGCCTCGACACAGTCAGATAACTGAAGAGAGGTCATTAATAACAGCCATCGTGAGCGCTTGTTAGATCGAAGCTCAAAACCCAGCCGCAGATTCGTAGTACCACTTTTCTGAGGGTTCAAACTGGAGGTGAGAAGCGTGACACAATTTTTCCTTGGAAACTGTGCACTGTCAACAGTGGACCAAAACTGTCTGTCTCCTGGCATAAGCATAGTGTCTTCTATGTCCTGGTTTAACGACTGAGTCAACTACAAACACCTGCCACTCTAGTTGAGCTTAAATCATAGGGAAAACACAGACCAAGACGTGAAAACCACATAATGATGAAAAGGACAAACAGCGACATTATATTCTTTCTGCAAATAGTTTTTGTGTGTGAAATATTTAATATACCAAAGGTGCAAATCTTTGATTATACATTAGTAATCATTAAAGTGCATTGATGTATTTTGTAACTGCATTTATTGAATTTCTTAACTCTCCAGTTATAATTTTGTTGTGTGGTTAAAACGAGAAATAATTTAACTTTGTAAGGAATAAATACGAGCTGAAATCATTTATTGTTATAACACCCCTGGAGAATAGGATAGGTTTTGCGAGAAGATGACTTACCTATCGGTTCTCTTCTACAGCTATCATCTGAACTGTGCGGTTTAACTACGAGACTTGTCTTGTGCCATTCTTACTTCTAGTTCACCAGCTCTATTCTCCAGTTCTGGGAACTAATTTTCTAGCCAACTTCCATCACACCACACTAGTTATTCTCTAAATTTCCATCTTGCCACATTGTCGCAACATTTAGACCCCCACCCGCACTTTTTTTTTTTTACTGTGTGACGTCATATGCGGACGACCCATATTTCAAAATCATCTTAACTATTGTGTCACAATCCTCTTAGATACCGTTTGACAACCATCTTAACTATCACTTCCCAACCATCTTACTTACCACTTTACAACCATCTTAACTAGCATTTCACAACCATCTTAAGTACCACTATACAACCATCTTAACTACCATTTCACAACCATCTTAATTACCACTATACAACCATCTTAACTACCACTTTACAAGCACCTAAACTAATCTAATATTCAGCCTTGTATAACCCACAAACGACTCTCATGACTATCATTAACTACTGTATCCTCACTGAAAAAGTCCACTGTCTCAGCCTTGTAGAATCGAAAGTGTCAGCTTTAAAGAAAGCTAGTCCACTGTCTCAGCTTTGAAGAAGTGTCAGCTCTAAATAAAGTATCTGCAGCATATCCACCGACAAATGGGAATCACAACAGCTGCATTTATATCTGCATTTTCAAACTGGTTTGTGGCTTCAGCTGGAAAAAAAAACAGAAACAAAGAAAACAAACTGAATACAGTTGATAGGGCAACAATTCACATCCAAACAACTTGTAAAAATGAACCGTAGATAACTTATGGTGATAAAAACCGATACAATATTTAAAGCATGATATCATGAATTGTATTTAAGCGACATATCGACCCCAAGCTATGTCTGCTGTTAAGTCAGTTTGGCCATCTCATGAGAATGGAGCCCGATAATTTACCACTACACTGATACAACATTAGAAGATATGACAGATTATAGAAGCTCTGTATAGCATGAATCAGAGGTGCTGGAATGTTCTTCCTTGCCAAACAGTCCCAAAGTTTGCTCCAGGGGACCCTGTCAAATGCCTTTTCCAGATCTATGAAACAAAGATGGATCTCACTCTTATACTCAAGGGCCTTTTCACTCAGCTGTCTGAGTGTGAAGATTAGGTCTTGAGCACTTCGGTTTGCTCGGAATCCGCACTGGACCTCATCCAATTGTGGCTCAGCTAGGCGTCGGAGTCTCTGCTCTAGGATTCTAGAGTAGATTTTACCAGGGACACTGAGAAGGGATATGCCTCTATGGTTTCCACATTGTCGATTGTCACCCTTTTTGAAAATTGGTGTTATGATGGCAATCTCCCAATCCTTTGGTATGGTCTTGTTGCACCACGCTGCCTGTAGGACCCTTAAGAGTAATAGGTCGCCTGATGCTCCAATGTACTTAAACATTTCTGGTGTTATACCATCATGCCCTGCTGCTTTGCCCATCTTGATTTTCTCCAATGCTGCACTCAGTTCTTCCATCTTAATGTCATGTTCATCACCATTTGTTTCCTCTTCTGTGCTAGTGGTTATTATTTCTGATGCTTGACCTTGCTCACCATCACGGAGTTCTGAGAAATATTCTTTCCATCTTTCCATTACTTCCTTCGGGGCAGTAAGCAGTTTGCCTTGCTTGTCCATTATAAATTTGAGAGGGCATTGTTTTTCCTTCCTCATGTTCTTTGGGGTCTTATAGAACAATTTCTGGTTTTCTTGCGCATCTTTTTCTAGCTTTTCTCCAAATTCTTCCCATGACTTCTGTTTTGCTGCTAGCACCTTGTTCTTTGCTTCTGCTCTGAGTATCACATATTCTCTATATTTCTCTATTTGTCCTGCTGTGTTTTTAGCTGCTAAGTATTGTTTCCATGCCATTTTCTTCACTCTTATTTTCTCTTTGACTTCCTCTGTCTACCAAGGTGTCCTCTTTCTCTTGTTCCCAAGTCGGACTTCACCACATGCTTCTGCAGCAGCTGCCTTTATGATGTCCTTGAGTTTAAGCCACAGGGTTTCCAAGTCATCAGGTTGTTCTTCTGTGTTTCCCACCGCTGTAGCAATAAGCCCCTGATATCTGGTCTTAATTTCTGGCTCTCTCAGCTTGTAGGTCTTAATGCTTATTTCTTCCGTTCGTTTACTTCGTTTCTTGCGTGATGCTTGGCAGTTCCTAGGCTGAGCAACTCTTTCAGTTGTTCTTTTGATTGTAAGCAGGTAGTGATCACTTCCAATCTCTGGCCCCCTCCAGACTCTAGCATCCCGGACATATTTGAATGAGTTCCTCCTAACAATGGCATAGTCGATCACTGACTTCTCATTTTTTGTTGGTTCACACCTAGTGTATGCATGTATGCGTTTATGGGGGAACTTTGTGTTGGTAATGATCAGATTCTGCTTACTGCAGAATCTAAGGAGTCGCTTTCCATTGTCATTGAGAGTATCTTCTCCATATCTTCCGATAACTCCACCCCATCTAGCATGGTCATTTCCAACTCTGGCATTGAAATCTCCGAGCATGATAATTTCATCTAGACAGTCATCCACTGTCCTTTGAAGCAGCTCAAAGAATTCCTCCTTGACCTCTGCTCTCTCATCCTCATTTGGCCCATACACTATGACCAGGTTGACTATGGTTTCTCCTTCTTTTAGTTTTACAACCATAGGCGCTCCGAGACAAAGTTCCATCCCTTGATACTATCTTTCTGGTTGTTGGCCACAATGCAGCCCACGCCCCCTTTAGCTCTTTCAGATGTGGGTACACCACTGTATAGCAGCGTGTTGCCATCGAGATCCATGACTCCTTGTCCCTTTTTCTTTGTTTCCGTAATAGCCAGGATTTCTAGTTTTGCTTTCCTCATCTCTTCCACCAGCTCCTCTTCTTTCCCATTTATACTTCTTGTGTTCCAAGTTCCATAAGTCGTAGTCCGTTCCAGTTCGTCGCCTTTGGAATCAGTCGGGTTTTCTCTCTTGTAGTTCTCGTAATCAAAAGTTTAAAGCAAACAGGTTATTGGCCTGTTATGCCTTTGCATGGTGAAGGGGCTGCCTCCTTACGGCCTCCATGCAGGCCGCCCTCCTCCTTTTTTCAGCTGGGCTTGGGACCGGCATAGGCAGATGATTAGACATTAGAGGAATCCAACCACATCATTGGCTAACAGTAGCCAGTGCGATACACTAGGCTCAAAGGCGTTAACCTCAGCTGCCCATTACATTCACGGCAGTGAGCGTCCGATTGACAGAGTGGTTAGAGCGCTGGTCTCTCGCGGCAAAGGTGCCGGTTTGGAATGACGGTACCGACTCGCTCCAGTCTACCCAGCTGTAAATGGGTACCTGACTCTGCTCTTTGAGTGAGTGAAGGACAAGGCAGCGAAGAAGGGAACTGGTCACCCCCACCTCTCGATGTTGGACCTAGTATGGTAAAGTCTATAACACTTTACTACCCTACGGCAATATACCTTTTTTTTTTTTACCTATTTATGAAAGTCTAACTTCCTGCTTATCTTTTTTGCCGTTCTCCATGTTTCACAGTCATAAAAAAGAAATGTCTTAACATTTGAGCTGAAAACTGTTCATTTTGTGTTGAATTTAATTTATCTAGATTTCCACATATTTACACATATTTCCACATATTTCCACATATTTCCACGTATTTCCACATATTTCCATATATTTCCACATATTTCCACATATTTCCACGTATTTCCACATATTTCCACATATTATTTCCACATATTATTTCCACATATTTCCACATATTATTTCCACATATTTCCACATATTATTTCCACATATTTCCACATATTTCCACATATTTCCACATATTTCCACATATTATTTCCACATATTATTTCCAAATATTATTTCCACATATTTCCACATATTATTTCCACATATTTCCACATATTTCCACATATATCCACATATTTCCACATATTATTTCCACATATTATTTCCACATATTTCCACATATTTCCACATATTATTTCCACATATTTCCACATATTATTTCCACATATTTCCACATATTTCCACATATTATTTCCACATATTTCCACATATTATTTCCACATATTTCCACATATTTCTTCATATTTCCACATATTTCCACATATTTCCACGTATTTCCCATAGCAACGCATCGTTTCTCTCCATCATCATTTTCCTTTATGCTCCTAACGAAGAAAGGAACGACCACTGTAGCAGGTGACCTTCCATGAAGCCTGTACCCAGAATTCAGATGCGCTTGTAGCGGTAGTTCCTGTGGCTTTCCTATTTACACAAGGAGGTTGCCAGTCTCATTCGTAACCTCATATTTGTGGCCTTGCACGAGATGTGTGAGGTTGCAGTACTCCTTTTCTGAGGTTCTACACAGGATTGAATCAGGGTTTTATGTTGTCACTAGCGCTGGTATTGATTTTAAAAAAAATCCTAATCAATTAATCTAATTTCATTAACCGAACATTAATCGATCAGTTTCGAACAATTTGATAAATTTTAAGAATCATAAATAACGTTTTTTTTTAAAGATCACTACGGACTTCTTTCATTTTGCATGTAATAAGGCAACATCGTCCTGAAAATATAATGTAAATACTGGAAAGTTACAACCACACAATTCTTTATTATTGACCATTCTTGCCAAATCCCATATCACACACTTCTGATATAGCAAATGTTTTCGCAAATAACATAAACATTATTACAAATGGACAGATCTATTGAAATTTGTTGTATCATTTAAGCGATTAAAATTTTTTTTACCGGTTAATCGATTGATTAATCGTTAAAGATTTCAGCCCTAGTTATCACCTCTAGTTTTCACAGCTTCTTTCAACAGATACAATCAAAATCAACTCCGAAATGAGATATCTAAAGTAATTAGTATTTGCAGGCGAGCAGACTATAGACACATCATTAATTTATTCGTTACCCTTGTGGCTGTTGATAGTATTAGAGGTTCGGACCACTGCCCTTTCAGTAGATAGTATGTTGTAAGGTAAATACGAAAAACTTCCTTCTCTCAGACTGACTCTACATTTTCTCATACCCACTGTTGATCAATCGAATTCACCCAACAAACAGCAGTGAAAATCTCAAACGTCGAACTTTATTAACATAAGTTGATAAATGGGTAAAAATGGTATGCCCAACCTTCCTCTTCAAGGTTGACAGTCTTGTATAAATAAAAACTTCAGTTTTCAAAAACAATCTCAGTATCAATTTTTCACATACATTGCTTTGTCTTCTTTGCTACTGCTTGTTCCAGCTATCAAAAATGTCCTCTAATTCTACAGGCGAAACCTCTTGTCTCTCTTCTGTACTGATTGTTTTTTCTACGTTTTTTTTATACATCTCTTGGTATATCTCACTGACAGAAAACTGGCCTTACCGCCAGGGCTGTCACTTTACCAAGACTACTTCTATTTTTCTTCTTTTCTCTGACATTGTCTGCTAAGCTACACATGCTAGTAATAGATCAAAATGGCTCAACATACCTGGTTTTGTTTCTTTATCGAAATACACTTTTTCCTTTCACAACCATTTTGTCCTCAGAATAAATACTATCACAAAAATACTGTCGTACACCAATTTATGATAAATAATGTACTGAGCGGTTTCTATCACTCTTTAACTCACAGCACATTCTTGCTGACCACCTACGCTAAGCGCGTTTACCCACACGAGTCTTACGCTGAGCGCGTTCGAAATCCAACTTTATCACTTGGGAGAAAACCCTTTTCTCTACCTACGCCTAGCGCGTCTCAATCTCAACCCCCTAATCCCCGTTCTAACATTTCCTCGTTCACCCCTAAAATGTGTTCACACATCCCAATTTTCCCGTGCGTACTTTTTTTCCTCAACTCACTAAAACCTGCAAGGGACTTAATTCTACGTTATCTCCCTTTGATGATTTAACTGAACACCATACTCTCTTCTTTAAAGCTTACTACCAAATCATTACATGCTAATTTTCTCAACCATATTCGAGAACCCACTAAATCTGCTTAAACCAAATTCAACACTTTCATCTACCAACCGTAATATGCGGAGTTTCCTCCCTTTTCTCAAAGCATTCCTTCACTCATTTTATCTCCTTTCAACTAAGACAAATAGTCTGTATCCAAATCCATTCATATTTCCTAAACCATTTTTCTACACTCTTTTACTTTACTAAAACCAAACCACCGTTCACACCCTTCAGCTCCCTGAGAAGCATAGGGCTTCAACAAAGGCATGCCAAGTTCTGTCTTCCGTTTTTTTTTTCTATGTGTTTATCGGAACTTTTCTATCTCTCTTAAATTGTGGAATTCAGAACAATGACTATCGTGAGATGCTAAGCACATATAGAAACGTACTAGCAATGCACAAGAATAATAAACAAATGCAGTCAAAAGACGATGTGATAAGTATGACATTAAGATCAGCATAGCTAGAAATGTTTTGTTTGTAATTTATTTATAAAGTAGAACAGATGGTGTAAATATAAGCCTTTTCAACACCCACGCCAATAATCACCATCGTTACCGTTGCATTCACTACTGAGCATGGAATGACCACTGCAGCTCGTTCCCCTGATGGAAGCCTGCACCAAGAATCCACGCACTCTTAAAGCATTGGTTTCAATGACAATTTGTTTTACTTGATGAGGTTGCCAACTACACGCACAACATCATATTTATCGCCTTGTACGACATGCGAGAGAGTACAGAGTACTATTCTTTTCTCTTTGCCTCTTCAGAGACCCCAGGAAACTTCGTGAGACCAAACTCCTCTTGTCTTCTATACTTCTATTTTGATGACACTATCCGATCATCAAACTTTGCCCGTCTTGCTGCCAAGACATACAAGGGGCGTTCAGAAAGTAATGCACCACATCGTTTTTCTCAGCTAATAATGAAGATAGAAGCATGAAATTTTGCACACTTAAAATATGGCATGTGCCAATTGTGTGGACTAAATTGCACCGCAACCAGGTCAAATAATACGGCTGCCCTAAACCGTTGAAATGGAGCGTGTTAGCAACTTGCGTTATAAGCAGCGAATTGTGATAGAATTTCTCGTTGCAGAGAAGGAAACTGTTGTGAACATTCACAAGCGTCTATGTGATGTGTATGGAAGTTTTGCAGTCGACAGGAGTACAGTCAGTCGCTGGGTTCAGAGAATCAAAGAATCAGGAAGTGGAGATATGGAGCTGCTTGATCGGCCGCGCTGTGGACGTCCTGCCACAGCCACCAATGCAGAAATGTTGAAATGCGCTGAGGGCATTATTCTTACTGATAGGCGAATCACTACTCAACAATTGACCTTACAGCTGTCAGTCAGCATTGGTAGTGCAAATGCAGTTATAAAAACTCTCGGATTTTCTAAGGTTTGCGCAAGATGGGTTCCTCGAAGTCTCACAAATGACCACCGATTGCAAAGGAAAGCAATTTCTTCTGAATTGTTGGAGCGTTTCAATGCTGATGGAGAGAACGTTTTGGCTAAGATCATTACAGGTGACGAAACCTGGGCACATCATTTTGAACCTGAGACAAAAAGACAGTCAATGGAGTGGCATCATCCTCAATCACCACGAAGAAAGAAATTCAAGACAATTCCTTCAGCTGGAAAGGTCATGATCACTGTCTTTTGAGACATTGAAGGTGTGATTCTTGTGGACGTTATGCCAAGAGGAGAGACAATCGATTCGCAAGCTTACATTAAGACATTGAAAAAACTCAATCAACGTTTTCGCAGAGTTCGGCCGCACAAGAATCCAGCAGACCTGCTTCTCCTTCACGACAATGCGCGACCTCACACAAGTCTGGCAACGTGGGAAGCAATCACCAAATTGGGTTGGACTGTACTACTCAATCCACCCTGTAGTCCCGATTTGGCACCCTCTGATTTTCATCTATTTGGTCCACTTAAAGATGCACTCCGTGGGACAAGGTTTGAAGATGATGAAGGAGTGATTCATGCAGCGAAGAAATGGCTGCATGATCAAGACAAAATCTGGTACGGGCTAGGAATACATGCACTTGTTTCGCGCTGCTAGCATAAAGCCGTACAAGTTGATGGGGATTATGTTGAATAATTCCGATGTTTACATGACATATTCATGTGTATTGTGTATAAATTTCATGCTATTTGATTAAACAGCTCCTGAGAAAAACGATGTGGTGCATTACTTTCTGAACGCCACTCGTATATAGAAGTGGGCATCTTGTTGTGAGGTTTTTACCTACAGAAATATCACTGTTTTTTTTTTCTTCAAGATTTGATCTTGTTATTAGTCTTTTTCTCTGTTGATTATTCGGCCCAACCACTGCGACTTCTCATCCAGTGTTTTCATTTTGTTGTGTGTCCTGTTTGGGTTATAGAACAGAAGAGCAGTATCATCGCAACATCTAGATCATTCAGCTGTTTTGTCGATTTCACTGAGCTGCACTTCGTATGTTTGAAGGTATTGTTTTCATAATCCGAACTATTGCCCGTAGGAAGATAAATGATGGTAAGAGATACTGCTGTCACACTCCAGTTCTTATCTGCAAGGATGCTTTAAGTTGTCCTTCGTGACATTCTCATGCATTGTTTTCCTTCATCGGTTAGTGAACTTGGGTATGTGCGTGTATGTGTGTACATTTGTGGGTGTTGATGTGTGTGTGTGGGGAGGGGGGCGGAAGAAACTCCGTAGTGCTTTAACAGCTTCCAAAGTGATTGTCTAAAACAGCGCTTCCTAACCCTTTAGAGACCCCGCACCCTTTTAAAGCATTTTTAAGAAGCCCCGCACCACTTTCAAACCACATTAAGAAGCCCCGCACCACTTTCAAACCACATTAAGAAGCCCCGCACCACTTTCAAACCACATTAAGAAGCCCCGCACCACTTTCAAACCACATTAAGAAGCATCGCACCCTGTTATCTTCTAATGCGCAAGAAAAAAAAATACGTTGTGAGAAAATGTTGTTCACAAAATGTGGCTAAACTTCGGTATCTAATTGTTGTCAATGCTCTATTTTGTACAAATTATCTGAGTTCTGAGTGCTTTCGATGATTCGCCTTATACAATATCTGGCATGTCGTGAGAAAACTACGTTTTCTTCTCTGGGGAAGGGTGTAGATGTCACATAATATCTTTTGTTGCGCACATGCTTGCTCCCCCAGAAGTTGGGTCTCCCACCCCAAGGGGGTGCATGCATCCCTGATTAAGAAACGCTGGTCTAAAATGCCTAAAGCCTGTTCAAAGTGCATAAACCTGATTTTAAGTGGCCAGGTCTTTTTGAAGTTCTGTTCAACAACAGGTTAATTAAAATGTCACTTTCTATTTTTAAGTGTTAATTTCTTCGCTCACTTCTATCCAGCTAAAATAAATCAAACGTCAACATAACGACAATTAACTGCCGTTTCATTACATAAAGTTCTACGTCATATGAACATTACAATTCACTTTGGAATCTCATTAGTTCTAAAAATGATTTTAGGGCGGGAAGCAATTTTTGCTATATCTCGTAACGTCGAGCGTCCGACTGACAGAGTGGTTAGAGCGCTGGTCTCTCGCAGCAAAGGTATCAGGTTCGAATTACGGTACCGACATGCCCCAGTCCACCTAGCTGTAAATGAGTACCTGACTTTGAGTTAGGGAAGGAAAAGGCAGCGAGGAAGGGAACTGGTCACTCCACCTCTCGATTGTGGACCTAGTATGGTGAAGTCTCAAACACTTAACTCCACTACGGCAGTATCTTCTATGGGACTACCTTTACCTCGTAACTTCAGATTGTCGGCCATTTTACAGTTTTTTTGGTTTTTATTTTGCTTCTGGAAATAAAATAAAAAATAATAAAATAAATTTTTAAAAAAAAACTTATTTGTCAAATGGAAGTTGTTGCTCATTGTTATGACATTTGTTTCATGTGTATCCAATGGTTACAAGTGTATCTAGTTTTTACGAGTGAGGATTTTTAACAATTTAAAAACATGAATGGACTATTCACTCACTCTGTGTTACGCGCTGTGTGGTATCTAGTCTGAACAGTATCTGTTTTGTAGAAAACGTGTCTGTGAATTCCTCACTTGTTTGTCTACTATCTCTTTGATTCTCGCACGTATGCTTCTGTTTAATCCTTCCCCTGGGACAGATGGTAACATTATTCCTCTAATGCATGCACTCTTACATATCTCCCGTCTTTGTCACTTTCAAGATGGATAGTTACAACGTACTAACAACGGGGATGATGTCCCGGGTAATTCCTGGGGATCTCTGAAGATGCAAAGACAAAATAAGACTACTGCAACCTCAGGCATATCGTTCAAGGCGACTGATATGAGGTTGTACACGGGTTTGGCAACCTCATCATGTCAAACAAATAGCCATATAAACCACTGTTGCAAGTGCATGAGAATGTTTTGTGCAAGCTTCCAGTAAGGCGACCAGCTGTAATGGTGGCTCTATGATCCATAGGAGCGCAACAGACAATGATGAAGGATAATAATACAAACAACTCACAACGTTTAACCAAATTAAATCGTGCTTGTCGGTATGACTGACTGTCCGTCTAACTGACTGCTCGCCTCTTTATCCACCTATTCATTCATCCATCCATTCATCTATCCATCCATCGATCAATCCTTCCATCCATCTATCCAACTATCGATCCATCCATCCACTAATTCATTCGTCCATCCATTCATCTATCCATACATCCATCGATCCATCCATCCATTAATCCAACTTTCGATCCATCGATCCACTCATTCATCCATCCATCCCTCCACCCCTCCATACATCAATCCAACCATCTATACATCTATTCATCCATATATCTATCCATTCATCCATCCATCTATCTACTCACCTATTCATTCATCCATCCATCCATTCATTCATCCATTCATTCATCCATCCATATGATAAAACTATGATTCATAAAATCTGAATTTTTATTTTCTTTTTAACCACACAGCACCATTATCCAGACATAGGGTTTGCCGATAAATCATCACCATACAATTTCATTGCAAGCCACAATCATAGCTTACCAAATTCATCGGGAGCCTATTTCATGGCATTTCAACGAGACAAAATTCTGAAAAATCACATCGATAATCTCTTCTGAGTACTGTTAGTTAATTCTTTAAAATCCTCTAATGGGGTGTTGGAAAGGGGGAGAAAGTTCCTTATTTATGAAAGAAGAATGTCTCTACAAAATATAGTCATTACGCTGGAGCTAAATTAATCGCAGACCCAAATTATTAGGGACCACAATCATCGTAAAATGTTTACAGTGATCGATGAATGTTATTCTATGCCGCAATAAATGTCAGACATTTCACATCTTTGCGCTGGTGGACTACACTAAGAGGTCAGGATAAAATGTAGCATCATTTGCGGTTCCAAATGTAGTGCAGTCTGGATAAATAGAAGTCACTGGGACCTTCTAAAACACTTCTACTTATCCGAAATTCTGCTTATCCGAATTTCTGCTTATCAAAAGTTTGCTCAAAGATGGACATGTTGCGGCCAGAAACAGAAAAGAGGCATAAAATAATTATTATAACCGTTTCTTGAAATTTTTTCATTGTAAAAATAACATTTTTGTGTGTTTCCACGTTTAAAAAGCAAATTAACCAAGCACACGGTATTTTTAGTAGCATGTTGAAAGTACCAAAAAATTTAAAAGTCTGGACTTCGTAACTATCATCCATATCCATAATTCTCGTCGTTTGTACGTCGGTCACATCTAAGGGATGCAGCTGTGGTTGAAAGTTAGGCATTAATTGTATTGTTTCCCTTATATGTATTCTCCCGACGATAGTAACGCTCAACGAAGAAAAGTCGGTGTAGAACCCAATTTCATTCCGGAAACGGATTTAACTAATCATTTTGTTAAAAATAACCTTAAAATGTAAGTTTTTGATTGTTTCTTCAACACAAAATTTTAATTTAAAGTATTGCAGACTTATTATTATGGATCAAAATGATAAGATGGCTGCAAAACGAGCTGCAGATGCTAAGAGGAAGAGACGATCGCGTTAATCACAACGAGCAAGCGAGACTCTAGAAGAAGCAGCAATACGAAGACAACATGAAGCGGCACAAAGACTAGCACAGTGTCAGTCACAACGAGCAAATCAGTCTGCAGAAGAGCATGAATCTTAACGCGCCGCAGAAGCTTTTCGCATTCGTCATTATTGACGGGTTATTGCTAGTACTATATAATTCTCTAAAAGTATCCAGTCCCATGAGTCCCACACAAACTTTGTGTTGCAGTCTGGAAATTACATAACAGTTGTGCACTGTTGCATTTGCAAAATATCTGCACGGCGTTTAATATAGCGCCCATCTTTTCCCCCATTAGAGTTGCAATTATATTTGAAATAATAAATGGAAAACACATAGTAAAATGTAAAAAATCTGCAATAAATTGTATTGTATTGTTTGTTTGTTTGTTTGTTAGTTGTTTGTTTTTTTTTGCCGCTTGATTGTTTCCCTTTGACAAGAGAATAAATTACATCCCTGAAATTAGCCAGCATTAACTTTTTCCCACCAAAGTTGCAGTCTGGACATTACGTAAAAGTGGTGCGCTTGTGGCCATTGCACTAAATTGCACGAAGCCTGAAATAGCGCGTTTTTCTAGCTAATATTCTTTGGTATGCACTATGCCTCTAAAACTAAAGCTATGAACTTTTCTAACGAGACCTTTGATATCATCTTGAACGGGGAAAAACTACAGAAAGTTGAAAGTTTCAATTATTTAGGCAGTAAAATGACTCAGGATGGTGACACAACAAGAGAAATCCATACTAGAATTGCTTTGGCAGCTAGCGCCTTCAATAGATTATCTAACATTTGGAAATTACGATCATTGAATATACATACCAAGCTTCGTCTGTTTAATTCAAATGTTATCTCAGTGTTAACATACGGCTGTGAGAGTTGGAAAATAACAAAATCATTGGAGAACAAGCTGAATACATTCGAGAACAAATGTCTTAGAAAACTCATGAACATCAGTTGGAAAGAATTCAAGACTAATCGACAAATAAGAGAAGACTCTAGGCAGAAATATGTCTCCGACTATATAAGGAAAAGACGATGGTCATATATCGGTCATGTCCTACGAATGCAAAACAACAGAATACCACTACAGGCGCTCACTTGGGTTCCTGAGGGTAAGAGGAAAAAAGGAAGACCAAAAGAAACACTCAGAAGAACAATAATAAGAGAAGGAAGAACGTTGGGCCTAAATAATGTGCAAGAGCTAAGAGGAGTGGCGTCACAACGAACAACCTGGAGAGCACTGGTTTCTGCCTTATGCGCCGTGTTTGGTGCTTAAAGAATTTATTATTATTATTATTATGCACTATCAACATAAATGGAACAGTTTAAAATTAGGTCAATAGATTCAAATACCTGGGCCTTGGATGGATGATGCATATTTAAGGTGACCAGACGTCCCGGTTTTTCCGGGACAGTCCCGGTTTTCGACCATTTTTGATAATTTGTCCCGACTTTTTTTCGATGCAATCCGGGACGCCAATTTGTCCCGGTTTTGGACGAATTTGCCAATTTGGCATAAATCTCAGAGATTAAAAAAAAAAAATTATTATTCCGTGGCTGACTTGAGGGAATTTTTAATTATTAGTGAACTGGCGCCGAAACAGCACAAGAGGTTGTCAGGACCGCGAATTAGTTTTGTAGTTCCAATGTGATATTCGCAGTTATTTGAAATTTTAGGTAGTGGTAAAGTACCAAGATTTTGCGTACGGTATACGTTTATTTAATTTAAACGGTGAACTATTTGTGCATATTTTGTTATTGTTGTAAGAAAATGGTAACAAAGCGTAAATGCAGTTTCAATGAAGATTTACAAAAGGAATATCTGTTTATTAAAAAGAGTACATAAAACTTCAATGTACGATGCAATATATGTGCCTCGGGGTTTTTGATAAGCCATAGTCGACGTGATGATATTAAGAACCACATAAGCAGTGAGACACATAAAAGAGCCGTGGTTACAGCTGCATCAAGCTCGTCGTTAATCACTTTCTTCAGAGCTGATCAAATTGGTGACCAAGAAGAGCAATTAGCTGCTATAGAAGGCGCCTTTGCATACCATACAGTGCTACACGGTCATACTTTCAGGTCTCTGGATTGCACATCAAAATTACTTCAGGTTACTTTAGAGCCAAAATTTGCATGTGCACGTACGAAAACAGAAGCCATTATTCGAAATGTCTTGGCACCCCATATTCTAAATGAGTTAAGGTGTGACCTAGAAAAGTCTACATTTATTTCTGTACTGACAGATGCATCCAACTACGAAGAATTCAAGATTTTTCCTTTGCTTGTCAGATACTTTGATCACAGTAATGGAGTGAAAATTAAAATATTAGAGTTAAAGTCATTGCCAGGTGAAACATCTGATATTTTAAGTAGTTTTCTTAATGACTGCATAACTGAAAATGGTTTAGACAGGAAAGTAGTTGGATTATGCGCAGACAACACAAATTCCAATTTTGGAGGTGCTGAAAGGAAAGGACAGAACAATGTTTTCAAAAAACTGCAAGATAACCTTGGACAAGGTCTTATAGGAGTTGGGTGTGCAGGTCATATTTTCCACAATACTGTTCGAACAGCTGCAGATGTACTGCCTGTTGATGTCGAGCTGATTATTGCTAAAATTTATCTACTCTTCAAATCATACACAGTACGAGTTGAAAGACTCAAGGAGTTTTGCCAGTTTGTGGAAACAGACTTCCAGATGATCTTAGGTTATGCTCAGACTAGGTGGCTTGCTCTGCTGCCTGCTGTTGAAAGGGTTCTTCAGATGTTCCTGCCTCTAAAATCATATTTTCAATCTCAAGACAGATTCCCAGTTGTTATATAGACATTCTTTGAAAATCCTCTATCTGAGGCATGACTTGTTTTTGTTCACAGTCAGGCCTCTCCATTCCACGAAGCAGTGCAAAAAATAGAGGGACAGACGGTCACTGTGTTTGAAGTCATTGACAGCATCAACAGGTTGAAAACTATTTTGAAGTCCAAACTGGAAGATTGTTTCTTGCCATCAAGAGTTAAGCTAATACCTGAAAAGCTGGAAATGGAAGAACTTCCAAAGGAGGATGTGAAAAAGTATCATGATAGCGTTTCTTCGTTCTATGAAACAGCTTTCAATTATTTGAATAAATGGGCTGCAAAAAATTTTCAAGACCTAGAATCCTACAGCTGGGTAACGCTGAACAGAATACCAATTTGGGCAGGTATTGAGATATCATCATCACTAGTAATTCAAATATTACCTTCAGCCCACTTTACAGAAACTGAAATTTATGACGAATATTTCTATATGAAGCAGTTTGTTACTTCTCAGAAAATTAGTTAATGGAGTGCCAAAAAACATTGCCACCACAACGTTGGATGGAAATGGTTTCCCAATTCAAAAACAATAATGTGACATTTTCAAATATTTTGAAGTTGGCAGAGTTTTTTTTCTGTCTACCTGGAACAAATGCTGCCACAGAAAGAGTGTTTTCTTTGATGAACAGCTTATGGGCAAGTGATAAAACACAGCTAGGTGTTTGAAAAGTACAGCAACTCAGCTTCACCTTAAGTAAGGATTATTGATGTTTTTCTCTCTTATTAGTTTAAGTAGTTAAACTTATACAGTAAAATGTATGTTATTCAAATGTATATATAAAATGTATATTATTTTAAATTGACATCAACTTGATTTTTCCGGGACATGTCCCGACTTTTGACCTTTTCTTTACCCTTTTGTCCCGATTTTTTGCATTGAAATAGGTCAAATCTACAATTTTGTCCCGGATTAGGGTTTTGAAAATATGGTCACCTTATGCATATTAGAAGTGAAACTTAGAATTGTTTTTTTTAAATTTGATGATGTGAAATATCCTGTTCAACCTCTGATAGGTTATAATTAGGATATATATTGTTTTCAATTCCAAATAATATGAATATTTCCCGATTCGTGAAAGTGGCATCAAATCTCCTATCCAATCATTATTCATCATGTGACGTATTCTTTCCAGAACGTTGTCTCCATTACAGCTGCTCTGAACGCGCCACGATTCTGGGCAAGTCGACCTGCATCAGCCAAAGACAAGTTCAGACTCTCTGTGATGTCCTGGGTCCACCGTCGTCTAGGTCGACCCCTTCCCCTTTTTCCAGGGACCGTGCCTTCCATCACTGTTTTTTCCAGACTATTATGTCTTTTTATATGACCGAAAAATTTCAGCTTCCTTATTGCGATGGTATTTAGGAGCCAATGTTCCTATACGTTTAGTGAGTGCAGTACTTCTCTGTTGGTCTTTTTTTCTGTCCAGGGTATTCTCAATATCCTTCTGTAGCATTTCATTTCGAATGATGTAATCTTTTTTGCAACTGTTTTATTGAGTGTCCAAGTCTCGCAGCCGTATGTTGCTACTGGGAATATACATGCTCTGATCAGTTGTAACTTTGTTTCTTTGCTTGTGCCTTGCCATAGGTTTTTCATCTGTATTAGCTTATGTGAAGCAATTGCAAGTCTTCTTTTAATTTCTACTGCACAGTCGCCAGAGCTGTTAATGATTGATCCTAAGTATTCGAATTCATTGACACTTTCCAGTTCTTCGTTATCAATTTCAATTTCTGGTTTGGTCTTTACTTTGTCTGTTGTCAATACTTTGGTCTTCTTGGTGTTTAGGTATAGATTCTGGGCCTCGCTGTGTTTTTTGGTGGACAGAAGTAATTGTTCAAGTCCTTTTGGGTTGGTCGATAGGAGGACTGTGTCGTCAGCATATCTGATTTCCGGGATCTGGTACCCGCCGATGTTAAATGAGTCAAACTCTGTGTGTTCTTGGTCATCTCTTACGTTTCTCATGATATTCTCGGCATAAATGTTAAACAGGTAAGGGGAAAGGGTACAGCCTTGTCTTACTCCTTTCTGTACTTCAAACCATTCTGATGTTTCCCCCTCTATTCTTACGGCTGCCTGTTGTTCTTGGTACAGCAGTGCGATGAGTTGTATAAGGTGGTTTGGAAATCCCATATTTTTCATAATAGCCCATAACTGCTGATGTTGTACACAATCGAAAGCTTTGGTGTAATCAATGAAACAAGTATGTAGGTCAACGTTGAATTCTCTACACTTTTCTATGATGATCCTCATGTTGAATATATGATCTCTAGTGCCTCTACCTGGTCGAAAACCCGCCTGTACTTCATTTATTTCTGTTTCTAGCTTTTGTTGCATCCTTTTCATTATGATTTGTAAAAGTATTTTGCTGGCATGGCTTATAAGAGCTATAGTTCTGTAGTTTGTGCACAGTTTCAGGTTGCCCTTTTTTGGCAAGGGTATGTAAATTGATCGTTTCCATTCCTTGGGCCAAATTCCGCTTTGCCAGATCTTGCAGCATAATGCATGGTATATACGAGCGCTGCCTTCTCCTCCTGCCTGTATCATTTCAGCTGTTATTTCATCACAACCAGGAGATTTTCCACTTTTTAAGTCTTTGATTGCATTCCGGACTTCCTCTATGGTAGGTTCTGGTTCACGTTCCGCTTCATTCATGACGTTGTTATCTGCCGCTTTGTTTATTTCCGTATACATTTCTTGACAGTACTCCTTCCATCTGTTCAGAATATCTTTACGTTCTGTTAGAGTGTCGCCTTTCTTGTCGTTTATTGCTCGGGGTGATGATTTAAAGTTGCTGTTTTTCAATGTTCTTACTTCAGAAAACATATTCTTACTCAATCCCTGTTCGCGCATTTCCTCTATTTTCCTGCAGGTGTCGTTTATGTATTGTTGTTTGTCTTGTCTGACTCGTTTTTTAATCTGCTTTGTGTATTCCTTGTACAACTCCTGATTTTCTGTATCTTTTTTGGACATCATTATAAATAGGGCAAATCAAAATACCAATTTTGTATGTATGTAAAAAGAAAAAGTAACTAAACAATCATACAAAAACAAAAAAGAGAGATGAAACACAACAAAGCAAAGGAAAACATCAAACACAAATAATAAATAGGGGGTGGAGTGTGAAGGCCTGGTGTGTTTATTGGATATTTGAATTACTTGCATTTTTAATAAGTCATATGTAGCCTATTAGAAGAACATTATCAGACCTTCAACTTCCCAATTCATCATCATCATCATTCCTTTTCGTTCCTTGTGGAACATAGGGCCGAAACAGTTGCTCCCCATCGATTTCTATTCTGGGCAGAGGCGTCACATGGGTTGGTGTCACCCGGTGCGGTAACTCATGGTGTCACCCCCATAGACCTCCTCCCGTACCAGACCATACAGAATCCTTAGTAATGTTTTTTGTACTAATGTTACTCGTAAATGCATATGGAAATATACTCATAAATGAAATAATACCAAAAATAAAAATAATAAACGGGAACAAATACACAAGCATTTCAGCACTTAGTGAACATCTCGACTAAATTGTAACTTTCCTTTCCTGGCCTTCAAAGCTACGAATATGTGAATCACTTCATCGAAATCAAAGCGCATGCGCATTAGAAGGTTCAAAAAGTAAACTAGCATAGAGTTTTAGCCTTGTAGGTATATTGATACAGTACATGTAAGCTGGGCTTACGAAAAATGTTTTTGTGGTTATAAATAACTACAGGGGTATTTTTATAAAAAATAATAAATTTATGCTGAAACACTGCACAAACATTTTTTAGACAGTCATTTTGGTGTCACCACCTCAGTTGATCACCCCCTCTGATGGTGTCACCCGGGTGCTGTCCGCACCCCCCTAGTGACGCCTCTGATTCTGGGCTGTCTTTTTCATTTGTGCCCAAGTCATTCCAATTTCCCTAGCCTCCACTTCAACAGTTCTTCTCCAAGTTCTCTTTGGCCTCCCCACTCTTCTTTTCCCCTGTGGGTTCCAGTCAAGGGCAATTCTGGCTGTGCTTGATTTTTTTCTCTTCTGGGTGTATGTCCTATCCATCCCCACTTTCTTACCTTAATTTCTGTTTGTATTGGCTGTTGCCCGCATCTTTTCCTTAGCTCTGTATTTGTTATTACATCTGTCCATCTTATACAGAGGATCCGTCGGAGACATCTATTTACAAATGTCTATAGCTGGGAGGTGATACTCTTTGAGACATGCCATGTCTCTGAGCCATACAGCAAGACTGGCTTCACATTTGAGTTAAAGATTCTAATTTTGTTCTCTCTGGATATAGCTGAGGAATTCCATATTGGTCGACGGGCATTAAAAACGCATCTGGCTTTATTTATCTTTGAGCAGACGTCACCAGCTGTTCCCCCTTCATTGTCAATGTTACTCCCCAGATATGTAAAACTTTCTACTTCTTCAATGACTTGATCATTGATCTTGATATGTATTATACTATACAGGCATACCTCGCTCATACAACATGTTAGGTTCCAGGCCACTGTCGTAAAGCGAAAATCAACGTAAAGCGAAACATGGCCTTTTTTCATTGCTGAAGCAAGTACAGTACTGGAATGGTCATATATGTACATCACAAACCTAACTAATCAACTTAGAATTTAAACAAACAATGTAAAACAGCATTTTATTTATCTGTAACCGTAGTTTTCTTTTGTTGGTAGCTGCGACTGCCGAATTATGGAGGGAAGTCTGAAGGAAAGATCGGCAGTCCATTCTTCGTAGCACTTCCTTGCTGGAGATTCTGATGATGTACTTCTTGCAGAAGCAGGTCTTTTTGCTGCTCGTGTAGAGCTTTCGATGGACAATGCAGTAGGGCTTTGGGGTGATGTAGTTGTAATATAACTTTCTGCTGATTTACTTGCGACAGGGCTTTGGTATGATGTACTTGCAGTAGGACTTTTAGGGAATGCTGATGTTTTCGTGAAGTTCCTCTCTAAAGACGTTTGGATTGTCGCTCTTCTTTTCTTCTCTCTGTAGATTTCCGAATATCAGGCATAGGAATTAAAAAATTGAAGCGTTAACCTTGCAACTTCTTTCAAAATGGGGATCTGTTCTTTCTAAAATTGTCATCCCCTTTTCAAAATGTTGGAAAGCTTTCTCAAGTTTTTCGTAGGTTAGGCCTTTAGACTCAGAGGTCACTTTTTCTACTGCAGAATCTTCTTCATCTCGCCGATATTCTTCAAGCTCCAGAAGATCTTTGTTGCTCATGGGCTGCGCATGGGAATCCACAAGTTCTGCTATATCTTCTGCCTCCACTTCAAGTTATAGCTGCCTAGCCATCTTCACAACATTTTCAGTATTGCATTAAATATTTATTTAACAACAATAAAATATAAAAATAGTGAAATCACTTTGGAAGCACATTTTGATCACAAAATAGCAGAGCTAAATCACAATGATGCGCGTAAAATGCGACAAAGACACACTGAGTCACGAAGTATAAAGCGTAGTAGAGAGAGCAAATGGGGGCGATTTCGAAAAAGTGTCATGTCTAAAAAGCGTCGTATGAGCGAGTCAAGCCGTCGTATAATGGAAATGGGTGTTAATTGAAAACCGTCGTATGAGCGAAGCTTCGGAAAGCGAATCGGGGTATCGCTGTACTATATATTATACCATACTTTCTGTAATTATTTTTGTGGTGTGTAAGTTTCTTTATTTTTTATTTTTTTTTTACATTTTAACAGGGCGGCGAGCATATGACCTACTCTTTGCGATTTCCAACTGCCGAGAATTTTTTATGCTTGCAGTCTGAGCACGGGTCCCCCTATTTTTTTACCCTTATCCGAGAAAGCTTGGCATCCGATCTCACTACCCAGGAGGTCTGGAGAGATCTCACTACCCAGGAGGTCTGGAGAGATCTCACTACCCAGGAGGTCTGGAGAGAGCATGACATCATTAGGAACCACTGGTTCTAGAAAAATAAATTTCATAAATGATATTCCCTGTTCTGGGAAGTGAACTCGGTACTTTAAGAATTAGAGGCGGACGCCTTACATGCGGTCGGAGTGGCTAAGTGTAGTATAATATATATAAGAGTAGAATAGCCCCGGGGAATGCAGCATTCTATAAAATAAAATGTATTTTAAGCAACAACTCTTTGTCAGTGGAAGTAAGATAGAAAGTTTTTCAGTCGCTACAAGACGCTGATGCAAGCCATTCTGCCGATGCAGAGAGAAAAAGACTGATCTCAACCGAAGAGAGCCACCGAAATGTGGGGAGATGCTGATGCTTCAGGTCGAGCTGTAGATGCAGCTGCTTCAGGTCGAGCTGTAGATGCAGAAAGAACAAGACGCCGGCTTTAATCGTGGCGAGCCATATAAATGCCAAAATAAACTTAATTACGTCGAATATATATAAGTATATAAACCAACAAAACGGTATTGAATCAGTTCTATAAATTAACGGTTCACATGAAACAATGGACGTTTCGGGTTTTACTCTTCGTCAGCCACAGTTACAAACAGGTGACAAGGACAAGAATTACATTTAGGTACTACAAAAATATTCTGCCATCAATGGTACCTATACCTTGTAGCGGTATGGCAGCTTGTGTACCCTGACAATCCCCAGAGCTATGCCAGTGGGAGATTTACTCATGGTAGGTTCAACCAACAGTGGGGTACTGGAAGATGAGACAGGTCTGTATTTCAGAGCTAGCATTTGCTGATGATGTTGTCCTGATTGCTAAATCAGAGACACATCTCCAATCCAACCTGCAAGTCTGGAAGGAAGAGCTGGAGAAGAGAGGGATGTTCATAAGCAGCTCTAAAACAAAATCCATGGTGATATCACGAGAAGAAAGAAAACATCAGATTAAGTTGGGAGAACAGGTCCTGGAACAGGTCGACCACTTTAAATATCTCGGAGCTATTATAGACCGAAAGGGAGGCATCAAAGAAGAGTTGGCCACTCGAAAAGCAGCGGCTGGGAGACTTTATCAGGCCATAAATCGAGGATTCCTCAGCAAGAAAGAGGTTGGTAAGAAAACGAAGATGGCTGTATACCGCTCCACCTATGTCCCAGTCTTGACATATGGATGCGAGTCATGGGCAATGACTACAACCCACAAAAGCCAAATTCAAACCTCAGAAATGAGGTATCTGAGGAAGGTGGTTGAAGTAACAAGAAGAGACATGGTCCGCAACCAGACGATACGTCAAGGCCTAAAATCCCACCCGCTGCAGACCCAAATAGAACAGTCCCAACTAAGATGGTTTGGCCATGTCTGCAGAATGGGAGAAGATCGGCTACCACGACAAGCATGGGAAACAAAGAGCCAGGGATCCAGACCTCCAGGACGACCCAGAGTCCGCTGGGAGGACAACATTAGACAATCTTTGAAGGACCGAGGACTAGAATGGAACCAGGCCAGGAAGAAGACAACCGATAGGATAGTCTGGCGCTCTCTCTTCCAAACCTCTACACCTCACGGTAGAAGAGGAACGACTAAGTAAGTAAGTAAGGTTCAACCAAGCTGGACTGGTCTGCGTTGGTAGGGGTCAGACAAAAGCTGGTACTCTGGTCCTCCAGGTTGGGGGTTTTAGCACAGGGCCGACACCCCTGTCTATGTAAAAAATCGCAAATGTTACGGACACAACAATAAATGAAAAAACTTCGCTGCGGGACGGACATCCGGAGTCTCAGGCTCGTATGACTGACAGTGGTGAAAGCAGAAAGGAAGCCACTGGCATGAAAACGGATGCCCCGACCGCAGAACCAGAGTTGGGGCACTGTACAAAGGATGGCCGCCGACCGAGCAAAGTGGAATCAATTGGTTGTTGCCCTACAAGACACCAGCAGGCGTAATGGCCATTGACTGCTTTGACGATCGGCGGTTAAGGATCAAAGAAGAAGAAACTACAAAAACATACGATGATGAGAAACATACACCAAATGAGCGATAAAAGCAGATGGAAAAAGTTAACAACCAAAGTGATGAGCGAAAGAAGAACAATACTAATGCAAGAAAATTGTAAAACCTGACTGTTACGCACAGATCATTATTCTTTTCCAAAGTCTTTGTATAATCATTTTTCGTATGTATGATCATTTTTGACTGAAATGTGTATTACGATATTTTACAGTCAAAGGGACATAACCCGAGATATTGAGACTACTATTTTTTATGGGTTTGCCTCCTCTTGTATCGAGACACGTTCGGTCTATAATTTCTTGAACGAAGCGTGACCATATCTCCTTATTGGGTAGTATCAGTCAACTGTTGTAGATGTCTGAAACCTGTCTTAACGTTTCTGTTCATGACCATAAAAGGCGCGACTGTGTAAGACTTTTATCTCGAATGTTCTTAGAATCGTCTTGTGTGAACGGCTACTCAGGTAATGGAGTTCTGCGCATGACTAGACTTGGAGAGTTGGTTCGTGTGTTCCGCCCAGCTCGGGGGAGTTTAGAAATGGTCTGAGCAGCGAGCGGACGCAATCTGCGTCTTGTGATTTTCTGAGGGGAATACATTGTCTTTGTGAGTTAGTTAGCTAACTAGACTATTTCCCAGTATTATTCAAGCCTGCCTGGAGGCATATGTTCGTGGTTGATTTCCGAAGAAAGGTAATTCCTCTTGTATTGAACTTTATGCTATCATCTAGAAGTTCGTCATTTTTGTCGCTCTTTGCTCGCCTGTGTGATTCAAAATGGAGAGGTACTTTGATTAGGAGTTCGCCACCGGTATCTTTATACCTGAACTAGTTATATATATATATGGGTCGCTCTAGACCAACAAGACTATTGTCTGTGTTCCAGGATTTGTTATATCAGAGATCACGTCCAAGTCAGATGGTTAGACTTAGGAATGTTATAAAGGTCGGATTGACCTGTACTCCATGTATGCTATTCACGTGCAGACAGTAAACGGACTTATTGTATACATCTGATCTGCTAGCATCGGGAAGGGAGCATTTATTATTGTCTATGAACATTGATGATCTGCAGCTGACACTATTGCAGAAGTTATATGTATGAACTTTAGGCACCCAGATCTGTGCTATATAAATATATTATTTATACAACTTCATGAACCAGAACTTTATGATATCGAATATACAGAAGCTATTTGTTTACAATACGAATAATGAGTATTGGATTCTACATGACTATCGGCTAATATGATTTTGAATGCTGCATTCGTTGAACTATGTTGGTGATGACATAATATCATGACTGTTTTGTGGCGTGCAATAAATGGTATAAAACATAAAGCGAAGTTACCATTTTCATGACTCTACACATCATGTTGCCTGTGTTGTACCCTGTGAACTATTCTACTGCAACATACACAGCAACACCATAAACCAGAGAAGACACCTACATCTTGCACTTTAATACCAGGTGTCGATAGGGGTGGTGATTTGTCGTCAGCCTAAATCCACTTTTGGTGGTCAGACCCTTTGGCTTATCATTTTGGTTAAATCCACCCTTATCATTTTTGGTGGCCAGTGTGGGGACTGTCATAAGAAATACCACGTCATAGAGGTCTTATGATAGCGTTCTGTTAGGGGCAATTTCCTTAATTGGAAATTGTTAGCAATATTTTTGCTAATTTTTGTTAGTTGTGACGATATGGTCAGTGTTGTTTTCGGTATTTTTTTCATATTCTTTAGTTTTGTTTTGATTTGTTTGTATTTGTAGGTCTACTCTTTCCTTATTATTTAGTTCTTTACAAAATTTTTGTTTATACATTGTGACGTCATTTGTTTGTCTTCTTTTTGCATTTTGTCATCACATTCTTTGTGATATTTCTTTTTAGTTTTCGCTGTTTATTTATTTGACTTATGCGAATGTTTTCGTGTTGTTTTGATCCTTGTTGTTGTTTACATTGACTTTGATCTTTGTTATTGTTTACATTGACTTTGATCTTTGTTATTGTTTACATTGTTTTGTTATTGTTTACATAGTTCGTGCATAGTTAGCTTTCACTATTGTTACATATATGCTCATGCACTATTGATCTATAGTGCACTTATCATAACTAACTGGTGGTTTTTTTGCTTATGCACTATTGTAGTGCAGTTATGATAAATAACTGATGGTTATGCACTGATTTGTGTAGTGCACTGATGATAGAGAAGTGACTTGTGGATATTATTATACATTTGATAATACAAGTTGGTGTCAAGTCTTGTTTCCCACAGAGATTGGAGTAAACATAGTGATTATACAAGCACTTTATTAAGTCTTGTTGCTATTAAGGTTGAAATAAGATAATTAATTATTTCAGGTTCAGTACTTACATTTTAGACATCATGTCTACATTTGAGTACTTTATTGAGCAGGGTAAAGCCCTTGGGAAGACTGGTGATAAATTAGAAGAATTTGCGACTGTTCAATATGCCAAGGCATTGAAGTCGGAGGAAAAGAAAATGAAAGAACTAACTGAACAAAAGAAAATAGATGCTGAAAATTTAAAACTGCAGATGCAGGTAGATGAAAAAAGATTACAAATGGAAATGGAAAAACAAAAAAGAGAAGCAGAATCTCAGGAGAAGAGACTTGAAAAAGAGGCTGAAGAAAAAAGGTTACAAAAACAGGCTGATGCTGAAAATAAGAGACTTGAAATAGAGGCTGAAAATAAAAGATTAGAAAAACAAGCTCAGGCTGAAGAAAGAAAGTTACAGGCTGAGGCTGAAGAAAGAAGATTACAAAGAGAGGCTGAAAATAAAAGACTTGAAATAGAAGAGAGAAAAGCAAAAATGGAGCATGAAGAAAAACTTTTAGCTTTAGAGTTGGAGAAGTTAAAGTTGTTGAACACTGGTAATGCTAATGATGCAAATAAGGGGTCAGATAAGAATAATGCTAAGGATTTCAAGCTTAATCTACCAGCATTTAATCCCTCAATTGATGATATAACATTTTATCTAGATAGATTTGAAAGTGCATGTAACGTGCATAACATAGATAAACCATTGTATGTTTATCATCTGTCCAAGATACTTAGAGGTGATGCTTTGACTTTGTTGAGTATGGTAGATGTGCCTGACAAGAACAACTGTGAGGTTGTCAGAGCAGCATTGTTAAAGAAGTACCAACTTAACGAGGACGGATATCGTCTTAAATTTAAAAACATGTTACCAGAAACTGGAGTTGAATTCTCTGAATTCATCTCAAGTATACGTCTTACTTTTTTACGATGGGTTGAGCTGTCTAAGACAGAAAGTACATTTGAAGCTCTTATGGACTTACTACTTAGAGACAAGGTTATGTCTTCTGTTAATGAAGCTTTTCTTTCTTTTCTTCATGAGCGTAAGCCTAAAAACATAAAAGAAATGGAAGAATACTGTAGCCAGTATGTTACTGCGCATCCTCACATAACCATTAGCAACTCTAAAGTAAAAGAAGGTCTGCCAGTTGCTTCGGCAGCACCTTATGGCCCAAATTTTATGCGTAAATTTCAGGGTAGCCAGCAAAATTTCAATAAAAAGAGTAACCGTAATTATGCCCAGAATCATAGCAATCAATTCCAGGGGGATTCTTCTTCCCAAAACTGGAGACAACCTAATACTACACGGTATTCTACTCCTGTTAACTTTAGAAATTTTCACAAAGGTAATCGGTATAGAGGAAAATATTTTTCGCAGAGACCTCAATACCAAGGTTCTCAACAGTATAGAGATGGTAATGACAGTTATGGAAACTGGAACTCAAACCAGGATAAAAATTACAGTAGGGACTTTAATGATCATTGCAGAGGCAATAATGGTCGCGGTAGATCGCAACATAAGAGAAAAAGATATCAACAGACAAACTCTGTTCAACAAGAATCTCAGGGAGCAGATAAACAGGTTAATAATGATAAAGACCATAATGCTATCGGATGCTCATCTTTTGATTTTGGTAGAGCAAATAAATGTATCCAATAATAATAATAAATTCTTTAAGCACCAAACACGGCGCATAAGGCAGAAACCAGTGCTCTCCAGGTTGTTCGTTGTGACGCCACTCCTCTTAGCTCTTGCACATTGTTTAATCCCAACGTTCTTCCTTCTCTTATTATTGTTCTTCTGAGTGTTTCTTTTGGTCTTCCTTTTTTCCTCTTACCCTCAGGAACCCAAGTGAGCGCCTGTAGTGGTATTCTGTTGTTTTGCATTCGTAGGACATGACCGATATAAGACCATCGTCTTTTCCTTATATAGTCGGAGACATATTTCTGCCTAGAGTCTTCTCTTATTTGTCGATTAGTCTTGAATTCTTTCCAACTGATGTTCATGAGTTTTCTAAGACATTTGTTCTCGAATGTATTCAGCTTGTTCTCCAATGATTTTGTTATTTTCCAACTCTCACAGCCGTATGTTAACACTGAGATAACATTTGAATTAAACAGACGAAGCTTGGTATGTATATTCAATGATCGTAATTTCCAAATGTTAGATAATCTATTGAAGGCGCTAGCTGCCAAAGCAATTCTAGTATGGATTTCTCTTGTTGTGTCACCATCCTGAGTCATTTTACTGCCTAAATAATTGAAACTTTCAACTTTCTGTAGTTTTTTTCCCCGTTCAAGATGATATCAAAGGTCTCGTTAGAAAAGTTCATAGCTTTAGTTTTAGAGGCATTTATTTGGAGACCTATTTTAACCGAGAGATGACACAAATTATTTATTGCTTCTTGGGATTGTCTTGGTGTTGAACTTAAGAATGCTACATCATCTGCGAAATCCAGGTCCCCAGGAATTTTCCATTTGTCCATTTTATACCCAATTGTTCATTGTGGGTATATTTTCTCATAACCCAATCAATAGCTATTCCAAAAAGTAGTGGTGACATAATACAGCCTTGTTTCACCCCTGTTTCTACTGTAAACCATTCTGTATTCCCTTTATTTGTTCTAACACAACATCTTGCATTGTCATATAGCGCTTTGATTATATTCACATATTTTGTTGGAAAAACATAGATTGTAAGTATCTTCCACAATGATGGGCGGTGTAGACTATCAAAGGCTTTTTGAAAATCGACGAAGGTGATAATAAGTGGCGATTGCCTTTCCACTGATTCTTCTATAATTGTTCTTAGTGTGAATATTTGATCAATACATGATCGTTTCGGCCTGAAACCCGCTTGTTCTTCTCTGATCTTTTCGTCAGCATGCAATTTAAGTCTTTCTAACATCATGCAACATAATAATTTTCCAGGTACTGATAATAGAGATATACCACGCCAGTTATTACAGTCTGATAGATCACCTTTCTTCGGTAACTTTACAATAATACTGTCTTTCCATTGTTGTGGTGGTTGTTCTTCTCTCCATACTTCATTTATAATATCTAAAATTCTCAAGAGGTTGTTGTCATTAACTGCTTTAATCATTTCCCCTGAAATTTCGTCAACTCCAGCAGCTTTAAAATTTTTTAATCTTTTAACGGCAGTACTTTATTTGACCCGAAGACCGTTACTACTTTAAGCTGTGGTTATCCTTTGCCCGCTCTTCCTGCTAATGTTGCTCATGATGGGAGAGGTTCTCTTATATTACATAAGGGGCTTGTAAATAGTAATCCAGTCTCAGTGTTGTTTGATTCTGGATGTACTACTGTTGGTGTTAGGCAATCTCTTGTAGATCCATCCTGTGCTACAGGAAAGGTCATCAAATGTGTTACATTTGGTGGCACGTTGGAAAAGTATCTTACTGCCATAATACATATTGCTACTCCTTTCTTCACGGGAGAGGTCCACGCGTGTCTACTTCCAAACCCTATTGCGGACCTTATTATTGGTCGTATTCACGGAGTTAGGGAATGTACCCCACAGCAGATTGCTGTTTGGGAAGAGCAAAAACATTGAAGCTACCAATGCGGTGGTCACAAGAGCACATGCTCTGGATCCACCTCAAACTTCATTAACTAATAATGATGAAGTAAATGACCAAGATAGTCACTTGACTATTACACGTGACTCATTTATCAAATTGCAAGAAGAAGATCCTTCTTTAAAAAAATTCTTCATTCTAGCAAAAAAAGGTGATCCTAATCAAAATACTAATAGAAAATCTTGGATTTCTATGAAGAACGGCGTACTTGTACGTATGGTACAAGACTCGACTACGTCCACTCATTCACAAATTCTTGTGCCCAAGAGCATGAGATTGCAAATATTGCAACATGCTCATGACTCGCAATGTGCTGGACATATGGGTTTTTTCCCGTACAAAGTCGAGGGTTCTTGCGGCTTTCTTTTGGCCATTTGTGAGCAAGGACATACGAATTTACTGTCGCTCTTGCAAAGTATGTCAGGAGGTCAAATCTAAAGGACCACGACATGCTGCGCCTATCCAGGCTGCTGACATTCCTATTCGCCCTTTTCAAAAAATGGCAATAGATATTATCGGTCCTTTTAGAATTAAGTCGGCTAGAGGACATCAATTTATTCTTACATGTGTCGATATGTGCACACGTTGGCCAGAGGCAATACCTCTCAAGAGCATCTCAACTGCTGATATAGCAGACGCTCTTTGGCTGATATTTTCTCGCTTGGGTTTTCCCGGAGAAATATTGTCAGACCATGGCACGCAATTTATATCAGACACTATGTCACAGGTAATGTCTATGCTACACATTAAAAGGTCTCTCAGCAGTATCTATCACCCAATGTCTAATGGGTTAGTCGAACGTTTAAATAGGACTCTGAAAACTTTACTTGGTAAGATAACTGAGGATCATCCTCAGGATTGGGACAGGGTCTTACCCGCGGCTCTCTTTGCGTATAGAGAGGTCCCCAATGAACATACAGGGTTTTCCCCTTTTGAACTTGTCTTTGGCGCGCAACCGCGCGGCCCTATGTCTTTACTACACGATCTAATCACTGCCGATAATATTAGCGATGAGACTCAATCTTCTTATGAGAACGTCATTGCTTTTAGGCAAAAGATCATCGAGGCATGCAAACTAGCAACTTCTTCATCCGAATTTGCTAAATAAAAGGCAAGGCAGTTTGCAAATAAAAATAGATGTCTGCGACAACTTTGTCCAGGTGACAAAGCTCTCGTTCTACTTCCTTCAAGGGAGAACAGACTTCTAATTGCATGGAAAGGTCCATATGCAATAGTCTCCAAAATTTCCGATGTCGACTATGTTGTCGATATTGATGGAAAGCATAAAACTTTTCACATAAATATGCTCACGGAATTTCATGAAAGACCTGACTATTTGCAGCCTATCTTCCAGGTAACGGACAATTCTCAAGCACCTCATGGTCAGTACTCATCTCTGTCAGTTATACAGGATGAGGAAACTACTTTTTCTGATGTCAATCTTCCTCTTCCTATGGTCCCACTTTATTCTACGGAATCTTGGAAAAACGTGACCGTTTCTCCAAATCTTTCCGCTGAGGAACATCGACAAGTTTCTTCGATGTTGCAAACATTTCAGGATGTTCTTACAGACATCCCGGGACACACACATGTCATTGAACATGACATTGTGCTAACTGATCATAATCCTATCAGAGTCAGACCCTATCCAATACCTATCCATTTCCAGTCTCAAGTCGAAAAAGAATTGGATGAAATGATACGTTTGGAAATCATTGAACCATCCACTTCAGCATACTCTTCGTCTATGGTTATTGTTCGAAAGAAGGATAATAACATTCGCATTTGCGTAGATTATCGCAAATTGAACCAAGTTACGAAGTTCGATGCTGAACCTATGCCTTCATTAGAAGAGCTACTCAATAAACTTGCTAATTCTAGATTCTTTACCAAACTAGATTTGTCTAAAGGTTATTGGCAAGTTCCTCTAACTGAACGTGCCAAACCTTTTACAGCTTTTTCTACACCTAGGGGTTTATTCCAATGGAATTTCATGCCTTTCGGTCTTATGAACGCCCCTGCTACATTCGTACGCATGATGCGGCGAATTCTCGCATATCGTACAGATGTCATAGCATACTTAGACGATATCTGTCTATTCAGTGATTCCTGGGAAGATCACTATTTGGGTTTATACGAATTACTGTCTACTCTTCGCGAGTATAACTTGACTGCAAAACCCTCTAAAGCCTTTATAGGATTTAGTGAGATTTCTTTCCTAGGTCATCGTGTTGGTCATGGTCTTTTAAAGACAGAGGACCACAATGTTTCAAAAAATACTTAACATTTCGGTCCCTAAGACGAAGAAACAAGTACGGAGTCTATTAGGTTTGATCCAATTCTACGGACGATTCATTCCGAATCTGTCCTCCATTATGGCACCGCTTTCTACTTTATTGAAGAAAGGGTCGCCTAATCTGATCCGCTGGTCTAAAGAATGTCAATCCTCATTGGACCAGGTTAAAGCCCTATTTTCATCTCCACCTATTCTTAGGTTACCTACTATTGAGAAGACTTTTGTTCTTCGAAGTGACGCCACGTCAACTGGGATTGGGGCAGCACTAATGCAGGAGTATTCTGATACTCTGCATCCGGTGATGTATATCTCTAGGAAATTAAATGCTGCAGAAAAGAATTACTCGGTTTTAGACCGTGAGTTATTGGCTATGGTATGGTCTATTCTGAAGTTACAAAGATTTCTTCTAGGCGCACACTTCATTGTGGAAACCGACCAAAAAGCGCTTACTGCTATTCAGAGCAAAAACTTGAAAAGCCCGAGGTCCACTCGTTATGCCATAGCTCTTCAACCATTTCATTTCTCGGTGCGAGCTATCCGTGGTTCGGATAATGTGATGGCAGACATTCTGTCCAGATGCCCACACGATTCCACATGATTCTTCTGTCATATATATTTCCTGATATACAGTCCAATACTATAATGACATATTAGCAAATATTTTCTCACTTTTTGGGAATTTATAACATTGTACCATGTAATTATCTAAGAAGGCTTAGTTAGTGATATACGGGCCAAAAGATCACTCGGCCACATTTAGATAATATATTTTCATGATTGTATTAAGAGATTTACCAGTTGTCTTTAAGATTTGTGTTATTGATATTTTCGCAGCACATCAGTGAAGTCTGCGAGATTATGTCCATTGTGGAACATTGAGGATATCAAGTCCTGTCCTAGATTGGGAGCGGATGATGTCCACATCTTCTTCTATTGATTGTTTTATGTCAACGAAGAATAACATTGTATTAGTTATTAATTACTGATGCATTATATAATGTAATAATATAGTTATTTGCACAACACATTGTATGATATCATAATGATATATTTAATTTCATATATTGGTAAGAGAGTAATTTGACTTTATTATGATGTTGCCATCATTGTGGCGTGTGTTGGTGGCACCTTCCTGGAATATATACGCGAATACTTAGATAAATTTTTTCTCTAAGGATCTGAGATATGATCTCAGTTTCGCTCCATGCGTTGAGCTAGTTTGTTAGGCAATATATCCGCGCATCATACGTGCGTTAGGAGCCTAGATTTTTCAGGCTCTAGGATTTAAAAAAAAAAAGTTTCATTTTTTTTTTCCCGGGAGGGTGCGGTAATGTTACGCACAGATCATTATTCTTTTCCAAAGTCTTTGTATAATCATTTTTCGTATGTATGATCATTTTTTGACTGAAATGTGTATTACGATATTTTACAGTCAAAGGGACATAACCCGAGATATTGAGACTACTATTTTTTTATGGGTTTGCCTCCTCTTGTATCGAGACACGTTCGGTCTATAATTTCTTGAACGAAGCGTGACCATATCTCCTTATTGGGTAGTATCAGTCAACTGTTGTAGATGTCTGAAACCTGTCTTAACGTTTCTGTTCATGACCATAAAAGGCGCGACTGTGTAAGACTTTTATCTCGAATGTTCTTAGAATCGTCTTGTGTGAACGGCTACTCAGGTAGTGGAGTTCTGCGCATGACTAGACTTGGAGAGTTGGTTCGTGTGTTCCGCCCAGCTCGGGGGAGTTTAGAAATGGTCTGAGCAGCGAGCGGACGCAATCTGCGTCTTGTGATTTTCTGAGGGGAATACATTGTCTTTGTGAGTTAGTTAGCTAACTAGACTATTTCCCAGTATTATTCAAGCCTGCCTGGAGGCATATGTTCGTGGTTGATTTCCGAAGAAAGGTAATTCCTCTTGTATTGAACTTTATGCTATCATCTAGAAGTTCGTCATTTTTGTCGCTCTTTGCTCGCCTGTGTGATTCAAAATGGAGAGGTACTTTGATTAGGAGTTCGCCACCGGTATCTTTATACCTGAACTAGTTATATATATATGGGTCGCTCTAGACCAACAAGACTATTGTCTGTGTTCCAGGATTTGTTATATCAGAGATCACGTCCAAGTCAGATGGTTAGACTTAGGAATGTTATAAAGGTCGGATTGACCTGTACTCCATGTATGCTATTCACGTGCAGACAGTAAACGGACTTATTGTATACATCTGATCTGCTAGCATCGGGAAGGGAGCATTTATTATTGTCTATGAACATTGATGATCTGCAGCTGACACTATTGCAGAAGTTATATGTATGAACTTTAGGCACCCAGATCTGTGCTATATAAATATATTATTTATACAACTTCATGAACCAGAACTTTATGATATCGAATATACAGAAGCTATTTGTTTACAATACGAATAATGAGTATTGGATTCTACATGACTATCGGCTAATATGATTTTGAATGCTGCATTCGTTGAACTATGTTGGTGATGACATAATATCATGACTGTTTTGTGGCGTGCAATAAATGGTATAAAACATAAAGCGAAGTTACCATTTTCATGACTCTACACATCATGTTGCCTGTGTTGTACCCTGTGAACTATTCTACTGCAACATACACAGCAACACCATAAACCAGAGAAGACACCTACATCTTGCACTTTAATACCAGGTGTCGATAGGGGTGGTGATTTGTCGTCAGCCTAAATCCACTTTTGGTGGTCAGACCCTTTGGCTTATCATTTTGGTTAAATCCACCCTTATCATTTTTGGTGGCCAGTGTGGGGACTGTCATAAGAAATACCACGTCATAGAGGTCTTATGATAGCGTTCTGTTAGGGGCAATTTCCTTAATTGGAAATTGTTAGCAATATTTTTGCTAATTTTTGTTAGTTGTGACGATATGGTCAGTGTTGTTTTCGGTATTTTTTCATATTCTTTAGTTTTGTTTTGATTTGTTTGTATTTGTAGGTCTACTCTTTCCTTATTATTTAGTTCTTTACAAAATTTTTGTTTATACATTGTGACGTCATTTGTTTGTCTTCTTTTCGCATTTTGTCATCACATTCTTTGTGATATTTCTTTTTAGTTTTCGCTGTTTATTTATTTGACTTATGCGAATGTTTTCGTGTTGTTTTGATCCTTTTTGTTGTTTACATTGACTTTGATCTTTGTTATTGTTTACATTGACTTTGATCTTTGTTATTGTTTACATTGTTTTGTTATTGTTTACATAGTTCGTGCATAGTTAGCTTTCACTATTGTTACATATATGCTCATGCACTATTGATCTATAGTGCACTTATCATAACTAACTGGTGGTTTTTTGCTTATGCACTATTGTAGTGCAGTTATGATAAATAACTGATGGTTATGCACTGATTTGTGTAGTGCACTGATGATAGAGAAGTGACTTGTGGATATTATTATACATTTGATAATACAAGTTGGTGTCAAGTCTTGTTTCCCACAGAGATTGGAGTAAACATAGTGATTATACAAGCACTTTATTAAGTCTTGTTGCTATTAAGGTTGAAATAAGATAATTAATTATTTCAGGTTCAGTACTTACATTTTAGACATCATGTCTACATTTGAGTACTTTATTGAGCAGGGTAAAGCCCTTGGGAAGACTGGTGATAAATTAGAAGAATTTGCGACTGTTCAATATGCCAAGGCATTGAAGTCGGAGGAAAAGAAAATGAAAGAACAAACTGAACAAAAGAAAATAGATGCTGAAAATTTAAAACTGCAGATGCAGGTAGATGAAAAAAGATTACAAATGGAAATGGAAAAACAAAAAAGAGAAGCAGAATCTCAGGAGAAGAGACTTGAAAAAGAGGCTGAAGAAAAAAGGTTACAAAAACAGGCTGATGCTGAAAATAAGAGACTTGAAATAGAGGCTGAAAATAAAAGATTAGAAAAACAAGCTCAGGCTGAAGAAAGAAAGTTACAGGCTGAGGCTGAAGAAAGAAGATTACAAAGAGAGGCTGAAAATAAAAGACTTGAAATAGAAGAGAGAAAAGCAAAAATGGAGCATGAAGAAAAACTTTTAGCTTTAGAGTTGGAGAAGTTAAAGTTGTTGAACACTGGTAATGCTAATGATGCAAATAAGGGGTCAGATAAGACTAATGCTAAGGATTTCAAGCTTAATCTACCAGCATTTAATCCCTCAATTGATGATATAACATTTTATCTAGATAGATTTGAAAGTGCATGTAACGTGCATAACATAGATAAACCATTGTATGTTTATCATCTGTCCAAGATACTTAGAGGTGATGCTTTGACTTTGTTGAGTATGGTAGATGTGCCTGACAAGAACAACTGTGAGGTTGTCAGAGCAGCATTGTTAAAGAAGTACCAACTTAACGAGGACGGATATCGTCTTAAATTTAAAAACATGTTACCAGAAACTGGAGTTGAATTCTCTGAATTCATCTCAAGTATACGTCTTACTTTTTTACGATGGGTTGAGCTGTCTAAGACAGAAAGTACATTTGAAGCTCTTATGGACTTACTACTTAGAGACAAGGTTATGTCTTCTGTTAATGAAGCTTTTCTTTCTTTTCTTCATGAGCGTAAGCCTAAAAACATAAAAGAAATGGAAGAATACTGTAGCCAGTATGTTACTGCGCATCCTCACATAACCATTAGCAACTCTAAAGTAAAAGAAGGTCTGCCAGTTGCTTCGGCAGCACCTTATGGCCCAAATTTTATGCGTAAATTTCAGGGTAGCCAGCAAAATTTCAATAAAAAGAGTAACCGTAATTATGCCCAGAATCATAGCAATCAATTCCAGGGGGATTCTTCTTCCCAAAACTGGAGACAACCTAATACTACACGGTATTCTACTCCTGTTAACTTTAGAAATTTTCACAAAGGTAATCGGTATAGAGGAAAATATTTTTCGCAGAGACCTCAATACCAAGGTTCTCAACAGTATAGAGATGGTAATGACAGTTATGGAAACTGGAACTCAAACCAGGATAAAAATTACAGTAGGGACTTTAATGATCATTGCAGAGGCAATAATGGTCGCGGTAGATCGCAACATAAGAGAAAAAGATATCAACAGACAAACTCTGTTCAACAAGAATCTCAGGGAGCAGATAAACAGGTTAATAATGATAAAGACCATAATGCTATCGGATGCTCATCTTTTGATTTTGGTAGAGCAAATAAATGTATCCAATGCAGTACTTTATTTGACCCGAAGACCGTTACTACTTTAAGCTGTGGTCATCCTTTGCCCGCTCTTCCTGCTAATGTTGCTCATGATGGGAGAGGTTCTCTTATATTACATAAGGGGCTTGTAAATAGTAATCCAGTCTCAGTGTTGTTTGATTCTGGATGTACTACTGTTGGTGTTAGGCAATCTCTTGTAGATCCATCCTGTGCTACAGGAAAGGTCATCAAATGTGTTACATTTGGTGGCACGTTGGAAAAGTATCTTACTGCCATAATACATATTGCTACTCCTTTCTTCACGGGAGAGGTCCACGCGTGTCTACTTCCAAACCCTATTGCGGACCTTATTATTGGTCGTATTCACGGAGTTAGGGAATGTACCCCACAGCAGATTGCTGTTTGGGAAGAGCAAAACATTGAAGCTACCAATGCGGTGGTCACAAGAGCACATGCTCTGGATCCACCTCAAACTTCATTAACTAATAATGATGAAGTAAATGACCAAGATAGTCACTTGACTATTACACGTGACTCATTTATCAAATTGCAAGAAGAAGATCCTTCTTTACAAAAATTCTTCATTCTAGCAAAAAAAGGTGATCCTAATCAGAATACTAATAGAAAATCTTGGATTTCTATGAAGAACGGCGTACTTGTACGTATGGTACAAGACTCGACTACGTCCACTCATTCACAAATTCTTGTGCCCAAGAGCATGAGATTGCAAATATTGCAACATGCTCATGACTCGCAATGTGCTGGACATATGGGTTTTTCCCGTACAAAGTCGAGGGTTCTTGCGGCTTTCTTTTGGCCATTTGTGAGCAAGGACATACGAATTTACTGTCGCTCTTGCAAAGTATGTCAGGAGGTCAAATCTAAAGGACCACGACATGCTGCGCCTATCCAGGCTGCTGACATTCCTATTCGCCCTTTTCAAAAAATGGCAATAGATATTATCGGTCCTTTTAGAATTAAGTCGGCTAGAGGACATCAATTTATTCTTACATGTGTCGATATGTGCACACGTTGGCCAGAGGCAATACCTCTCAAGAGCATCTCAACTGCTGATATCGCAGACGCTCTTTGGCTGATATTTTCTCGCTTGGGTTTTCCCGGAGAAATATTGTCAGACCATGGCACGCAATTTATATCAGACACTATGTCACAGGTAATGTCTATGCTACACATTAAAAGGTCTCTCAGCAGTATCTATCACCCAATGTCTAATGGGTTAGTCGAACGTTTAAATAGGACTCTGAAAACTTTACTTGGTAAGATAACTGAGGATCATCCTCAGGATTGGGACAGGGTCTTACCCGCGGCTCTCTTTGCGTATAGAGAGGTCCCCAATGAACATACAGGGTTTTCCCCTTTTGAACTTGTCTTTGGCGCGCAACCGCGCGGCCCTATGTCTTTACTACACGATCTAATCACTGCCGATAATATTAGCGATGAGAATCAATCTTCTTATGAGAACGTCATTGCTTTTAGGCAAAAGATCATCGAGGCATGCAAACTAGCAACTTCTTCATCCGAATTTGCTAAATAAAAGGCAAGGCAGTTTGCAAATAAAAATAGATGTCTGCGACAACTTTGTCCAGGTGACAAAGCTCTCGTTCTACTTCCTTCAAGGGAGAACAGACTTCTAATTGCATGGAAAGGTCCATATGCAATAGTCTCCAAAATTTCCGATGTCGACTATGTTGTCGATATTGATGGAAAGCATAAAACTTTTCACATAAATATGCTCACGGAATTTCATGAAAGACCTGACTATTTGCAGCCTATCTTCCAGGTAACGGACAATTCTCAAGCACCTCATGGTCAGTACTCATCTCTGTCAGTTATACAGGATGAGGAAACTACTTTTTCTGATGTCAATCTTCCTCTTCCTATGGTCCCACTTTATTCTACGGAATCTTGGAAAAACGTGACCGTTTCTCCAAATCTTTCCGCTGAGGAACATCGACAAGTTTCTTCGATGTTGCAAACATTTCAGGATGTTCTTACAGACATCCCGGGACACACACATGTCATTGAACATGACATTGTGCTAACTGATCATAATCCTATCAGAGTCAGACCCTATCCAATACCTATCCATTTCCAGTCTCAAGTCGAAAAAGAATTGGATGAAATGATACGTTTGGAAAATCATTGAACCATCCACTTCAGCATACTCTTCGTCTATGGTTATTGTTCGAAAGAAGGATAATAACATTCGCATTTGCGTAGATTATCGCAAATTGAACCAAGTTACGAAGTTCGATGCTGAACCTATGCCTTCATTAGAAGAGCTACTCAATAAACTTGCTAATTCTAGATTCTTTACCAAACTAGATTTGTCTAAAGGTTATTGGCAAGTTCCTCTAACTGAACGTGCCAAACCTTTTACAGCTTTTTCTACACCTAGGGGTTTATTCCAATGGAATTTCATGCCTTTCGGTCTTATGAACGCCCCTGCTACATTCGTACGCATGATGCGGCGAATTCTCGCATATCGTACAGATGTCATAGCATACTTAGACGATATCTGTCTATTCAGTGATTCCTGGGAAGATCACTATTTGGGTTTATACGAATTACTGTCTACTCTTCGCGAGTATAACTTGACTGCAAAACCCTCTAAAGCCTTTATAGGATTTAGTGAGATTTCTTTCCTAGGTCATCGTGTTGGTCATGGTCTTTTAAAGACAGAGGACCACAATGTTTCAAAAATACTTAACATTTCGGTCCCTAAGACGAAGAAACAAGTACGGAGTCTATTAGGTTTGATCCAATTCTACGGACGATTCATTCCGAATCTGTCCTCCATTATGGCACCGCTTTCTACTTTATTGAAGAAAGGGTCGCCTAATCTGATCCGCTGGTCTAAAGAATGTCAATCCTCATTGGACCAGGTTAAAGCCCTATTTTCATCTCCACCTATTCTTAGGTTACCTACTATTGAGAAGACTTTTGTTCTTCGAAGTGACGCCTCGTCAACTGGGATTGGGGCAGCACTAATGCAGGAGTATTCTGATACTCTGCATCCGGTGATGTATATCTCTAGGAAATTAAATGCTGCAGAAAAGAATTACTCGGTTTTAGACCGTGAGTTATTGGCTATGGTATGGTCTATTCTGAAGTTACAAAGATTTCTTCTAGGCGCACACTTCATTGTGGAAACCGACCAAAAAGCGCTTACTGCTATTCAGAGCAAAAACTTGAAGAGCCCGAGGTCCACTCGTTATGCCATAGCTCTTCAACCATTTCATTTCTCGGTGCGAGCTATCCGTGGTTCGGATAATGTGATGGCAGACATTCTGTCCAGATGCCCACACGATTCCACATGATTCTTCTGTCATATATATTTCCTGATATACAGTCCAATACTATAATGACATATTAGCAAATATTTTCTCACTTTTTGGGAATTTATAACATTGTACCATGTAATTATCTAAGAAGGCTTAGTTAGTGATATACGGGCCAAAAGATCACTCGGCCACATTTAGATAATATATTTTCATGATTGTATTAAGAGATTTACCAGTTGTCTTTAAGATTTGTGTTATTGATATTTTCGCAGCACATCAGTGAAGTCTGCGAGATTATGTCCATTTTGGAACATTGAGGATATCAAGTCCTGTCCTAGATTGGGAGCGGATGATGTCCACATCTTCTTCTATTGATTGTTTTATGTCAACGAAGAATAACATTGTATTAGTTATTAATTACTGATGCATTATATAATGTAATAATATAGTTATTTGCACAACACATTGTATGATATCATAATGATATATTTAATTTCATATATTGGTAAGAGAGTAATTTGACTTTTATTATGATGTTGCCATCATTGTGGCGTGTGTTGGTGGCACCTTCCTGGAATATATACGCGAATACTTAGATAAATTTTTTCTCTAAGGATCTGAGATATGATCTCAGTTTCGCTCCATGCGTTGAGCTAGTTTGTTAGGCAATATATCCGCGCATCATACGTGCGTTAGGAGCCTAGATTTTTCAGGCTCTAGGATTTAAAAAAAAAATGTTTCATTTTTTTTCCCGGGAGGGTGCGGTAATGTTACGCACAGATCATTATTCTTTTCCAAAGTCTTTGTATAATCATTTTTCGTATGTATGATCATTTTTTGACTGAAATGTGTATTACGATATTTTACAGTCAAAGGGACATAACCCGAGATATTGAGACTACTATTTTTTATGGGTTTGCCTCCTCTTGTATCGAGACACGTTCGGTCTATAATTTCTTGAACGAAGCGTGACCATATCTCCTTATTGGGTAGTATCAGTCAACTGTTGTAGATGTCTGAAACCTGTCTTAACGTTTCTGTTCATGACCATAAAAGGCGCGACTGTGTAAGACTTTTATCTCGAATGTTCTTAGAATCGTCTTGTGTGAACGGCTACTCAGGTAGTAGAGTTCTGCGCATGACTAGACTTGGAGAGTTGGTTCGTGTGTTCCGCCCAGCTCGGGGGAGTTTAGAAATGGTCTGAGCAGCGAGCGGACGCAATCTGCGTCTTGTGATTTTCTGAGGGGAATACATTGTCTTTGTGAGTTAGTTAGCTAACTAGACTATTTCCCAGTATTATTCAAGCCTGCCTGGAGGCATATGTTCGTGGTTGATTTCCGAAGAAAGGTAATTCCTCTTGTATTGAACTTTATGCTATCATCTAGAAGTTCGTCATTTTTGTCGCTCTTTGCTCGCCTGTGTGATTCAAAATGGAGAGGTACTTTGATTAGGAGTTCGCCACCGGTATCTTTATACCTGAACTAGTTATATATATATGGGTCGCTCTAGACCAACAAGACTATTGTCTGTGTTCCAGTATTTGTTATATCAGAGATCACGTCCAAGTCAGATGGTTAGACTTAGGAATGTTATAAAGGTCGGATTGACCTGTACTCCATGTATGCTATTCAAGTGCAGACAGTAAACGGACTTATTGTATACATCTGATCTGCTAGCATCGGGAAGGGAGCATTTATTATTGTCTATGAACATTGATGATTTGCAGCTGACACTATTGCAGAAGTTATATGTATGAACTTTAGGCACCCAGATCTGTGCTATATAAATATATTATTTATACAACTTCATGAACCAGAACTTTATGATATCGAATATACAGAAGCTATTTGTTTACAATACGAATAATGAGTATTGGATTCTACATGACTATCGGCTAATATGATTTTGAATGCTGCATTCGTTGAACTATGTTGGTGATGACATAATATCATGACTGTTTTGTGGCGTGCAATAAATGGTATAAAACATAAAGCGAAGTTACCATTTTCATGACTCTACACATCATGTTGCCTGTGTTGTACCCTGTGAACTATTCTACTGCAACATACACAGCAACACCATAAACCAGAGAAGACACCTACATCTTGCACTTTAATACCAGGTGTCGATAGGGGTGGTGATTTGTCGTCAGCCTAAATCCACTTTTGGTGGTCAGACCCTTTGGCTTATCATTTTGGTTAAATCCACCCTTATCACTGACATAAATACCGAAACAAGAAAGTAAATAATCAACGAAACGAAAAAAAAGAGAATGAACAAAACTTTGGAACAAGTAAAAGATCACTTAGCTAGATCCGTAGATGCTTGGAATAGAACACTGAGGTAGCTTGTCCAAGAAATCGTCTAAGGAAGTGACGTATAAGATAGCGACAATTTAAAAAGATACAACAGGATACGAAACGAACCAAAACAAAAACATAAGAAGATAGATCGAACAAACAACGAATAAAGAAGAATGACAAGGAGAGAAAAGCCACCAGAATTTATGCAAAATGATGTTGGACATTGAGGCCTCTTGGAGATAAACAGCCCATTTGAAAAATGAGGCGATTCTCCAACGAAAAGCGAGATCGGTCATCACCGACACATGAAATCACTTTCATTGACATGAATATCGGAATTACCTGAATGGTCATGCCCATTGAAATGAAGGGCCACCGGTAAATGTTTGCCATGATAGATGTCATTTAAGTGCTCACGAAACTGTCTGCCAAACGTCTGCCAGTTGCACCAATATAGGTAATGCCACACTTCTTGCAGATGATAGCATAAATCAAGTTTCTGGATTCGTACGTGAAAGACTCTCTAATGACAAATTTTCATTTCGAAAAAGCGACTGTCTGAGTTTGGAGTACAAACGGACAGCTCTTACTATATGTAAGAGCGTTGGCACGGTTTAGTATCAAAGTATGAAGGGCTAGTATGTCTCAAACGACTGTGTACAAGAATATCCCTAAAATTCCTATCCCTACGTTACGCCACCAAAGGGGTATCACGAAACAACTCTGTGGTATCAGGATCAGAGTGGAGAATAGGCAGATGTCGAAACAGAATTCTCTTCAACGACAGACAGTGAGGATAGAAGTTAGAACCAGTTTGAGTCTGTCAGATTGGACAGAAGGTTTAGTAGTGAGTGTCATCTGACGAGTGACGTGCGTGATGCGATTAAGAGCATCAGATAAAATATGTTCTGGATAAAGACTTCGTCGAAAGAACTCGAGCATCTCTTGAGCTCGCTGATGGAAATCATCGTCATCGTGACACAACCGACGCAAGCGAAGAAGTTGAGAAAAGGGAATAGAATTTTTACAACTAAGAGGATGAGATGAAGTATAAAGAAGGAAACCATGAGCGTCAGTAGCCTTATAATAGACAGATTTTTAAGACCAGTAGGGCTAATAGTCACAGTGATGTCAAGGAAGTTCACTGAAGTCGTAGAAATTTCAGAAGTGAATTTGATTTCAGGATTGAAATTACCAACATAGGCAATACATCGACGGAGGTCTACCTCAGACATGTCTGTAATGCCAATTCCATCATCAATATAGCGGCGGTAAAACTCAGGTATAGGTCCATCGTAACTTTGAAAGACCAAAAATTCAATGTGGCCCATAAGCAGGCAAGCGTAACTAGGGCCCATCTTAGTACCCATAGCGACGCCACTGATTTGGTTGAAGAATTGGCCATTAAACTCAAAAGAGTTGAGAATAATAACCAACTCAGCAAGGCGAAGAAGCGGACCTGTACTTATAGTAAGATCACTACGCTGGTCGAGAAAAAAATTGGAGTTCCTTGAGACCATCAGCATGTGGAATAGAAGTATAAAGGGAACAAACATCTAGGAGGAAAAGACGGTAAGTACGGCCAGGCGTGAATCTGATCGAATCAAAGGTAGTGATAGCATGCGTAGTGTCCTTCAAATAAGAAGGCAGATTGGCGACTAAAGGCTAGAAAATAATATCAAGGAATTCAGAAATACGTTCAGAGGGACAAGAACAGGCTGAAACAATAGGCCTACCAGGGTTAGCAATTGTATGCACCTTAGGAAGCATGTAAAAGGAAGGCTTACCAAGACTACTATCAAAAATATGGAGAGATAAAGCACCAGAAGGAAGAAGATTATCGTGGACAAGGGCACGGATAGTCTTATAAACAGTAAGATTATTCCCGACTGATGCATCACCAGAACAAGGTGAGTAAAAGGTGGTGTTACCTAGCTGTGTAACTCCTTCATGAATGTATAAGTCCTTACGCCAAACAACCACTGCACCACTTTTGACTGCCGGCTTGATAACAATATCCTCACGTTTTCTAAGGCGTGACAATGCCCGCCATTCAGAAGACGTGAGGTTAGATCGACGGAGACGGTGTAGAGTCAGCTGGTCAATGTCATGTAAAGTATTGGCAATATATAAATCTAGAGCATGAGAAGCTCCTGGAGCTGGAGTCCAGTCTTGTTTGGGTTTGTCAAAACGACGAAAGATATCATCAGTATCGGAAACCCTGGTAGAATCATTACAATTACGATGGTAATATTTGAGACGCATGCGGCGATGGAAGCTGTGAACATCTTGAAGCAGAGAATATTTGTCAAAATTAGAACTAAGAGGAACAAACTTAAGACCTTTGCTCAGGACAGACAATTCATCAGGAGACAGATGCAAATCTGGAGGAATGCAAATAACTTTAGCTTGGTTAGAAGACTGAATAGAGGACCCCGAAGGAGGTTGCGGACGGAGGCGGCGCAATTTCTCTTTTTTATGCGTGCTCAAACGAGTATAGAGTTCCCTATTCGTGTCATGGATAATAGTGCGAATAAGAGGGAACGCTGCCAGGCACGAAGAAGTCAGTAGACGTAGTTGTTGTGTAAGGTTGGATTTGGAAAGTTCAAACTCAGTCAGCTGGCGTTTATGAATAGCAATAACGCACCTCATACGTTGGAAGGAACATTTCTTCTCAACTTGTTGTAAGCGGTGCCGGTCAGTAGGATGAGGAAGTCCAGCCGACAGATGGAAGCTAGAGACAAACCCTTTGGGAATAACACTAGCTCGGAGACAGTTCTTGAGAAAATTAATGTGACATGTACAGCGTGTCTTCTTGTATATATGTGGCCATAAATTTAGAAGAAGTAAGGTCTCATACATGTTGCCCTAATTACGTAAAACCAGAGGCGTAGCTAGGGTTGGTCTCACCCGGTGCGGTAACTCATGGTGTCACCCCCATGAACCTCCTCCCGTACCAGACCATACAGAATCCTTAGTAATGTTTTTTGTAGTAATTTTACTCGTAAATGCATATGGAAATATACTCATAAATGAAATAATACCAAAATAATAAACAGGAACAAATACACAAGCATTTCAGCACTTAGTGAACATCTCGACTAAATCATAACCTTTCTTTCCTGGCCTTCAAAGCTGCGAACGTGTGAATCACATCATCGAAATCAAAGCGCATGCGCATTAGAAGGTTCATAAAGTAAACTAGCATAGAGTTTTAGCCTTGTAGGTATATTGATACAGTACATGTAAGCTGGGCTTACGAAAAATGTTTTTGTGGTTATAACTAACTACAAGGATATTTTTATAAAAAATAATAAATTTCTGCTGAAACACTGCACACACATTTTATAGACAGTCATTTTGGTGTCACCCCCTCAGCTGATCACCATCTGATGGTGTCACCTGGTTACGGTCCGCACCCCCCTAGTGACGCCTCTGCGTCGAACTGCAGGTACAGAAAGAACAAGGCTAGCAAGCACCGAGCCACGGAAACGCCGAAAGACATTAAATTACGTCAAGCTGCAGATTTTGATAAATAACAGAGACGTCATGCATCACCTCGATGCCAAAGGTGCGTCCGAAGATGCTGCCTTACTTAATTCTACAGATGCCGAAGTTTTAAGAAATTTCCATGCAACGCCCCGATTGCATCGTCGGGGCATGTAGGGGGAGTACCGAAAAGTATTCAATGGGGTACTGGAAGATGAAACAGGTCTGTATTTCAGAGCTGGCATTTACCGACGATGTTGTCCTGATTGCTGAGTCAAAGGCACGTCTTCAGTCCGGCCTGCAGGTCTGGAGGAAAGTGTTGGAAAGGACAGGGATGGTTATCGGTGGTTCTACTTTAGTCATTTAATACATTTACATTATCTGTCACCGTAATTAGATCTTTGTAGGAAAATGTATCTATATGCATTGAATATGCAACCTTTCAAAAATGCCATGGGGAGAAGTAATATAGTTCTAAATTGAATTAAATGTGAACATAAATTTACAAGAAGTAAGGTTCTTACCGCCGACGTATCGATCTGTCATACACAATGACTAAACCCCACACAAGCCAACTCCAAACCTCAGAAATGAGGTATCAGAGGACAGTGGTTAAAGTAACAAGAAGAGACATGGTCCGCAACCAGTCGATACGGCAAGGCCTTAAAACCCTGCCTCTGCAGACCCGAGTAGAGCAGCTCCCAACTACGATGGTTTTCTTACAAAAAACACTGCTGTGAAATACACATTAATGCTTTAGTGCAGGCTTTCTACATGTGCAGATGATGATGATGATGATGTTGATGATTATGATGCTGATAGGATGATGATGATGATGGTTATGATGATGATTGGATGATGATGATTATGATGATGATGATAATGAAAGAAAGCAGACAACATAGAAGCTTTAACACTTTTACCAAATGGTTTATAAATTCTAACCAAGCCAGAGACAATTCATCAAGAAGTTAGTGAAGCGTCCGCTACATGCCAGAATAAATAATTGTACTGGAAATGACAGCACGTAGAAAGCAAAGATGTCTGAGGAAACAGGAAATGAGGATAATATTGCTTATGTTAAACAAAAAATAAAAGAAAGGCCAGTTTCAGAAGGTTCGCAGGAAAAAAAAAAGGTTTCAATAAAGATGCAAGAAAAACAGAAAACAATCAATTTTATATAAAGTACGGCATTTTCAGTGTTACATAGAGCCAATCCTAACATTCAAAAGTGAGCCATGGACATTTAGTAAACATACAAGAAAAGCCCAGGATGGTACAGAGATGCGGTTTTGCAAAAGAATTTTAAGAACACCACGGACAGTTAAAAATGATGATGTTATGAAAGAGGTCAGTGTGCAACGGGAGCTTATTTCTAACATTAGAAGTAAGCCATTCACTTTCTTTGGGCATGTAAAGAGAAAGTATATAAGATTTATATATTGTTTCAAGACCTGAAGTCGTTTTATATTTGGACATGCGCCCTAATATAACCGACTAGGAAAACGAGGCAACATTTTTTTTAATGTAAAGAGAAGAGGAAAGCTGAAATATATTATGGCAACAGGAAAAATTAAAGGAACAAGAGATAGATAATGACGAAGAGAGAAGATATTAGGCAGTCTGACATCATAGCATGGAAAGAAGTCAACAGCAGAACTTATAAACGACAGAAGATTGTGAAGAGACGTGATCGCCTACGCCACCAGGCATTGTACTTGAAGAAGCAGACGATATTTTCAGCCTTAGCCGAATAAAAAAGTTACGCGAAAAATGAAAAAACATAAATAAATAACGTCCAAAGATGATAACAAAAGTAGTCAGTCGCCGTCTGCTTCCATGAACAGAAGGTGCATCACTACACACAGCGAAAGACCAAAGACTACCCAAAAAGCTTATATTACTAGTTGTAATATAACGTTTGTAGCCAACAATTAAATAATCCCACCAACTTTTCTGGAAAATATGGAAACGGTGGGACTTACACTATGAAAACTAACTTGAACACCTATTATAAGAACACACCATGCTTGCAATCATTTAATGTTACATTTTCAGGTAAATACAGAAAAGCCGCGTATTACACCGTGAAAGCTAAATTCATCATCCATTAAAAAACACGCATTCCTTTCAATTTCTTCATTGCGCATTGACCATATATTTATTTATTTATTTATTTATTTATTTACACAAAATATTCACAGAATGAATTTGAATTGACATCACAAAAATTTCTGTGTTATTCTGTCTATCTCACTGCCTATGTTCACAAAATCTTTCATCATGTGATTATTCTTCTGGATACACGTTGTGTTCAAGCGTTTGTGACTTTTATCACTTATCTTTTGGATATAGTCCTAGAATGATGAGCAACAATGCCTCAACCAGTAAATGTTGACACATCACTGTAGAGTCGTTACTGAACTGCCAATACAGTATGGAGGCCAGCAAATAGGAGTGGTCCAGAATGTAGAGTTTCTTGTCACTATGCAGGATAACACTGATGGATCTCACTTCCAGATTGTGATTTCTACAAAAGATCTAATATACTGAAGTCTGTAACATTTCGTTCCCCTACGGCAGTATCTGCTATGAGTCTAACTTTACCTTTCCTTATTCTTCTAGTACCGCGCGCAGAAGCACTGTAGAAGCAACAAATAAAACGTAAATGAACGCACTCTATGAAAAGCAGTAAATAAAACAGAGTAGACCGGATAAGTTTATTCTTTTTAAAATGATGGACAAATAGAAAGTCTCCAGTGAGAGAATTAACACACATAAATAAAACCAAACGCGTGGACTAGATTTATTTTGAGGATATCATAGGATTACTAAGCGGTACAGACATTGGCATCATGCCTCATGCTGTCACAGTAAGTAAGGGTGACAGAGGAGAAAATGGATCGGTGGGGTTGTGTCGTACAGATAGGTTGTGAGTTATTTTTTGTCCCGTCTGAGTAGAGTGGATGGTGATAAGTACGTGAGAAAAAAAGGTGTGAGAAATAGATTTCAGGGGGTGATAGCTTAAGGAAAAGATATGTCTCTGGAATGAGTAGGTTTCTCCATTCCAGCCTATCTATACGACTATAAATTAATATAAGACAACCTTGCCCTCCTCATACATATAAATATAAGTTTAACACACACACACAGATATGTGACAACAAGACACACAAACTTGAAAAACTACGGTTACTTGGGTATGGGTCTGACCAACACACAAAGTTAAGTTTCTTTTGTTGTTTATTATCATTTAAACTTGACAACACCAAATATCTAAAGAAAGATCAAATAAAATCAGATTTACACACATATGAAAATAGCAGAATAAATGTGCCCTCCCCTTCTGGAGAAAAAGAACCCAAAAAGTTATTAACCCAAAGGTCGAAGGTTCGCACTATGTTACAGAGTAGACAGTAAGGTAAACAGGTTCTGACTATAGGCTACCCAGTAAAGTTAACAAGTTTAAGCAAAATCCAATGTTGGTAAAGTCCCTGTAACCAAGAAAAATATTCACTCTCTCTTTCATACAGTGGCCACTCAATCACTCTTACCTACTCTTGGTGATAACCCTTGGAAATACAAATATCCTGAATATAAAAAAGGTCAGGTTTATTTTCCAAATTAGCCCCAGTTCATCCTCTAACAATAAAGACCAGTGAGGTGAACGCCGAATCTGGTGTGGGTTTTTCATGGATGAACAATATATCACCGCCAATAGTTGATGTAGAAACGTGATCTTGGGGTTCACAGTTAAAAGAGGAAAATACGTCCAGTATTGAGAAACATCTGGATGCTAAAAATGTTACAATTGATAAATGAGGATAATCCTATCGGCTGGCTCTGTGGTAGAGTGCCGATTCTGAAACAGCGTAAATTCTGGATGCTACGCCTGAATACGACTGTCAGAAGTCGGGAATGAATGTTATTTTCTTCACACCTCATTGGGCTGATAAAATTGAAAAAATATTGCTGGGTTTGGAAAGTCCAGTTTAAATTTACAAGTTAAAATGTAGATATTTGCTCACCAATTAGATTGGTGACGCACAAGCCAAGAAAGACAACATTATCCAATCAGTAAAAAGGAAAAAGACCAAAAGCCCGCTGGACGCTCTTGATCAGGTCTGCGGAAATATATAAGAAACATTTATGAAAAAATGCTACTATTCTATATAGCTACATATATGCACACAGACGAGGACAAGACGATCTCTTATCCACTCCGTCAGTCCTGATTAAATTTAGAAGGCACACGGTGTCTTTAGCCTACCCTATCGCCCGTCACTTAGCTATTAATTTGGTCGGTGTCTGATAGTTTAGTAGTATGAGATTAAATAATAGGTACTTATAATAAATACGCATAATGAAATAAAACATGAATTCTTTTCTGTCACTATCAGTCGCGCCTAGCACGTAACCAGTCAGCTAAAACCGTCTCTTCTTGTGTGAGAAAGCGTGTGGTGAAAATTAACATGATAACTAAACATCTGGTATGAAATAGCTACGCGTTTTTATTTCACTTGTGTTTTAACAGCTAGAACATTTAAGTGAATTATAATGGTAAAAGCTTAACACTCTTAAACACGTAAGCACTAATTTCTATTACCAAAAAAATCAGAATGAAAATCCCCACGAATGCTATTAACACATTTTCCACAACGGTTCTAGAAATACGTGCTTAGACTATCCAAAAATTCTAAGTGACAACTGATAGCAGGTTTAAGCAAACACAGTTTATATCATCATGTTTCTCTGATCTATAGATGATGTTACTTTTCGCACTATTGTGTGAGTAACGGAGAATCAGAACAGTGTTCCCCAGATAAAAGTTTACGGTCGGCCTTCTGGCGAGGTTTCAACCGTCATCAAAAGACTTATATCCGTGTAACGGGGTTCTTGAAGATTTTGCCCTCTTCTGAAGATCAAAGAGCCCAGGGGTTTTTCTGACTCCCCTGAGTACGAACATCAAAGTGTCTGTGGTTTTTCACGTGCGTTCTGTCAGGTATCGTATGATTGACAGATAAGCTCGCGTGAGAAAACTAGGTAAACAAACCTGATTCGCTACCTGTTATGACTGACAGGTCACGAAAGTTTGTAAACTTCGTTTGATTATGTTCAAAGAAAAGAGGCGTGGGTGAAAAAGTGAGTAAACACAGGCTGTAAATGCCTCGTTTTTGCTAGCAAATCATAGAACGCTACGAGGTCACAAAAAGACTGTCAGATTACTGTAGGCTGTCTTTCCATTATACGTCACAGGTTGTCGACACCCTAAAGGAAGCGAACTGGAATGGGCAAGTCATAACTAACTGTGTGAGTAGAATCGAATAAACGATAATGTAACAATTTCTATGTGCAACGGAACAAGACACAATAGCAGTTGAAAGAATGAAAGACATGAAGGGAAGAAAGTTATATGGAAAATAGACACAATGGAGAAATATAAACCGAAGGAAAGAAAGTTAGACAGGAAGAGAAAAAATCGAGAAACAAACCGAAGGAACGCAAGTTAGAAAGAGAAAAAAAACTGAGAAACAAATTGAAGGAAAGAAAGACAGAAAGAGAAAAAAGAGAAACAAACTTAAGGGCAGAAAGAGAAAAAATAGAGAAACAAATTTGAAGGAAAGAACGTTAGACATAATGAGGAAATAGAGAAACAAACCAATGAATGAAAGTTAGACAGAAAGAGAAAAATAGAGAAAAAACTGAAGGAAAAAAGTTAAGACAGAAATATTGAAAATAGAGCAACAAACTAAAGAAAGTAAGTTAGAAAACAAAAAATAGAGAAAATAAGAAAAATAGAAAGATAGAAAGATTTAGATAAATAAAATGATAATAAGAAAGATTCTTTGTGCTGTGATAATGGTAATGATGATCATGCAAGAAACATTAAGACTACGGCTACATCAAGCATGCGGTTCAAGGCAACTAACTACGGCTACATCAAGCATGCGGTTCAAGGCAACTAACTACGGCTACATCAAGCATGCGGTTCAAGGCAACTAACTACGGCTACATCAAGCATGCGGTTCAAGGCAACTAACATGGGGCAATGCATGGGACTATGAAATCATCGTGCAAAAAGAATTGCTTCTGACGTCACCACTGCAAGAGCCCATAACTGCTTTGGAACTGGTTTTCTGCAACAGTGCCGACTACAATGATGTCTCCGAACTTAGTAAGAAACTAACAAGGACATAACGATTATGAAGCTTGATGACGATGATGCTAATGACGATGGTGTTGATGACGATGAAGATTATAGTGATGAGCATTTGAGATTATGATACACATGATTTTCGACGAACATTTTGCGCATGTATTTGATCAATGAACAACTTAACATATAGTCACAAATTTGAGTCACACTTTAAACACATTCTTGGAAGGGAATAAAATTAGGTACTAGGTCTTACTTGGACAATGATCAGAGAGAATCGCCAAATACATTCTTGGCCCCATTAGGAGCAAGTGTAGGTTGGCAAGGAAGAACATTCCAGCACCTCTGATTCATGCTATACAGAGCTTCTACAAGTCTTGCAGAAATTAAGTGAGGACAGCAAACCATAAGTCAGAAAAGTTCAGGACCAACACTGCTGTAAGACAAGGTGATATCCTGTCACCTTATCTTTTCATACTCCTCATGGACGATGTCATCAAGGCATTTAAGGAGAGAACAAGAATGTATTCAATGGGGTACTGGAAGATGAGACAGGTCTGTATTTCAGAGCTGGCATTTGCTGATGATGTTGCCCTGATTGCTAAATCAGAGGCACATCTCCAATCCAACCTGCAAGTCTGGAAGGACGAGCTGTAGAAGAGAGGGATGGTCATAAGCAGCTCTAAAAAACAAAATCCATGGTGATATCACGAGAAGAAAGAAGACAGATTAAGCTGGGAGAACAGGTCCTGGAGCAGGTCGACCACTTTAAATACCTCGGAGCTATTATAGACCGAAAGGGAGGCATCAAAGAAAAGTTGGCCACTCAAAAAGCAGCAGCTGGGGACTTTTTCAGACCATAAATCGAGGATTCCTCAGCAAGAGAGAGGTTGGTAAGAAAACGAAGATGGCTGTATACCGGTCCACCTATGTCCCAGTCTTGACATATGGATGCGAGTCATGGGCAATGACTACAACCCACAAAAGCCAGATCCAAACCTCAGAAATGAGGTATCTGTCGTGTGGTGAGTCACTGGGGCAACTACTACAGTAGTTTTTGCCAGGAATAGTCTATGAGATATAGATATAAGGTCTCTAGAAATGTGCTCGTTAAGAAAGAATAAAGACCTATTCGAGATAGGGACAAGAAGACAGGAATGCGAATGCTTTCCACTAGACAGTGTTTTCTAATTAATTATGGAAAGAGTTCTGTTTCCCCACGACCTTAGCTTCTGTCCTTAGATCCCGTAAAGAAAAAGCCCCCAACCTCATCTGAGTAGAGAAAGGTTCCTATAGGTGAATATGTAACACCGACAGCACGAGTGATACATTAACAAACTCTTGATAATGATCAACCGATCGTTGGGTTTATTAATGAAATATCCACACATATAGGGTTAGTAATGGTTAGAACGTGATGATGGTGAAAGACGATTCACACAAAACACACAGATGAGATAATAAAATTACAGTTAATTAAGTAATAGTTAATTAAGAATGAACTGGTGTAAAGTGAAATGATGATGTGATATGATACGTGTTACCAAAATGGTGAGTACTCTACACAGTCCATGTGTCTCTAAATGCTTCTCCTAGATATGAGGATTCACATGTATGCATAAAATGTCCCAAGTTGTTATACGTTATGTCGAGTGGGGTATCTCTAAGCTGAGGACGTTCTGATGAATACTGTTGTCGTACGGAGAACGCTGACGAGATATCTATGTATATTCCTTCACTGTTTGAGTATATCTCTGTAGTGTTGATCAACAGTTAATAGCTGTCATATGAACAAAAGGTCTGTTGTCTAATCTCCCGAGGGTACTGGTCAGACTGGATATCTTCACGAAATGTTAGTGATATGTAGACTCATAATCTTGCGTATGTAGTCGTGATTCATATACTTTCGAGTCTGCTTCATAAAATGCGCTTAAGAGTGTGTTGCACGTGGTATAAATATGTGATTCCTCTTTTTGAGCTCTTTTGCTGAACTTCAGATAATAATGATCTTTCGAGTGATTTGAATTTATGATGACTCTGTATTGAACTTGTGATAACGATGTATTGAACTTGTGAGCAAGCAGTATATGGTGACGAAAAATGCTGCGTCCACCTTATGACTTGTGGGTGAGACAATATTCCTTTTTAATTGAGGAATGAAAGATGTCCTATGGCGAATTCTGCTAGCCAAATGTCCGTTTTTAATAACTTATTTCTGGTTAGACGTCAGACACGTTGCGTGTAGACTCAGACTTCTGATGAACTGAAGACACACAAAAGTCTTCGTAAGTTTTCACATTTAACATCACTGGTTGACTTGCATTTAAACTACTGCTCATTATTCATCTCTCTCTCTCTCTGAGTTCAATTCTAATGATGTTAAATATCTTGTGCATGAGAGTGTGTGCGCATGGGAGACTGTGATGATGATAAAGGTGAAATATGAACTATTAATTACCTCCTATCATCTTATCATCTTCTAGGAAAATCTTCTGATTTTATTAATCAGTTATGCCAAGAATTATTTGAAACTTTATCTTTCGCACATTTTAGCTGTGAGGTTAAAATAAACAAAAATAAGAAAATGTATTAATAAGTATAAGATCTACTAACCTTCTTTTCCCTTCGCAAAATCCTTTAAGAACACAATTAATCACAGAACTGAATTATCATCCACTCTGAATAAACACGTGTATTAGGCTATGCGTTTTTGGGTTTAATCTCTTCCACACAAGGTAAAAAACTGGACTTCTACACTCTAGTAGATTATGCGGTATTATATATTTCTGGAAGTCACCTGGCCAAGCTGGGCATCCAATGTGGTAAACCAACGCTTGTCTGAACCGCGGTGAGACGTTTTCCCCTGGCCAATCTGGGCGTCCAATGTGGTGTCACAGAAATTACCGCATGCCCATGTTTGATTCGGATGACCATATGTGTTTTTACCTGATTTATCACGATGCAATGTGGGCTTCAAACGATAATATCGGGCATGTGGACTCAATCAAAGGATTTTATTTCCCCCGATGAAAGAGCAAATGTGGTTCTCTAGATACCGGTTGCGAGTAATCACAACGATGAAATAGCAAATATGGATCGCAAATGTTGCATGAAAGAGCAAATGTCGGAGAAAATACAATACGAAAGATGTAGGAAAAGATAGAGCAATAAGGCCTTTGCGCTCGTTTATCACAATAGCCCCTCCTCAAGTGTGATGTCAATCGTACTCATTAGAGCTAAGCCTTCTTGCTCGGGATTCCTTAATCGTTTTCCTCATCTTCGTTTTTCTCTTCGGTTTCTACCCTTTCCTCTACTTGTTTGTGCTCTCCGTCCTGCCTCATAGGATGACGGCTTAAAAAATCCGCTCCGACGTTATGTTTTCCTTGGATATAGTCCACTTGGAACGTGTAAGGTTGTAGAACAAGCGACCATCTCATCAGTCTAGCATTCAAATTCTTTGAATTGGCGAGGAAGGTCAGAGGTTGGTGATCACTCTGGATTGTAAATTTCCTTCCGTACAGGTATGGTTGAAATTTTTGTATTCCCCAGACGAGGGACAAACATTCCTTTTCGATTGTGGAATAGTTTTGTTCTGCTCGGTTTAACTTCCGACTCGCATATGCGACCGGAAATAGATTTGTTGGGCTTCTGTCATCTGGCTGTAGTAATGTAGCCCCGATTCCAATGTTACTGGCATCTGTGCGCAAGATGAATTTTCTAGTTAAATCCGGAAGCCGTAAAATAGGTTTTGTGGTGAGTTTCTCTTTTAAGAGTGCATATGCATGTTCACAATCTGCTGACCATGTCACTTTATCTGGGTTTCCTTTCTTGGTTAGCGATGTAAGCGGTGCACAGAGGCTATTAAAATCCTTTATATATCTCTGGTAGAATCCACAGAGAGATACAAATGACCGGACATCCCTTGTAGTGGACGGTCTCGGTGCATTTCTCAGCTTCTCAACGTTTTGAGTCTCGGGGTACATGGTCCCATGGGATATAGTATGTCCTAGGAACTCTAGCTGTTCACACCCAATTTGACATTTGGTTGGGCGGGCGGTTAGTCCCGCTTCTCTGAGTCTGTTAAACAGCAAGGATAGCGCTGATATATGTTCTTCAAACGACTCAGTAGCTACTAGGATATCATCCATAAAATTGCTGATGGCGGAATGATTCAAAGGATCCAATAACTTTCGCATCATCCTTGTGAAGACAATAGGAGCATTGTTCAGTCCAAATGGCATCACATTAAACTCGAAGTGTCCATCTGAAGTACTGAAGGCTAACAGGTTCCTCACCTCAGCTTTTACCGGTATTTGATAGTACCCTTTACTGAGGTCGATCTTTGAAAAATAGCGAGCCCTGCTCAGCTTAGTTAATAGCTGGTTCTGGTCTGGTAACGGTTCTGGCTGGAACTGTGTTAACGCATTCAGCTGTCGGTAGTCGATGCACAGGCGGTGTTCTCCACTGGGTTTGCGTAACAGCACCACTCCCGCACTGTAAGGGGACTCCGACTTCGAAATTATGCCTTCCTTAAGTAAGTAATCAATTTCTTGCTTTAATGCCGTCGCCTTGGCATACGGAATCGGATAGGTTCTCATTCGGACAGGCGTAGGATCCGTGACTTCCATGTCAAACTCCATCAGGTTTGTCCGGCCCGGTTTGTCTGTCAGAGAGTCGGCGTGGTTTTCCATCAATCTCCTTACTTTTTCTTGCTGGGCTTCCGTTAGGGTGGAGCTTATTTTCACATCTAAATGTGATTCCTCCTGTATCACCGGGTACTCTACGGATGATAATGGCTCTTCTTCCATTTGCATAGCAATGGCCATAGTCATGAGGTGCGCTGGTTCGGCAGGGGCTCGCTCGTAAAACTTCTTAAGCAGATTTAAGTGGTAAATTTTCTGCTTTCCGTTCACGGCGATTTTATAGTTGGTGCGAGAAATCTTTTCCGCCACTTTGTAGGGTCCCCTCCAGCAAATCTGCAATTTATTACTGCTACTTGGCAGAAGAAGTAGCACCTTCTCTCCTACTGCTAGTTCTCGGTCCTTCGCATTGCGATTGTAATATTTGGCATGTTTCCGCCTAGCCTCCCGTACTTTCGCTGTGGCTAATTCCCAGCCAGTCTTCAGGCGTTGTTTCAAGTCTGTGACGTACTGGAAGGCTGATGTGACAGTGTCGTCTGCCTTGGCATCTGTCCATGTTCTTAGTAATGCTTCTAATGGACCTTTAATAGGTCTTCCGAAGAGTAATGTGGCCGGAGGAACTCCAGTTGACGCATGCGGTACTTCCCTATAAGCAAATAATGCGGCAGGAAGATACTGATCCCAAGTTTCTGGCTTCTCCTGTGCCAACTTCCGAAGAATAGAGGTGAGCGTCCCGTTAAACCGCTCTACTTGCCCGTTACTTTGGGGGTGATAGGGCGAAGTATGGATATGCCTAGTCTTGAATATTCTAAGCACCTCCTCTGTCAACTTGCCTCTAAATTGTGACCCGTTGTCTGTGAGAATTTCATGCGGGAAGCCCAATCTAGTAAAGATATTCAGTAAAGCGTCAGCTACATGCACTGAGTCGCATGCTGGCATGGCTATGGCTTCGCCCCACATGGAACAGGTGTCCACTAAGGTAAGGATATGGGAGTTCCTCTTCTTAGTTCTCAGCAGAGGTCCAATTATATCCACGGCCACTCTTTCAAATGGGGTGCCCAAGATTGGCATCTCCCCAAGGGTCGCGGGTGCCGTCCAGTGTTTTGGTGCAACTTTCTGGCACTGAGGACAAGACTTGACGAAACGTTCAATGTCGCCGGTGATCCCTGGCCAATAATAGTGGCAGGCGATCCTTTGAGTCGTGGCGCTCATTTCCATGTGTCCACTAAATGGGATAGAGTGGCCCATCTCAAGCACCTGGTTCCTATAGGTTGCAGGAACTACTAATTGGTTGTGTTCCTGTCCCTCATTTCCAGCTCGGCGATACATCAATCCATTTTTCATAAAGAAGTCTCCCTTGGTAGGTGGGTTGTGTGTCCTAGGTAATTTTTTAAAACAGGGCGCCAGTGAGGAATCTTCCCTTTGGGCCCTCTTCAATTCCTCGGGGAGGATATTGGTAGGAAGTTCCTGCTCTGCGTCTTTTCTTGACTGTCCTCTAGTCTGTACGGCCGCCATGACTAGTGGTTGAGTAGGTTCTCCAAGGAACACATATCTACATCCCAAGATTAAAGAGTAGATTGGTTCTTCCATGATAGCTGCACGAATCTCTCCTGTCACATAACGAGATTCCACTCTGATAAGTGCAATTGGCAGTGTCATGGGTGCAACATCCTTCGTCGGACCTTGGATGTCGACACTCTCTTCTGTTATTTGGTCAGGGGTGACAAGAGATGCCCTGACCACCGCATCGAAAGCAAGTCCTGTATCATAAAGGCACTCCACAGATTGTCCGTTTACGAGGACTGATTCGATGACGGGAGGATGAGAAACGTTTCCGGTCCTCTGCTCCTTCCGGGGTGACGATTTTGTCTGCAGACAGGCAGCATGTTGGGGAGGAGGTCTGCGCTTGCACTCATTAGTGTTGTGATTCTTCAAGCGGCAGTACTTGCACCATTTATCTCCCTGTCTCTGGTGTGGCGCAGCATTTTTCTTGTTTTGCTCTTTGTAGTTATCTTGTTTTGCGTGCTGTTTATGCGAGATGTGTGGTCCTTTGCTTTGTTGGTCTGGTTGGGAGCGAGCAGGTTGCTTTGGCGACTGATCCGAAAACTTCTTTCTGGCTCCTTGAGACTCCATGAGAGCATTTTGGAATCGCTCTGCCAGTGTAAGAATATTTTCTAACCGGTCAGCGCCGTTTTCAGTGAGAAATCTACGCATTTCCACCGACATAGACTCTTTTAGTTGCTCTATCACAATCAGCTCTTTCAACCCGTCATAGTTCTCGGTAAAGTTTCCCAGTGTACAACATTTCACTGGGTAGTCTTCAATACGGGCTGCAAACTGTGAGAAAGTCTCTCCTGCATCCTTCCTTGAACCTCGAAATTTTTTTCGGTAAGCCTCTGAATGAAGCTCGTACCTCACCAAGAGAGCTTTTTTCAATGCCTGGTAGTCATCTTGCTCTCCGGCCGGAAGTTTATTAAAAACTTCGTAGGCGGCTCCTCTTAGGCCCTGGGAAAGTTTCACGTTCCACTTCCGTTCTTCAAGCCCAAACCCTGTTGCAAAACGTTCAAAGCGGTCTAAAAAGGCGTCCATGGTATCGTTCCTTTCTGAAAAAGGTTCCAGCGGAAAGTTCATGGCATTGGGTGGTGCAGGTTGCGAAGTAGGCACACCATCTGAGCGGGGTGAGTACCCTCCATCCAAGTTGGAAGCCGCTGCACTTTTTGCCAGCTCTGTCTGATTGGTCTGCCCCTGGATTTCCAATTGCTTCATCTTAAGTGCATGCTCTGCTGCTGCTTTCTCTTTACGCTCCGCTGCTTCTGCTGCTTCTTTCCGCTCCGCTGCTTCTGCTGCGGCTTTCCGCTCCGCTGCTTCTGTTGCTTCTTTCCGCTCCGCTGCTTCTGCTGCGGCTTTCTCCTTCCGCTCCGCTGCTTCTGCTGCGGCTTTCTCCTTCTCCATTGCAAGTTTCTGCACTTCTATCTCTCTTGCATGGAGTTTATCAGTCTCCTCACTCACAAATTTCATCAGATCTTTTCCACTTAACCCGTATTCACGCCCTGCCTCCATTAAACTAGTTCTAATTTTTGCGGCATCTGCCATGATATGCAGTATGGGTTCACGAAGGGAAAAATTGGCAGTGACCTCCAAGCAAATTGTTTAGACTCGCACGAGTAATTATCTCTTTAAAACCAGCTAGGTTTAAATTAATAATCAAGTTCAAATAGTTCTTTAAAAAAAAATCACTCACTTAGCGTATTCTGAAAATTATATAACAGATTATCTCGAAGTTTTCTATGAAAAATTTGCTAAATATTTATGATAAAAATTTTCCCAGCAGTTACAGAAAAAGATTTTTTTTTAAAAATCAGTTCCTTACAGTATCTTCTGTTCTCAAAAAGTGCTTAATCTGTCCGTTTGATACTCAATTTAAAAAGTATCACTCGTGCTTTAGAGATATAAATTATCCCATCTATGAAATAGACAAATTATAGTAAGAGTCAGTCTAGAAGGTAATCCCCCCAAATGCCAACAAATTTTGCAATTATCGCAACTGTATAGCAGGGATGAAAATGTGATTTATCACCCTTCTAAGTCCGGGTTCACTAATCCCAAGACGAGCCCCCAATTGTCGTGTGGTGAGTCACTGGGGCAACTACTACAGTAGTTTTTGCCAGGAATAGTCTATGAGATATAGATATAAGGTCTCTAGAAATGTGCTCGTTAAGAAAGAATAAAGACCTATTCGAGATAGGGACAAGAAGACAGGAATGCGAATGCTTTCCACTAGACAGTGTTTTCTAATTAATTATGGAAAGAGTTCTGTTTCCCCACGACCTTAGCTTCTGCCCTTAGATCCCGTAAAGAAAAAGCCCCCAACCTCATCTGAGTAGAGAAAGGTTCCTATAGGTGAATATGTAACACCGACAGCACGAGTGATACATTAACAAACTCTTGATAATGATCAACCGATCGTTGGGTTTATTAATGAAATATCCACACATATAGGGTTAGTAATGGTTAGAACGTGATGATGGTGAAAGACGATTCACACAAAACACACAGATGAGATAATAAAATTACAGTTAATTAAGTAATAGTTAATTAAGAATGAACTGGTGTAAAGTGAAATGATGATGTGATATGATACGTGTTACCAAAATGGTGAGTACTCTACACAGTCCATGTGTCTCTAAATGCTTCTCCTAGATATGAGGATTCACATGTATGCATAAAATGTCCCAAGTTGTTATACGTTATGTCGAGTGGGGTATCTCTAAGCTGAGGACGTTCTGATGAATACTGTTGTCGTACGGAGAACGCTGACGAGATATACAGTTAATAGCTGCCATATGAACAAAAGGTCTGTTGTCTAATCTCCCGAGGGTACTGGTCAGATTGGATATCTTCACGAAATGTTAGTGATATGTAGACTCATAATCTTGCGTATGTAGTCGTGATTCATATACTTTCGAGTCTGCTTCATAAAATGCGCTTAAGAGTGTGTTGCACGTGGTATAAATATGCGATTCCTCTTTTGAGCTCTTTTGCTTGACTTCAGATAATAATGATCTTTCGAGTGAGTTGAATTTATGATGACTCTGTATTGAACTTGTGATAACGATGTATTGAACTTGTGAGCAAGCAGTATATGGTGACGAAAAATGCTGCGTCCACCTTATGACTTGTGGGTGAGACAATATTCCTTTTTAATTGAGGAATGAAAGATGTCCTATGGCGAATTCTGCTAGCCAAATGTCCGTTTTTAATAACTTATTTCTGGTTAGACGTCAGACACGTTGCGTGTAGACTCAGACTTCTGATGAACTGAAGACACACAAAAGTCTTCGTAAGTTTTCACATTTAACATCACTGGTTGACTTGCATTTAAACTACTGCTCATTATTCATCTCTCTCTCTCTGAGTTCAATTCTAATGATGTTAAATATCTTGTGCATGAGAGTGTGTGCGCATGGGAGACTGTGATGATGATAAAGGTGAAATATGAACTATTAATTACCTCCTATCATCTTATCATCTTCTAGGAAAATCTTCTGATTTTATTAATCAGTTATGCCAAGAATTATTTGAAACTTTATCTTTCGCACATTTTAGCTGTGAGGTTAAAATAAACAAAAATAAGAAAATGTATTAATAAGTATAAGATCTACTAACCTTCTTTTCCCTTCGCAAAATCCTTTAAGAACACAATTAATCACAGAACTGAATTATCATCCACTCTGAATAAACACGTGTATTAGGCTATGCGTTTTTGGGTTTAATCTCTTCCACACAAGGTAAAAAACTGGACTTCTACACTCTAGTAGATTATGCGGTATTATATATTTCTGGACACCCGTGTGTTACCGGGGCCCGAAAGGGGAGCAAAGAATAGTAACACTGTCCCCTGCCAAGCATGTCGTAGAAGGCGACTAAGGAGGGTTGGGCATGGGGCCGGTTACCCCATCCTGTAAAAAAAATTTAAACCACAAAAAACTTCAACAAATATGGACAAGTCAAATAAAGAAAATAAAACACAGCCATCCAAGACAGGGGAAGGTCCTCTCGCGGGGAGGCGTATGATGCAACACAGAGAAAGCCGAAAGGAGTCTGTGTTGCTGACTAACCTTCTTTCTTCTAGGAGAACTTCCAGATTTGGCACCTGGAATGTTCGGACATTGAACGAACAAGGGAAAGTGGCACAAGTAGCAGCAGAAATGAGGGAATACAAAATCGAGGTTCTGGGAATGTGTGAAACAAAGTGGAAGGGGGTAGACAGGAAGAAACTCATCACAGGTGAATTGGTGCTGTCCTCAGGACACGAAGACGAAAGTTCACACCACAGTGAAGGGGTGGCTCTTATGTTGTCTAGAGAAGCACAGAGGGCACTCGTTGAATGGGAAGCTGTGGGACCCAGAATGATAACAGCTATTTTCAAAACAGCTAAAAAGAAAATTCATGTCAATGTCATCCAATGTTATGCACCAACTAATGACAAAGAAGAGTCTGTGAAAGAAGCATTTTATACTAAACTACAGGAAATTATGGATAAAGTAAAAAGAAGAGACATCACAATTTTGATGGGTGACATGAATGCAAAGATAGGTACAGTCAATACTGGATTTGAAGAAGTCATGGGAAAACATGGGCTAGGAGTAATGAATGAAAATGGAGAACTATTCGCAAACTTCTGTGCTTCAAATCAACTGGCTATAGGAGGAAGCATGTTTCCACATAAGAGAATACACAAGGCAACATGGATATCACCAGACCATAGAACAGAAAATCAGCAATATACAAGAGCAAATGAAGAGGTGGACAGAATATTTTGGGGACCTTCTCAATAGACCAGCTCCACAAAACCCGCCGGACATCCAGCCAGCAGAAGAAGAGCTACAAATTAACGGTGAAAGACCAACGAAGGAAGAAATAAAGAAAGCCATAAAGCTTCTAAGAGATGGAAAAGCGTCTGGACCTGATAGCATTCCAGCAGAGGCCATCAAAGCAGATATCGACACGGCTACAGAGATGTTATATAAATTACTTGGTAAAGTCTGGGAAAAAGAAGAGATACCAGCAGAATGGAAGGAAGGATATCTGGTTAAGTTGCCTAAGAAGGGAAATCTAAAAGAGTGCACAAATTATAGAGGAATAATGTTACTATCAGTGCCAGGAAAGGTATTGAACAGGATTATCCTTGAGAGATTAAAGGAGTCCATAGACAAGAAATTGAGAGATGAACTAGCAGGTTTTCGACAAAACAGATCATGTACAGACCAGATAGCCACTTTGAGAATAATAGTTGAACAAAGTCTGGAATGGAATTCACCACTATACATCGGATTTGTGGACTACGAAAAAGCATTTGACAGTGTGGACAGAGAATCACTTTGGAAATTGATGAGGCATTATGGAGTTCCCCTGAAAATCATTAATTTAATAAAGAAAACCTATGAAGACATGACGTGCAGACCAATGTGGAACTGATGACAAGAACTGGACAAGTGCCAGTGGAACAAGAGATGAGAAGAAGACGATGGCGATGGATAGGACACACACTGAGGAAACCTGTTGATAGCATTACAAGGCAGTCCTTGTTCTGGAACCCCCAGGGCAAGAGAGGCAGAGGAAGACCAAGAAGTACATGGAGAAGAGAGTTGGAAACAGAGGTAAAAATGATGAGGAGAACATGGAAAGAACTTGAGATGATGGCACGTGACAGGAGGACTTGGCATGTGTTTGTTGAAGGCCTATGCTCCTTTGGGAGTGGAGGGTTATGAATGAATGAATATATTTCTTTAAGTCACCTGGCCAAGCTGGGCATCCAATGTGGTAAACCAACGCTTGTCTGAACCGCGGTGAGACGTTTTCCCCTGGCCAATCTGGGCGTCCAATGTGGTGTCACAGAAATTACCGCATGCCCATGTTTGATTCGGATGACCATATGTGTTTTTACCTGATTTACCACGATGCAATGTGGGCTTCAAACGATAATATCGGGCATGTGGACTCAATCAAAGGATTTTATTTCCCCCGATGAAAGAGCAAATGTGGTTCTCTAGATACCGGTTGCGAGTAATCACAACGATGAAATAGCAAATATGGATCGCAAATGTTGCATGAAAGAGCAAATGTCGGAGAAAATACAATACGAAAGATGTAGGAAAAGATAGAGCAATTAGGCCTTTGCGCTCGTTTATCACAGTATCTTAGGAAGGTGGTTGAAGTAACAAGAAGAGACATGGCCCGCAACCAGACGATACGTCAAGGCCTAAAATCTCACCCCCAGCAGACCCAAGTAGAACAGTCCCAACTAAGATGGTTTGCAGAATGGGAGAAGATCGGCTACCACGACAAGCATGGGAAACAAAGAGCAAGGGATCCAGATCCCCAGGACGACCCAGAGTCCGCTGGGAGGACAACATTAGACAATCTTTGAAGGACCGAGGACTAGAATGGAACCAGGCCAGGAGGAAGACAGCCGATAGGATAGTCTGGCGCTCTCTCTTCCAAACCTCTACACCTCACGGTCGAATGCTAAGGACTAAGTAATTAAGTAAGTAGGATGACGAAATTCTCATAAACGTCAAACCCTGCAGGACATTAGGCAATGATTTTGAAACATAATCAGATTAGTGGTGCAAATAATCAGCACTCATGAAATATTTCAAAAGTAAACCATTGCATTGAGTGGGGAAGGTATTTTTCAGGTCACATGAAAGATTGCTCCAAAGTTGCGCAGCAGAGTAAGCTAAGCTTTGCTTGAATAATTCAAGCCTAGGTTTGAGCAACTGTAATCTTTTAAGCGTTGACTGTGTTTTCCATTGTATTTGAAAAATGGCCACAGATAAGTTGAAACCTTCTGTAAATGAATTTTGTGAAAGGATTTGGTTTTGTTGAAGAGGAAGCGCTTAGGAAATTAAGACAGAATGTGGAAATTGATAAGATTCACTTTCAGGAAACAACCAAATAGTATAACTGGACACGTCCTTCACTAAAACTATTCTATGAACGTATTTCACTTTGAAGTAAAGTCCAACAAAATCTCAATAAAGTGAGGTGGGCTCAACATCTTCAGAAAGTGAATATAAACATACTATTAACAGAGATTTCGTTTTGCTAACGGTCACTGATCAATCAATCACAACATTTATTTCGAGACCATATTGTACTCTTCATCATCATTATTTCATTATCATTTTCCTCGTGTGGGCATTGAGCCACCACTGCAGGAATCCTGCACCAAGTATTCACATGTTCTTGCAGCTGTGGTTTCTGTATGAATTTATTTTACATGATGAGTTTTCCAGCCTCATGTTAGTCGCTTTCTACGACATCTGAGGAAGCAGTAGTTCTTTCTTTCTTTGCCTCATTGTCACGGTTTGCCTCCCCTTAGCTAAGCAGAAGTGGTCCAACAGTGGCCAAAACTCAAGAGTAAATGATGTGGATCTTCAAAGGTGTCTACCTTCGCACAAGATTACTCTTGGCAGAGTTGTAGATAGAAGGATAATGCTGCTTTTACCTCCAGGTAGTATTCTTAGATATTCAGAAAAGCGAGAACAATCCTGCATTGGCTGAGCACGTTAACTCTAGGATCTGCCGACAATTTTTGTTAAGCGTTATGTAATTTTATAAAAGCTCGTTCAAGCCCCCCAGCTCAGCTAATTCAGCGAATTTCCAGTTATTATTATTTAGTAGCTCTGATTGAATGTATTTATGAAATTGTCTGAGACATACGGATACAACACATTCAGAATGATTAAATCAACTTTAAATTTGGAAAGACATAAATAACAAATTTAATAATCACTTTTTAACAGTTATTAAAAATTGAATATTTTTTAACAAAACATTCTCGTCATCATATGATGTTAATGGAGAATTATATAAGTGGAAGTTTTACTTGGCAGCTTTTATTTGACAACTTAGCTGCCAATGAGGTTTCTGCTTCCCCTCGTGTTTTGGTTCTTCGCAGATATGTGACTGTATTGCTCACGTTCCTGGTCAAGATTAAGAGTTGCAGCACGTTTCAAATAGAGTCAGGGAGTAACTGCAAAGCTGGTCCCGCGTCTCTAAGACCCGTCTGATGCTGGTGTCTAGCGTCGGCTTCAGGCCACTTATACCCTCTGTAGCGTGAGGTTTTTATTGGCTCTAAGATCAGTATAGTACTGACAATACAGAAATAGAATTTTTGCAGGAAAATGGTGAAGTCCCAGTGTATGACAGAACTACTGGTATCACAAATTAGTTACGGCTGTGAATGATCTGATCTCGAAAAATTAGTAGAGTGGAGACAGTCATAAAATGCCATCCCACTGTGTAACTAGCTGTGATATTAAAACAAGGAAACAGATTTCACTTAACAATTATAAAATTGACAAGTCGTTCAAATACAATTTCCGTATTATTTATTAAGTATATACACTATCTACTCTTGTGCTGAAGGGTGGATGTTGGAAGATGGAATGCAATGGATTTGTATATGTATATATATATATATATATATATATATATATATATATATATATATATATATATATATATATATATATATATATATATATATATATATATATATATATATATAGTACAATTTCCGTCGGCAAGTGTGAGCAATTAACGGTCAAGGAAGAAAAAGTGATTTAGCGTAGTGAGAGACAAGATTAACAGCACAGCTGATAAATTTTCTATAATTAATTAACAGCACAGCTGATATCTATAATTTTGTTCCTATAATTGGAAGATTTGTAATATATATAAATATAAATAAATAAATAAATAAATAAATAAATATATATATTTATTTATTTATTTATTTATTTATTTATTTATTTATTTATTTATTTATTTATTTATTACAAATCTTCCAATTAAAGGAACAAAATTATAGATATCATCTGTGCTGTTAATTAATTATAGAAAATTTATCAGCTGTGCTGTTAATCTTGTCTCTCACTACGCTAAATCACTTTTTCTTCCTTGACCGTTAATTGCTCACACTTGCCGACGGAAATGGTACTAATGTGTTCTCATCTCTTAAAACAGTTCTGCTGTCCTTAGTTTGATGCACACAACACCCGCTGATGATCGTTCCTTTAACCCACCCAAGACTGAGAGGGACTAAGGATGTAGCTCTGTACAATCACTGTGCTCCTGCGAAGTTCCAGGTAGCTGGATTTACTCGAACATACGACCTCAGGTTGGATGACACGAATAAAACTCTCTAAGATTTATACAAGCCAGATCCCGACTCGACTAGTGAAGCAAGTCTGCCCGGTCAATGCAGGTGAGCAATAAATCAGTCTTGGCAGCTTCTCCTCTCCTCTCTAGTCGGTCGCTAGCTGGCCTTCGTGTTGGTGAGTGTATTTTTTTAATAAAACGCGCCCGTTTATATAGGTAGACGCAAGGAATCTGCCAGTGTGTAAGGAACTCTTTTGATTGGTTCTCGGCGGTTTCGTACATTCCGTGACCGAGTCCCGAAATACAGGGCTTATGCCTAATTTTATTCTGTCTGCCGCCATCTTGGGGGAACAAGATGGCGTATACTTCGTGTAATTTATTCTGGCTCAGAGTCTGTTGAACGTGGATTGGCTGGGCATACTTGTTAACAAAGAAGTGGGTTTACACACACGTTTTACGACACCCTCACTTGTTCCAGAAATAGTACCCTTAACTGGTACCACCAAATAGTGTGGCAAAAGAAGAGAAACAAATACCCGCTGAGTATTGAGTTTCCCGACACATACTTATGTGTCTCCATCTTCCTATTCCACCATCCCATTTATCTTTAGAATTGTTACCCTCTCTGAGAATTAATCTTAATCCCAGTGGGCGAAAACCTATCTGTACATTTAAAATGAATAGTTTTATACTTAACTTTGGTTGAAAATGTTAACAATATAGCTTTAATATGTATACATTTACATCGGATGAAAAGGTTGTAAACTTTCATTGCAGTTAGAGTGAATATGTTTTACATTTACACTGGTTAAACATTTACACTGGTTGCATAGGTTGAAACTTTCATTACATTTAGAATGAATATGTTTTACATTTACATTGGTTGAAAAGGTTAATAAAATAACTATGTACATCATTTCTTTCATCAGTCCCTCCCTGCTACATATGGAACTTGGGAATACCTCTGCTTTTGGTTCTTTATAAACTCGCAATAAAGCAGTCACAACCCCTGGCAGTGGTGGTTCATGAAATCATCATTCTACATGCTGAGGTTGTCAGCCTCAAATGACTAGGACATCCACTAGCAATTTTTACATATTAATATTCACGTATTAGTTCATATGTTAATAATGAAAAATATGGAATTCAAAATGTACAACTTATGCCAATCTTTAGGCTCACAGACTGCTGGCTCAGAGAAATAAAAACACTTGTAGAGGTCTCTTACATTTGGTCTGGGGTGTTGTTACTTTAATAATAAGTTCCCACTTTGACTTATGTTGCAGTTCCCTCGGATTCCGGTTATCCGTGTTAAAATGGTAGAGTTTTTTCCTGGGCTTTTAAGTCCTGGGAATGCTTTATTAAGGTCCGATCTGATAAATGAAAGCTGATTTTAGTCTTAATTCTGGCAAGGTCTGGTTATCTTCCCCCGCATTTGTTTGTTACGATGTTAAGCAGGGCTCCAATCGGAAGGGGTGTGCCTTCATTCCGAGTGTCTGCCAATCATTTCAAACATGCGTGTTTTGTGGGGTAATTCGAATTATTTCCTTATGAAAATTTATGTGCGTTACTGCAGAGGTCATGTCTCCCAAATATGGAATGAAAACATCCGATCCTCTCTCGGCAATGATTACAAATAACTTCTTATATCTGCCTGGACTATTACAACATTTCTGCTCAGGTGTGTCCGACTGATACGTGCGTGTCTGTAATCTGTCCACAGACCGGTAATTTAAATTCTATCCACGTTCTTCTCATCCTTTTCACCTCTGTTTCAGGTTCTCTTCTCCATGTGCCTCTTGGTCTACCTCTGCATCTCTTCCAGAAAAAGGACTGCCTTGTAATGCTATCAACAGGTTTCCTCAGTGTGTGTCCTATCCATCGCCATCGTCTTCTTCTCAACTCTTGTTCCACTGGCACATGTCTAGTTCTTGTCATCAGTTCCACATTGGTAACCTTGTCATACCATTTTAATCCTTCTGTTCTACGCAAGCACCCATTTATGAAAGTCTGTAGCTATTTGGTTGTTGTTTTTGTTGTTCTCCATGTTTCAGAGTCATGTAACAGTACTGACTTTACATTTGGCATGTTACTCTATGTTAACTTCAGTGGAAAACAAAATGTGGCTTTCCTGTCTCAAGCAGTTCACGTTTAAAATGAATATTTGTAGGCTAGCTCGTGTGTTTTCACTGAAATGAGAAAGACATGCTTTCAATTTCAGGAATACCGAACTTTTAAATAGCGGCGGGATGGGTCTAGTTGGAAATTTCTTACTTACTACTAGTTACTGAGTCGTGCCTTTTCTACCCTGTAGTCGATGTTTGCAAGAGAGTGCGCTATACTATCCTATCGGCTGGCTTCCTCCTGGCCTGGTTCCAATCTAGTCCTTGGTCCTTCAGAGATTGACTAATGTTGTCCTCCCAGCGGACTCTGTGTCGTTCTGGAGGTCTGAATCCCTGGCACTTGGTTTCGTATATCTAGTTTTGTAGTCGGTCTTCTCCCGTTCTACAAATATGGCCAAATCATCGTAATTGGGACTGTTTAGTTTTAGTCTGCAGGGGCTGAATTTTGAGGCCATGATGTTTCGTCTGGTTGCGGACCGTGTCTCTTCCTGTTACTTCAACCATCTTCCTCAGATACCTCATTTCTGAGATTTGGCGCTGGCTTTTGTGGGTTGTAGCCACTGCCCATGGCTCGCATCCATAGGTCAAGACTGGAGCTTAGGTGGAGTGGTATACAGCCATCTTCGTCTTCTTGCCAACTTCTCTAGATCTGAAATGCTTTCTATTTTTCCCTCCGTCACCTAGAGATCTACCATAATATATTCCTTTTGATCTACTAGTAGATCGGGATTTACCTTATTACAACCCCTGTTCTAGATACAGCATTGAGTGCCCCGTGGATACTGAGGCCTTTCCTATTACTTCGTGAATGCCGTCTCTTTTCCTTATTGCTTGATTACAAAATTTACAATTCCATACGTCTTCTTCTGCTTCTTCTTTGATCCTTAGCCGCCGACCGTCAAAGCAGTCAGTGGCCATCACGCCTAGTGGCGTCTTGTAGGGCAACAACAAATTGATTCCACTTTGCTCGGTCGGCGGCCATCCATTGTACAGTGCCCCAACTCTGGTTCATTCTTTGCATCTCAGCCTCCACAGTCCTCCGCCAGGTTGTTTTTGGTCGGCCTCTCTTTCGTTTTCCTTCAGGGGTCCAAAGCAAAGCTGTTCTTGTAATGGCATCGGGGTCTCTTCTGAGGACATGGTCAAAACAGCTCCAGCGTCTGCCAGCTATGATGGTGTGCATGTCCTCTTGCTTGCTCCGAGTAAGCAGATCTTGGTTGGTGATGGTATTCGGCCAAAAGATTCGGTGAATTTTTCTTAGGCATGTTGTGTGAAAAGAGGACAGTTTCGACATTTCCTTCTCTGTAACTCTCCAGCATTCCGCACCATAGAGAAGTACAGAAAGCACACAGCTCTGATATAATCTTAATTTTGTGCTTGTGCTGTATTGAGAGAACTTCCAGATGTTGTTTAGGCTTAAAAAAAGGCTGTTCTTGCCTTATTCATTCTGATGTTGATGTCTTTGCCAGCCCCGCCGTCTGGTGTTACTATGCTTCCTAGGTATGTGAAGGTATCTGTCTGTACCAGTTGCTGATTCCTTACTGATATGGGCTCAGGGTTGCTCACATTGAGCGTCATGACCTCTGACTTCTTTAAATTGATGTTCAAGCCCACCTGCTGGCTAAACTTATTAAGTCTATCCGTTTTTTCCTGGATGTGTTGATGTGAATGTGCTAGTAGTGCAATGTCATCTGCATATTACAGATCTTCCAATGTAGAAAATGTAGTCCATCTTATTCCTCTTGGACTGCCCTCTGTTGTCTGGCGCATCACCCAATCTATGACTGTTAACAATAGAGTGGTTGATAAGGGGCATCCCTGTCGTACTCCTGTCTTCACCTCAAAGGTTTTTGCTCTGCCCAACACTACACGTAATGAAAGGAAATAAGTGGGAATGTTAGAGACACAAAAGCGAGACGCTCAATTAAGTTACTCGGAAGTTGGTCTCATTGGTGATCAATCTTGATCCAGGCTATTTGCACGAGCAACGAAAGATATTTCCCCGGTTAGGACACACTCGAAATTGGCTTCGTGTGGTAAAGACATAAATTTTCTGTCATTGTCAAAAGCCAGGTTTAATATAGAATCAATAGCTGTGTTATAGCAGTAAATCGTAAATTTTTACCTCGGGCATGACACGCAAAAAGGTCTTCTCGATTTCGTTGAATAAGCGATTTTCTGCATGCACTTTTTCCCCTTCTTGTGTCACACAATTTTAAGTTATGAAACGCTTTCTTGTTGTTTTAATTCGTACTAGAAGAAGCTTTGTTATTGATTTTACAATCCCATCAAGCAGAATAAAATATGACATGTTCGCATGCTTGAATTCTGTAAAATGTCCACTGCTCCACAATAAATTGTCTTTTGGGCATTTCTTCTGTCGCCTTCTATGCTGAACTTTGAAAACAAAACAAAACAGAACAAAAATCGAAAGCAAATAGCATAGCAAAAATTATATTTTCTTCATTGACATAGTTTCATTATTTAAAACGTAATGAAACCAGTACTTAAACTCAGATAAAACAGAACGGAATGCCATTCCTAGAATTTGTGACGGTATTGCCTCCCCTGCTTTGCAGCAGTTGTCCAACAGTGGCCAAAACTCAAGAGTATCTAATATGGCTTTCAAAGGTGTCTACTTTCGCACAAGATTACTCTTGGCAGAGATGTAGATAGAAGGGTAATGACACTTCTATCCCAAAGGGAGTATTCACAAGATATTCAGATAGCGAAAACAATGCTGCTTTGGCTTAGCACGTTAATTCTAGAATTTGCCACCACTTTTGTGAAGAATTAAGCATTGATAAATTTTAGCTCGCTAAGCCCCCACCTCTGATTTACTCAGTGGAATTCTTATTATTCTGGTATAGATCTCTTTACATTTCCACTGAGTGAAAAGTGTTCACAATATAAATTGAATGTTTTCATTTATGTTTACACTAATTTGAAAAGTTTGAAACTTCCATTAATTTTAAAGTGCATATGTTACCATCGACATTTACAATGGTTTGAAACTGTAAGCATTATAATTAAAATGTACATCATTTCTTTCATCTTTCCCTCCCTGCACCATATGGAACCTGGGACTACTTTATGCTTTTAGTTCTCTTTAAGAAACTAGCAATAAAGCAATCACCAGCCCGTGCAGTGGTGGTTCATGAAATCATCATTCTATACGCTGAGGTTGCCAGCCTCAAATGACTAGGACATACACTAGCGATCTTCACATATTAAAATTCACATGGCCATATACATATATATGTTAGTTCACATGTTATTAATAAAATATAGAATGTAAAATCCCAACTTACGCCAATCCAGGCTCACAGACTTTTGCTCAGATGAATAAAAGAGACTTGATTCGGCCTCTTTCACGCGTCTGGGGTGTCGTTTCTTTAGTAAGATAATTCCCTCTTTGACTTAGTGTGTTTCAGTTTCCTCATATATTCCGGTTTTCCTTATTTAAAATGTTAGAGATTTCCTGGGCTGAATTGTAAGTCCTGATGAATACTCCAATAAAAGGTGTCCGGTCTGATAAATGGAAATTCTGACTTCTAACTACTGGCAAGTGTGGTGTCTTAGGCAGCGTGAATCTCACAGTCAAGTAGACTGACTGAAGCGTCAGGTTATATTCACTGTCCTCCCCCGCTCTGTTTGTTATGGAACTCAAATGATCAGCCAATCTGATTTGAATATTTTGCATGACTCATCTAGTGCAAAATTTCAAACATTACTTTTCTGAAAATTGGCTGTAAACATCCGATTGCTTGGCAGACGAGTTCATAGACACATCTGTAAACTGTGTTCAGAAGTAACAAATTATTACTTTATAGAAAGTAATCTCTATGTAACAACGTGTACCGGAAACAATTATGTCAAGCTTGACTGTCTAGAATGTGTCGCACAGTCGATTAATCTCTTATCTGTCGCGCACCCGGGCCTATTCTTAGAAAAGCTGTGCCGCATCAAGCAAAATGTGATTATTATCACCAACAAGGAGTGTCAAAATGATTTGACAATATCAAATATCTGCTACTTAGCAGAGAAAGAAAGGAAGAAAGTGCGACAATTGAAAGCACGCAATAAAATCCGTACCACAAATGTGCCGATTACTGCCGTGGTGAAACAGAGATTAGGAAGAAGAAAGGGTCGCCCCAATCCATTCTGTGACAGAATTATCGGATCAAATATCTTTAGCTTCGGGACAAATACTCATCCTGGCACTGAAAAATTACAATTAAAGGATGCCACAGTATTTACTTCCCTTGCTCAGCAGTGATGATTCAACAACGGCCAAACCTAGAGTATCTATTGAGGATCTTCAAAGGTATCTACCTTCGCACAAGATTACTCTTGGCAGAGTTGTGAATACAAGGATGATGTTACCTCTATCTTGAGGGAAAATTCATAAGATAATTCAGAAATAAATGCTGAATTGGTCTGAGCAATTGTTAACTTTTTATCTGCCAGACACCTTTTATGAAGACATATTATGTATTTTAGCTCGTTCAAGCCCTCAACTGATTTAATTCAGTGAAATATTAATTTAATAGCTCTGTTTAAGTGTATTTTTAAATGATCGAGACATACGGGTGCAGTACACTCAAATGATTAAATATATTTTAAATGTGTATTTATACGGATAAAAAATAAAAAAAATCAATTATATTTAAAAATATAACAACGAATAATTCTTTAAAAACTCATCATAGGTGATGTTATGGTTAGTTACGAGAATTTTCTTCTTGGGAAAGTTCACTTGACAGCTTTTAAGTTTGTACTTAGCTGCCCGTAAGATTGTCGGCTGGTTTCTGCTCCAGCCAATGTTTGGTTCTTTATAGATTGTAGACTGGTTGACTATCGTCACTGGTCAAGTCTGGTGGCTTGAACACGTTCCTCGTAGTATTGTGGAGTAATAGCAACGATGGTCTAGCGTCTGTTAAGATCCGTCTGCTGTAGGCGTCTAGCTCTGACTAAAGGCCACTTATACCACTCACTTGTTCCACAGATAGTATAACCAATTGGTACCATCGGCTAGTATCATGAAATGAGAGAGAAACAAATACCCTCCTCAGTATTGGTTTCTTGACACAAAATCATATTTCCCCCCCCCCCCCCTTTTTTTTTTAAAAATCCCACCGTCCCATCTGCCTCAGAAATTTACTCTCTCTGAGCATTAATCCCAATGAGCGGAAAACATCCATTACATTTATATTGAACATGTTTCCATTTACATATGCACTGGGTACAAATGTTAATATAATAAGTATGTACATTATTTAGGTGATCATCCACACCCTGCTCAACATGGGACTTGGGACTACCTCTGCTTTTGGTTCTCTATGAGAAACCCGCATAAAGCAGTCACCAGCTCTTGCGGTGGTGCTTCGTGAAATCATCGTTCTATATGCTGAGATTGCCAGCCTCGTATGACTTGGACATCCACTAGCAAGTTTCACATGTTAATAAACGCAAAATATAGAATTTAAAGATGTACAATTTATCACAAATTTCTTTGGGAATACAGGCTGACTTCTGGCACAGAGAAATAGTTAAGACAACTTATTTTAGATGCGTTGTCTGGGGTATTACTTTGCAAATAGGTTCCCTATATAACTTAGTGTTCAGGTTCCTAGGATTCCAGGCTTTCCGTATTAATTAAATTAGAGTTTTCCTGGTATACAAGTCCACAAGATGCTCAGACACGTTGCCCAGTCCTTTAAAGTGGAATCCTGATTCTATTCCTTACTCTGGCTTGTCTAGTTGTCTTCTTGACGAGTTGAATTTCACAGTGCCCTAGACTGGCAAAAGTACCAGATTATATTGCAACTTTCGGCCCACGCACATTGTTGTTACTATTTGACAAGGTTCCAATCAGGAATGTAGTAATTTTACATTTAAAATGTAATTCAATAGCCTTCAACTATGCATGTAATGATATTGGTATCCCAACACTTCCTCGTGAAATTTTACTGCGTGTCACATAAGATGTGGATTTCAAAAGTCACTTTCCATATAAGGTAGTGTGGTTCTTATCAGTGTTATCACATTTACAAGTTCACTCTTCAAATGTCTCGCCAGATTGATATTATCTGTAATTATCATTACAGATAACTTCGAGGGAAGTGATTGCGTCACTAATCAGACACTCCTAGTCGCTTGTATGAACACTGAAGCGACACTCCCCGATTGACTAGTCTGTACGGAAATGGTTGCGCAATCGTAAACAAACAATTCACGCCTGAAGTCAATCTGGTGCAATCACTTAAGCGATTACAATTAATCCTTAAGGATGGTCAATGACGCCTTAATCTGACTGTGGTGAAGTGGGATGTTATAAATATTTATAGGGGACTTAGTGTACTGACTGAGATCAGCTGTGAAGGTATCTATATCTATTAAAAGTAGTGTATTATAGATAACCTTACTTGCTACCACATATCTCTTATCTCAGTCAGAATTATTCTGGAATAGTGTGATGCTACGTTATGTGTCTAGGGTATGTGTATGGTGAAGTGTAAGTCACAACAACAGACAGATAAACAATTTAATTTAATCCACTACTCTTAACAACACTGTGACACTCACATACATATAACACTCTATGAGAATATCTTAAAGAAGTCACTAGTAACGTTTCAAATAACAATATGTATTCATTACTGGCATGAATGAATATGTGTCCTGATTCAACTACAAGGGAACCAGGAATCACAATCAATTTAAATTACAAGTTATGTACAGAATGTATTTAATATGAATATTGTAGTGACATATATTATTACAAATGTTCTATGTGTGTCAGTTTTGTAGTAGTAAAATGAGGTAATACTGGTTTTGTTTTGTTCAAGCTCTGTTGGTATTTGTCATCATGACTTCAATAGTTTGTCTTTAGGGACCAGTATTGGAGATGTTCACAGTTCCTGATTTTAAGACAAGTAAATTCCCCTTTGAATAGTATTTTTATAAAGTTATTTCAAGATGAGGGGACATAATGTTGAGCTCAGCTGGCCAACTCTGCTTATCTTGAGTGATGGCGGCAGGAAAGGACTCCTCTGCTCGAATTCTCCTCTGGGCTCAGGAGACACCTCACTGATAGCTAAAAAGACCAAGGAGTATGCTGTCCGACTCTGGATTCAGCAAATCTCTGACCAGGTGCTGCTCAGTACCATCAAGACCACTGTCCCTGAAATCAAGAAGGATGTACCTTCTACTTCATAACTAATTTATATTCTCTTTTACACTGATCACAATACAGCACAAACATTGCGTTCAGAGCGTTAGGCCAACAGTCAGCTTCATTTGAAATACTTTATTCCAGTATTACCCTTCTTAATGGTTACTACGCCTCTGCACTTCCAGCATTATTTCTTTCTAGTCAATCATCCAGGTGTCAGTGTACTGTTTGGCCATTCCATGCCGTTTTACTTCTCTCCGACACCCTCTGTTCAGGCTGGAGCATTTTAGGCTTACCTCACGTTTGCCACTGAACTACACATATATATACAGGCATAAATCAACAATTCACATTCAATTTTCATTAAAAGATATTAAATGGTTCAAGCTTACCACAATTCATACGAATAAACACAGATACGTTGATTAGCAATGAATTCTGGCACAAACTGGCACAAATTCCTATCTGCTTATGTTCCAGGCTTTTATTTTACACAAATATGAGCTGGCTTCAACGCACTGATGCTTTATCAAGCTTCTTTAAACAAGTGGTCTCGAACTAACGCTCCCAAGTGTGTATATCAGCGAGACTGGCCAATGAGCCACGTTTCGACAAGTGTTTGAAAAAATGTTACCTTTTCCCGTCTCCCCTAACAACCAAGATAGTATTTATAGCCCGACCAATCGTGGTTAGGCTTTCATTTGTTGCGCTCCAATCAATTTGGAGTTTACATGGTAGGCTATTTCTGTAACGTAAATTTTTTTTCAAACACGTTACAAAAAAATCTTATGAGCAGAAATGATTTTATGCTGTCAGGCACCCCCAATATTTTATTTTGGGTATAATTTATTAATTCCTGGACTATTTGCGTAACGTTTTACATATTATTTGTCAGCAAGCCCTAAGGAACCCAAAAATACTAATTTAAAGGAGCTAAGTGGCTGCGTTCAAAATATGCAATTTCTTCTACCTCCTGTTTCGAAGATGTGCTGTCTGGGTACTGTTATGTTTTCAACCGTAAACCCATCTAATGTTATCTTTTCTAATAAGAGTCTGTTATGATTTATAAACCTAACTCTGGGAAAGGGTAGTGTATTTTATCACTGTCCGTCTGAAAAAGTTAGTGCTTGTAGACTTACACGTGTGATGCCAGCATTTGTATATCGCGCGTCGCGTGTTGCATGCGTTCCTGATTTTCAGCCCTCCCCTCTCGCTATCCTTTTGTCCATCTGTTCGTTCGTTTTGGTAACGTAATGTAATTAATGTTAGGATTAATTTAGGTCATTACGCAGTACGTCTCAATGCTTTTCCAAGAAATACAGCACACGTTTCATTGAAGAAAGCGGGTAATAATACAGTAAGCTTTTATATCAACGTGAAAGCGTTACAATTTGCAGACGAAGCAGAAAACAAGGGGGATTTCGAGTACATTCCTTGTGACAGCACTGTCATTTTACCATTGCTCTTCTCTTTATTAATTTTATTTGTTAGGCTTCATATTTACCTAATAATTTATATATGTGGATTAGAATATTTCATGACACCTCCCCTCTTAAAACAGACATTATATGTCAGTCCTTTATTCTATATACACATATAGAAATTTATTATTATTTCTGGGGTTTACGGTGATTCTCATCACACGGATGGCGGCTTAAAAAATCCGCTCCCAGATTGGTTTTTCCAGATATATATTCAATGCTAAAATTATATGGAGCCAGAAGCAAAGACCATCGGAGTAACCTAGAGTCTCATGCTTAGCCTGTGCTAAGAACGATAAAGGTTTGTGGTCAGTTTGCAACTTAAATGCCTTCCCATATAGATAAATATTGAATTTCTTTATTGCCCATATTACTGCAAGACATTCTTTTTCGCTAGTTGAGTAGTTGATTTCAGCTTTATTCAACTTTCTGCTAGCATATGCCACTGGGCTTAATTCCCCATCCAATGCATCTGATTTCTGTAGTAAAGTTGCACCTAACCCAATATTACTTGCATCCGTCCTTACTATGAATTCTTGACTTAAGTCAGGTAATTTCAAAATGGGTTTACTTGTGAGCTTTTCCTTCAATTCTTGGTAAGTCATTTCACATTGTGGTGTCCATGTAATGCGATCTGGAAGTCCTTTACGTGTCAATTCCGTTAAAGGTGCACATATGGAATTAAAGTTTTTGATATACTTCTGGTAGAAACCACATAATGAGACAAAGGATCTCACGTCCTTCTTGGTTTGTGGTCTCGGGGCTTTCTGTAGTTTCTCTAAATTCTTTGGGTCATGGGGTCATGTTTCCCTGATAAACTGTGTGTCCCAAAAATTCCAATTCTTTACATCCAACGCAACATTTGGTTGGTCGGGCTGTTAAATTTGCCTCCCTAAGTCGATCAAACAGCATGTTCAGAGAGTCAATGTGTTCCTCAAATGTTTCTGTTGCTATAAGGATATCATCCATAAAATTTGTTATACAGGGATTATTCAGAGGATCCAATAATTTTCTCATCATTCTAGAGAAGACACTAGGCGCATTCTTCAATCCAAATGGCAATCTATTAAACTCATAGTGTCCTTCTGAGGTACTAAAAGCTAGGTATGGTCTAACCACAGGCTTTACTGGAATCTGATAGTATCCTTTACTCAGATCCACTTTTGAGAAATATTTAGCTTTATTTAGTCTGGCAAACAGCTGATTTGTATCCGGCAATGGATCCACCTGTCCTTCTGTAATAGCATTCAGTCTCCGGTAATCTATACAGAGTCTATGTTCTCCAGAGGGCTTCCTTAAGAGTACAACACCGGAACTATACGAAGACTCACTGTGCGAAATAATTCCTTCCTTCAACAGATAGTCTATCTCTTCCTTCAAAGCTTTCTCCTTAGCAAACGGAATCGAATATGGTTTCATACAGACAGGTGTAGAGTCTATTAGTTTCATATCATATTCCAATAGGTTTGTATGCCCTGGTCGGTCTGTTAACACCTCTGCATGATTATTTAGAACCTGTTGCACTCGCTCTTTCTGAGTTTTCGTTAAATGTGTACTGATTTTCACCTGTGCTGCTGTCTCACAGGGGTGTAATGGATATTCAAATGATGAAAGTGGTTCCTTTTTCATCTCCATGGCGATGGACAAGGTCAACAAGTGTGTCTCTTCCTGATGTTCTCTTTCCAAATATTTCTTCAGGAGATTCACATGATAGATTTTTTTTTCTTTCCCCTTCTTATCTATCTTATAATTTGTTCTAGACACCTTCTCTAGAACTGTATATGGACCCTGCCATCCAATTTGTAACTTATTCTGACTCCCGGGCAAAAGAAGCAGTACCTTCTCTCCCACAGCCAAATTTCTGTCTTTCGCCTTCCTGTTTATAAACAGGCAGCATGTTTCTTCCTGGCTTGTTTCAAATTTTCATTGGCAAGTTTCCAGCCAGTTTTTAACCGAGTGGTCAGCTCATTCACATATTGGTATGAAGATGTAATGTTTTCCTCTGCCTTTTCATCAGTCCACGTTCTTAACAAAGCTACATGTGGACCTTTAATTGTGTGGACCTATTTGTCCATGCACCGGTATGGTCTCTTCCACTCGAAGCTTTATAGTGATGATTTTTCCTCCCAGAATTATCATTCACAAAACGACCGCTACCAATTTTTCTTTTGGGGCTTTCTCCCCTCTTAAAATTCTTGATGAGAGATTTCCTCCCTACATCCTCTTCCTCCAGTTTGTTTAAGTCCGATTGAGGGATTTTCGGCTTATCCTGGGGTAAGACATCCTTTTGCACTCTCCGCATAGTGGCCATTGTAAAACAGTTAAGTGAAGCTTGTCCGTGAAAAGGGGCTTCCCATTCCATTTGGTCCACTTTATCAAATCTATTTCTCTTTTTATTATCAGGCCTAATTTTGCCCCATGGCGTGTCCAGGTCCTGATCCATGTTCCCACTTGTGGGTGTTCCCTCATGTGCTATGCTACACCTTTCTACAAAATTCTCAATGTCCCATCTTGCTTTGGGCCAATAATAATTGTGAGCCACCTTTTGAATGATGGTACCTATCTTCTCATGGTCCCCATCTGGTTTCACATGTAGGCTCCTTATTAAGTCTGTCCTATATCTTTTTGGAAGAACCAGCTGTCCGTGACCATTGGATCTAGCTCCAGTCTTCCTATACATCAACTTGTTTTTCATGTAAAAATCTCCCTTGCCTGGAGTTGTATGACAAGTTGACAATTTTCTGAAACAAGGCTTGAGTGTTTTATCCCCAGCCTGTGCCTTCCTCATCTCTTCTGGAGTGGTATCTAACATAATATCCTCCTCCTGTCTTGAGGTCGACCTGACCTGAAGGGTTGCCATATACACAGGTTTCCTTCTGCAACGGTCAGTGTCATGATTGTCCATCTGACAATTCTTACACCACCTTTTTTCCTTGGTTGAAAGATTTTCTTTCATCATATTTCCTTTCATCGAATTGTGGGAATTTATTTTTATTGTCATACCGTGGCCTATCAAATTGGTGCTTACCTTTATTTTGATCCTTAGGATCAAATTTATTAAAGTTCTGTGGTGCCCTAAAGTTATCCACCTGTTTCTTTTTATTACCTGTTACCTCTGCTTGAGCTGCTTGATACCTTTCAGCAACATTTAGCAACTCACCCAGCCTCTCTGCACCTTGTTCCATGAGAAACTTTCTCAGGTCTGGAGCCATGGACTCTCTTAGTTGCTCTATAAGGACCATTTCCTTAAGATCTTGGGTTTTCCCCAGAGAAGTCCATTTCTCCACGTATGTCTCTATTCGTGCAGAGAACTGGTGATAGGTTTCACCTGACAGTAGTTTAGCATTCCTAAATTTTTTCCTATAAAATTCTGCATTCTTTTCATATCTTAACAAAAGAGCCTGCTTTAGCATGTCATAATTTTCCTGACCACCTCTGCTCATTTTTGCAAAAACTTCATAAGCTGCCCCACGAAGTCCCTGAGATAACTTTAAGCTCCACCTTTCTCTCTCTAACCCATACGTGGTAGCTAATAGTTCATACCTATTTAGGTAGCTCTCAATATCATCGTCTTTCTCAACAAAATGATCTAAATGAAATTTCATAGCTGAGGTTGAGGCTCCCTGAGTAACCGTAGCATCAGAGGCAAAGGGACTGGCACCATTTTCAGGAGCATGGCCTTGAAACTCAAACTCCCTTAGTCGTAACTCATGTTCCCTTTGTAATCTTTTATCTTCTGCTTCCCTTTCTGCAGCTAATTTCCTCTCTTCCCTTTCTGCAGCTAATTTCTTCTCTTCCCTTTCTGCAGCTAATTTCTTCTCTTCCCTTTCTGCAGCTAATTTCTTCTCTTCTCTTTCTGCAGCTAATTTCTTCTCTTCTCTTTCTTTTCTTTGTCAGCCTCAATCTGCAACCTCTTAGTCTCAGCCTCAGCTTCAAATTGTAACTTCTTAATTTCCCTTTCAGCCTCTAACCTTCTTTCGGCTTCTTTTTCTAATCTTCTTTCTTCGCGTTCAATAAATTTGTCACATTCCGTTGTGACATAGGCAACCATAACTTGCCCATCTAATCCTAACTCTTTTGCAGTCTGAACCGCAGCAGATCGAAATTTGGCCAGGTCCGCCATTGTCTATCAGGTAAATTTTTATAATGTCTACCCAACAATTCAATTCTAACTATATATCTAATGGACAACACAGGCACCGTGAGCTCAACCTTATTTAATTCCACCCAAGGATACCTTTTAATTCTTATATTCCCTGAAGTGAATTACCCCCAATATTTTTAATAGGGAAAGATTCAAAATCCCAAGAGCGAGACCCCAATATATGTGGTGAAGTGGGATGTTATAAATATTTATAGGGGACTTAGTGTACTGACTGAGATCAGCTGTGAAGGTATCTATATCTATTAAAAGTAGTGTATTATAGATAACCTTACTTGCTACCACATATCTCTTATCTCAGTCAGAATTATTCTGGAATAGTGTGATGCTACGTTATGTGTCTAGGGTATGTGTATGGTGAAGTGTAAGTCACAACAACAGACAGATAAACAATTTAATTTAATCCACTACTCTTAACAACACTGTGACACTCACATACATATAACACTCTATGAGAATATCTTAAAGAAGTCACTAGTAACGTTTCAAATAACAATATGTATTCATTACTGGCATGAATGAATATGTGTCCTGATTCAACTACAAGGGAACCAGGAATCACAATCAATTTAAATTACAAGTTATGTACAGAATGTATTTAATATGAATATTGTAGTGACATATATTATTACAAATGTTCTATGTGTGTCAGTTTTGTAGTAGTAAAATGAGGTAATACTGGTTTTGTTTTGTTCAAGCTCTGTTGGTATTTGTCATCATGACTTCAATAGTTTGTCTTTAGGGACCAGTATTGGAGATGTTCACAGTTCCTGATTTTAAGACAAGTAAATTCCCCTTTGAATAGTATTTTTATAAAGTTATTTCAAGATGAGGGGACATAATGTTGAGCTCAGCTGGCCAACTCTGCTTATCTTGAGTGATGGCGGCAGGAAAGGACTCCTCTGCTCGAATTCTCCTCTGGGCTCAGGAGACACCTCACTGATAGCTAAAAAGACCAAGGAGTATGCTGTCCGACTCTGGATTCAGCAAATCTCTGACCAGGTGCTGCTCAGTACCATCAAGACCACTGTCCCTGAAATCAAGAAGGATGTACCTTCTACTTCATAACTAATTTATATTCTCTTTTACACTGATCACAATACAGCACAAACATTGCGTTCAGAGCGTTAGGCCAACAGTCAGCTTCATTTGAAATACTTTATTCCAGTATTACCCTTCTTAATGGTTACTACGCCTCTGCACTTCCAGCATTATTTCTTTCTAGTCAATCATCCAGGTGTCAGTGTACTGTTTGGCCATTCCATGCCGTTTTACTTCTCTCCGACACCCTCCGTTCAGGCTGGAGCATTTTAGGCTTTACCTCACGTTTGCCACTGAACTACACATATATATACAGGCATAAATCAACAATTCACATTCAATTTTCATTAAAAGATATTAAATGGTTCAAGCTTACCACAATTCATACGAATAACACAGATACGTTGATTAGCAATGAATTCTGGCACAAACTGGCACAAATTCCTATCTGCTTATGTTCCAGGCTTTTATTTTACACAAATATGAGCTGGCTTCAACGCACTGATGCTTTATCAAGCTTCTTTAAACAAGTGGTCTCGAACTAACGCTCCCAAGTGTGTATATCAGCGAGACTGGCCAATGAGCCACGTTTCGACAAGTGTTTGAAAAAATGTTACCTTTTCCCGTCTCCCCTAACAACCAAGATAGTATTTATAGCCCGACCAATCGTGGTTAGGCTTTCATTTGTTGCGCTCCAATCAATTTGAAGTTTACATGGTAGGCTATTTCTGTAACGTAAATTTTTTCCAAACACGTTAAAAAAAAATCTTATGAGCAGAAATGATTTTATGCTGTCAGGCACCCCCAATATTTTATTTTGGGTATAATTTATTAATTCCTGGACTATTTGCGTAACGTTTTACATATTATTTGTCAGCAAGCCCTAAGGAACCCAAAAATACTAATTTAAAGGAGCTACGTGGCTGCGTTCAAAATATGCAATTTCTTCTACCTCCTGTTTTGAGGATGTGCTGTCTGGGTACTGTTATGTGTTCAAACGTAAACCCATCTATTGTTATCTTTTCTAATAAGAGTCTGTTATGATTTATAAACCTAACTCTGGGAAAGGGTAGTGTATTTTATCACTGTCCGTCTGAAAAAAGTTAGTGCTTGTAGACTTACACGCGTGATGCCAGCATTTGTATATCGCGCGTCGCGTGTTGCATGCGTTCCTGATTTTCAGCCCTCCCCTCTCGCTATCCTTTTGTCCATCTGTTCGTTCGTTTTGGTAACGTAATGTAATTAATGTTAGGATTAATTTAGGTCATTACGCAGTACGTCTCAATGCTTTTCCAAGAAATACAGCACACGTTTCATTGAAGAAAGCGGGTAATAATACAGTAAGCTTTTATATCAACGTGAAAGCGTTACAATTTGCAGACGAAGCAGAAAACAAGGGGGATTTCGAGTACATTCCTTGTGACAGCACTGTCATTTTACCATTGCTCTTCTCTTTATTAATTTTATTTGTTAGGCTTCATATTTACCTAATAATTTATATATGTGGATTAGAATATTTCATGACACTGACACGAACTTAAGTGTGAAAATGTAAAGTGACTGGGGCACAGATTTATGTGCTCCAAAAATGAGAAATAAATACATAATATGAGAGAGAGAGAGAGAGAGAGAGAGAGAGAGAGAGAGAGAGAGAGAGAGAGAGAGAGAGAGAGAGAGAGAGAGAGAGAGAGAGAGAGAAATACGCAAAAGTGAACAACCAATTATGTGACAAAAGAAAAGCTTTTTAAAGCTCAGCTTTTATTATTGTTATTAACTGCAATAAAAAGATAAAATAATCGTTTCATACATTCTATACTGCCTAGGATAAAAGTGAATGGGTCAATTATCATTAATCTATGCGTCATATCGTTCACAAATTATTTTAACACGATATAATGATAACCGAAACATTTGTTTTAAAGATGTCAAAGCATATTGATCAACGCACCATTCGACTCGTCACTCCTTCCTTCACGTACGAGGGGCGTTCAGAAAGTAATGCACCACATCGTTTTTCTCAGCTAATAATAAAGATAGAAGCATGAAATTTTGCACACTTCAAATATGATATGTGCCAATTGTGTGCACCAAATTGCACTGCAACCGGCCAAATAATACGGCTGCCCTAAACCGTTGAAATGGAGCGTGTTTGCAACTTGCGTTATAAGCAGCGAATTGTGATAGAATTTCTCGTTGCAGAGAAGGAAACTGTTGTGAACATTCACAAGCGTCTATGTGATGTGTATGGAAGTTTTGCAGTCGACAGGAGTACAGTCAGTCGCTGGGTTCAGAGAATCAAAGAATCAGGAAGTGAAGATACGGAGCTGCTTGATCGGCGCGCTGTGGACGTCCTGCCACAGCCACCAACGCAGAAATGTTGAAATGCGCTGAGGGCATTATTCTTACTGATAGGCGAATCACTACTCAACAATTGGCCTTACAGCTGTCAGTCAGCATTGGTAGTGCAAATGCAGTTATAAAAACTCTCGGATTTTCTAAGGTTTGCGCAAGATGGGTTCCTCGAAGCCTCACAAACGACCACCGATTGCAAAGGAAAGCAATTTCTTCTGAATTGTTGGAGTGTTTCAATGCTGATGGAGAGAACTTTTTGGCTAAGATCGATACAGGTGACGAAACCTGGGCACATCATTTTGAACCTGAGACAAAAAGACAGTCAACGGAGTGGCATCATCCGCAATCACCACGAAGAAAGAAATTCAAGACAATTCCTTCAGCTGGAAAGGTCATGATCACTGTCTTTTGGGACATTGAAGGTGTGATTCTTGTGGACGTTATGCCAAGAGGAGAGACAATCAATTCGCAAGCTTACATTAAGACATTGAAAAAACTCAATCAACGTTTTTGCAGAGTTCGGCGGCACAAGAATCCAACAGACCTGCTTCTCCTTCATGACAATACGCGACTTCACACAAGTCTGGCAACACGGGAAGCAATTACCAAATTGGGTTGGACTGTATTATCCCATCCACCCTATAGTCCCGATTTGGCACCCTCTGATTTTCATCTATTTGGTCCACTTAAAGATGCACTTCGTGGGACAAGTTTTGAAGATGATGAAGGAGTGATTCGTGCAGCGAAGAAATGGCTACATGATCAAGACAAAATCTGGTACGGGCTAGGAATACATGCACTTGTTTCGCGCTGGCATAAAGCCGTACAAGTTGATGGGGATTATGTTGAATAATACCGATGTTTATATGACATATCCATGTATATTGTGTATAAATTTCATGCTGTTTGAATAAACAGCACCTGAGAAAAACGATGTGGTGCATTACTTTCTGAACGCCCCTCGTACATGCCATACTTGTCAAAAGGCGAATATTTTCACTGTATTCTAGTTGTCAGTTGGATGTAATGGTTTGTCCTTGCTTGCATTTTGCTATTTTAATGATTGCCTCCGTGTTAGCATTGCTTTGCGTGTGTTTCACAGAACGCAGCTTGATCAACTAATCGTGACGGCAGTAGCATAAAGAACGGCAGCTCTCAAGACGGTTATATTGCCTTAAATTGTCATCAGTATAGAAGTAAATAACAGTCATTTCCGTGCGATTGCATGTAGTTATAGAAGTATTTCCTACGCCGATTCTAAGTCAATGAAAATCTACATTGAGCATCGCTTTAAAATATGTCTTTAAAATCTGTTTTAAAATTCGCCGAAATATAAGCCTTCAATCTTCCACGCCAGTAATAACTTGATCTAAAAGTAGAATTTTCTTCATCAAGATGCACAAGCGAGAGAAACGGCAAGACAGATTTAAGGCAGCAGCTTAATAACTGACTAATGTGGCTCAGGTGCTTCTAAGTGACAGCTGATAAATGACATGTCCACGTAGCAGCATTATTACAATTTATCCTTTTCGGTATATTTTAGCTGCACATGCATCAGTCGGCAGTTTCACCAACATCAGACGAACATAGAACCGGCTTGTTATCGCTCATTCTTCAAATACCAGCTAAGAAAAAAATTTGACAACACGTTCCTTTATGAAAATGCAGGAAAATGACTGAAGACTTCGGTTAATCAGCTCTTTATAATATCTGCTTGTAGGCTCCTAAGTGTCATCTAATTTAGATTCAATACGTCATCTGAGGAAATCATTGCTCAGATTATTGCTACATGTGAAGGTTATTCTTATTTACATCATTACCATTAATGATAATCAGGAAATCGCTCTTTTTGGTATCAGTCATTTACTTACAACATTGCTTTGAGTGTTCAGAAATATATTCCATTTTCGAGCTGTTTGGCCTAAAAATATTTTACTCTTAGATTGCTTTTTTGTCTGTAACAAGTCTGTCATAGTCTCTTTATGTCTTTATTCGTTGAAACCAAACGGTAATTCCTGATGCGCCGTAGTCAAAATTAATGCTAACTTAGTCTCGTCACTAGAAATATATTTCTCAAATAAAAAACACGAAATCTAGTGGAAACATCAACAACGTGGGAATTAACATCTACAAGATAAACTATAATAAAAAGACAAGCCCAAAAATGAAGATGTGAGAATGACAAGAATTGACTACAGTAAGATAAGAGCGGGTCATCGATGATAGTAAACTAGAAAAAAAATTGAAGTTAAAAAATCTGAGAACAATGCAACATGCATCCGGAAAAGAATGTCTGAACAAACAGGCAATGAAGAGTTGAATTGAGAAAAGACAAAATATAAAATAACTATAGTGATCTATGAACAAGAGAATTTGGCATCAAACGTTAAGACAAGCATGAGTGAACGTATGAGAGGATGCAGTCTTCGCGTTACGGGTACAGTTGGAATACAAGGATGGAAAAGAACATAAAACCTTACCTGGCAACGGCTGTTACTTCTTTTGGCATTATTGATTCGCTTTAACAATTTAATCTTTATCTTGAACAATGAGCGTGTCACAAATAAAAGTGGTCACTGGAGAACGGGTAGTCTTCTGCCAAAACGATTATCTCGGGGATTTAACAATTGTTACGCCTGCTGGGAAACAGCTCCGTTTAAGTCTTTTAAACTGTGACCCCTTTGCGATGTTAACCTTCTTGTGACGAGGCACGTAACATTCAATCGTAGATAGAGCCCTTCTGTTATATCATTGTACAACTGCCAGTCAAAAACAGAAAACTCTGCGTCTGAATTATGTGGAAACTTTGATAAGTACAAGGCCCTGAAAAGGTCTACTAGTGTCTATCAGATAGCATAAATTACGGCTAGTCTTAAAAAGGCCCCTGGATCATTGGGTAACAATAATAGAAGTGGACACTTAAAACATTTCTTTTACTTAAGAGTAATACCCGCATTGCGCTCATAATTCATTCTTAGAAAAAGAGTGCTAAACGAAACAGCGCTATGCGGGATCGTTATAACGTAGAATAAATGGAAATTCGATCCTGATAGATTATTTTTTAACCTTGGGTATAAAACAGTATGTATATGATTATTACTGGGTGTAGTACACTTACTAATATAACTATACTGAATGATGTATCATGGAAAGTCATTACACCAATAAAGCAGTGGTATATCAGAACAGCATCGGTATGCTACATCTTAGACGAGGGACTGGTTTGTGGGTCTTCCTCGAACGTTGGTTTCTTTTTGAAATAAGCGTGGAGAGTTGATTGTAATTTCTTAACTGTGGTGAGGTTTCTCGGTATTTCCTTACAGGGCCACCTTCGTTGCTTAAAACTGTATGGTTGTCGTTGCAGAAGCTTTTTATCATTGTCTGCATTGTTTGATAATTCGTTGACGAAGCCAGGTTCAAAGAAGCACATGGCGCTTACCAGATTCCAACCGCCTCAACAATTGCAATTCTACATCAAAGCAAATGGTTTTTTTCTCGACGTTAAATGCACTACCAGCTCTTGAAGTTGCAGGCTGTTTTGCAGCCATGGTGGGTGTGATGAGATCAGTGATACAAATAAATCAAAATCTCATTAATAGTTAACTAAAGAGTCAAAAAGTAGAAGTAAAACTAAATAAAGCCCGTGTTTATTGCCCGACATCATCACCGATGCCGCGAGGCTAGCCGTATGTTAAAAAGTGTTCGCGCTAGAGAAAAAATGAAAGCCTATCCTACACAAGCCCGCGCTTTCGTCACTCCGTCTTGGGAAGAATAAATTAACATGAAACAGTTTGCGCGATGCAAATACTTCTTTCATTCATTGGAGCGACAGACGAAATAGACAAAAGGGGGAGGGTAATCGAGTGAGAGAAAAATTAACTACGGTAGTGTATTGTATCTAGACGCATAATAACCTTGAGTTTGAAAATTTGCACTTTGGCGTGAGAAAAGTCACTCCGTGTTACCCCGCCACTTCGTTAAACTAGACATCTTTTTGCATTGGCATAACTAAGGCAGACTGACCAATAGACTACGAGACTCATAGTATGTTTGGGGTTTTGTTTTTGCTTTTCAAAAATAAATTCAAAATTTGGTAGTCGCCTGATTTCATTGGCCAGCCAAAGATATTAGCAAAAGCTTAGAAGGCTCGTGGCCATTTGTATAGAAAATTTTCTGTATCCAAGTACGATGAGAACAGAAGTGTTAATTGTAAAATAAATAAATAAAATTAACAGTCTGAACAGCGGCAGAGAAACTGAGGCCATATTCGCCAGTCATCGTCACTTGTGTTATATTTCATTAAATTTGTGGGTTTTGTTTCCTGTTACCAACCGGTGACAGGAAACCTGATGAAAATTTGTGAAGACCAACAGTCTCTACTGAAAGTTTATATTGTCGTCAATTAACCAGAAGGAGCTTCTGTGTGTTGACATATTCTCTGCTGAGCAGTGTTGGACATTTTCATCTACATAACAAGAAAAAATGTGATGTGCTATTAGCCGGGACATCTGACAGTTCATCTGAATAAAGTGTTTTTCCCAAAAATTAACTTTACAGATAGGGGGCATGATGATAACAACAGCTCCTCCTATAATGACTTTCACTAGTATGTACTAACAAACAGTCTGTGAATACACCTACAGGAACAATATATTATTATTATTCTTATTGGACAAAGAGTCCCATTTTAGTTAATCATTTGGTGTAAAGTATATTTTCCTCATTTTCAAAGACCTGTCCAAAAGAGATGGCAGGACAGGCAGATTAAAATTGTCCCAAAAAAATCATATTTAAAGAAAAACTTAAACCACAGACTTATTACCTTACTATTAGTGTGTAGTAGTATCTTGTTTTGATGTATCATCATTTCATTGCATTCCCTAGACACTAGCAACATCAAACACCACACACTAGAAATAAAATACAGCACCGTGTGAGAGCTAGAGAGGTAGCGTTAGGTACCCTGACACTCATCATCATCTTCATCAACTATTAGAATCAGGGTCTTACATAGCTTGACCTCACACGGTTGACACATACACTACAATCTTTCTTTCTTATAACATCATAACCTCTCCAGCAAATTACACTTGCTTCATATATTAGGGGCTCGTCTGGGATATTTTTAAATTTGTATAATATTACTACATATATTGGGGTCCTGTTCTGGGATTTAGCATTAACATCATTTCTAATTTACCCAGGGAATCCCCATTATAAATATTGCCCAAGATTTGGGACATTGATGAATTATCAGAGCCTGGAATAATTTAGATTTGTACTTATTTTAGAAATTGAGTTAGAACATTTTAGAATTGATCAGATGGCAGACTTGGCAAAGTTTCGATCTGCTGCTGTGCAGACTGCCAGAGAGATGGGCATGGATGGGCCAGAGCTGGTCCAGTATGTAACCTCAGAGTGTGACAAATATATTGATAGAGAAGATAGGAAGTTAGCCGCAGAAAGGAAATTAGAGTTAGATAGATTAGTTGAAGAAAAGAAATTAGAAGCAGATAAAGAAATTAAACGGTTACAAATTGAGGCTGATAGGGATGCTGAAATTAAGAGACTCCAATTTAAAAAGGAGAAGGAGGCTAGGGCAATTGAGGCTGAAGAAAAACGACTGCAAAGGGAAGCAGAAGATAAAAGATTGGCTGCCGAAAGGGAAGCAGAAGATAAACGACAGCAAAGAGAAGCAGAAGATAAGAGATTACAGAGGGAGCACGAGTTACGACTAAGGGAGTTAGAGTTGCAACGCCATGCTCCTGAAAATGGTCACAGCGCCTCTACCTCTGTTGCTACTGCCAGTCAGGGGGCCTCTAACTCAGCCATGGGGTTCCATTTAGATCATTTTGTTGAAAGGGATGATGACATAGAATCATTTTTAAATAGATTCGAGGTACTAGCTACAACTTATGGGTTGGAAAAAGAAAGGTGGAGTTTGAAGGTATCACAGAGTCTTAGGGGAACAGCTTATGAAGTCTTTGCAAAAATGAGCAGGGACGATCAAGACAATTATGACTTGTTAAAGATGGCTCTGTTGATTAGATACGAGAAAAATGGTGAGTTTTATAGAAAAAGGTTTAGAAATGCCAAACTTTTGTCTAGGGAGACATACCACCAATTCTCTGCCAGATTGGAAACCTATTTGGAGAAATGGACTGCTCTGGGGAAAACCCAAGATCTTAAAGAGATGATCATGATAGAGCAATTAAGAGAGTCCATGGCTCCAGACCTGAGAAAGTTTCTCATGGAACAAGGTGCAGAGAGTTTGGGTGAGGTACTTAATGTCGCTGAGAGGTATCAGGCGGCCCAGGCAGAAGTAGCTGGCGCAAGAAAGAAACATATAGATAACAATAAGGCCCCACAAAACTAAAAAATATTTGACAATAGAGATCAGGGTAACCGAGGTAAGCCCAACTTTGATAGGCAACGATATGACCATAGAGATAGAAACCCACAGTTCAATGACCGGAAATTCAATGAAAGAAAACCTTTCAACCAAGGAAAGATGTGGTGTAAATGGTGTAAGAGGGACACTCATGACACCAAAGTTTGTAACAGGAAACCTCCTTCCTTCGCTGCAATGAAAACGGGGAACAAGGGATTAAAGGCAAAACCTACTGAACAGCAGGAACCTTATCACTCCCCAGTGTGTGAGGATGTTGTATGTAATGGTGTCACCATACGATGCCTATATGATACTGGTTTAGATTTTGATTCAGTCGTGAGCTCTCACCTGGTGCACGCAAATCAATACACCCCAGAAACAGTGGAAATCCAAGCGGCAACTAAGGACGTAACAACCATGACACTTCCCATCGCAAGGATAACTGTGAAAACTCGCTATGTGGAAGGAGTAATCAAAGCAGCAGTGATAAACGAACCCATCTACCCTCTGATATTGGGGTGTCGTTACATCTTCTTGGGGAATCCCAAGAGACCTGTGTTTATGGCCACAGTGCAGACCAGGTCACAGTCGAAGAAGGAAGAAGATGAACCTATAAATACTCATCCAGAGGAGATGAGGAAGGCACAGGCTGAAGATAGGTCACTGAAGCCGTGTTTTAAGAAACTCCCAAAATGCCATACCCCTCCTAATAAAGGAGAATTTTATATGAAGAATAAACTCATATATAGGAAGGCTGGAACTGGATCCAATGGTCATGGACAGCTGGTACTTCCCACCTCGTATAGGGCAGAGGTGCTGAGAGACTTACATATTGGAAGAGATGGTGAACATGAGAAAATAGGTACCATCTGCCAAAGAGTTTCTAAATATTATTATTGACCAGAAGTAAAGATAGTTATTGAGAATTTTGTGGAGGCCTGCGGCCAATTTCACGAGGGAACACCCACACGTGGGAAAAATAATCAGGACCTAGAAACGCCACGGGGCAAACTTAGGCCTGACAATAAAAATAAATATGATAAAGTAGACATAGTGGAATGGGAACCCCCTTTTCACACAAAGTCTTCAATTGAATTTGGTAAAATGGCCAGTATGAGGATTGCGCAAAAAGTGACTTCCACCCAGTCCCACCCGATACTCCCTTGGTCGGAAAAACGGGAACTGGTTGCGCAGGAAAGAGAGCGAAGTTCTCTCACTTTGAATTTGAACCTGAGGGGAGACAACCCCAGAAAAAAAATTGGTAGTGGACGATTTGTGAGTGATGATAAAAGGAAGAAAAGTCCTCACTATAAGGCTTCCAAAGTCAGGGACCCTACAGGTGCCATGAAAAATAAGTTAACAAAATTGAAGGTCCATAAGTAACCTTATTGAGGACGTGGACCGATGAGAAGGCAGAAGAGACTGTTACCTCATCATATCAATATGTGAACGAGCTGACCACTCGTCTTAAAACTGGCTGGAAAATTGCAAATGATAACTTAAGACAAGCCAGGAAGAAACATGCTGCATATTACAATAAGAAAGCGAAGGATAGGGAGCTTGCTGTAGGGGAGAAGGTGCTTCTTCTATTACCCGGCAGCAGCAATAAACTTCAAATCGGATGGCAAGGTCCATATACAGTTTTATAAAAGGTATCCAGAATAAACTATAAGATAGACAAGAAGGGAAAGGAAAAAGTCTATCACGTGAACCTCCTAAAGAAATACCAAGAAAGAAGTAATTTGGAAGGAACACACTTAATGACCTTGGCCATAGCAACCGAAATGAAGAATGATCCTCTCACCTCTTTTGAATATCCACTGAAACCCAGTGAAACGTTTGCACAGGTGAAAATCAGTAATCACCTGACAAAAGGACAGAGGGAGAAGATTCAAAAAGTTCTGGAGAAACATACAGACGTGTTAACGGATAAGCCAGGGCACACAAATTTGTTGGAATATGATATGAAACTACTAGACCCAACACCCATCTGTATGAGGGCCTATTCTATCCCATTCGCAAAAGAAAAAGCTTTGAAAGAGGAGATAGATTATTTGTTACAAGAAGGGATTATTTCTCACAGTGAATCTCCTTATAGCTCTAGTGTGGTTTTGTTGAAAAAACCATCTAGGGAACATAGACTGTGCATAGATTACAGGAAACTGAATGCTGTCACAGAAAGTCAGGTTGATCCATTACCTGATACTAACAACTGTTTGCCAGGCTGAATAAGAAAAAATATTTTTCCAAGGTAGATCTCAGTAAAGGGTATTACCAGATCCCAGTGAAGCCTGAGATTCGACATTATCTGGCGTTTAGCACATCGGAAGGTCATTATGAATTCAACATGTTACCGTTTGGGTTGAAAAATGCGCCGAGTGTGTTTTCCAGAATGATGCGAAAACTGTTGGTACCGCTGAAAAATCCATGCATCTCCAATTTCATGGATGACATTCTTATCGCGACGGAAACATTTGAGGACCATGTTAACTCTTTGAACATGCTGTTTGATAGACTCAGAGAGGCAAACTTGACTGCTAGACCAACGAAATGTTGTATAGGATGTAATTAACTAGAATTCTTGGGAAATACTGTTTATCAGGGTAGCATGACCCCTGACCCCAAAAATCTGGAGAAATTGCAGAGAGCACCCAGACCACAAACCAAGAAAGATGTGCGATCTTTTGTGTCACTTTGTGGTTTTTATCAAAAGTATATTAAAAACTTTAATTCTGTGTGTGCGCCTCTGACAGATTTGACTCGTAAAGGAAAACCAGATAAGATTGAATGGTCGGCACAGTGCGAATTGGCTTATAATGAGTTAAAAGAAAAACTTACTAGCAGGCCTATTTTAAAATTACCTGATTTGATTCAGGAATTCGTGGTAAGAACGGACGCTAGTAATGTGGGCTTGGCGGCCACTTTGTTACAGAGGTCCTTTTCACCAAATGGGGAATTAAACCCAGTCGCTTATGCCAGTCGCAAGTTAAACAGAGCTGAACAAAACTACTCTACAATTTAAAAAGAATGTCATGCATTAGTCTGGGCGATTAAGAAGTTCCAGATCTATTTATATGGTAGAACTTTTGTGGTCCAATCAGATCATCAGCAGTTAGTATTCTTGGCCCAGGCAAAACATGGGAATACCCGTTTGCTAAGGTGGTCTTTACTCATTCAACCATATTCGTTCACCATTGAATATATTACGGGTTCGCAAAATGTTGGGACAGACTTTTTAAGTAGACACCCTCCAGAAGAAACCCAGAATAATCTTATAGAGTAGTTGAGTTAGTTGATCTAATGTGTATCACAGATTTTAAACTAGCACGTGGGTGCATGTTCTTAACAGGGGGGATGTGTGATGAGATCAGTGATACAAATAAATCAAAATCTCATTAATAGTTAACTAAAGAGTCAAAAAGTAGAAGTAAAACTAAATAAAGCCCGTGTTTATTGCCCGACATCATCACCGATGCCGCGAGGCTAGCCGTATGTTAAAAAGTGTTCGCGCTAGAGAAAAAATGAAAGCCTATCCCACAACCGCCCGCGTTTTCGTCACTCCGTCTTGGGAAGAATAAATTAACATGAAACCGTTTGCGCGATGCAAATACTTCTTTCATTCATTGGAGCGACAGACGAAATAGACAAAAGGGGGAGGGTAATCGAGTGAGAGAAAAATTAACTACGGTAGTGTATTGTATCTAGAAGCATAATAATCTTGAGTTTGAAAATTTGCACTATGGCATGAGAAACGTCACTCCGTGTTACCCCGCCACTTCGTTAAACTAGACATTCTTTTTGCATTGGCATAACTAAGGCAGACTGACCAATGGACAACGAGACTCATAGTATGTTTGGGGTTTCCTTTTTGCTTTTCAAAAATAAATTCAAAATTTGGTAGTCGCCTGATTTCATTGGCCAGCCAAATAGATATTAGCAAAAGCTTAGAAGGCTCGTGGCCATTTGTATAGAAAATTTTCTGTATCCAAGTACGATGAGAACAGAAGTGTTAATTGTAAAATAAATAAATAAAATTAACAGTCTGAACAGCGGCAGAGAAACTGAGGCCATATTCGCCAGTCATCGTCACTTGTGTTATATTTCATTGAATTTGTGGGTTTTATTTCCTGTTACCAACCGGTGACAGGAAACCTGATGAAAATTTGTGAAGACCAACAGTCTCTAGTGAAAGTTTATATTGTCGTCAATTAACCAGAAGGAGCTTCTGTGTGTTGACATATTCTCTGCAGAGCAGTGCTGGACATTTTCATCTACATAACAAGAAAAATGTGATGTGCTATTAGCCGGGACATCTGACAGTTCATCTGAATAAAGTGTTTTTCCCAAAAATTAACTTTACAGATAGGGGGCATGATGATAACAACAGCTCCTCCTATAATGACTTTCACTAGTATGTACTAACAAACAGTCTGTGAATACACCTTCAGTCATTGCATTCCCTAGACACTAGCCACATCAAACACCACACACTAGAAATAAAATACAGCACCGTGTGAGATCTAGAGAGGTAGCGTTAGGTACCCTGACACTCATCATCATCTTCATCAACTATTAGAATCAGGGTCTTACATAGCTTGACCTCACACGGTTGACACATACACTACAATCTTTCTTTCTTATAACATCATAACCTCTCCAGAAAATTACACTTGCTACAGTGGGTGAAACCAAATTTAGAAAATTTGCAAACAAGAGAGCCTTTATTTGTTGTGAGCGGCCGAGCGCATAGGTTTGAAGCGCTTTGATTAGCTCAATGAATGTTAGCAATGGTGGACGCTCTCATGAAGTTCTGATAATTGTGACGAGTTTGCAATTGTGGATTTTGTACACTGGGGTCGTCCACACGCAGTGAGGAGGTGGTTCAAAATTGTGGGACTGTTAAGTCATGTTTTCGAGTTGGAGTTTAAGTGTTTGGGATTCTTACGTACGGGTCTGATTTTTTATAGGCACGCTAGTAAGCACGTTTAAAGTTATGAGATGATTTTTTATTTGGGTTCTTTGTGTACTACATTTTTGGAACATAGCTCAGCTGAGTATGTGTTTGTTAGTTCTTTTAAAAATAAAGAAAGTGTTCAAATGTTCTGAGTAGTTGGGGGAGAGATACGGGTGAGCTGGGCTCACATGTCAAGCCGTTAGTTCGCGCTTGAGCAACGATGTACTAGTTGTATTGAGAAACTATAATCTCAGTCATTAGGTATCTGGCAGAGCTTCGAGACGGTTTTTATAGTCTCGCTAGTGTGTCCAGAGTGTGTTTGGATGACAGAGATTTGATATGATTCATATTCCTATAGAGGATATTTGCTAATGCAATGTACAATGAGTTGCTATTTATCCAACCCTTTTTCTGATGGATTTTTCCTGTTATTACCATGTATGATGAGTTGCTGTGTATGCAACCTATTTCTGATGGATTATATTTACTCTCACCATGTATGATGAGTTGCTGTGTATGCAACCAATATCTGACGGAAGATATATATATATATATATATATATATATATATATATATATATATATATATATATATATATATATATATATATATATATATATATATATATATATATATATATATATATATATATATATATATATATATATATATATATATATATATATATATATATATATATTATATTTATTTATATTTATTTATATATTTATATATATTTATATTTATATTTATATTTATATTTATATTTATATTTATATATTTTTATATATTTATATTTATTTATATATTTATATATATTGTCACATAGGTTATGATCATTAAATTGCCTATACCCTCTTCTCTGTTTCTCCAACCCGTATCCTCTATATTTCTTTACATTTTCCTGTATTTTTTTTTTTCGCATCCATTCGTTTGCGAAAAATATTTTCATCCTCATTCCTAACGTTTTCCTGTTTCGTTTCTAATACTAGTAACGCAATTATTGCATAAGACGTGAAGTCCCTGGGCGGACTGACATTAGTGTTAGAACACGTCCCAGCAGACAGCTGTCTACAGTTTTCCCCTGGGACGGTGTTTCTTCGGCTTAGTTTCTGGGCCTGTAGCGTGAAAATTCACTCCGCCAGACATGGCCGGCAGACGGATTGTCTACATTTTGCAGCAATTATGAGAGCTTTCGTCGGAATAGCTCCGGCGGAGTGTGGAAATCGCCCATGCACTGCAGACGGTTGTCTGAGATTTGCAACTGACACGCGCACTCTCGGTCACTGATGGCAGTTACGGCATGCTGATCAGCGTGAGGCGTGAAGTAGTAGAAGTGTCAGTTCATGGGTGTCTTCTAGTTGACGTAAGGTGTTTTACACGTAAAAGGGGAGATTATTTCGTTTGCGAAATAAGTTGGGGCTTTTGTCTAATTTTAAGATATTGGCCCGAGTTTGAAACTAACTTCACTCATTCTCCATTTTACAGTAGACGTGGTCACTTCGTTCGAGAACACTTAAACTTATAAGTGATGTCTCTTAGTTTCGTTGTGATACGTAGTTCTGTTTGAGGTAAAATATTATATCTAGTATATCTAGTATTTTGAGAAATGTGTAAATTGGTTAATCGTTTATTTATTTCCCTAGTTAGATTTGGTGCAGAGCGATTAATTTATAAGTCTGTATTATTTTCTAGTGACGCATACAGTGGAAAGCAGAATAAATTATATTTCTAGCTTAACAAACATGTAGCCATAATGAATTTAATTTAACTGCTAACTACTCAGTCGAGTATATTTTTCTAAACAAACTTATAAATGCTAGATGCATCATGAGTGGTGACGGAAATACGCAGATATTCCTAATTCATGATGAGGGATTTTTTTTTATATAACTTATTTCACGGGAAGCTTTAAATATAAGTCAAGCTGTAGGCTTGCCGTTTAAAATGTAAGTTATAACGAGTACATATTCTGTATATTATATTATATGTTGTTTTTCTTCATTCAGCGAATACTGGGGTAAACCCAACTTGCCGGCGTTTAGTAAAGAGACATACTTGTGAGAAGCATAGACATTTCCTATCTTTAACCACGTGGGTTCTTTTTTCAATGAACACTGGTCTGACAGTGCATGTGCCATCAGAGATAAACAGTAATACCAATCCCACTAACGGTTGCTAAAGACTAATGTTTATACTGGGCTTCTGAGCCAGTTCATATTTCTTCTCAAATTGAAATATACATGCTGCCTGGCGGCGAGAATAAATTTCAAGAAATAACATTAACATTTCCGACATTATCGAAAGAGTTGATAGTGAACCAAGACTATCTGTTGAGAGCAGTTGTCCACTGGTCAACTTTTTCCAAAGTAAGGGAATCCTCGTGTTTTAGACTCTGTGTGCCCGTTTAAAATCGCTTACCCAAAACTGATTCAAGTGACATTAACAGTAAATCTAAAATTTAAACTGGTAAAGTGAACGCTCCCCGAAGACAGTGGAAGAAACCTGTATTTGCAGAGCTGGGATTCGCTTTATCCAAAGAATCCAGATTCACTGTAGAGAAGTGTCCTAAGGTTGCGCCAGACGGTGATCAACATCAAGTTTTTTTAGGTAAGCATGAAAGCCAGGGTACCCGGATGAAAGAACCGAGTGAAAGTGACGGAAGGATGTTCGTTGTTTAATGCACTCACTTTGTAATTTTTCCTTATGAAAGACTTGCTGCTTAATTTCATTGTTCCTTTAGAATAGATACTGCTGTCATAAGACAGTTCTTACCTTCAAGAAAGGGGACAATATTAGACCCTAACCATATGCATCTATAACTCTTTGGGCCATCGTCTGTCATCCTAACGGGGCTGTGGGCTAAACCTAGAGTTAAGATCATAACGGGGCTATCATCCTTGTAGCATTTTCTTGAATTTTATGACTATTTGTATATGTTTTCCTTGATGTATTTTTTTAGGTGTTGTGAGAAGATTTTTTTAGATGATAATAAAAATCTCTCTTGAACTAAATCGGTGCGTTGGTCAGCTCGTTCTAGTATATATATATATATTCATTGTTATAGATTTCCCACGTCTGTGTGTTTAACTGTCGTCACGTGTATGTGCGTGCCCGTGAGTAGATAGAAATATATGTAATATATATATATATCTGTGTTTAGACAGTCTGACGCCTTAAAAGCTGTCGTTGAGGATAGGTGAAAGAGAGATGATATCCTCGATTTTTCAGAGACAGCCTCTATATCACAGTCTATCATCTCACTTGTGGGAAATTCTATTCTTTTTTGTTTTTACTAACTCTCACTGTGTCTAACACCTATTCTAACCTATTCAGAAGGGACCAACCCAAGTCTTAATTCTCCTATCAAAAATCTACGACAAATGTGGTCTCGTCCGAAGGATTTTTGAACTTAGAATAGGAAGACGAGTACGACAAATGTGGACTCGTCTATCTGGATTTTGAACTTAAAGATTCTTTATTCTGAAATAGAGTAAGAGTTTGATGTCTTGTGAGTTGTTATATCTTTAAATAATTTATCCCCTAGACTAACGATCTCTTTACGGGCGTGCTGACCACACAAACTGATAAGTTTTTTCCACAGCATTTTGAATAATATACATTTGAGTTACAGGTGGATTTTGTCGGAATATATGTTAATTGTTGATTTGTAATACTAAACGCTGGTAAAGTGGTGAGTGTATAACATTCACTGGGTACTGAGGCAGAACGGTGTTTGAACTAAGTTAAGGAGTGCGTTTCGGACTCTTTCGTCCAGATTAATTGCCTCCCTTACCCGATCTGACTTCAGGGGCGAACTTATAGTGGATTTTAAAATTAAGGGATTATTTTTCTCTTTAATTTTTGCAATAATTATTTTGTTTCCACTGTAGCAACTTATTTTTCAGAAGTAATCTTTACTACCATTTAGTTGGCGTAGTCGTGTTTGCATTAGGTGCTTTATTGCCGATTAATAGCAGCGATAGTTAGATTTTATTTTGAAGGAGGTATCCCAGGGTTAAGCATATCATCTTTTATTTGGTATTTTCTCGTAAGTGGTCGGAACCAGTGTATCCTTTTTCCTATTTTCTTTCTCCACTAGTCTCAGTAACTGACTTAATATGGCCGAGAGGGCAAAGCTTAGACAACTCCTCAGGGACGAAGCGAGAGAGGAGGGACTGGAAGGAGAGGAATCGAAAGCGTTTGTCAGAGACGAACTTGAGAGATATGATGCGGAGAGGAAAGCAGCTGAAGCCAAAGAGGAAAAAGAAGAAGCTAGGAGGAAAGAAGCGGAAGACCGTCTATTACAGCAGAAGAAGATCGAGGAAGAAATGGAAATTCGCAGAACGAACGAAAGAGAGAAGGAGAGGCAGCATGAGGAAAGAGAGAAGGAGAGACAGCAAGAGGAAAGAGAGAAGGAGAGGCAGCATGAGGAAAGAGAGAAGGAGAGACAGCAAGAGGAAAGAGAGAAGGAGAGACAGCATGAGGAAAGAGAAAATGAGCAGCGACGACAGCATGAGTTGGCTCTTAAAACTCTTGAACTCCAAAGTCGTGGGGCTGCCTCTACCTCCAGCAATGGAGAGTCTTCTCCTCATTCTTCCTTAACTGATCCTGCTAGTACTCAATCTACTCATCTCACTGCTATGTCTTTTCCGCTAGAGTCTTTCCCTTGTCCAAACGAAAAGATTGACACGTATCTAGAAAAATTTGAGAAAATTGCAACTCTGTACGGTTTAGAGAGGTCGCGTTGGAACATGAAGCTTTCCCAGGCTTTGAAAAGTTCTGCGTATGATGTTTACGCCAAACTGGAAAGCAGCCAACAAGACAACTATGATCTGTTGAAGAAAGCGTTACTGGAGCGCTTTGAAATGAACGCTCGCAAATTTTTGCAACTGTTTCGCAACAGCAGGAAAAAGGATTCCGAAATTTTTCAGCAGTTCTCGTCTCGTTTGAAGGGTTATCTGACAAAGTGCCTAGAGCTCTCGCAGCTCCCATCTACCTACGAAGGTCTTGAGGAATTTGTTTTAACAGAACAAATAAAGAACACATTGTCTGCATATACCCGGAGATTTCTAGCTGAGCAGGGGGCGGAAAAACTTGAAGACATCTTAGAGAAGTCTGAGCGTTATCAAAATGCGCTGGCTGAACTACCGGCCACAAAGCGGAAACCGACAGAGGAGCATTTTCGAAAAAATAATCGAGATCAACCTTCTCATGCTTCTAATCAGAATAACCACCGAGAAACTGGACCTCAAAACCCCCCTCCTGGAAAATCCAAGTTCTACAAAAATAAGTACCCCAACCACAGTAAGCAGTCTGATCAATCCGACCGCCCTTCATGGCAGCGTGGCCAGAAAGGTCAAGGTAGCAACGGGAGAACTCCTGAGCACGGGACTAATGATCAGAGTGAGCACACCGAGCCTAAACGCATCGGATGCTTGCTAACAGTCTCGCAAGGCGGAATTGTTGACAGTGATTCCCAACCTGTTGGGAATAGACCCTCAACGCGAGGTACTGCTACATTGAACGGTTCTCAAACTTCTTGTTTATTTGACACGGGGCTTTCTTATGATTGCATTGTTGCCAGAAACCTGGTCAAACCCGGTCAAGAGACAGCAGAATGCGTCCAATTTTGTGGAGTTCGTAAGAGTGACGCACCTACAGCGCTTCCCATCGCATTGGTGGAGATCCATGTCAGAGGCATAATCAAAGTGGCTGTTATGGATGATCCCATCTACCCAGTCATACTTGGCGGTAGATACGTGTGTATTGGCAAACCGGAAGAGCCGATTGTGGCAGCAGTACCTACAAGAGGGCAAACCAAGAAGGAACGGGAGCCTGCGCCTAATTTGTTACCCATGGAACTTAAAGAAGCGCAATACAAGGACCCTACTTTGGCATCCTGCTTTAGGAAACTGCCCATGGCTAAGGAACCCAGACAGCACGGAGACATTTTTTCTAAGGATGGCGTACTTTATCGCAGAACGGGCAAGCCTGACCAAGGTTACAACCAGCTCCTAGTACCGAAACAGTACAGAAGCCAAATCCTAGAAATGGGGCACTCTCTTCCCTTCAGCGGACATATGGGACAGAACGCCACAAACCAACGGATAACCACTCATTATTGGTGGCCAGGAGTAAATACTGATATTATCAGATATGTCAAATCCTGTGCCCAGTGCCAACGTGTGCCACCCAAGCAACGGGCACCCCCAGTCTCTTTGGGTGAAATGCCAAAAATGGGTACACCATTCGAACGGGTTGTGATCCACATTTTAGGGCCTTTCGAAAGGACTAAAAGAAGGAACAGGTTTATCCTGACCTTAGTCGATACATGCACTTTATGGGCAGAAGCTATTCCGCTAACATGCGCAGATGCCAAGCATGTTGCAGAAGCCCTCGTGCAGATTTTCACTCGGTTGGGATTCCCTCAACAAGTGTTGACGGATAACGGATCTCCATACCGAAACCTGTTGATGGATGAGATCGTCAAGATCTTGAGGGACCAGCACATCTACACTAAGCCTTATACTCTGGCCAGAAATGGGCTAGTAGAACGCGTTAACGGAAACCTCAACATGATGTTAAGTAGACTGGCACAAGTGAAACCTCAAGATTGGGATCTTTGCATTCCTGCAGCTTTATTTGGCTACAGAGAATCTCATCATACTTCCACAGGATTTCAGCCAGCTACGCTTTTATTCGGCAGACCTATTAAGGGGCCACTTGAAGCCTTACTTCAGTCTCTGACAGACGAGAAGGCGGATGAGACAGTTGTCTCAGCAAGTAAATATGTGTCGGTTTTAAAGGAAAGGTTGAAACTAGGGTGGGACCTAGCAACGACTAACTTTAAGCGAGCACGCACAAAGCACGCTAACCGATACAGGAAAGTCGCGAAAGAAAGAAAACTGGAAGCAGGGGAGAAAGTTTTGGTGTTACTCCCTACCGAGAACAACTAACTGAGGATCGGATGGCAAGGGCCATTTACCGTCCTGAAAAAGATTTCTAAGGCTAACTACCAGATCTCTATTCAAGGAAAGGAGAAGGTTTTCCATTTAAATCTGTTAAAGAGATACTTGGAAAGACCAGTGCCAACCTCCGACCATCTCCTGACGATCGCCAAAACTGACGAAGATGACGATAGTGGCGGGGATATTCCACTGCAATCACACGAAATCTTTCAAAAATGTCAGAACCGCCGACGCTCTTTCAAGCGCGCATGGGAGACATTCCAGAGGAAGGAAACTTTGGGGGAGTAGACTCGTGTAGGAATTGGAGAGATGGAGGGGGAGATGAGAGGGAAGAAGACAGACACCCCGATGCTACGGTTATAGGAAATTTAATTCCATAACGTAGACATGGAATGCTTACATATCTTAAAGGGGGGACGTTCTGTCACATAGGTTATGATCATTAAATTGCCTATACCCTCTTCTTTGTTTCTCCCACCCGTATCCTCTATATTTCTTTACATTTTCCTGTATTTTTTTTCGCATCCATTCGTTTGCGAAAAATATTTTCATCCTCATTCCTAACGTTTTCCTGTTTCGTTTCTAATACTAGTAACGCAATTATTGCATAAAACGTGAAGTCCCTGGGCGGACTGACATTAGTGTTAGAACACGTCCCAGCAGACAGCTGTCTACAGTTTTCACCTGGGACGGTGTTTCTTCGGCTTAGTTTCTGGGCCTGTAGCGTGAAAATTTACTCCGCCAGACATGGCCGGCAGACGGATTGTCTACATTTTGCAGCAATTATGAGAGCTTTCGTCAGAATAGCTGCGGCGGAGTGTGGAAATCGCCCATGCACTGCAGACGGTTGTCTAAGATTTGCAACTGACACGCACACTCTCGGTCACTGATGGCAGTTACGGCATGCTGATCAGCGTGAGGCGTGAAGTAGTAGAAGTGTCAGTTCATGGGTGTCTTCTAGTTGACGTAAGGTGTTTGTCGTGGAATATTCTAATCCACATATATAAATTAAAAGGTAAATGTAAAGCCTAACAAATAAATTTAATAAAAGAAAAGAGAAATGGTAAAAGAACAGTGCTGTCACAATGACTGTACTCGAAATCCCCTTGTTTTCTACTTCGTCTGCAAATTGTAACGCTTTCACGTTGGTGGTGAAGGCCTACTGTATTATTGCCCGCTTTCTTCAATGAAACGTGTGCTGTATTTCTTGGAAAAACCTTGAGATACGCAAGCTGATCAATGACCTAGATTTAATATTTCATTCATTCCATACACGGCGTAACTAAAAGACAGATAAAGCAGGAGAGAGAGAGGGGCGAATGAAGGCAGGAAGCATGCAATACTAAACACGCGTCGCGCGATACACAATTGCTGCCATCACGCGTGTAAGGCCACAAGCACTGGCTTTTTTCAAATCGTCAGTGATAAAAACCCTACCCATACCAGAGTTAGGTTTTAAAATCCTGAAAAACGCTTATTGGGAATTATGACATTATACCGGTTTACGTTTGAAAACATGACAGTACCCAGACACCCTCAAGTTTGGAAGTGAGAAGGTAGTAACAGCACGACTATCCTAGAAGAAAATGCATATTGGCTCCATTAAATTCGTATATTTGGGTTCCTTAGGGTTTGCTGACAAAGAATATGTAAAACGTTACGCAAATAGTCTAGGAATTACCAAGTTATGGCCAAAATAAAATAGTGGGGGTGCCTGACAGCATGAAATCATTTCTGCTCATAAAATTTTTTTTTTTAACGTGTTTGAAAAAACATTACGTTACGGAAATAGCCTACCATGTTAACTCCTATTTGATTGGAGCGCAACAAATATAAGACTAAACACGATTGGTCGGGCTATAAATACTATCTTGTGTTGTCAGGGGAAACGCGAAAAGGAGTATTTTTTTGAAAAGATGTGTAGACATGGTTTGATTGGGTAGAGCTGGGAATATACTCAATTCAGAGCGTCTGTTCATTGCCACATCTTGTAATAAACCTACTAAGAAGCAGTGCGTTGAGCACCAGTGTATATTTTTTATAAAATAAAGCCTGGGACATCGGCAGATCGGAGTTGTGCTATATTCATTGCCAGTCAACGAAACTGTTTATTATTTCCATGAATTGTGGTAAGCTTGAAATATTCAATATCTTTTAATGAAAATTGAATGTAAATTGATAATTTATGTCTGTATATATGTGTAGTTCAGTAGCGAACATGATGTAAAGCCTATAGTGCTCCAGCCTGAACAGAAGGTGTCGGAGGAAAGTAAAACTGCATGGAATGGCCAAACAGTACACTGACACCTAGATTATTAACTAGAAAGAAATAATGCTGGAATTGCAGAGGCGTAGTAACCATTAGGGAGGGAAATACTGGTATAAAGTATTTCAGATGAAGCTGACAGTTGGCCTAACGCTCTGAACTCAATGTTTGTGATGTATTGTGCTCAGTGTAGAAATAGAGTATAAATTGGTTTTGAAGTAGGAGGTACAACCTTCTTGTTTCAGGGACCGTGGTCTTAAAGTTATTGAGCAGCACCTGGTCAGAGCTTTGCTGAAGCCAGAGGTGGACAGCATACTCCTTGGTCCATATAGCAACCAGTGGGGTGGCTCCAGAACTCATTAAAGTAATCGAGCAGAGGAGTCTTTTACTGCAGTCATCACGAAAGATAAGAGAGTGTGGCCATGGAGCTCAACATTATGTACCCCCATCTTAAAATGACATTGTAAAATAAAATTAAGAGGGGAATTTAATTGTTTTAATACCAGGAACTGAGAACATCTCCAATACTAGTTCCAATAGAAACAAACTATTGAAGTCATGATGACAAATACCAACAGAGCTTGAACAAAACAAAACCAGTATTACCTCATATTACTACTACACAACTGACACACATAGGATACTATTAATAATATTTGTCACTACAAGAATCATATTAATAAATTCTGTACATATAACTTGTAATTAAAATCGATTGTGATTCCTGGTTCCCTTTGTATTTGAATCAGGACACATATACATTCATGACAGCACTGAATACATATTGTTATTTGAAAAGTTATCAGTGACTCCTTTAAGATATCCTCGTAGAGTGTTTTATGTATGTGAGTGTCACAGTGTTGTCAAGTGTGGTGGAATAAATTAAATTGTTTATCTGTCTGTTGTTGTTATGACTTACACTTCATCATACACATACCCTAGACATATAACGTAGTCATCACACTATTCCAGAATAATTCTGACTGAGGTATACATATGTGGCAGCAAGGAAGGTTATCTATAATACACTACTCTTATTAGATATAGATACCTTCACAGCTGATCTCAGTCAGTACACTAAGTCCCCTATAAATATTTATAACATCCCACTTTACCACATATATTGGGGGCTCGCTCTCGGGATTTTGAATCTTTCCCTATTAAAAATATTGGGGGTAATTCACTTCAGGGAATAATAAGAATTAAAAGGTATCCTTGGGTGAAAATAAATAAGGTTGAGCTCACAGTGCCTGTATTGTCCTGAGTTAATTAGTCATAGATAAAATTGTTTAGTTAAATATTTTAGACATTTATCTGTTAGACAATGGCCGACCTGGCAAAATTTCGATCTGCTGCTGTACAGATTGCGAAAGAGTTAGGAATGGACGGGCAAATTATGATTTCTTATGTCACTGCTGAATGTGACAAATATATTGAACGGGAAGAAAGAAGATTAGAAAAAGAGGCCGAAAGAAAATTAGAGGCTGAGGCTAAGAGGTTGCAGATTGAGGCTGACAAAGAGGCTAAAGCATTGGCTGCAGAAAGAGAAGACAAAAGATTAGCTGCAGAAAGAGAAGAGAAGAAATTAGCTGCAGAAAGGGAAGAGAAGAAATTAACTGCAGAAAGGGAAGACAAGAGATTAGCTGCAGAAAGGGAAGCAGAAGATAAGAGATTACAAAGGGAACATGAGTTAAGACTAAGGGAGTTTGAGTTTCAAGGCCATGCTCCTGAAAATGGTGCCAGTCCCTTTGCCTCTGATGCCACTGCTAGCCAAGGAGCCTCAACCTCAGCTATAAATTTTCATTTAGATCATTTTGTTGAAAAAGACGATGATATAGAGAGCTATCTAAATAGATATGAACTATTGGCTACCACATATGGGTTAGAGAGAGAAAGGTGGAGCTTAAAGTTATCTCAGGGACTTCGTGGGGCAGCTTATGAAGTTTTTGCAAAAATGAGCAGAAGTGATCAGGAAAATTATGACATGCTAAAGCAGGCTCTTTTGTTAAGATATGAAAAGAATGCAGAATTTTATAGGAAAAAATTTAGGAATGCTAAACTACTGTCAGGTGAAACCTATCACCAGTTCTCTGCACGAATAGAGACATACTTGGAGAAATGGACTTCTCTGGGGAAAACCCAAGATCTTAAGGAAATGGTCCTTATAGAGCAATTAAGAGAGTCCATGGCTCCAGACCTGAGAAAGTTTCTCATGGAACAAGGTGCAGAGAGGCTGGGTGAGTTGCTAAATGTTGCTGAAAGGTATCAAGCAGCTCAAGCAGAGGTAACAGGTAATAAAAAGAAACAGGTGGATAACTTTAGGGCACCACAGAACTTTAATAAATTTGATCCTAGGGATCAAAACAAAGGTAAGCACCAGTTTGATAGGCCACGGTATGAAAATAAAAATAAAACCCCACAATTCGATGAAAGGAAATATGATGAAAGAAAATCTTTCAACCAAGGAAAAAGGTGGTGTAAAAATTGTAAGATGAACAATCATGATACTGACCATTGTAGAAAGAAACCTCCTCATTGTGCTGCTATGACATCGGGGAAAAAGGAAAAGAAGGTCAAACCTGAAGAACTACAGGAACCATACCATCCCCCAGTGTGTGAAGATGTCATCTGTAACGGTGTCACTATAAGGTGTTTATATGATACCGGTTTAGATTACGATTCCGTTGTGAGTTCTCACCTGGTGCAGGCCGATCAATACACCACAGAAACAGTGGAGATTCAAACTGCAACCAAGGATGTAGCTACCATGACACTTCCCGTCGCCCGAATAAAAGTGAAAACGCGATATGTGGAAGGAATCATAAAAGCAGCAGTGATAAATGAGCCAATCTACCCTCTGATATTGGGGTGTAGATATGTCTTCTTGGGGAATCCCAAGAGACCTGTGATATTGGCAACAGTGCAGACCAGATCACAGTCTAAAAAGGAGGAGGATAATCCAATAAATACTCATCCAGATGAGATGAGGAAGGCACAGGCTGAGGACAAAACACTCAAGCCATGTTTCAAGAAGTTGCCCAAATCTCATACACCTCCAGGCAAGGGAGAGTTTTATATGAAGAACAAACTGATATATAGGAAGGCTGGATCTGAATCCAATGGTCACGGACAGCTGGTCCTTCCCACTTCATATAGGACTAAAGTGTTGGAACTAGGGCATGCGATTCCCTTCAGTGGTCATATGGGAATCAGCGCAACAGGACAGCGAATAGCTTGTCACTATTTCTGGCGAGGAATAACTGAAGATATCAAACGATATGTAAAATCCTGTCCAGAGTGCCAACGAGTAGCACCTAAACATTGGACTGCACCAGCAACTCTGGGGAAAATGCCCATAGTGGGAACACCCTTTGAGAGAGTTGCCGTGGATCTTGTGGGACCTCTCACCCGAACCAAGAGAAGGAACAGCTACATTCTGACTCTGGTGGACACTTGTTCTATGTGGGGAGAGGCAGTAGCCCTGTCATCGATTGATTCTAAACATGTGGCAGAGGCATTGCTCACAATTTTCACAAGGTTAGGCTTTCCCAATCAAATCTTGACTGATAATGGCTCTCAGTTCAAGGGGAAACTAACTGAAGAAGTTTTCAGGATCTTCCAGGCCAAACACTTCCATTGTAGTGTGTACCATCCCCAAGGGAACGGCCAAGTGGAAAGATTTAACGGCACGTTGATGTCGATCCTGAGAAAGTTGGCACACGAAAAACCAGATACATGGGACCAGTACCTGCACGCCGCCTTCTTTGCTTATCGGGAGGTACCCCATAGTTCAACCGGTATGGCCCCGGCAACATTATTGTTTGGAAGGCCAATAAAAGGTCCACTCGAAGCTTTGTTAAGAACGTGGACTGATGAAAAGGCAGAGGAAAACATTACATCTTCATACCAATATGTGAATGAGCTGACCACTCGTTTAAAAACTGGCTGGAAACTTGCCAATGAAAATTTGAAACAAGCCAGGAAGAAACATGCTGCCTATTATAACAGGAAGGCGAAAGACAGAGATTTGGCTGTGGGAGAGAAGGTACTGCTTCTTCTCCCCGGGAGTCAAAATAAGTTACAGATTGGATGGCAAGGTCCATATACAGTTTTAGAGAAGGTGTCTAGAACAAATTATAAGATAGATAAGAAGGGGAAAGAAAAAATCTATCATGTGAATCTCCTGAAGAAATATTTGGAAAGAGAACATCAGGAAGAGACACACTTGTTGACCTTGTCCATCGCCATGGAGATGAAAAAGGAACCACTTTCATCATTTGAATATCCATTACACCCCTGTGAGACAGCAGCACAGGTGAAAATCAGTACACATTTAACGAAAACTCAGAAAGAGAGAGTGCAACAGGTTCTAAATAATCATGCAGAGGTGTTAACAGACCGACCAGGGCATACAAACCAATTGGAATATGATATGAAACTGATAGACCCCACACCTGTCTGTATGAAACCATATTCGATTCCGTTTGCTAAGGAGAAAGCTTTGAAGGAAGAGATAGACTATCTGTTGAAGGAAGGAATTATTTCACACAGTGAATACTCATATAGTTCCGGTGTTGTACTCTTAAGGAAGCCCTCTGGAGAACATAGACTCTGAATAGATTACAGGAGACTGAATGCTATTACAGAAGGACAGGTGGATCCATTGCCGGATACAAATCAGCTGTTTGCCAGATTAAATAAAGCTAAATATTTCTCAAAAGTGGATCTGAGTAAAGGATACTATCAGATTCCAGTAAAGCCTGAGGTTAGACCATACCTAGCTTTTAGTACCTCAGAATTACACTATGAGTTTAATAGATTGCCATTTGGATTGAAGAATGCGCCTAGTGTCTTCTCTAGAATGATGAGAAAATTATTGGACCCTCTGAATAATCCATATATAACAAATTTCATGGATGATATCCTTATAGCAACAGAAACATTTGAGGAACACATTGACTCTCTGAATATGCTGTTTAATCGAATTAGGGAAGCAAATTTAACAGCCCGACCAACCAAATGTTGCGTTGGATGTAAAGAATTGGAATTTTTGGGACACACAGTTTATCAGGGAAACATGACCCCTGACCCAAAGAATTTAGAGAAACTAAAGAAAGCCCCGAGACCACAAACCAAGAAGGACGTGAGATCCTATGTCTCATTATGTGGTTTCTACCAGAAGTATATCAAAAACTTTAATTCCATATGTGCACCGTTAACTGATTTGACACGTAAAGGACATCCAGATCGCATTACATGGACACCACAATGTGAAATGGCTTACCAGGAATTGAAGGAAAAGGTCACAAGCAAACCTATTTTGAAATTACCTGACTTAAGTCAAGAATTCATTGTAAGAACGGATGCCAGTAATATTGGGTTAGGTGCAACTCTACTACAGAAATCAGATGCATTGGATGGGGAATTAAGCCCAGTGGCATATGCTAGCAGAAAGTTGAATAAAGCTGAAATCAACTACTCAACTAGCGAAACAGAATGTCTTGCAGTAATATGGGCAATAAAGAAATTCAATATTTATCTATATGGGAAGGCATTTAAGTTGCAAACGGATCACAAACCTTTATCGTTTCTAGCACAGGCTAGGCATGAGAACTCTAGGTTACTCCGATGGTCCTTACTTTTGGCTCCATATAATTTTAGCATTGAGTATATATCTGGAAAAACAAATTTGGGAGCGGATTTTTTAAGCCGCCATCCGTGTGATGAGAATCACCGTAAACCCCAGAAATAATAATAAATTTCTCTATGTGTATATAGAATAAAGGACTGACATATAATGTCTGTTTTAAGAGGGGCCTAAATTTTACCAAATAGAAATTTAATGGTAAATGAGACACGTTGGTGGTGAAATGGCCTTAATAAAACTGTATTGGAAAAACCTTGAGATAGTGCTGTCACAATGACCTAGATTTAATATTTCTTCAATGAAACGTGTGCTGTATTTCTTGGAAAAACCTTGAGATACGCAAGCTGATCAATGACCTAGATTTAATATTTCATTCATTCCATACACGGCGTAACTAAAAGACAGATAAAGCAGGAGAGAGAGAGAGGGGCGAATGAAGGCAGGAAGCATGCAATACTAAACACGCGTCGCGCGATACACAATTGCTGCCATCACGCGTGTAAGGCCACAAGCACTGGCTTTTTTTCAAATCGTCAGTGATAAAAACCCTACCCATACCAGAGTTAGGTTTTAAAATCCTGAAAAACGCTTATTGGGAATTATGACATTATACCGGTTTACGTTTGAAAACATGACAGTACCCAGACACCCTCAAGTTTGGAAGTGAGAAGGTAGTAACAGCACGACTATCCTAGAAGAAAATGCATATTGGCTCCATTAAATTCGTATATTTGGGTTCCTTAGGGTTTGCTGACAAAGAATATGTAAAACGTTACGCAAATAGTCTAGGAATTACCAAGTTATGGCCAAAATAAAATAGTGGGGGTGCCTGACAGCATGAAATCATTTCTGCTCATAAAATTTTTTTTTTTAACGTGTTTGAAAAAACATTACGTTACGGAAATAGCCTACCATGTTAACTCCTATTTGATTGGAGCGCAACAAATATAAGACTAAACACGATTGGTCGGGCTATAAATACTATCTTGTGTTGTCAGGGGAAACGTGAAAAGGAGTATTTTTTTGAAAAGATGTGTAGACATGGTTTGATTGGGTAGAGCTGCGAATATACTCAATTCAGAGCGTCTGTTCATTGCCACATCTTGTAATAAACCTACTAAGAAGCAGTGCGTTGAGCACCAGTGTATATTTTTTATAAAATAAAGCCTGGGACATCGGCAGATCGGAGTTGTGCTATATTCATTGCCAGTCAACGAAACTGTTATTATTTCCATGAATTGTGGTAAGCTTGAAATATTCAATATCTTTTAATGAAAATTGAATGTAAATTGATAATTTATGTCTGTATATATGTGTAGTTCAGTAGCGAACATGATGTAAAGCCTATAGTGCTCCAGCCTGAACAGAAGGTGTCGGAGGAAAGTAAAACTGCATGGAATGGCCAAACAGTACACTGACACCTAGATTATTAACTAGAAAGAAATAATGCTGGAATTGCAGAGGCGTAGTAACCATTAGGGAGGGAAATACTGGTATAAAGTATTTCAGATGAAGCTGACAGTTGGCCTAACGCTCTGAACTCAATGTTTGTGATGTATTGTGCTCAGTGTAGAAATAGAGTATAAATTGGTTTTGAAGTAGGAGGTACAACCTTCTTGTTTCAGGGACCGTGGTCTTAAAGTTATTGAGCAGCACCTGGTCAGAGCTTTGCTGAAGCCAGAGGTGGACAGCATACTCCTTGGTCCATATAGCAACCAGTGGGGTGGCTCCAGAACTCATTAAAGTAATCGAGCAGAGGAGTCTTTTACTGCAGTCATCACGAAAGATAAGAGAGTGTGGCCATGGAGCTCAACATTATGTACCCCCATCTTAAAATGACATTGTAAAATAAAATTAAGAGGGGAATTTAATTGTTTTAATACCAGGAACTGAGAACATCTCCAATACTAGTTCCAATAGAAACAAACTATTGAAGTCATGATGACAAATACCAACAGAGCTTGAACAAAACAAAACCAGTATTAACTCATATTACTACTACACAACTGACACACATAGGATACTATTAATAATATTTGTCACTACAAGAATCATATTAATAAATTCTGTACATATAACTTGTAATTAAAATCGATTGTGATTCCTGGTTCCCTTTGTATTTGAATCAGGACACATATACATTCATGACAGCACTGAATACATATTGTTATTTGAAAAGTTGTCAGTGACTCCTTTAAGATATCCTCGTAGAGTGTTTTATGTATGTGAGTGTCACAGTGTTGTCAAGTGTGGTGGAATAAATTAAATTGTTTATCTGTCTGTTGTTGTTATGACTTACACTTCATCATACACATACCCTAGACATATAACGTAGTCATCAAACTATTCCAGAATAATTCTGACTGAGGTATACATATGTGGCAGCAAGTAAGGTTATCTATAATACACTACTCTTATTAGATATAGATACCTTCACAGCTGATCTCAGTCAGTACACTAAGTCCCCTATAAATATTTATAACATCCCACTTCACCACAGTGTTTTACACGTAAAAGGGGAGATTATTTCGTTTGCGAAATAAGTTGGGGCTTTTGTCTAATTTTAAGATATTGGCCCGAGTTTGAAACTAACTTCACCCATTCTCCATTTTACAGTAGACGTGATCACTTCGTTCGAGAACACTTAAACTTATAAGTGATGTCTCTTAGTTTCGTTGTGATACGTAGTTCTGTTTGAGGTTAAATATTATATCTAGTATATCTAGTATTTTGCGAAATGTGTAAAGTGGTTAATCGTTTATTTATTTCCCTAGTTAGATTTGGTGCAGAGCGATTAATTTATAAGTCTGTATTATTTTCTAGTGACGCATACAGTAGAAAGCAGAATAAATTATATTTCTAGCTTAACAAACATGTAGCCATAATGAATTTAATTTAACTGCTAACTACTCAGTCGAGTATATTTTTCTAAACAAACTTATAAATGCTAGATGCATCATGAGTGGTGACGGAAATACGCAGATATTCCTAATTCATGATGAGGGATTTTTTTTTAATATAACTTATTTCACGGGAAGCTTTGACGGTGTACTCTCCATAGAAAAAAAAGCGAGTTGCGTGATACTGTGGTTTCCGGTGCGCCTTCTGGCCCAGTATCTACGACTTTAGCACCTGTTCAACGGGAGAGTGGGCTCATCCCTAAGCGGGAAGCTTTAAATATAAGTCAAGCTGTAGGCTTGCCGTTTAAAATGTAAGTTATAACGAGTACATATTCTGTATATTATATTATATGTTGTTTTCTTCATTCAGCGAATACTGGGGTAAACCCAACTTGCCGGCGTTTAGTAAAGAGACATACTTGTGAGAAGCATAGACATTTCCTATCTTTAACCACGTGGGTTCTTTTTTCAATGAACACTGGTCTGACAGTGCATGTACCATCAGAGATAAACAGTAATACCAATCCCACTAACGGTTGCTAAAGACTAATGTTTATACTGGGCTTCTGAGCCAGTTCATATTTCTTCTCAAATTGAAATATACATGCTGCCTGGCGGCGAGAATAAATTTCAAGAAATAACATTAACATTTCCGACATTATCGAAAGAGTGGATAGTGAACCAAGACTATCTGTTGAGAGCAGTTGTCCACTGGTCAACTTTTTCCAAAGTAAGGGAATCCTCGTGTTTTAGACTCTGTGTGCCCGTTTAAAATCGCTTATCCAAAACTGATTCAAGTGACATTAACAGTAAATCTAAAATTTAAACTGGTAAAGTGAACGCTCCCCGAAGACAGTGGAAGAAACCTGTATTTGCAGAGCTGGGATTCGCTTTATCCAAAGAATCCAGATTCACTGTAGAGAAGTGTCCTAAGGTTGCGCCAGACGGTGATCAACATCAAGTTTTTTTAGGTAAGCATGAAAGCCAGGGTACCCGGATGAAAGAACCGAGTGAAAGTGACGGAAGGATGTTCGTTGTTTAATGCACTCACTTTGTAATTTTTCCTTATGAAAGACTTGCTGCTTAATTTCATTGTTCCTTTAGAATAGATACTGCTGTCATAAGACAGTTCTTACCTTCAAGAAAGGGGACAATATTAGACCCTAACCATATGCATCTATAACTCTTTGGGCCATCATCTGTCATCCTAACGGGGCTGTGGGCTAAACCTAGAGTTAAGATCATAACGGGGCTATCATCCTTGTAGCATTTTCTTGAATTTTATGACTATTTGTATATGTCTTCCTTGATGTATATTTTTAGGTGTTGTGAGAAGATTTTTTAGATGATAATAAAAATCTCTCTTGAACTAAATCAGTGCGTTGGTCAGCTCGTTCTAGTATATATATATATATATATATATATATATATATATATATATAGATGTATATATATATATATATATATATATATATATATATATATATATATATATATATATATATATATATATATATATATATATATATATATATATATATATATTCATTGTTATAGATTTCCCACGTCTGTGTGTTTAACTGTCGTCACGTATATGTGCGTGCCCGTGAGTAGATAGAAATATATGTAATATATATAGCTGTGTTTAGACTGTCTGACGCCTTAAAAGCTGTCGTAGAGGATAGGTGAAAGAGAGAAGATTTCCTCGATTTTTCAGAGACAGCCTCTATATCACAGTCTATCATCTCACTTGTGGGAAATTCTATTCTTTTTTTTTTACTAACTCTCACTGTGTCTATCACCTATTGTAACCTATTCAGAAGGGACCAACCCAAGTCTTAATTCTCCTATCAAAAATCTACGACATATATATATATATATATATATATATATATATATATATATATATATATATATATATATATATATATATATATATATATATATATATATATATATATATCTATATATATAATTACCATTTATGATGAGTTGCTGGTGATGCACTCAACTTTCTTACGGATTGTATGCTATGTCGATTTATGATGAGTTGCTGGTGTTGCACTCAATTTATCTATGGATTTACTTACTATGATACCTTGTGATTTGCTATGATCTGTTATCCATGATGTCAACGTTACTGTCGTAAATAAACTGTGTATAAGTTTAAAACTAGTTGGTCTATTTCCTGACCCAACGTTACTGTTGTGTGGGTTTACATCAGCTATTTACAAACCTAAAGAACTCACGACATTCGCCCATTATATTTACACACCTGTCGGCCACTAATAGTAAGCCCGACATTGCTGACATCAACCTTGTCAGTGGTACTACACCACAACACCCACCACAAACAATCAACAATAACAGAAACCACTAACAGAACAGCTTGTAACGAATTTCTACAGTAACAGTGACGTTGTGTGAGGATGTGACGGCCGTCCTATTCATTGGTGCAATTTTTTCTGTCCATCCTATGCTTCACTCCCCTATGTCAGTTATTGCCCATAATACTTTTCGTAGGAGGTACGTTTTAGATTAACGCTAGCGTAAACCACTCTGGCATGTCTATATTTTTTTTATCGTAGAAAGAACGCTTAGCCAGGCGCTGATCAATAAGGTCAGGGATTAAAACAAACATTGTCAGAACTTTGCTCGCCTACCTCTTGTTTACTCAGATGTTAGATGGTGTGTATCGTTATAAGCAGTTAAATAGTCTGACTCAGACATTAAGACTACGTATTAGTTTCCGGTCAGCTTGGTTGTCGAGGGCCGTTTAAAGATAACGAGTTATCATCTTGAAGGAGTGGTCTGCAAAACTGACAACATTTAAGTCTGTCCTGAGTAGAGGAATATGTATTGTCAACAATAATAAGTTACACTACCATATATGGCAATATCAATAATTATGCCTTGATGTAAATATACTAAACTAAGACACCTTTACGGTGATTGCCTTTAAATTGAAAAATGAATCAGCCTAAACTGTGATTGGCTAATTTTTACTATATGACAATGAGCCGTTGAAACTCATGACTTCCAATTCAATCCTGATGATAGGAAGATGCCAGGATTAAAAGACAGCAGATGTTCTAGGGAGTTACTGAAGCTAGAATTTCCTTTTATGAAATTTAAATCGCCAAAATTCTATAAAGTTTTTAAATCTCGACCCCTATAAATCTGCCCCTGTTTTAAATGCTTAGAATTGCGCATAATAAACATCATTAGCTCACTCTGGAAGACTGCACCTAAGCGGCTGCAGTCTTAATATCAGTCATCATGATATATCATGTTATCTTACTATATCATGCGTCTAGATAAATACCCATTCATACTGAAGGGGTAAGTCTTAAAATGTTTATTTTCTTAATGTATATGTACCTCTACATTTATAAAATGCTTATTTTTATAGATTTGTTTATGAGGCTGGCAGCCTGGTCATGTAAAATAAATTGCCACGTAATCCAACATTGCAAGAGCTGGTGACTGCTTCGTGCGGGTTTCCTTGCAAGAAACCAATAGCAAACGTAGCCCACGTTCCATATGTAGCCGAAAGAGAATAAAGATAATAATATCATAATGGATATTTCAGACGTCGGCACTCTATTTCAAATTTATATATGTGTGTATATATATATATATATATATATATATATATATATATATATATATATATATATATATATATATATATATATATATATATATATATATATATATATATATATATATATATACTGTTCAAAGAAGAAACGCATAGCTATCCGACGGCGCGTTTTTATGAATTTGTAAGTAAAATTTGGTGCTAGGGTATATAAAAACCAGCCTCAAATGTTCTTTACAGTGTCAAATGCACGTGTTGACCTGAATTGCGTTCCTTTTTGTAATCGTTACAACGCAGTGGTCAATGGTGTTTATGACTCAATTTTTGACCACAGCTTATGTTGCGCGCACGTGAAAGCAACAGAATTTGGGGTGAACACTATTCACTGACTACGCAACTGAAACCCTATAAAAGGATAACGCTACACATACAAAATTCAGTTCATTTTCAAGCAGACATTTATGGGGTCTCTATCGATAAATTTAAGGAACATTGCTATTGGCCGACTGCATGCAGGCAAAAGTCAAAGTCAGGTTGCCAGGCATCTAAATGTGCATCAGAGTACCAGCAGTCAACTTTGGCACTTGTTCCAAGACACTGGCTCAGTTGAAGACCGGAATCGCAGTGGACGACCCAGAGTGACAACAGCAGCGGAGGATCGCTTTAATCGGCTTCGTCACCTCAGAGACAGGTTTACAACAGCTTCCTCAACTGCCCAGTCATTGCCTGCAGGACGTCATGTGTCTAATCAAACTGTCCGGAATAGACTGCATGACGCTGGATTTTGGGCACAATGACCTCACCGAGCACCTGTCCTTACGCGCCGCCATCGCCAAAATCTACTTCTTTGGGCCAACCAGCATCGTCCCTGGGCAGCTGACAATCAATGGAGACGTGTCTGGTTTAGTGACGAATCTTTCTTTTTGTTGCAACGTCATGATAGACGGCGTAGGGTCTACCGTAGGCGAAATGAACGTTTTGCCCAAAATTGCGTTGATGAAGCTCCGCCGCACGGTGGTGGAGGTGCAATGGTGTGGCGAATGATCAATTACAACGGAAGGAGTCAACTGGTGCACATTGAAGGAGGCTTGAATGCGCAACGATACGTCAATGAAATTCTTCGACCCCATGTCCTTCCACTTTTGGCTGCCCAAAGATCTGTGTATCAACAGGACAACGCCAGACCCCATTGTGCACGGTTGACCACGCAGTTCCTGACTGCCAACAACATTCTCACCCTTCCCTGGCCATCCCTGTATCCAGACATGAGTCCGATTGAGCACATGTGGGATGAGCTGCATAGACGTGTTTGTCGCCGAGACGATGCTCTAGCCAATCGTCATGATCTGTTCCAGGCACTCCAGGAAGAGTGGGCAGCCACCCCACAGGCCCACATCAGACGTCTGATCGCATCCATGTCCAGGAGATGCCAGTCGCTGATCGATGCAAGAGGAGGCCACACACCATACTAACGGGAAAGCCAGTACGCCAAGAAACTCTCGTGACCCAGATGCAAAACAACTGTCAATTGATTGGTTGAACCCTAAGGTATTCTTGTGTGCAATTTGAACAATTAACTCATTAAATTTAAAAAGTTATTGAATGTCAAAATTATGGCTATGTGTGTGCCTCCAGTAGCTATGCGTTTGTTTTTTTTTTGAACAGTATATATACTGAAGCACATTAAAAACGCACCACCTGTATAATCCAGGAACAGAGTGTGAAATGTAAATATAAGTGTTTACAAGTTTAAATATTTGGAATCTTTATTCATTTTCCTATGAATCCATGCTGGTCATTAATTTGTACATTTGATTGTTATGAAATTCATTGCATTCTGTGCAGGCAAGGGAGAAAACCAAAAATGCAACCAATAAAAAATTCATTCACACTATCCTCAGTATCTGGTATGTCCATCGTGTGCTTGCAAACAAGCTTGGCAGCGGCTCCGCATGGAACGCACAAGTCTCTGAAGGAAATTCCGGGGAATCAAGTCCCATTCACGTGTAAGAGCAGCTTCGAGCTGTTGCAGATTAGCTGGAGAACTGATGCGTGATGCCATATGATGATGGATGGCATCCGCATGTCTGGTTTTGTGTAGTGTGCAGATGTGTTCAGTCAAAACAATGTTCATACAAAAATAACAGGGCAATCCACATAGGACGTCAGTAAACTCACGACGTATAAAGTCAATGATTCTTGAAACAGCCGTTGACGTTTTTCTTCATTATTTATTGTGGACGCCACAGTGACAAAATGGTTACGCGAATATGTAGGCACATCAAACAGTCATTATCACAGCAACATTCAATACAGCAATAGACGGTAGACAGCATTACAATGATGAGTCAGATGCATGTTATATTTCATAGTGCTGTAAATGTAGTCAGGTGAAAAACTCCATCCTTTTCTATAACAGCCAGGAGATAACCAGATGTATGAGATCAGTTCACTCTCCTTAGTCTGACTTCAGCGAGACAGACACGTCTGCCGAAGTATAAATAATGTCCTCAAAAATATCCTCTAGATAATAAAGGTTTTCCAAACCTAGTTCATTTAACAAAGTAGCAAGTAATGGTCCTTGGGACATGCATCAACCGATGCAGTACAATACAGCGACATGTGAGCTGGGAAAACATCTCGTGACGACGACTTTCGAAGACAGGCTATGAATCGAAATCGCTCACGACCCAAAATCGATAGAGTTAATGAAAAGTCAATTTACCTTGCCTTCAGGAAATACACAGAAATATCACGCCTCCCGACATGTGGGAAACACTAGAGGTATTATCTCGAATAAACGAAATATCCATTAAGAGGACTACACATCCCTGACAGAACAAAAAATAGCGGAGATCCCCTCTTCAACGAGGCATCTCTTTCGCCATTCAAATCGCTCACTCCACTAGTGGTGGGCGGAAACCGATCGACCAAAAAACAAGACCAGTCATGCGCAGTCCAGCGCAAAATGACCACAGCTCAAAACTTAACTGCATTCAATACCAACGCGAGAAGACAAATGCTTACCGAGAAAAGTGACTATAAATTTCAAGCAGTTGTTGCCCTTGCGTTATAAAATAGATATTGTAATAAAACGATGTTGCGAGAATTTATCACGCAACATATCACCACCTCCTCCCGATAAAAAAAAATGTGGAACATATTTTTTTTTTTTAAATATCAAAGAGCATGCGATAAGCGGCTCAAAACGCACGAATTATGCGCTGATAATTAATTAAATTGCCTAACATGAGGCTAAATATAGAGTGTCTGGTGAGGATATACCTCAACAGAAAAATAAATATGTCTCAAAAAATATTCACATCGGGGAGGTGTCACCAACACACATCACGTTAGCATGTAAACACAATATACGTATGCAAGTTACCATAATCATCATTAAACAGCATACTCTAATATTGTCTTTAAAAATGGATGTACAAATCTGATAGGAAAATTTAAATAGTACATTCTTTGACATGTAATGACATAAGTACATAGTAAAGTTAAACTACATGACGATCCAGGACATATGCTCTGGTATTCCGAGGGTAAGTACACAATCTAGAACTCGTCATGCTTGATACTAGTAAGGTAAGTCCTCAGCTCAACAATGACATTCTGAGAAAGTACAAGCAATATAATGCTAATTAATAACTAATATGCTTCATAAGGTACAATACATTATTAATAATTGTGGCTGTTTAGTAAACTAACGGCCCTTATATTAACTACTCAGTCCTCCTCTATCATCTTAAAAAACGAACAGAAGAAGATGACAACAAAGCACGATAGTGTGTACATATAAAGTAAGTACAGATGTGCTAATCTATTGTAGAAATATAGGTGTGTTATGACTCTGTAATATATAGAAATATAGGACAGAAGTATTAGTTGGAGTCATGTGGGCATCTAGACAAAATGTCAGCCATCACATTATCCGCACCACGGATAGCTCGTACCGTGAAGTGAAAAGGTTGAAGAGCTATAGCATATCGAGTGGATCTCGAACTCTTCAAATTCTTAGTCTGAATAGCTGTAAGAGCTTTCTGATCAGTCTCTAGAATGAAATGTGCGCCCAGGAGGAATCTTTGTAGCTTTAGAATTGACCAAACCATCGCTAACAACTCACGGTCTAAAACCGAGTAGTTCCTCTCTGCCGCATTTAGTTTTCTAGAAATGTACATAACAGGATGCAGAGTATTTGCATATTCTTGCATCAGTGCTGCTCCAATCCCAGTGGATGAAGCATCACTCCGAAGAACAAAAGTCCTATCAAGAGTAGGTAATCTTAAGATGGGAGGAGAAGAAAATATATTCTTGATTTGGTCTAGTGAAGATTGGCATTCTTCAGACCAACGGACCAGATTAGGCGAACCTTTCTTCAACAATGTTGAGAGAGGTGCCATGATCGAAGATAAATTTGGAATAAATCTCCCATAAAATTGAATTAAACCTAAGAGACTCCTAACTTGTTTCTTCGTTTTAGGAACAGAGATGTTCAGTATTTTGGAAGTATTGTGGTCTTCTGTCTTCAAGAGACCATGACCAACACGATGACCCAGGAAAGAGATTTCACCAAAACCAACAAAAGCTTTAGAAGGTTTCGCTGTCAAATTATTCTCACGTAGAGTGGACAGTAAGTCATATAACCCTAAATAGTGATCTTCCCAGGTATCACTGAAGAGACAGATGTCATCTAAGTATGCGATGACATCCGAACGATGTGACAGAATTCGACGCATCATGCGAACGAAAGTGGCAGGGGCGTTCATGAGACCAAAAGGCATAACATTCCATTGAAATAGACCCCTAGGTGTAGAAAAAGCAGTAAGAGGTTTGGCATGCTCTGCTAAAGGCACTTGCCAATAACCTTTAGACAAGTCAAGTTTAGTGAAGAATCTAGAATTAGAAAGTCTAATCAGTAGATCTTCTAACAAAGGCATCGGTTCAGCATCGAACTTTGTGACCTGATTCAATTTGCGATAATCAACACAAATTCGTATGTTCTTATCCTTCTTCCGGACAATAACCATGGAAGAAGAATATGGTGAAGTCGATGGTTCAATTATATTTAATTGAATCATTTCATCCAATTCCTTTTCCACTTGCGACTGAAAGTGTATAGGAATAGGATAAGGCCTAACCCTAATTGGATTATTGTCGGTAAGAATTATGTCATGTTCTATGACATCTGTGTGTCCAGGAATGTCAGTGAGAACATCCTGAAATGTTTGTAACATCGACGAGACTTGTCGATGTTCGTCACCAGAAAGATTAGGAGAAACAGAAACGTTTTTCCAAGATTCCGTAGAATGTAATGGAACCACTGGAAGGGGAAGATTAACATCAGAGAAGGTAGATTCCTCATCCTGTATGACAGACAGGGATGAATAATGACCGTGAGGTGCAGGAGCATCATCCGTTGCCTGGAAAATAGGCAGCAAATAGTCCGGACGTTCGTGAAATTCCGAAAGCATGTTTATGTGGAAAGTTTTATGCTTTCCATCAATATCGACCACATAGTCAACATCGGAAATCCGAGAGACTATTGCATACGGACCTTTCCATGCAATAAGAAGTCTATTTTCCCTACTGGGGAGTAGGACGAATGCTTTGTCACCTGGACAAAGTTGTCGTAGACATCTATTCTTGTTAGCAAACTGTCTTGCCTTCTCTTTAGCAATTTCTGATGAAGCAGTTGCTAGCTTACATGCCTCAATGATCTTTTGTCTAAGAGCAATGACATACTCATATGAGGATTGAGTTTCATCGCTAATATCATCGGCAGTGATGAGATCGTGTAATAAAGACATAGGGCCGCGTGGACGCGCGCCAAAGACAAGTTCGAAGGGAGAAAATCCTGTGTGTTCATTAGGGACTTCTCTAGAGGCAAAGAGAGCCGCGGGTAAAACCCTGTCCCAATCTTGAGGATGATCTTCAGTTATCTTACCAAGCAAAGTCTTGAGCGTTCTGTTCAGACGCTCAACTAACCCATTAGACATAGGATGGTAGATACTACTGAGAGATCGTTCAATATGTAAGGTAGACATTACCTGTGACATAGTGTCAGATATGAGTTGAGTGCCATGGTCTGACAATATTTCTCTGGGGAACCCCAAGCGAGAAAATATCAACCAAAGAGCATCTGCGATATCTGTAGTAGATATGCTCTTAAGAGGAATAGCCTCTGGCCAACGTGTGCACATATCGACACATGTAAGGATAAACTGATGTCCTCTGGCCGACTTGACCTTAAAAGGGCCAATAATATCTATGGCCATTTTCTGAAACGGCCGAATAGGAATGTCAGCAGCCTGGATAGGCGCAGCATGTCGTGGTCCTCTAGATTTGACCTCCTGACATACCTTGCATGATCGGCAGTAAATACGAATGTCCTTATTGACAAAAGGCCAAAAGAAAGCCGCAAGGACTCTCGACTTCGTACGGGAAAAACCCATATGTCCAGCACATTGCGAGTCATGAGCATGTTGTAATATTTGCACTCTCATGCTCTTGGGAACAAGAATTTGCGAATGTGCCGACGTAGTCGAATCTTGTACCATACGTACAAGTACGCCGTTTCTCATTGCAATCCAAGATTTTCTATTTGTATCCTGATTCGGATCACCTTTCTTCGCAAGAACGAAGAATTTTTTTAAAGAAGGATCTTCTTCTTGCAATTTTATGAAAGAGTCACGAGTAATTACTAAGTGACTATCTTGGCTATCAACTTCATTATCACTATTCAGTGAAGTTTCGGGTGTTTGTAGAGCTTGTGCTCTTGTAACTACTGCATTTGTAGCTTGCATGTTATTATCTTCCCAAGCAGCAATCTGCTGTGGGGTACACTCCCTAACTCCGTGAATACGACCAATAATAAGGTCCGCAATAGGATTAGGTAAGAGACAAGCATGCACATCTCCAGTAAAGAAAGGAGTGGCAATGCGAATTACAGCAGTAGGATATTTTTCTAGAGTGCCGCCAAATGTGACACATTTAATAACCCTTCCTGTAGCACAAGATGGATCTACAAGCGATTGTCTAACACCAATAGTGGTGCATCCGGAATCGAAAAGTAGTGAGACCGGAGTATCATTAACAAGACCCTTATGTAGAATTAAAGAACCCCTCCCGTCATGCGCAACAGCAGCAGGAAGAGCGGGAAGTGGGTGACCACAACTCAAAGTAGTTATGGTACCCGGTTCGAATAAAGTACTGCATTGGGGGCATTTGTTTGCTCTCTCAAAGTCAAAAGCAGAACCAGTGACAGCGTCAAAGTTTTTACTATCAACAACATGATTACAGGCTCCCTCAGTTTCCTGTTGTACAGCATTAGCCTGCTGATATCTCTTTTTTTTTTGTGTTGAGATCTACCCCGACTATTATTACCTCTGAAGTTATCAGAGTTATTATTATCTCTGCAGTTATTATTGTCTTTATTGTAATTGTTATCCTGGTTCGAATTCCAGTTTCCACGATTACTATCATGTTCACATTGATGCGAACATCTATTTGTTTGGTTCTGAGGTCTTCGGCAGGAATAACCTCTATTACCATATCCTCTTTTGAAATGCTTATAATTATTAGGGTGATAGTAACGAGTACTATCAGGTTGTCTCCAATTCTTCGAAGAAGAATCACCATGAAATTGATTTCCATGATTTTGACAGAAATTACCGCTACTCTTTCTATCAAAATTTTGTTGGAATCTACGAGCAAAGTTTTGGCCATACGGAGCTGCCGAAGCAACTGGTAAACCTTCTTTCACCTTAGAGTTACCCATGGTTATGTGTGGGTGCGCAGTTACGTATTGGCAACAGAAATCTTCCATTTCTTTTATTGTTTTAGGTTTACGTTCATGAAGGAAAGCAAGGAAAGACTCATTGACAGACGACATGACTTTGTCTCTAAGTATTAAGTCCATAAGTCCTTCATAAGTTTTTTCCGTCTTAGATAGTTCAACCCATCGTGAGAAAGTAATGCGTATTCTTGCAATAAACTCGGAGAATTCAACTCCATTTTCAGGTAACATGTTTTTAAATTGTAGACGATAGCCGTCTTCGTTAAGCTGATATTTCTTTAACAAAGCGGCCCTGACAACCTCATAATTGTTCTTGTCAGGTTCATCCACCATATTTAATATACTTAGAGCTTTACCTGTCAGTATCCCTGATAACTGATAAACATATTTTGCTTTGTCTATGTTATGAGCTGTACATGCTTGTTCAAATCTGTCCAGATAGAACATTATGTCATCACTGGAAGGACTAAATGTTGGTAACTTAATCTTAAAAGTATCATTATTAGCCTTACCAGAAGATGAACCCTTGTTTGAATCATTACCATTACTCATGCTCGTCAATTTCAATTTTTCCAACTCTAAAGCTAAGACCTTTTCTTCATGTTCCATTTTTGCTTTCTCTTTCCTCTCATCAGACTCTCTCTGTAATCTTCTTTCCTCAGCCTGAGCCTCTTTTTGAAGTCTTTCATTTTCAGCTTCTTTTTCAAGTCTTTTATTTTCAGCCTCTTTTTCAAGTCTTTTATTTTCAGCCTCTTTTTGAAGTCTTTCATTTTCTAGCTGTAGCTGGAGTTTTCTCTCCTCAGCTTCTGATTCCCTTTTTTGTTTTTCCATTTCCATTTGGAATCTTTTTTCATCCACCTGCATCTGCAGTTTCTTTTGTTCAGCTTCCATTGCTTTATCATATCGAGCAGTTGCAAATTCTTCTAACTTATCACCAGTCTTCCCAAGCAATTTACCCTGCTCAATAAAGTGCTCAAATGTAGACATGTTGTCTAACATATGAGTCCAAAACCTGAAATAATTAACTAATTTATTTCAAACCTAAGTGTAACAAGTCTTAATTAAGCACTTGTATATTCACATCACATTATATTATCCCAGTCTCTGTGGGAAACAAGTCTCCAATCAAAGAACTTGTATATGAAATATCAGCACTCAATTCTTGATCATAAGTGCACTTCTCATTCAATAGTGCACGACACTATTCATCATTCATTTATCATCAGTGTAGTAGTAACAGTGCATTAGCATAGCCCATTAACTAATTACTATAACTGTAAACAATGACTATGTAAACACATGCAGAATGTAAACATTGAAAATGTAAACAATGCAAACAATGTAAACAATAACAATGTAAACAATAACAAAGATCAGCAACAATACAAAAACGTTCGCAGAAATCAACTAAAAATAAAGCAGAAATTAATGAAATATCACAAAAAATGTGACGATATCTGCGCTATAATTAAACAAAATACATGACACCACAGTGTATAAACAAAAATGTTGTATGAAACTAAATTATAGACAAGAGTAGGCTAACAAATACAAACAAATCAAAACAAAACTAAAGAATGCGAAATAATAACGAAAACAATATTAAAACATGTCATCACAGCTAACATAAATAGCAACAGAAGTCGCTTAGCAAATTCCAGTATCGGAAATTTGCAAACCCTACAGAAAACGCTCACAATAGACGACCTCTATGACGTGGCATAATCTAACGGAGACACCACCCAACCGAGAACCCGCTGAAATATAAACATATAAATATACAAATAACATATAGACATATAACATATAGAATGAGATGATACACAGAAGACTCAGCAGAAGTATAAGGGCACAGTTTACATACAAACAGGCCACTTAACTTATAGGCTTCCAATCGTAGAACAGCAGAAAAACGGATGTCAATCAACGTCCTAAAGAGCGAAGCTCCAACGATGATGGCACATCTGAACTGCTTCCACTGCTAACACGATGGTACAAGAGCTTCTGAAATACTGTGTGTTGAGTTGTTTCGGCACTTGACCTTCTAATCCAAAAGTAAGTTGATGGAAATCGGTACTTGGCCTTCTTCAGAAAACAACCCGTTTCAACCGGCACTCGACCTTCACAAAAACGACAGCACTGGAACCTTGACAGCAGCAACTTGCTTGACTTGCGTAAAAGATAACAGCAGTCCGAGTTATCCGGCAACATGTAACAACGCCGGGTACTGTCAAATTCTTGTTTCCGTCAAAAAGTTGAAATTTTGACTTTTACCGGGCAACGCCGAGTACTTTGAAAATTTTGAAGATGTTGACTGTATTGAAGAATGTTAATTTCTTGAAGGATGCTGATGAATTCTTGTTGAAAATGAAGTGGGTAAGGGACCCCGTGTTTGCTGGTACCAGAATCAAACCAGCTTATGGCCACCAAATGATGCGTGATGCCATATGATGATGGATGGCATCCGCATGTCTGGTTTTGTGTAGTGTGCAGATGTGTTCAGTCAAAACAATGTTCATACAAAAATAACAGGGCAATCCACATAGGACGTCAGTAAACTCACGACGTATAAAGTCAATGATTCTTGAAACAGCCGTTGACGTTTTTCTTCATTATTTATTGTGGACGCCACAGTGACAAAATGGTTACGCGAATATGTAGGCACATCAAACAGTCATTATCACAGCAACATTCAATACAGCAATAGACGGTAGACAGCATTACAATGATGAGTCAGATGCATGTTATATTTCATAGTGCTGTAAATGTAGTCAGGTGAAAAACTCCATCCTTTTCTATAACAGCCAGGAGATAACCAGATGTATGAGATCAGTTCACTCTCCTTAGTCTGACTTCAGCGAGACAGACACGTCTGCCGAAGTATAAATAATGTCCTCAAAAATATCCTCTAGATAATAAAGGTTTTCCAAACCTAGTTCATTTAACAAAGTAGCAAGTAATGGTCCTTGGGACATGCATCAACCGATGCAGTACAATACAGCGACATGTGAGCTGGGAAAACATCTCGTGACGACGACTTTCGAAGACAGGCTATGAATCGAAATCGCTCACGACCCAAAATCGATAGAGTTAATGAAAAGTCAATTTACCTTGCCTTCAGGAAATACACAGAAATATCACGCCTCCCGACATGTGGGAAACACTAGAGGTATTATCTCGAATAAACGAAATATCCATTAAGAGGACTACACATCCCTGACAGAACAAAAAATAGCGGAGATCCCCTCTTCAACGAGGCATCTCTTTCGCCATTCAAATCGCTCACTCCACTAGTGGTGGGCGGAAACCGATCGACCAAAAAACAAGACCAGTCATGCGCAGTCCAGCGCAAAATGACCACAGCTCAAAACTTAACTGCATTCAATACCAACGCGAGAAGACAAATGCTTACCGAGAAAAGTGACTATAAATTTCAAGCAGTTGTTGCCCTTGCGTTATAAAATAGATATTGTAATAAAACGATGTTGCGAGAATTTATCACGCAACAAGAACCTTGCCTGTAGACTCTGCGTCCAAGCTCGTCCCACAGATGTTCTATAGGGGAATATCTGGTGATAGGGCAGGCCAATCAATCGTCACAATGTTCTGCTGCTGTAGATATTGCTGCGTAATGCATGCGATGTGCGCACGTGCGTTATCCTGCTGGAGAAGCTGCAAGTCTGGATAATTTGTGAACGCAGGAGCAACCAATGCATCCAGAACCTCAGCTCGATATGTCACAGCATTAACATTTCCACGGAGGACGTGAAGAGGCAAGCGATGGTGAAAACGGAATCCTCCCCAAATGTGAATACTGCCACCTCCAAATCGGTTGTGCTGACGAACACACCAATCTGCAAAGCGCTCTCCACACCGTCGCCAAATCCGCATACGTCCATCAGCAAATGATATGATGAATCTGCTCTCGTCTGTGAATAGGACAGCATTCCACTGCAGTCTAGTCCATCTGACATGTTGCTCTGCCCATTGCAGGCGCTGCTGACGATGTCTGTGAGTCAAGTTTGGCCCAACATAAGGTCGTCTTACAGTAAGACCTGTATCTCTGAGTCGTCGTATGACTGTCATTCGAGAGACTTGCCCACGTCTACCCACTATTGCTCTTGCTATTTGACTTTCCGGGAGAGAACGATTCCTTAGGTGACTCAGCACAATATGACGATCTTGCGCAGGGGTAGTAACTCGTGGTTGGCCACTCCGAAGTCTATCCCGGGCACTGCCAGGGGTTCCGTAACGTTCATTGAGAAGTACAATATTGCTGTGGTGCAATTCATCCTTCTGGCAATGGCCCGCCAGCTCATTCCGGTCTCCAACATACCAATGGCTCGTTGGCTGTCGTTTTCAGATAGTCGTGGCATTTCAAGCACATGTACTGGGTGTTTTGTCTCAACGGCCTTTTTATACTGAGTATACTGCCACAACGCGTACACGTTTTCAGGGTCATAGCTGTTGGGAATCGTGTTGCACGTGTAACTTTCATTGTTTTCATGTAGTCTGTACACAAACCCTTGGGTTGAATCAAGCACTTTCCATTCCAGCAGCCTTTCGCTCTCTACCTCATGGCAAACACGGGGAAAATCCATTCCCACACTTTTTTTCAAAGCTTCTTGGCATCAGTATATATAATAGTGGTGTGTTTTTAATGTGCTTCAGTATATATTTAAAAAGATATATACAATTCTGGGAAAATTCAGAGGAACATGAAATATGGAGGAAAGCAAAGGTCGCCTGATGCTTACATCAGGAGATAAAAGATTTACGGGAGATACGATTTGGTATTTCTTTCTGTTTCTTGTGCTAGATTACTTACTTACTTAGTCGTTCCGTGAGGTATAGAGGTTTGTAAGAGAGAGAGAGAGCGCGCTAGACTATCCTATCGGCTCTCTTCCTCCTGGCTTATTTCCTCTGTCCTTCAAAGATTGTCTAATGTTGTACTCCAAGCTGACTTTGGGTCTTCCTGGAGGTCTGGATACCGCGCTCTTAGTTTCCCATGCTTGTCGTGGTAGCCGATCTTCTCCCATTCTGCAGACATGGCCAAACCATCTTAGTTGGGACTGTTCTACTTGTGTCTGCAGGGGTTGGTTTTTAGGCCTTGACGTATCGTCTAGTTCCAGACCATGTCTCTTCTTGTTACTTCAACCACCTTTCTCAGATACTTCATTTCTGAGGTTTGGATCTGGCTTTTGTGGGTTGTAGTCATTGCCTATGACTCGCATCCATATGTCAAGACTGGGGTATAGGTGGAGCGGTGTACCGCCATCTTCGTCTTCTTACCAACTTCTCTTTTGTTGAGAAATCCTCGACTTATGGACTGAAAAAGTCTCCCAGCTGCTGCTTTTCGAGTGGCCAAATCTTCATTGATGCCTCCCTTTCGGTCTATAATAGCTCCAAGGTATTTAAAGTGGTCGACCTGCTCCAGGACATGTTCTCCCAGATTGATCTGATGTCTTCTTTCTTTTCGTGATATCACTATGGATTTTGTTTTAGAGCTGCTTATGACCATCCCTCTCTTCTCCAGCTCTTCTTTCCAGACTTGCAGGTTGGATTGGAGATGTGCCTCTGATTTAGCAATCAGGGCAACATCATCAGGAAATGCCAGCTCTGAAATACAGACCTGTCTCATCTTCCAGTACCCCACTGAATACTTTCTTGTTCTCTCCTTACATGCCTTGATGACATCGTCCATGAGAAGTATGAAAAGATAAGGTGACAGGATATCACCTTGTCTTACACCAGTGGTGGTCCTGAATTCTTCTGACTTATGGTTTGCCATCCTCACATAATTTCAGCAAGACTTGTAGAAGCTCTGTATAGCATGAATCAGAGGTGCTGGAATGTTATTCCTTGCTAAACAGTCACAGAGTTTGTTCCAGGGGACATTGTCAAACTTCTTTTCCAGATCTATGAAGCAAAGAGCATTTTCACTCAACTGCCTGAGTGTGAAGATTAGGTCTTCAGTATTTCGATTTGCTCGGAAGCCACACTGGACCTCATCCATTTGTGGCTCAGCTAGGTGTCTGAGTCTCTGCTCCAAGATTCTAGAGTAGATGTTACCAGGGACACTGAGAAGGGATATGCCTCTTTGGTTTCAACATTGTCGGTTGTCACCCATTTTGAAAATCGGTGTTATTATTGCAATCCCCGAATCCTTTGGTATGGTCTTGTTGCACCATGCTGCCTGTAGGACCCTTAGGAGTAATAGGTCGCCTGCTGCTCCCATGTACTTAACCATTTCTGGTGGTATACCATCATGTCCTGCTGCTTAGCCCATCTTGATTTTCTCCAGCTCTTCCATCTTTATGTCACCTTCATCACCATTGGTTTCTTCTTCTGTGCCAGTGGTTATCATTTCTGATGCTTGACATTGCTCATCACCATCCAAGAGTTCTGAAAAATATTCTTTCCATCTTTCCATTACTTCTTTTGGGGCAGTAAACAATTTGCCTTGCTTGTCCTTTATAAATTTAAGAGGGCACTGTTTTTCGTTCCTCATAATCTTTAGGGTCTTACTTACTTGCTTACATAGTCGTTCCCCTTCTACCGTGAGGTGTAGAGGTTTGGGAGAGAGAGCGCCAGACTATCCTTTCGGCTGTCTTTCTCCTGGCCTGGTTCCATTCTAGTCCTCGGTCCTTCAAAGATTGTCTAATGTTGTCCTCCCAGCGGACTATGGGTCGTCCTGGGGGCCTGGATCCCTGGCTTTTTGTTTCCCATGATTTTTGTGGAAGCCGATCTTCTCCCATTCTGCAGACATGGCCAAACCATCTTAGTTGGGACTGTTCTACTTGGGTCTGCAGGGGTGGGATTTTAGGCCTTGACGTATCGTCTGGTAGCGGACCATGACTCTTCTTGTTACTTCAATCACCTTCCTCAGATACCTCATTTCTGAGGTTTGGATCTGGCTTTTGTGGGTTGTAGTCATTGCCTATGACTCGCATCCATATGTCAAAACTGGGGTATAGGTGGAGCGGTATACAGCCATCTTCGTTTTCTTACCAACCTCTCTGATGCTGAGGAATCCTTGATTTATGGCCTGAAAAAGTCTCCCAGCTGCTGTTTTTCGAGTGGCCAAATCTTCATTGATGCCTCCCTTTCGGTCTATAATAGCTCCAAGGTATTTAAAGTGGTCGACCTGCTCCAGGACATGTTCTCCCAGCTTGATCTGATGTCTTCTTTCTTTTCGTGATATCACTATGGATTTTGTTTTAGAGCTGCTTATGACCATCCCTCTCTTCTCCAGCTCTTCTTTCCAGACTTGCAGTTTGGATTGGAGATGTGCCTCTGATTTAGCAATCAGGGCAACATCATCAGCAAATGCCAGCTCTGAAATACAGACCTGTCTCATCTTCCAGTACCCCACTGAATACTTTCTTGTTCTCTCCTTACATGCCTTGATGACATCGTCCATGAGAAGTATGAAAAGATAAGGTGACAGGATATCACCTTGTCTTACACCAGTGGTGGTCCTGAATTTTTCTGACTTATGGTTTGCCATCATCACATAATTTCTGCAAGACTTGTAGAATCTCTGTATAGCATGAATCAGGGGTACTGGAATGTTCTTCCTTGCCAAACAGTCCCAACGTTTGCTCCAGGGGACCCCGTCAAACGCCTTTTCCAGATCTATGAAACAAAGAAGTATCTCACTCTTATACTCAAGGGCCTTTTCAATCAGCTGTCTGAGTGTGAAGATTAGGTCTTGAGCACTTCGGTTTGCTCGGAATCCGCACTGGACCTCACACAATAGTGGCTCAGCTAGGCGTCGGAGGGACACTGAGAAGAGGTATGCCTCTATGGTTTCCACGTTGTCGATTGTCACCCTTTTTGAAATTTGGTGTTATGATGGCAATCTTCCAATCCTTTGGTATGGTCTTGTTGCACCACGTTGCCTGTAGGACCCTTAAAAGTAATAGGTCGCCTGATGCTCCCATGAACTTAACCATTTCTGGTGTTATACCATCATGCCCTGCTGCTTTGCCCGTCTTCATTTTCTCCAATGCTACCTTCAGTTCTTCCATCTTTATGTCAGCTTCACCATCATTGGTTTTCTCTTCTGTGCTTGTGGTTATCATTTCTGATGCTTTACCATGCTCACTGTTGCGTGAGATTTTTCGCAACATCGTTTTGTGTACAATATATATATTTTGTAATGAAAGGGAAACAATCTTATGAAATTTATAGCCACTTTTCATTGTAAGCAGTTGTCTTCTCGCGTTGGTGTCGATGGCAGTTAAGTTTGTTATGCGTTCTTGAATCGTGTCCATGTATGGACTTGCTTGGCCGCTTTTCTCAGAAAGCGGTTGGCAACCTGTTGTGTTATCCTTATAAGGTAATCATTCTTAACCTGGTTCTTAGTAAAGGTCCTTGCGTTTCAAGTTATCTGAGCTGTGGTCGAATCGCGCTGGACTGCGCATGTCTAAGTCTTGGGTCTTTGTCGAACGATTTCCGCCCAACAGTCAGAGAGCGAAGATTTGGATAGCGAGCAAGACGTCTTTGTGAGCGTCTGTGCTTTTCTTGTTCTTCAGGAATATGAAGTCCTCTTATGGATATTTCGTTTATTCGAGATGATACCTCTAGTGTATTTCCACACGCCGGGAGGCGTATTATTTCTGTGGTTATTTCCTGAAGGCAAGGTAAATTACATTTACATTAACTTTATCGATATCTGTTCGTGAGTGACATTTGATTCGTAGCCTGTCTTTGAAAGTCTTCATCACGAGATGTTTCTCAGCTCATATATTGCTACATTGTACCGCATCGGGTTGATGCATGTCCCAAGGACTATTACTTCTACTTCGCTACATGAACTAGGTTTGAAACCTTTTGTTAACTAGAGGATTTTTTGAGGACATTATTGCTACTTCAGAAGACGTGCCTGTCTTACTGAAGTCGGATTAAGGAGAGTGAACTGATCTCATACATCTTGTTATCTCCTGGCTGTTATAGAAAAGGATGGAGATTTCCACCTGATTACATTTACAGTACTATGATGTATAACATGCATATGATTCATCTTTATTATGATGCCGTCTACCGTCCATTGCTGTACTGACTATGTTGCTGTGATAATGACTGTCTGATGTACCTACATATTCGCGTATACATTTTGTCACTGTGGCGTCCACAATAAATGATACAGAAAAACGTCACTAGCTGTTACAAGCATCATTGACTTTATACGTCGTGAGTTAACTGACGTCCTTGTGTGGATTGCCCTGTTTTGTATGATCATTGTTTGACTGTACATCATCTGCACACTACACAAACCAGACCACGGGCACCATCTCTCATCCTATGGTGCACGCATCACTCACCATCCAGGAGTTCTGAGAAATATTCTTTCCATCGTTCCATTACTTCCTTCGGGGCAGTAAGCAATTTGCCTTGCTTGTCCTTTATAAATTAGAGAGGGCATTGTTTTTCCTTCCTCGTGTTCTTTCGGGTCTTATAGAACAATTTCTGGTTTTTTTGCGCATCTTTTTCTAGCTTTTCTCCAAATTCTTCCCAGGACTTCTGTTTTGCTGCTAGCACCTTGTTCTTTGCTTCTGTTTTGTGTGTCACATATTCGCTATATTTCTCCATTTGTCCTGTTGTGTTTTTTAGCTCCTAAGTATTGGTTTCATGCCATCTTCTTCTCTCTTATTTTCTCTTTCACTTCCTCTGTCTACCAAGGTGTCCTCTTTCTCTTGTTCCCAAGTCGGACTTACCACATGCTTCTGTAGCAGCTGTCTTTATGATGTCCTTGAATTTAAGCCAGAGGGTTTCCAAGTCATCAGGTTGTTCTTCTGTGTTGCTCACCGCTGCAGCAATAAGCCCCTGATATCTGGTCTTAATTTCTGGCTCTCTCAGCTTGTAGGTCCTAATACTCATTTCTCCTGCTCGTTTACTTGGTTTCTTGCGTGATGTTGGGCCGTTCCTAGGCTGAGCAACTCTTTCAGTTGTTCTTTTGATTGTAAGCAGGTAGTGATCACTTCCAATCTCTGGCCCCCTCCAGACTCTAGCATCCCGGACATATTTGAATGAGCTTCTCCTAACAATGGCATTTGTCGATCACTGACTTCTCATTCTTTGTTGGTTCACATCTAGTGTATGCATGTATGCGCTTATGGGGGAACTTTGTGTTTGTAATGATCAGATTCTGCTCACTGCAGAATCTAAAGAGTCGCTTTCCATTGTCATTGAGAGTATCTTCTCCATATCTTCCGATAACTCCACCCCATCTAGCATGGTCATTTCCAACTCTGGCATTGAAATCTCCGAGCATGATAATTTCATCTAGACAGTCATCCACAGTCCTTTGAAGCAGCTAGAAGAATTCCTCCTTGACATCCTCATTTGGCCCATACACTATGACCAGGTTGACTATGGTTTCTCCTTCTTTTAGTTTTACAACCATAATACGCTCCAAGACAACGTTCCATCCCTTGATACTATCTTTTTGGTTTTTGGCCACAATGCAACCCACGCCCCCTTTAGCTCTTTCAGATGTGGGTACACCACTGTAGAGCAGCGTGTTGCCATCGAGATCCATGACACCTAGTCCTTTTTCTTTGTTTCCGTTATAGCCAGGATTTTTAGTTTTGCTTTCCTCATCTCTTCCACCAGTTCCTCTTCTTTCTCATTTATACTTCTTGTGTTCCAAGTTCCATAAGTCGTAGTCTGTTCCAGTTCGTCGCATTTAGAATCAGTCCGGTTTTCTCTCTTGTAGTTCTCGTAATCAAAAGTTTAAAGCAAACAGGTGATTGGCCTGTTGTACCTTTGCATGGTGGAGGGGCTGCCTCCTTACGGCCTCCATGCAGGCCGCCCTCCTTCTTTTTCAGCCGGGCTTGGGACCGGCCTGGGTGGAGTTTTCTTTAGGGTCTTATGGAACAATTTCTGGTTTTCTTGCGCATCGTTTTCTAGCTTTTCTCCAAATTCTTCCCATGACTTTTGTTTTGCTGCTAGCACCTTGTTCTTTGCTTACGTTCTGAGTATCATATATTCTCTATATTTCTCTGTATTTCTTGCTGTGTTTTTAGCTCCTAAGAATTGTTTCCATGCCTTTTTCTTCTCTCTTATTTTTTCTTTAACCTCATCTGTCCACCAAGGTGTCCTCTTTCTCTTGTTCCCATGTCAAACTTCACCACATGCTTCTGTTGCAGCTGCCTTTTTGATGTCCTTGAATGTAGATCTTGATCTACCGGTAGTTCACAAGGGATGATTTGGTAGATCGTTACGTGGTGGAAGAATTTTTAACCTCGGTAAATTTCAGACTCTCTACCGTCGCCACTTAAATGTGCGGTGCCCCCAGGTTTAAATGTACTTTCACAGCATTCGCAGTGAAAATATGCAAGACCGTTTACTAAATTGCACTTTCCTCGTGAATTGCTTAAAATAGAAGCGATCTTTTCTCTAAAGTTAAGATAACATTCTCAACTCAAATGTTAAGTCAGTCCTTTTGTATGGCTCTGAAACATGAAGAATAACAAAAACAACATACAAAAAGCTAAAGACTTTCATAAATGGGTTCTTGCATAGAATAGAAGGATTGAAACGGTATGACAAAGTCACAAATGTGGAACTGATGACAAGAACCAGACAAGTGCCGGTGGAACAAGAGGTGAGAAGAAGACGCTGGAGATGGATAGGACACACATTGAGGAAACCTGTTGATAGCATTACAAGGCAGTCTTTGTTCTGGAATCCCCAGGGAAAGAGAGGCAGAGGTAGACCAAAATAAAAACACATGGAGAAGAGAACTGAGTGGGGTTGGGGGGGGGAGGGGTAAGAAATGTGTGATGTCACAAAAGAGGTGACTGGGTTTTTGTGACGATATGTGACATGGGGGGGGGGGGGGAGATGGCAAAATTGCGTGACGTTATGTGTGGGCGACCCAATTTTACGCATTGTTATTGTTGACGAGAATCAACATCATGGCACTCCCGACAACCCCATAGGTGCTCAGCCTTCCTTAGCAAATGTCTAAGTGTATGAATGTTAACTGTTCCTGTAGCGCGCTGGTTGTATACACGCCGGATGCATCATCTCATACGTCCATCCCTACTAGTATAACGTCATCTCATACGTCCATCCCTGCTAGTATAACGACATCTCATACGTCCATCCCTGCTAGTATAACGACATCTCATACGTCCATCCCTGCTAGTATAACGACATCTCATACGTCCATCCCTGCTGGTATAACGTCATCTCATACGTCCATCCCTGCTGGTATAACGTCATCTCATACGTCCATCCCTGCTAATATAACGACATCTCATACGTCCATCCCTGCTAGTATAACGTCATCTCATACGTCCATCCCTGCTAGTATAACGACATCTCATACGTCCATCCCTGCTAGTCTTACGTTTGATGCTAAATTTAAGTCAAATTCTTAACTTCGTTGATTCATCTATTGAATAGTCGTTCTCTAACAGGCGATCATTAATTGTATTTCATATTTCTCCCTTATTCACATTCATGTGCTCCCACTATAGGTGCTCTCGAAGCTAGTCTGTCAGCCCTTTCATTACTGCGCACCCCTGCATGACCAGGGCAGAAGATCTACACTAGTTACTGAAGATTCGAGGTTTCTATGAATGTTTTCCATTCATACCAGAGACATTCATTTTGTACTTTCCGTAGAATTTTACAAATTTTACAACTTTCAAGTGAAACATGAATAGTACTTGAATACTATAATAATAATAATACTTGAATAATATTTGAAATAGCACTTTAAGTTTTAATTTTACAACTTCCAAGTAAAACTTGAATACCAATTTTTAAAATCGCTATAACGAAACAACGCTTACAGGGATAACGCTAAGCGGGTATGACTGTACAGTTTTATAATTCCGAGTTATTCTAACAACAAAGATTTCTTATATGTATTAAAATGTATGTTATCTTGGCAAAAAGGTCAAGACTCTGAACTGCTAGTTTGTTATTTTTTTTCATTTTAATTCCCTTAAGTAAATTCGTTTACAATACAAATGAAAATATTCCACATAATGGACATTACAATTCAGTAATTTAACTGTAAATACAAGGACAAAAAAAAAATAAAAAAATAAAAATGCGTTGGTACAAGCACAAGCACACATACATACACACACACGCACATACGTGCATATATACATATGTTAGCAATACATTTTTTTCTCTTTTTTAAAAATAAAATTTTGCCTCGTTTTCGCGAGGCGCGTCCCGTTCAACCTAATCGGTTATATTAGAGCGCATGTTCAAATCCAAAACAGCTTTAGTATGATTTTGTTCTCCATATTAATAAATCTAATGTCGCAATATGTACAAAAGTTAATGATGCTTGTCTTATCTGAGAACTAGGTGGAACGATTTAATTGTTTTTGTTTTCTGCGTTAATATACGATATAGAAACAGTTTTGAGTTAAAAATCCTTCGTTCATAGACGTTATTTCTGCAAATCCATATGTCTATATTCTGCCAGAAGTGTGAGTAATTGAATTTCAATGTTTGGATTCATCTTGGGAATGACGTTGAGCATAATTCCTTTATACATATTTACTTCTGTTTTTGTATGTTTTGTAATGTCTGTTTCAAAGTTTGTGTTACTGTATTACAATAAAATAAAATGTGTTACTCTGTCTCTTTCACGTTTAGTCTACAAAGGTTACATTTGGATAAAATTAAAATGGGTTTTAAAAAAAAGGGTAATCTCATAGCAGATACTGCCGTAGGGTAGTTAAGTGTTAGAGATTTCACAAAACTAAATCAAGGTTCGAGAGGCGAAGTAACCACTTCCCCTCCTAGCTGCCTTCGCCTTTCCTGGCCCAAGAGTAGAGTCAGGTATCCATTAATAGCTGATAGACTGTAGCGTGACACCACAGTGTTTTCAACACGCTACCTTTGCCGCGAGAGGCCTGCGCTCTAACCACAGACGCTCTCATAAATGGGCGCTTGCTTAAATAGAAGGATTATAGTTGTATGACAAGATCACTAATGTGGAACTGATGACACGAATCAGTCAAGTGCCAGAAGAACCAGGCATGAGAAGAAGATGCTAGAGATGGATAGAACACAACACTGCGCACACCTGCTGATAGATTTACCGGTCAGTCCTTGCTCTGGAATCGCCAGGGCAAGAGAGGCAGAGGAAGACCAGGGAATACATGGAAAAGATAACTGGAGACAGACATGAAGGGGATGAAGAAGGAATGGAAAGACCTTGACCTGAGGGCACAGGACAGGAAGACTTGTCATAAAGCATATACTCCTTAGGAAGTTCAAAGGTGATAATGATGATGATGATGATGATGATGATGATGATGATGATGATGATGATGATGATGATGATGATGATGACTAGGTAACTAATTTACATTCGATTATGATGTTCCTTTTCAGTACCAAAAAAAAAAAAGAAAAAAGGGGGTAAGAGATTAGTGACGTCATATTGTAAGGGTGACGGGGGGTTTCTGGGTTTTTGTGACGAAATATGACCGGGAGGGGATTTAAAAAATTGGCCAAAATTGCGTGACGTCATATGTAGTAATAATTCCTACAAAATAGTATGTTTTCCACCTCTGCTCAAAGCTATTTCTATATTTAAAATAAGGATCTAAAAGAAAACAAAACAAAACAAAAACACGTATATTTTTGTTCTGATAGAAAACTGTTTTTTTTTTTTTTTAATTCGACTAGATGTCCACAGAATGTAAGAGTTTCACTTACCTTTTCTTTATGAATTTCTTGAGACTGCAAGTATTATGCTGAGTGAATGAACACATACAATTCAGGCTGCTCCAGTATTATAATTGCTGCTCCAGCTCAACGCATTCACGACTGGAATTACAGATTTGATTTCATAGCTCCTATGATGATGTACATGACTGATATAAATGTGGGCATAAACATGACCCTACGAACACTGGATCTCAGCTGTTATGGACGACGCAACTAGGTCAATAACACATCTTGTTCTACAAGGACCAGGAATCAACCGATGTGAAGGGTACAACAATGTGCGACTAGAGCAGGTTTCTTAATTTGTTGTGTGCCTTGGGTCCCTTTGTCGATGAAGGCTATGGGTCTCTTTGATTGTCCGATGAAGGCTATGGGTCTCTTTGATTGTACGATGAAGGCTATGGGTCTCTTTGATTGTCCGATGAAGGATATGGACCCTTCTTGGACAAAATGTCCATAAAAGCATAATTTAAAATATTAGGTTATATTCACGGACTCCTAGAATCCATTCATGGACTCCCATGGTGTCCTTGTACCACAGATTAAGAATCCCTGGTCTAGAAAGTACAACCAATCTCAGAACGACTGGGGGAATCCCCTGGTTTACGCAAAACGAAAAATGTTGATTACCTTAGTTACTTCCTTTTTCCTTACTCGTCTCTCGAAATATCAGAATTGTACTGGTGGCATAGTGCGTTCAATAACTTATTATATCCGTTTATAATTCACACTCACCGCTTCGCGTGGACTGCCCGAAAGTACATTACGTGGCGCGAGCTAATATATGAACCCTACGACATAATATATCTACTCTATAGTTAAAAAGTGTAAACGAAAAGAAATAAGTACTATGGATTCAAACCTACTACATAAAGCATATCCATTATATATCTCAGCCATTACACAACATCTCCACATGTTATCATTCTCACACTCAACCACACAACATTAATATAACGTGAGAAATAAGGAGCTTAAGAACGTATGAAAATAATCATGGGGAAATCCCGAAATAAGGCAATGCGGAAAGGAAGCTTTTTCTAATATTATAAGGACAAAATCCAGTTGTCTTGGGCATGTTATGAGAAGAAGACAGCTGGAGTATACTGTGACAACGGGAAGATTTGAAGAAAAAAGACACAGAGGACGGCGAATATAGAAGATACTGGGAAGTTCTGCATCATGGCATGGAAAGAAATCAACAATAGAATTTATAAGTCTGAAGATATGACGCCAGGCATGGTACTTGAAGAAGACGAAGATGAATATGATTACGATGATGATATCAGCATGATAAACGGTCGAAAGAACTCAGAAATAAGGAAGCTGTTGAATACACCATGCCAAATATTATTTATGAAGACAATAAATGGAAAAAGTTTTAACATCTTTTTAAAATGCGGCTCTCACACATCTTCAACCACAGACAATTTGTCTTCTGAGCATGGCAACTCCGGATGACAGTCGTATTGACGGCATTAACTAAATCTTAAAGATTTTTATAAATTAAAAATCGTAAAGACACTTGACTTTACACTAGTCAAAAGAATACATCTTTTTCAACAGTGACAGAGAATTCCACCAGGTGTTTAACCCTCATGGACTTTTATATTTGGACATACGTCCTAATATAACCGATTCACCCTGTATCTATGTTGAACAAGGCACGCTTCACCACAACGAGGTAAAAATTGTATTTATTTATTTTTAAATCAGATCATTGAAGTGAAAAAAGTTATAACGATTTAAAAAAAAAAAAAAAAAAAAAAACAAACAAACACTCGAAATACATTATTATTTTAATACATAATTATTTTGTACTGCTTTCAGCAAATTAATAATCCTAGATATAAAATCCCAGCTTTTTCTGTCAGTGCGCAACGCTAAGGAATGCAACTTTGATTGAAAGTTAGACATTAATTGTATTCTTTCCCTTATATGTACTCTCCCGAAAATAGTAATACTTACCAAAGAAGAATGCGCAAATGACGGTGTGCACAAAAATATATTTATAGAATGTTTGATCCCCTATACACACATTGGGATCCTCGCTGCTGCTACGTAGTTCGTGTACTGTGGTGATGCACAATGGTTTTTTAAAAATACTTTTGAATAAGTAAAATTGCCCGTTAGGTATTGGTGCTTTTGAATGTAATCTCCCGTCTTATGACGGGCTTTGACACTAGTAGTATTCATACTATTCACTTTTTGCCCTCCTTATGGAGCATGGAGCCACCACGTCAGCTAGCCCCCTTACATGCTTGCATCAAGCATTCTCGTGCTCTTACAGCGGTAGTTTCTGTAACAAAGTGTTTTCTATGATGAGGTTGTCAGTCTTGTGCACAACCTCACAACAGTCGCCGTCTACGACATGCCTGAGGGAGCAGTAAGTCTATTCTGTCTGTGTCTCATTAGAGACCGACGGGAACCAACACGGAGCAATAACAATATAACTCAGCAATAATAATATAACTCAGCAATAACAATATAACTCAGCAATAATTATTTATTCCGAGAAAGTTCCAGATACATGTTTCTCGGTCAGAAATGTTCGGACATAAGTGAACGTACATTTAAATTCCGCTCAACCATAGCGTGAAAAAAGACTGCTTTATACTTGATCGTACAGTTTGTTAACCATCTACATGCTAGCTCGAAATTGATATTCACGCTTCTCAGATCTGAATGTCAAACATTACGGCTGGTAACAGATATGAAAATAAACAAGACGCGAAAGTACAGCAGTTTGAAAATATTCGGTTTCTGACTGTAAAAATGCACACATTACTTAATTATGTAAACAGAACTTTATCTTCATAAGAGTTGTTAATAGAAATATATAATTATTTCTCACTTTAGAAGGGCAATCATTTTATATAGACTACACGAGAGCTCTAATACGAATGTGTCACTGTTGGTCGAACAGTTAGTATCCAACCTTATGCGAGTTCGAAAGTACCACTCCCGCTTCGTAGCTCTGGTTTAAAAAAGTATGAATGTGGGCCGGTAATGTATGCGAAAATTAAAACAAATTTCTGTAAGCAAACCGTAGTTTGAAAGTTTTAGGTTACTCACAAGAATGCATGTTCACATTTGATAACTTACATAAACGGAACACCAACGGGCTGATCACCCGTTTGCCAGTCACTTCGATTACGGAAACAACGGCAGATGGATTGATTTGCCATTGCCCTAAAGACGCCAATAGGCGTGATGGGAAACAATGGCAAAGAAAACCTATCTGCTGTTGCCCTAAGACGCCACTAGGCGTAATGGCCACTGACTGCTTTGACGGTCGGTGGCTAAGGACGGAAGAAGAAGAAGAGATAAACGGAACGTGATCTGAAAGAGCATTTTCAAAAGAATATGTATTTAGTTCTCACTTTCGAAATCATTTAACAGATGGGGAAATTTAGAATGCACAAATGCTGCTCTATACAGTGTGAGTCCAGGAGCGCCTACTGCCTCTAAACAATGACAAGCACTGCCAATACAAATACGAGAAAGTGAAGCAAATATAAAGCTTTCGATGTATTGACAAATTAAATGGGGCAGTGTCTGAATTAATCGATACCTCAAAATGCCCCCCCACTGTGGGTTTGACCAAAGTCCGCATCGCGTACGAACGCCGTAAAGTAGACTACTTTCTTTGTCTTTTGTCCTCGTAAGACGAATCACCTTTTTTCGATTTTTTTTCAAACCCACCCATTGTACTCCACGTCTTACCGCAGTTCCCCTCAACTTCCCCGATAAAATATGGAAATATATATAGGTGGAGCTAACATATCGCACCAACGTTTGCTTCCAATACTACTTTTTCTAAGACCTACACACATTTTGTCCTTTGTTCTGAAGTCCTTATTACCAAGGAAAAGTTAAGTAAATCGATTTTAAAAAGCATATTCGTTATCTATTTCCGGCATATCGTGACAGGGGACAAAATGAGGTTGTGCACGGAGCTCGCAACCTCGTCATGTAAAACAGCTGTTAACTACGACACAACGTAATTTTTTCGCTCACTACAACATTTTCACAAGGTGTGATAATCTAACGCTTGGATATAATATTCATAATCACAGCTATCAAAGATTTTACATTTGTGATGACCAGTGTAATTTAATCTCCTAAGAGATGAAGATTTTTTAAACATTTCCTTACCCCATCCTCTCTTTCATTTTCAGTATCAGTGACAAAGTCTTTGTCAAACTCAGGTTGTCATTAATTATTTCACTTCCTGCGAGGCATACTTTGCCAACAATACTCGCTCATCTAATGCGGCTCTGCCCAATGGGCTGATCACCCGTTGGCTTGTCACACCGATTACGGAAACAACGGCAGATGGATCTATTTGTTGTTGCCCTAAAGACGCCGCTAGGCGTGATGGGAAACTACAACAGAGAAAATCAATCTGCTGTTGCCCTTAAGACGCCACAAGGCGTGATGGCCTCTGACTGCTTGGTCGGTCTTTGGCTAAGGACGGAAGAAGAAGAAGTAATGCGGCTCTGGTAACGTCTATCTATTTGTCAGCATAGTAATCCATGTGTAGACTTTCTTGTCCTTTAGCCCTTACAAATCTGCTAAATGTGCTGCAACTTTTTTTTTCACTCGAACGTTTTCCGTTAGGCGCCGTTTTGGTGCTTTTTAAGTAATACCAAATGGTTCATTTCATGGCGTGTCCTAGTCTTCTCCAGCTGCCTCTTCAATTCTCCGCTTGTAACAAATCATGGTTTGCTTGTCTCCGCCTTTCCTCATATGCAATGTGATCTTGTCCCTTTTACGTTTACTATGTTTCCTCACATGCAATGTGATCTTGTCCCTTTTACGTTTACTATGTTTCCTCACATGCAATGTGATCTTGTCCCTTTTACGTTTACTATGTTTCCTCACATGCAATGTGATCTTGTCCCTTTTACGTTTACTATGTTTCCTCACATGCAATGTGATCTTGTCCCTTTTACGTTTACTATGCATGAGGAGATTTAATATGAGGTTTTACATAAGGGGCCTAGCAACCTCATCATGTCAAACAAATTACTACAGAAACCACTACTACAAGAGCATGTGATTGCCTGGTGCAGGCTTCCTGTAAGCGGACCTGCTGCAGTGGGGACCCCACGCTCGATTCAGGGCAAAAATGAGAAGGCAAAAAGTAGAATTGTGATATGGCGAAAAAAACATATAAAGAAGAGAACTGGGGACATAAATGATAGGAGTGAGAAAAACATGAAAAGATCTTGAGCTGATAGCACGGGACAGGCTGGACGTATTGAATTCAATGAGTTTATTGAAGGTCTATACTCATAAGGGACTTGAAGAGTACTGATTAAATGAATGTTTACCTGGTATCAGTGTAAAAGATTACCTCATGTTACTTTTGTCGCTTGCTTGAACATTGCGCCTTGTGATGGAAAAGCCGTAGAATACCGACGGACTTGAATTGCAACTTTTAAGCACAAGTTTAAAGCTTCTATGAGTAATGTTATTGCTGAAATAAATCCTCGTTGTATTCCACAATGCTTTGAAACAACATTTCCAAATAGTCTTGTTTACTTTCACGGCTACCTTAGTTGAGCCCGTGTTTTGACACACTGGCATGCACATGCCTCGTATATATTAATTATAACAAGGGCCACGCGACTTGATCTGTGAACGAAAGCTCTTTACGGTATGTAAAACAATGATAATAACAAACTATAGTTTCTACAACGTTTCTTTATTCTCTCATTTTGTATTTAACTACTTTACTTTAAGATCATTTGAGTGTTGTATATTTGTCGCTTTTCAAAGTTTTCACATTCTTCATCGTACCTGTCTTTTCATTCTTGACGTTATCAATAAGCGAAGTACGTTGCACTGTTTCGTTAAGCCTGTGGCCCAGTGCATCCGATTTCAACATGCATTTCTATAGGGTTGCCTTCCTTAGCCTTTGACTGTCCCCTGCCTGAGCTCTTGGGGTCATGGTAACACACATTCAAAATCTTCCATCTTTTACTCATCGAAGAGAGCTGAAACGTTGCACGCAGCTACCTTTCTTGGTACATTTTAATCTGTAAACTTTTAATTGTATATAGTAATTAAAATAATGTGAAATATGGTGGAAATAACTCCATTACAGTCAGTGTTTTCAAGTAAGAGAACATGTAACTGCGAATATAGACAGTTGTTCGCATTTGAATGGGCGGGCGACAATTGGTGATTAAATAGTGTTACTGTACTTCAAAGAATTAGGTCAGCGAGTCTTCTGTGTTAAACACAAAACTATACCGAGGACCAACTTTCTTGTGTGCTTTACAATAGGCATTGAAAATTACTTACTTGCTTACTTAGTCGTTCCTTGTCTACCCTGAGATGTAGAGGTTTGCCAGAGAGAGCGGCATACTATCCTATGGGCTGTCTTCCTCCTGGTCTGGTTCCAATCTAGTCATCGGTCCTTCAGAGACTGTCTAATGCTGTCTTCCCCCCCCCCCCCCCTAGAGGACTCAGGGCCGTCCTGGAGGTCTGGATCCCTGGCTCTTAGTTTCCCTTACTTGTCGTGGTAGCCGATCTTCTCCCATTCTGCAGACATGACTAAACCATCGTAGTGGGACTGCTCTACTTGGATCTACGGGGTGGAGTTTTGAGGTCTTGACATATCATCTGGTTGGGTATCATGTATCTTTTTGTTACTTCACCCACGATCCTCAGTACCACATTGAACATTCCACAGTATATTTTATTCAGTGATTAATTTCCATCACGGAAAAACGAATTTTCAATTGTTACTTTAAGTCATAAAGCAAGTAAAGGAAAAAAAAAAAATTTAGTTTTAGGTATCCGCTTGCATTACTGTTATCAAATACAATAAGGAACAGAAAATAAATGTTCCCAACATTCTATTGTATAGAGAAGAAAATTGGATGGCCACTTATCATTAATCAGTAAATCATTGTACAAAGTACGGCGAGTTAATATCCTTGCCATATTATTTTTGGATTCTTTACAGCACTCCTAATCTTACAATAATATGACCAGAACCCCGGTAAGCAGAGTTTTCATAATAAACGTTTGCAATCAACAATAAAACAATCTCACCAACCAATTCAGGAAAATATTAAAATGGCACGCATTGTACCGTGAAAACTAAACTGAACCCCCATTAAAATAACACGCATGCATTGCAGTCTTTTCATGGTGCATTTTTGGAAAACATACGAAAATGACGCGCATTGCATCGTGAATGCTAAATTGAACACCTCTTACAAGAAAACGCTTGCCTTTCCATTTCTTGGCATGGTGCATTCACCACTAATCGTAAGTCATGATAAGACAACAGAGATCCAAAAAAAGTTGAAATGCAATGGAAATGAATAAAATGACCACAGGAGAATGCCGTCATCAGAGCAGACAGCAGAAAGAGCACAGCATTATTCATTCCCGTCATTATTGACGGCTTACTTGCTAGTTTTATTAAGAATGGTCATGAAAAGAGTGAGAAGTAAAATAAAACCAAGACATGATATGTATATATACAAGGGGATTGACATAAGTCTTGGGCCTGACCATGAAGGACATGTCACAGAGAGCTGAAATTTTGTATAATGTTTATTCCTTTTCAATATAGCCACCGTCTGAATTGACACACTTCTGCCATCTCTGCTTGACCTTGAAAAGACCTTGGGAGTAGAACACCCTATTTTTCAAACTAAACCAGTCATCACATGCCAGTATAACCTCTTCATTGCTGTCAAAATGATTTCCTTTTAGCTGTTTTTTTAAGATTTGGGAATAGAAAAAAGTCTGATGGAGCCAAATCTGGAGAATATGGTGGGTGTGGAAGAATTTCAATATTCAAATCGTTGGCTGCTAGCTGCACAAGCCGTGCTTTGTGAGAGGGCGCGTTGTCTTGAAGCAAAGGAAGATTTTGAGTGCGCGTTATCCATCGTTTCCTGGTCACAACCTTTCTTAGTTTGGTGAGAAGATCTGCATAGTACTGTCCATTAACTGTGTTGCCAAGAGGCAGATAATCTTTCAAAAGGACACCTTTGCCGTCCCAAAAAACAGTCAGCATCACTTTTCCTGCAGATTTCTGCGCTCTCGGCTTGACAGGTGTTGGGGAGCCCGGGGTTTTCCATTGCATGCTGGCAATTTTGGATTCGGGGTCATAATGGTGTACCCAAGTCTCATCTACTGTCACCATGGTCTCCAAAAAAAATTTTTGACTGACACTTTTTGAGCAACTGTTGACAGCAATTTACCCTCGTTTGCTTCTGTTCACGTGTCAACAGTCGCGGAACCCAGCGTGCACACACTTTTCTCATGTTCAGTCTGTTGTGTAAAATTCTATAAACTGTTCTTTCATTTAGTTTTACTCTACTAGCTATCTCCACAATTGTCATTTTTCGATCCTGGTCAATGATTTTCTTCACTCTTGTTGCATTTTCATCGTTGCACTCTGAGGCTGGTCTACCAGATCTTGGCAGATCAGCAACATTTGAGCGGCCGCACTTAAACTGTTGACACCAGTTTTTTTTACCGAAGTATATGAAGGACAAGAATCACGAAACACTGGTTCCATCTCCCTGTGTATTTCTGTAGGTGTTTTTCCCTGAAACATCAGAAATTTTATCTCCTTCTTTTCCATTGTTTTGTCAAATCTTTGGAGCAGCAGATCCGGTCAACAGGGTACATAGCGCCGTGCACCGTAGCGGGAAAACCCATTGAAGAAACAAACGCGTACTTCACACATTCAGTGCAAATATGATGAACTGTAAATGTGCCAAGTTTCATCTTCCTCCTGTGACTCCTTCATGGTCAGGCTTAAGACTTATGTCAATCCCCTTGTGTATATATATATATGAAGAAAAAGATTAATAGAAAAAATCTATAATAATTTAAAATAATCTACACGTATGCTACATCGACTGCACAGCGCCACTTTTGGCTTGATTCTTGTTTTAAGGACCATATTCATTGCATACAGACTACTCCAAGAGTGCTCCGATCTTCTCCCTTAGATCCGTTGCGCTGGCGAGGATCCCAATATATCTATACGGGAATCACACGTTCTATAAATGTTTTTGTGGCGGGTAGGTTATCCTAGTTTTGTAAATTTTGCCAGGGCAGCGGCCGTATGGCCTACTCTTTACGATTTTCAACTGCCGACGGATTTTTAACTGGCGCAACTTACAAACGGGACCTCTTATTTTTTTCGCACTTATCCGAGAAGGTTAGGCATCCGATCTCACTACCCGGATAGAAGGGGGGGGGCGGGGGGGGGGGGGGGGGGGGGGGGGGGGGGGGGGGGGCGGAGTATGACATCGTTAGGACCTACTGGTTCTGAAAACAAATCCCATCAAATATATTCCGTGTACTGGGAACCGAACCCGGTACCTTTAGAATTAGAGGCGGCGGCACACCTCTTAGCCACTCCGACACAAAAGGAGCACTTTACTAATTATATTTCAAGCTCTGAATTAAAGTAAAAGAAATAGATTTAAAAAATAAAATGAAGTAAATAAAATAACATAAATTAAATGAAGTAAATAAAATAAAGTAAATAAATTAAAACAAATTAAATTAAAAAAATAGTTTGTACAATTACAGTCAACAATGATGCAACACAGCGGCTTTAGTTACCTGTTTGAGGATCGTCACTTTTTTGGAAGAAAACATGCAATGTTGACTGTCGTGATTTCTTCTTCCTTTCTGTTCAAATCTCATAATCAGGTCTCCTTGCTGCCAGTAAGGCTCCTCTTTTCTTTGGCACTCGCCCCAGTCGTAGTCAATCTCGCAGAACTCATCAGTGAGTTTTCCATGTCGCTAAAGTTGCACTGTAGAACGCTTGTCTTCATTTCTCTTGTATAAAGCTCTTAATACTCTCTTTTGTCATTCTGTTTCTGAAGGCTTACTTGTGCGGCCAATTCTTCCAATTCTTTATTGGAAAGAGTCTATCCAAGGCTTTCCATCAGCTCTGTTACATCTTCATATGTAACTTTGTTTAAGTCCACCTCAGAATCGACGCTATTGTGAATCGGCGCAAATTGGACTGGCGAAAATCGAGGGCTTCCTGTATTCTAGACAAAAATGACTTGTCCAGTATGTACTTTCAAAGTGAATAAGACGGTCATGAAACAAGTCCATAGATTCAAATTCCAGGGACGTCAAAAAGATGGAAGATGTATACCAGAGATCAAGAGTAGAATAGCCTATAGACAAAAGCAGAGTCCAATAAAATGAAAACTACTTTATGCAACAAACATGTGTCAATGGAAGTCAGAAAAAGAGCTTTTCAAAGTGATATATGTAGAACCAATCCTTAAATGTGGAAGTAAACCATGGATAATTAGTAGATATGCACGAAAATCACTGGATGCCACAGAGATGTGGTTTTACTTTTGAATAGCATGGACCGCTAAAATCAGCACTGATGATGTCCTGAGAGATGCCAGAGAAAAAAAAAGAACGAAATTTATTTGTCATATTAAACAGAAAAAAATCTTCCACGTGACGAAAGTCCACGTGACGAAAGTTTAGAGACTTTTTGTTGTTGTTGTTTATTTGTAAATTCTGAATAATTGTTAGAATCTATCATCATTTTTATTTAACATAACAGTCGGTTGTTATTTCTTCTTGTATTAGTTAAATAACACAATGGGTTAATCACCTGTTTGTCAAACATTTTGATTACATGTTTTGCCCAGGAGCCTAGTGCTCTTTGGGTCACCTCTACACTTCGTTTTACTGGGGTAGAAGAGGTTCCGATTATGAGATGAGATTAGTTAAATGGGCTATACATTTTTTTTTTTTTTTTTTTTGGTAATTAAATCTACACCCTGGGGGCTGCGCCGTAAGTAAAATAACTTCCATTGGGTGGACATATTTTGTTAATATGGGCTGGGCACCAAATCTCCTTTCTCAACTTCATGTACTCTACATAGTTATTTGTAAGATTTCTGAGAAAGAATTTATCGTCCAGAAAATATCTCGTTTATTTTTACAAGAATTCTTTTTGAATTAGCGGTTTCTAAAGGACTATATCCCGAGGAGAGGCAGTTCATTCGAACTCTCAAACTGACATCTTATGAACTAGATACAATCTGTTATCTTTTAATTTCTTCTGTCATTTTCCTTAAAAAATTTTTTTACCTCAGACACTCAGTAGTAGTTACCGATAACTAGGGGCTTATTAAAAGCATTTAGTACCCCGGGCGGATCTTTCTTTTCGTCTTCTTCTTCTTTGATCCTTAGCTGCCGATTGTCAAGGCAGTCAGTGGTCATCACGTCTGGTGTCGTCTTGTAGGGCAGCAACAAACTGCTTCCACTTTGCTCGGTCGGCGGCCATCCTTCGTGCAGTGCCTCAGCTCTGGTTCATTCTTTGCATCTCGGTCTTCACAGTTATCTCAAAGTTGTTTTGATCGGCCTCTCTTTCGCTTTGCCCATAAATAAACACACAAGAACCAGACTAGTGCCAATGGAACAAGAGATGAGAAGAAGACGCTGGCGATGGATAGCACACACATTGAGGAGACCTGTTGATAGCATTACAAGGCAGTTCTTGTTCTGGAATCCACAGGGAAAGAGAGGCAGAGGTATACCAAAAAACACATGGAGAAGAGAGCTGGATACAGAGGTGAAAATGATGAGGAAAACATGGAATGAACTTGAGCGGATGGCACAGGACAGAAAGACTTGGCATGTGTTAGTTGAAGGCCTATGCTCCTCTGGGAGCTAAAGTGTATTGATTGATGATTGATAAATAAACACAAATAACAATAAATATGCTTTCAAGTAGATTTTTACACAGTTCAGTGGTGTCATAATAATGTTCGATGGTACCCCCTTCCTGGCTGTCATCCGGAGTGGACCGTCCCCCTCGCATCCCCGAAACTACGCCACTAGCGATAACTAATGTCAATACCATTGTTCTTTTTACTGCATTGAAGTAACAAAGTCTGTTATTAAACAATTACATTTTAAAACAGTTTAAAATAAAGGTCATAACTTCAAAACACAAACATGACTTGACCTACTTATGGACAACTTCAAAGGCTAAAATAGTTGTAACAATATATGGTCACGTAACATTTCAGTCCACGCCAGGAATAGATGTTTCTAAATATTTATATGCACACTTAACGTTCCATCAAATTCACATATTTGACAGCAGCAGACAGTTTTAATAAAATAACACACAGGCAATTTCCAAAACAACGCGGGGGCTGGGGAACTAGCTGTGACTGACGTGTGGCGCACAGCTCGCAGGGCTTTCAGCCGCGACTCATGACATCTATTATGCAAATAATATTTATTACTCACCCTTCTAGAGCCAGGCTTCATCTCAAAGTTCACAGAAAACAAACTCATAGCATAAATTGCAGTAATGTGTGGCTAGCTCAGTCATTTTGGGATATGTTTAGGGTTTAACCCTCTCTCTACCCCAAGAACCGTATGGTACATTATTGTCCCGAAAGCCGCCTGGTACTCCGCTTTGGTTATGGACAAATATCCTCATGTATTAATTGTAGACGTCCCGTGTAATTGCCTTCAGGCATGTCGTACAAGGCGATTAATATGAGGATGTACAGTAGGCTGGCAGCCACATGTTGTAAATCACGTTGCATATAGGACTACCACACTTTAATACATTCTTCAGCCAAATTACAATTAGTCCATACAGTACGAGATGTGTTGACTTAAAATACGTTTACTGCATGTTTTAAAACATCGCTCGCTTAAAAATTGCCCGAGATAGAAAGAGTTAAAGACATGAAACAGTTTTAATTAAATGATGATCGCCAGCTATTTTGTTTGTTTGTCTAGTTTTTTTTTTCTTTTTTTTAAGCAACAAATTGTACATTAAAATTAAAAATCAACTTTCACTGAAGAACTTTACTCTGCGTCTAGGGCAGAGGTTTTCAAACTTTTTTGGTCCGCAGCTTCCTTGACTTGTGCGTAAATCACCGCGGCTCCTCTCTATACTATGTATTATATATAAGCAATTGTAACAACACTTTTCCCAAGCCACCGCGACGCCCTTAGCCAACGGCCGCGACGCACAGTTTGAAAACCTCTGGTCTAGGGTGTTATTGTGCAGAAAAGGTGAAAGAATGTTGACGTATATTGTTGACTAAGCTGTTTTCTACAAATAGTTAATTTATTAATTTTTGACTATAAAAAAATATTTCGAAAGTTCAAATTTGGGTTAACAACCACAATGATTGAAAAGTCTGACAAAATTTGTCTTGATTAACTGGTTATGTCTCTAACAGAGCAAGAAGGCACCATACACGTGACCATTTTACCAATATTTGGCGTTAGAATAGAGCGTATCGATTTCTGAATGATGTGTTCGTGCATAATTACCGTTCACCGCCCAGTGATACACAGGCCTGCAACAAATACACGCCAAGACCTTTTGTCCTGGATCATCCATTGAAGGTTTTAACACGTTTTTTTTATTACCCGTCATGTTAATATGTCTATGTATCTATCTATCTATCTATCTATCTATCTATCTATCTATCTATCTATCTATCTATCTATCTATCTATCTATCTATCTATCTAGCTATCTATCTATCTATCTATCTATCTATCTATCTATCTATCTATCTATCTATCTATCTGTATATATATCCTTTCTTCAAGTGTTCCTTGCTCTACTTCTATTTTCTTACCCCTGAGATTCCAAAAAAAGTCCTGCCTTAGTAATGCTACCAACCGATTTTCTCATTATGTTTCCTATCCAACAGCAGCGTCTTCTCTCCCATCTTTGTCCACAGTGTGTGTCTAGTTCTTGTCATAAGTTCTGGCTGGTAATCTTGTCAAATCGTTTCCATTCTTCTATTCTGCACATGCACCCATTTTCTGAAAGCCTGCAACTTTCTATTTGTTTGTTTGTTTGTTTGTTTTGCTCCTTGTTTCAGAGCCATGTAGTTCGACTTCCTTGACATTTGAGTTAAGAACCTTATTTTCGTGTTGGATTTGGTCTCTTTCGATTTCCATATATTTCCCATGGCGATGAAAGATCCTGCCTTTTTTATTCTTATTTCTATATCATTGTCAGTTAATAAGAATTAATCGTAATCATACTTTCAATACTATTCAGTTGTTAATAGACAAATCGTATTTTTATCGCAGTTGTTAATGTTTATTGCAATGATAATATGCCCTAATTTTCCGCGTGTAATTTACCAGCACATTTAGTGTTACCCCTGTTGCGCTGAGCAGAAGTGTAAAACGTACTTCACTTTTGGCTGCTGCTTCTTCAATTCCATACTCTTGGTCACTGGTCACCACAGACAGAGCGTTTGGCCAGTAGTCACCACTTTGTTCTATCGATTGTAGTTAGTCTGTTTAGTCCCCAGGCAAGTAGATTGTGTCAATTCTTTTATGTTGTCAATCCATTTCTTTTTCTGTCTGCCTAGTCCTCTTTTGTCCAGCAGTGTGTCTTAGAGGGAAATATGTGGTAGTATGACGGCTTTGCAGTAGTGGTCCAACAGTGGCCAACACTCAAGAGTATTGATACCAACGTAATTGGATGGTCGATATTGTTGATAAATCATTTATGCTTGTGCATTGAGTGTGGGTCATTGGTATTGAGGAATGTTATTATCACCACTGTTGCAAACGTGATTGTTGAATACTGTGTGCACTGTCACTCACCACACAGCTCACGTACGAGTCATGGATGTCAATAAAGGTTGTAAACGCCTGGAACAGTTCGATACTGTTTATTACGTTACAACACACAACGAAGTCACGATGACATCAACAAAGACACAATTCATGATAACTCAAATGCATCTGGCATACAAATTCTCCACCTGTCTCAAACTCCTCAAAGACTGCACAACACGGCAGTTATGTTAATTATGGCCTTACAAATCTCTACATGTCTCAAACTCCTCAAAGACTGCACAACACGGCAGTTATATTAATTATGGCCTTACAAATCTCTACATGTCTCAAACTCCTCAAAGACTGCACAACACGGCAGTTATATTAATTATGGCCTTACAAATCTCTACATGTCTCAAACTCCTCAAAAACTGCACAACACGGCAGTTATATTAATTATGGCCTTACAAATCTCTACATGTCTCAAACTCCTCAAAGACTGCACAACACGGCAGTTATATTAATTATGGCCTTACAAATCTCTACATGTCTCAAACTCCTCAAAGACTGCACAACACGGCAGTTATATTAATTATGGCCTTACAAATCTCTACATGTCTCAAACTCCTCAAAGACTGCACAACACGGCAGTTATATTAATTATGGCCTTACACATCTCTACATGTCTCAAACTCCTCAAAGACTGCACAACACGGCAGTTATATTAATTATGGCCTTACACATCTCTACATGTCTCAAACTACTCAAAGACTGCACAACACGGCAGTTATATTAATTATGGCCTTACACATTTCTACATGTCTCAAACTCCACAAAGACTGCACAACACGGCAGTTATATTAATTATGGCCTTACACATTTCTATAGCCCTGATCAGGCATTCCCTTAGGAAAACACCGCCATACACTTAGAAAACACAGGGCTTGCGACCACACCGGTCTACGCCCAAAAACACACTATTCTGACAGCACACTCACAGGGCACACCCTGTGAACCCCTGTCATGAGACTCAGTTGTTTTTAGAACACCACTCACAATACATGCCGCTTAGCCGCGAGAGCTAATCACCCCCGGCTCAAAACACTACAAGATAAATATATCTCAACACTAGAGATAAACAGCGTTCTTCACGCTTTTCTTGTACTCTGTCTCATGACTCTAGGAGAAGATATTTTTAACAAATCGATTCCTAATCGGCAAGCAAGTACCATAATTCAAAAATTCAATCTGCCCCACAACATACTAAGATTTTCTTCCCTTTGACCTTAACATTTACACCGCCCCTGGGAAAAAAAATGATTCTATCATTTTTTCTAAAACAGTTACATCAACAAAAAATCAAGGGAGAGCAAAACTCTAATACATACCTACAAAAATTAACTTATGTTAAGGGAAAAGAAATATATACCTACATAAAATATCAACATTAAATGAAAAAAATAGAAAATGGAGCATCCAACGTAATCGTCTAAGTACATCAGAATTAATCTAATACAAAACCAAGTTACGTATATTGGACCCAAATGAAAACAGGAAACAATCAATAGCAAGAGAAAGGACAAGATCAAGCAAAAGAAGAATGATCTATAATGCAGTAAAGTAAGAAATCAGAATATGAGTGGGGAAAAAAAAATACCACGTGTTAACAATTAAGTCAAACAACTCTACACATATAAAATAAATACCACCATTACATCTGGATACATTATATCACACCATGTAATTAACTTAACAATACAAAGAATAAAAGTATAAGTGTCGAAAGAAGAAGAAGTGCACAAATAGAAACAAGTGAAGCGAATATGACACATGGGAGCATAAACAAGACATTAACCAATACCGAAAAGATAACAGAAAAGATGGAACGAAATGAAGAATAACCGGCAAAGGCAGACAGAAAGCAAAGACACGAATGAAGAGAAAGTCAATAACAATACATACTAATAACAGTCTCAATCAAACAAGGTATTGTAATCAATAAATACAATCATAACAGAAAAGCATCGAAGAAAGAAGAAAAAAAAAAATAATGTATATATGTATACAAAACATAGAAGAAAGCTATAACTAAATACAGCATAATAAGTAATTTAACTAAGTTAAAATTATTCATAACTAACAATAAATTGATCTAGACATCACGCAAACAAAAAATGTTAACGCTATCAAAAAGTTTTGGCTGACGTATAGTCACGCGATAGATAAAGAATACATCATAATATCAACAAACAACAAAAAAAAACTTATTAGAGAACCAATGTCAATGCACACAATCAACCATAACGCACAGTCAAGCGTTGGGACCAGAAAAATTATTAAATGTTTGAAAACAAAAAAATCAATTTTTCCCAAAAAAGTACAATGTAAAAATATTTCGCAACGATAAGTTACACCGAATAGCATTTCATATTTAAGTAAATTAGAGCTATAATTAATAAACTAATAAAGAAATTATTTCCAACAAAATTAATTGACATTTAAAAAAAAAATCTCTATCTCTATGTAAACACCAATCAATACACGTACGTTCTTTTTTTTTCTCTTTTTTTTTCTTCTAAAAAATACGTCATAGAAAAATCACATGGACAACATACTGTTAACTACATACAAAAGGAGCCGCGCTAGCGTAGTGGTTACAACACCGCTCTGGCGACCGGGCGACCCAGGATCAAACCCGGGCGACGGCACCCGAGGACCTTTCGTCAACTGGGATTTGGACCGGATTAACTCGAGACCTGGCGAGAACATTTGAAGGAGTGTCGTCGACCAGGGACTGGCGGCTCCCGAGCATACCCAGCTCTAATGGGTATCTCCGAAAACGGCGAGTATCTGCCTGAATGGCGAGGGACACTTGTCTCTGTACAAGAAAAATAGGATACTCACGTAAAAATCAATGTCAGGTTAGACATTTAAAAAAATAACCTGAGATTTCGCCTCGAGTATTAGCGGGCGTACAGGAAAAAAAAAAAAAAAAAAAAAAAACTACATACAAAGTTATAAATATATAAGTACAACATAATTTAAATAGAGAATGTGATATAATTATCTGTCTAGATTCAGGTATCGTTCTAGAAAAATCAGTGTTTCGGACTACATTATCAAATTCAAATACAAAATTTTCAATAATACAATCAAGTAACGTTTCCAAAATTACATTTAACTGTAATGTTTACTGTTTATTATCAGAGTGTACTAATATATTAACCAATTATGGGAACAACACTCGAGAAAAAAAGTTAACCAGAGACTTCTCTGAAGATAACTACCGCACCATATTAACTAATGAGTTTGTGCATTGGCTGGCAATCTCATCATGTAAAAAAAAAATTATCTCAAAAAACACAGCTGCAAAAATTCCAAGTTCAACACAGTAGTACAAAAATAAATAATATGGACCAAAAATATACATAGTCTTATGACTTAAATGTGGAGATATCATAATCCACCGCTTACATCATCAGGTTAAGAATAAGTCGGTACAAACTGTTATGTTACACATTATTTCAATCATAACACGTACAATATTCATCAAAATACAATAATATAAGAATCACAAGAAAAATCTAATAATAAGACATCAGAACATCTTCATAAGAAAACACATGATATTCGAATACAATCGCATAAAATACTATGCTATACAATACAATAATATTTACTGTTCTAAAAAAAAACTTAAACAGTTAAAAAAAAAAAAAAAAAAAAAATCTCCAGCGGACTTGTAAACATGTCATCACGCCAACAAGTAACATATCCCTTGCGTAGTTAGCACGGCGACAGGTTCCGCTTGAACAGCTACACCTGAGCGCGAAGGCGACCTACTTTCTTGACAGCTACCGTAAACATGGGGAGCGCTGAGTTTTACCGTAAAGCTGTGAATAAATACAAATGAAAATATCCCTTTTAATCACTTGTGAGATTTAATTAGGGTAAACGGAAATTCAATCACACGATTACCCAACTCTGTGGCTGTGAACCTCTGGTTTCTTCACGACACCATCAACTCTTCCATCATCACTGGTACTCAACATGGGATGCTTAGGAACAACCTGACAATAACTGGAGGTCGTCCCTGCTGTATTCTGTAATAAACTTTTACACTTAACACAACGAGATGCTATCTCGACATCAAAATTAGAATAAGCAGTACCATTCAATAGACGATTATTATTCTTATTACCCTGCTTATAAAACATCTTAAGCTTCCGCTGAGGAAAGTCACTCTGGCGATGTGAAGTGAAATTTGGGAATTCATTCTGTTTATAAAAAACATTGCCATTTCCTCTATTGTGATCATTGTTATTTTTATGAATCAAGTTAGCATTGTTTTTATTACTCTTTTTCCTTTGACATATATATCTATCAAATGGGCCTTGTTTTCTTCCAGAAAAATTACTGTAAGACTCTTTAGTTTTTCCAAAATTCTTACATTCAAAATTGTTTGATCTGTTAAATTGCCTCTTATATCTTTGAGGACAAAAATTATTATTTGCTGAATTCCCTTTGTACTTTTCGACCTCAGGGTTATTTCTCTTATGAAGACTGTTTTTTATTTTTCTCTGTTGGAATATGCTTACTAATTGCGTCAAACTGACTGAGCTGAGTTTGACAAGTAGTAGGACTGACAGTATCTTTATTGCTCTGCACATTATGGTCCTCCTTTTTAGGACGGGTGTTAATAGTTTTTATTTTCTGCTGTCAACCTATGAAAATTTCCATCAGCAGATAAATGTTTGCTCTTAAGAGTTTTGACCCGAATTTTATGACCTTTCTTTTCATGATCAACTGTTTCTGTAGACTTATCTTGGTTATTCTGACGCCAAGAATCAGCATTAACAGCAATGTTGTCATAAATTCGTGTGAAATTATATTTCCCACGAAAGGATCGTTGTCCATTTTGTCTGACCTGTCTGTCAGCAAAAAGTGTATGTGGCGGACTTTTTGCAGTAGTGGCTTGTTGAAAAACAATTTTCTGTCTATCGCTGTCAACATGCACAGTAGAACACCTGTTCTTATCTAAGAATATCAAGAAGACCATCTACTCTCCTTCTAAGATTTGTTATTTCAAACTGTTTATGTGAAATTTCTTCACTAAGCTTCTTATTCAAATTCTGAATTCTAGCCATCTTCTCTTTCTCAGCCTTTAACTCTTTTAATCTCTTTTCCTCATTGACTTCTTTATTTGTTCTCCTCTGTGTCAACTCTATCTGTAGTGCCTTGGTTTCACTATCCTGGCTATTTATAAGCTCAATAACCCTTTCTGGTAATACCGCATTCTTTTCTTTAAGTTGGCGACCGAGGACAATGTTATAGTTTAATAGACCAACAAGTGTTTTATTATAGGACTTTTCAAGTTGCCTCTTATCTTCCAACTGAGTTTTCAACTCTTTGATTTCGCTTACTGCAGACTTCAAACTTGCGTGCACCCCAGCAAGTTCCGAGTTTGATTTATCCAAACCATCTGTGAGCTTAGCCAATTTTTTCTGAAGTTTACTCTCTTCAGCAATATTCTTTGAACACTTTTTTCTTTCCTGTCTGTTGACTCTTACTTCCTCATCTTCTAACTTTTTTTCCTGATTGTCAGAGATGCCGTAGAAAATTAACGTGTGTATATTTCTTACTATATGATCATGTTTAACATTCATATAGTGGTATGCAAATGAACGAAAGTAAGTTAATAACCATGCCAAATCCTCTGCCATTCTTAAATGAGGATGAGACTGAAAATTGTCCCTAGCAAAATATCTTAGGGCTCTTGACGCATTAATCAAAAATTCGTCCATTACCTCTGCTTCGAGTGCTGGGCCTCGTAATCCATCATCATCTCTACCTTTCTCAAATAAGTAATTCAACACAGGCCTCATATCCTCAGGATCTATATCATCCTCATCCATAGTGACTTACTTACTCGTCCACTATATATGTAATCACTTATATTTATAACCAGTTACTGTCTCCAAAAGTTGGACAATTACCTTTCCAGCTCACAAAGCTAACTATTTGTCAAGAAATGAGATTATTTCTCAATTCTGTATCACCAATTCCTTTTTCTTATTGTACCTTTTTTCAAGTCATATCATTATCAGGAAAGTCTATATGTCGTAAAGCCATAAATTACTCATGCATCAAATCCTATAATCTATCGATATAGATATCGACAATAACAACAACATATATCAATAGAATAGGTAATGTGAAATTCAGGAAGACTCGACGGCATACATGAAGCAACACAATTCACACAATATAAACCACTTATCTTCTGAAAATGACCCTGATCCTTTCCGCCAAGACACTGGATATCACAAAGATTTCAGATAAAACACTCCACTGCGGGAAGGCACAGGAACTTCTTTTCCCTCCAGGTACTCGCTTCAATATGATGTGTGCTCAACAATGCACAACATGACAGGAACCGATATACAGCATACACCGCAAGTCTTGACTCCTCTGTAGTCGTAGATGTACACGGCACACCGTGTATCATGACATCTTGAACTTGAGATCGTGATAACTGGCACAGGTAAGCCGATTATCGCAGGAATCAGTCACAACTCGTACAAATGTTGGTAGAAATAGTGTTACAGTGTACTTGAACTTTCGTGACCACTGCAGACGTTGTTTTGGTCTACAGGCATGAAATACTAGCACGGATGAGGCGTGCGTGCTTTCTTAACTGCGCCACTCAGGCAAAACGCTAACCAGGTCAAGATTTCTGAAGCACATGATATTTAGGCCACGCCTACACAAGGCTATTTTATGAATTCGTTGAGTTCTCGTAGTAATAATTTTCAACGCGAATGTTCCGTGGATGTTACGACCCGTTGGTTTGGTCCACCAACTGATACCAACGTAATTGGATGGTCGATATTGTTGATAAATCATTTATGCTTGTGCATTGAGTGTGGGTCATTGGTATTGAGGAATGTTATTATCACCACTGTTGCAAACGTGATTGTTGAATACTGTGTGCACTGTCACTCACCACACAGCTCACGTACGAGTCATGGATGTCAATAAAGGTTGTAAACGCCTGGAACAGTTCGATACTGTTTATTACGTTACAACACACAACGAAGTCACGATGACATCAACAAAGACACAATTCATGATAACTCAAATGCATCTGGCATACAAATTCTCCACCTGTCTCAAACTCCTCAAAGACTGCACAACACGGCAGTTATGTTAATTATGGCCTTACAAATCTCTACATGTCTCAAACTCCTCAAAGACTGCACAACACGGCAGTTATATTAATTATGGCCTTACAAATCTCTACATGTCTCAAACTCCTCAAAGACTGCACAACACGGCAGTTATATTAATTATGGCCTTACAAATCTCTACATGTCTCAAACTCCTCAAAGACTGCACAACACGGCAGTTATATTAATTATGGCCTTACAAATCTCTACATGTCTCAAACTCCTCAAAGACTGCACAACACGGCAATTATATTAATTATGGCCTTACAAATCTCTACATGTCTCAAACTCCTCAAAGACTGCACAACACGGCAGTTATATTAATTATGGCCTTACAAATCTCTACATGTCTCAAACTCCTCAAAGACTGCACAACACGGCAGTTATATTAATTATGGCCTTACACATCTCTACATGTCTCAAACTCCTCAAAGACTGCACAACACGGCAGTTATATTAATTATGGCCTTACACATCTCTACATGTCTCAAACTACTCAAAGACTGCACAACACGGCAGTTATATTAATTATGGCCTTACACATTTCTACATGTCTCAAACTCCACAAAGACTGCACAACACGGCAGTTATATTAATTATGGCCTTACACATTTCTACAGCCCTGATCAGGCATTCCCTTAGGAAAACACCGCCATACACTTAGAAAACACAGGGCTTGCGACCACACCGGTCTACGCCCAAAAACACACTATTCTGACAGCACACTCACAGGGCACACCCTGTGAACCCCTGTCATGAGACTCAGTTGTTTTTTTTAGAACACCACTCACAATACATGCCGCTTAGCCGCGAGAGCTAATCACCCCCGGCTCAAAACACTACAAGATAAATATATCTCAACACTAGAGATAAACAGCGTTCTTCACGCTTTTCTTGTACTCTGTCTCATGACTCTAGGAGAAGATATTTTTAACAAATCGATTCCTAATCGGCAAGCAAGTACCATAATTCAAAAATTCAATCTGTCCCACAACATACTAAGATTTTCTTCCCTTTGACCTTAACAAGTATCTAATATGGGCTTCAAAGGTATCTACCTTCGCACAAGATTACTCTTGGCAGAGATGGAGATAGAAATGAAATGTCACTTCTATTACAAAGGGAATCTTCACAAGATATTCAGATAAGCGAAAACAAAGCTGCTTGGGCTGAGCTCGTTAATTCTAGAATCTGCCGACAACTTTTGTGAAGGAATTAAGCACTTATTAATTTCAGCTCGTTCAACCCCCACTCCTGATTTACTCAGTGGAATTCTCATTATTCTGGTATAGTTCTGTTTAGAGTGTGTGTAGTAAATTGACTGAGACAAACATGCAGTAACTTTAAAATGTTAAATCGAAGTTAAATTTGTAACATTACAAATAACAAAATTTAATAATCACTTTAGGTTTTAACAGTTTGAAAATAAATTGAATAGTTTAGAAGAAAAGTTTCATCATTGATTTATTGTAGAAATGATGGGGAAAAGTTCAATTTAACAGGATATATTTTTCACTTAACTGCCAATAGTATGTTCTGTTCCCGCGGATGGGTTCTGTGTACACTGCTCTCACTCGTCACTGGTCAAGATAAAGGTTCTGCACGTTCCCAGAACGTCAAGGAGTAACGGCCAAGCTGGTCCTGCGTTTGCCTATAAGACCCTCTTATGATGGCATCTCGCACAACGTCAGTCCCCTTCTACCTTCACTTGGTTTCAGAGATAGTAATTTCTGCTTGAACCACCAATAACTGTGGTAATAGAATAGAGACAAACGCTCTTCTGAGTATGGCGTCTTCCGACACATAGTTATGTGCCTCCTTCTTCTATTCAACACTCCCATTTATCTCAGAATTTACGCTCGATGAGAATTAAATTTAATCCCTCGGGATAAAACTTTATTTACATTTAAATAGAATAGCTCTAGCTTTACATTACATTGTGGTAAAGTGGGATATTATAAATATTTATAGGGGACTTAGTGTACTGACTGAGATCAGCTGTGAAGGTATCTGTATCTAATAAGGGTAGTGTATTACAGATGACCTTACTTGCTACCACATATTTATACCTCAGTCAGAATTATTCTGGAATATTGTGATGACTACGTTGAATGTCTAGGGTATGTATATGATGAAGTGTAAGTCACAACAACAACAGACAGATAAACCATTTAATTTATTCCACCACACGTGACAACACTGTGACACTCACACACATTTAACACTCTATAAGACTATTCTTAAATGAGGCACTGGTAAATTTTCAAATATAAATATGTATTAATTACTGTCACTAATATATATGTGTCCTGATTCAAATACAAAGTGAACCAGGAATCACAATCAATTTTAATTACAAGTTATATGTACAGAATTTATCAATATGAATCTTGTAGTGACATATTTTATTAATATTATCCTATGTGTGTCAGTTGTGTAGTAGTAATATGAGGTAATACTGGTTTTGTTTTTTCAAGCTATGTTGTTATTTGTCATCATGACTTCAAGTGTTTGTTTCTGTTGGAACTAGTATTGGAGATGTTCTCAGTTCCGTTCAGTAAAACAATTAATTTCCCCTCTTATTTTTATACAATGTCAGTTTAAGATGGGGTTATATAATGTTGAGCTCCGCTGGCCACATAGGCTTATCTTTAGTGATGGCGGCAGGAAAAGACTCCTCTGCTCGATTGCTCCCCTGTGTTCTGGAGACACCTCACTGTTTGCTATATGGACCAAGGAGTATGCTGTCCCCTCTGGATTCAGCAAAGCTCTGACCAGGTGCTGCTCAATAACTTTAGGACCACAGTCCCTGAAACAAGAAGGTAGTACCTCCTACTTCAGAACTAATTTATACTCTATTTCTACACTGAGCACAATACATAACAAACACTGAGTTCAGAGCGGTAGGCCAACTGCTATCTTCATCTGAAACAATTTTCACCAGTATATTCCTCCCTAATGGTTATTACGCCTCTGCAATTCCAGCATTATTTCTTTCTAGTCAATAAGCTAGGTGTCAGTGTACTGTTTGGCAATTCCATGTAGTTTTACTTTCCTCCGACACCTTCTGTTCAGGCTGGAGCACTATATAGGCTTTACCTCATGTTCGCTACTGAACCACACATATATACAGACATAAATTATCAATTTACATTCAATTTTCATTAAAAAGATATCAAATATTTCAAGCTTACCACAATTCATGGAAATAATACAGAATTACGTTGACTGGCACTGAATATAGCACAATTTCGATCTGCCGATGTCCCAGGCTTTTATTTAGAAAAATATGCACTGGTGCTCAACGCACTGGTTCTGTAGTAAGTTTATTTGCAAATGTGGTGGTGACCTGACGCCTCTAATTGACTATATTGGCAGGTCTAACCAATCGTGCCATGTTTACACAGCTTTTCAAAAAAAGTACTCCTACTCACGTTTCCCCTGACAACACATGATAGTATTTATAGCCCGACTAATCGTGTTTAGCCTTACATTTCTTGCGCTCCAATCAAATCGGATTTAACATGGAGACCCATTTCCCGTACAATGGTGGGGTGAAAATCTGCCACTGAGCGATTCTGATTTAGGTGTTGTCTGACATCCCTCACTATTTCTTTTGGCTATAATTTGGTAATTCCTAGACTATTTGCGTAACACTCAACATATTATTTGTCAGCAAGTCCTAAGGAACCCAAATATATATATTTAATGGAGCCAATATGCATTTTCTTCTAGGATAGTCGTGCTGTTACCACCTCCTCACTTCCAAACTTTAGGGTGTCTGCTGTACTGTCATACTAATGTCAGGATTTCAGACATAAAACAGTAGAATGTCATGTTTCCTAATAAGCGTTTTGTAAGTTTTTTAAAACCTAACTCTCGTTTTATCACTGTCGATTTGAAAAAAAAAAGCTAGTGCTTGTGGCCTTACACGCGTGATGGTAGTAATTGTGTATCGCGCGACTGTGGTAGTATTGCCTGCGTTCCGGCTTTCAGCCTCTCCCTTTCTTTCTATCTTTAGTCCATCTGTCTTTCGTTTTTTTTTTTAACGTAGTGTATAAAATGACATGAATGGAATTTTAAATCTAGGTCAGCTGCGTATCTCAAGGTTTTTCTTAGAAAGGCAGTACACGTTTTATCGTAGAAGGCGGGTATTGAAGCAGTAGGCTTTTACTATCAACGTGAAACGTTACAATTTGCAGACGAATTAGAAAACAATTGGGATTTCGAGTACAGTCATTGTGACAGCACTGTTCTTTACCATTCTTCTTTCCTTTTATTGAAGTTATTTGTTAGGCTTTACATTTACGTTTTAATATATATATATGTGGATTAGAATATTTCACGACATACATTTAAATGAAAATGTTAATAATACAGATAGAGTCTGTTTACATTTACCTCTCCGCTGATTGAAAAGTGTTCTCGATATAAATTGAATATGTTTTCATTTATGTTTATACTGATTTAAAGCTTCAAATCTTACATTATTTTTAAAGTGAATATGTTTATATGGACACTTACTCTGCTTGGAAACTATATTTATACTTAGAATGTACATCATTTCTTTCATCTTTTCCTCCCTGCTCCCTTTGGAACCTGAGACTACTTTCTTCTTTTAGTTCTATTTAAGAAATTAGCAATAAAGCAATCACCAGCCCGTGCAGTGGTGGTTCAAGAATCATCATTCTATACGCTGAGATTGCCAGCCTAACATGACTTGGACATCCACTAGCGATTTTCACATATTAAAATTCACATGGCCATATACATATATATGTTAGTTCACATGTTAGTAATGAAAATATAGAATGTAAAATGACAACTTACACTAATCCTGGCTCACAGACGTTTTGCTCAGATGAATAAAAGAGACTTGAATCTGCCTCTTACACGCGTCTGGGGTGTCGTTAATTTAAAAGTTCCCTGTCTGACTTCGTGTGTGATCCTTCAGTTTCCACAGTCCCGGTTTCCTTATTTACTATGAAAGAGATTTCCTGGGCGGACAAGCTTGGTACAAGGGAATCTTACCAACCTGCCTCTCGTAATATTATCTCTACCTCTCCCTGCAAATGTGAGGTGTTTATCATCCATCAGGAGTGTCAGATAACAGACAAAACACAATATACTGAAAGTAGTGAAAGAATACTTGAAAATATAAACTATCTGCTACATAGTATAGAAAGAAAGAAAGAAAGTGCAACAATTGAAAGCACGCAATAAAATCAGTACCACAAATGCACCGATTACTGCAGGAGTGAAACAGAGATCGAGAGGGGTCGCTCCATTCTGCCACACATAGCTCATGTGATCTTTATACGGGATGATACAGTATAATCGTTAGGCTTTTGTTTTGTTGCTATAAGGTCTTCAGTCAGACTAAATAAATATTCTTGTTCAATCGATCTCTCGTTCAGTCAGAAAAATAGTATATAATGTTTCGTGACCAAAATTTTAAATTTAACTGTAACAGTCATGTATACTATTTGGGGGATATCTAAGAAATAAATTTCACAATCGATCATAGAACAAACCTCAGTTAATAAACAGCTTTCTCTTTGAAATAATTCAACAACTGAAAAACAATTGCAAACAGACCCAAATTTACACATAGAAACATGGAACAATGTCAGAAACTTTTTTTTTTTAGAAACACAGAAACACTTGGTGTTTCTACTTAATCTCTAGACAATTACTGAATTACATAGTGCCAGCGTTCTAAGGTTTTACTCTCAAGTCACCATCCAGTTACCAAAGATATTCATGTTTTAAGCAGAAACGCTATACTAAGAATGCTAGATGATCTTTTCAATATGGTAAAGGTAGTCCATATAACATATACTGCCGTAGGGGAATGAAATGTTAGAGACTTCACTATGCTAGGTACAACTTTATGATGTTGGGTGGCCAGTTTCCTTCCTCGCTGCCTTTGTCTTCCCTAATTCAAGCGCATAGTCAGGTACCAATTTACAGCTGGGTATGGAACGTGACGCTACTAGGTTTCGATAATGTAACCCGGTAACTTTGATGTCGAGAGGCAAGCGCTCTAACCACTTAACCATGTGAATACCAATAACTAGTAAGACTTTAAGATTAAATCAACTCTATCTGGATAATACTTTTGCCTACAGTCGTTCAAGCGTGAAGATGGAATTGGTAATTTTTTGTCTCGACATTTTAATTTTATTGCTTTCATGTAAATAGCATTACTAGACTAGGTGTGTCCCAGAATCTGCTACATAGTAGATGGGAAGATACGGTTGAGGAAACAATAAGAAAATTGAGTAGAAACAATGTATTCTTTAAGCGCTAAACAGAATACAAGCATCACACATAACCTTGTGAGCTCTGGATCGCAGGAAACAACCGTTGTTATTGTTATTGTTATCGTTGAGCAGAATCCATATCATTGCATTCTGGTTGTTTGTAAATGTTTTTTGTAATTTTAGTTCTTTGTTTTTTTTGTTTTTTTTTTCCTTTGGAAAGGGGAGGGCACACACTCATACATTTACACAATGTTACAGTTTTGATTTACTCTATTTTGACTGAGTGGTGGTGTGGAGGGAGGGGGGTAAGATACTATATTTGGTTATCGGAAAGTTAATTTTATTTTCTTGAATTTACTACACTATCTATCCTAATTATAACACATCAAGGGTTGAACGAGATACTTTGTATTTAAAAAAATAATTGCACTTCGGGCAAACGTATAGGTGCTCAGTCGTCCTCAGTATATGTCGAAGAGCGTGAATGCCACTGTTCTTTAGCTCGCTGGCTGTATACACGACGGATGCATCTTCTCAGACGTCCATCTCTGCTAGCCTTACCTTTGATGCCAAATTTCAACGGTCTTAACCTTAGTGATTCATCTATTACAGTGTCATTCTCTAACAGGCGATCATTGATTGTTCTCAAAATCTCTCCCATATCCATATCCAGTGTCCCCACTGTGGATGCTCTTGTAGCTAGTCTGTCATCTCTTTCAATATCGCGTACCCCTGCATGACCAGGACAGTAGATCCACACCAGCTCCTGCAGATTCGAACCTTCTTTGAATGTTTTCCTTTCATGCGGTAGCCAACCATTTAGAACCTTTCAAAGCATGAACTTTGGAAGCATCTGATACAACGACTACCTTCGTTAATGAAGTTTCAGTTAACCACCTTAAGGCTGCAGTAGCTGCGTCTATCTCCATTATCATGTTGGAAGTTGTTAATTTGTACGCCCCACTATGTTCGGCGGCGATTCTGCCCTTTACCCTAGCAGAGAAGCCCCAACCTAGTTTCTCATCACGAATCACAGACCCATTTGTGTACACAATAGCATCATTATTCTCGGCATGATCATGTATGAGCTGATTAATTTCCAGTTCTGCTTTCCCACTGCCCCAAGTTCGACACTCTTCACCAAGGCCAATAATGACCTGCTGGTTGCCAATCCAGTTCTAATCTGACCCACTCCACTCTTCCCCTTTGAATACACTTTCAACTGTGATAACCTGCGTGATCGCTGTCTCTGCTTGTGGCATCCAAACTGTTGTATAGTTGGTTTATCTTTATCGCTCTTTTTTTTCCAACATCACTCTTATTTTATTTTCTCCCATATTTCGCTCTTTCATTGTGGTTAAAGTAATCTTTCTTAATCACGACTTGTATCTAAAGTGTAACTTTACACGCTTTTAATTACGTCCTCCACCTTGAGTTATCTTGTGAAACACACATGGGCATAGAACAAATTCTTTGATACCTAATTCCCCGTGTAAACATGTCAGACTGATTATTGTTTAACTTTGGGAAACGCCCGGCTGGGCAATAGAGAGAACTCTTTTCATCGCTAATCCCCTGTTTAAACAAACCCGAGTCGTACCACATTGGGACAATGGCGCTGGCGCGGCCAATGGACAACAAAGGACGGCCGATGGACAACAAAGACTCGGAAGCTGGCATACTGATTACCAAGCGTCTTAGATGTAGACAGGGAGATTAAAAGATTGCGCGCAGAGACGGATACGGCAAGCAACCAAAACACAGAAGATTTTGTGAAGGGAGGAGGCCGGTGATCTTCTGCATTAGCCGGCCAATCATCAAACACCTGTTTGTCTTGCAAAACGGACATGCAGCACGTCATTGAAAGTTTGTTGCGAAAGCCCACCTCCTTCTAGCCAGTGACACGCACTGACAGGGACAAGAGAGAGTCAAGGCGTAGGCGACCAGATGGACCATTGTGCACGGTTGACCACGCAGTTCCTGACTGCCAACAAATTTCTCACCCTTCCCTGACCATCCCTGTCTCCAGACATGAGTCCGATTGAGCAGCTGTGGGATAAGCTGCATAGACGTGTTTGTCGCCGAGACGTTGCTCCAGCCAATCGTCGTGATCTGTTCCAAGCACTCCAGAAAGAGTGGGCAGCCATGCCACAGGCCCACATCAGACATCTGATCGCATCCATGCCCAGGAGATGCCAGTCGCTGATCGATGCAAGAGGAGGCCACATACAACACTAACGGGAAAGCCCGCACGCCAAAAAATCTCCCTTGACCCAGATTCAAAACAACAGTCAATTGATTGGTTGAACCCTAAGGTATTCTTGTGTGCAATTTGAACAATTAACTCATTAAATTAAAAAAGTTATTGAATGTCAAAATTATGGCTGTGTGTGCCTTCAGTAGCTATGCGTTTCTTTTTTTGAACAGTATAGTTTCATTCTCATATTTAACTAACCACATTATTTATATCTCATCGGTGTGTATGCACAACTGAATACTAGCGTAATAAGGTTACTAGCGTAAATATGTTACTTGCGTAAATAGGTTACTAGTGTTACAGCGCAGTCACTGCACCATTTCGTATTGTGTTACAGCGCAGTGACTGCACCATTTCGTATTGTGTGGCCGTTGCTTACCCAGGATTTCTTTGCCTCAGAAGGTAGCGATCAACTTTATGATTAATGAATGGTTACAACAAACACAGTGAGCGACGACATAACGCTAAACAGATTTTGTATACAAACAGGGAACGCCACAGTCAACTGGAATATTGTTTATTTACAATGTGGACCACTGCTGTTAACTCGGACCTCCAACAATCTTGGTCCGTCACACTTCCTCTTCAACACTCGCTCACCATTGAGAATAATTTTCAATATTGTAATGTCTTTTATCTACTAATGTTCAGATGTTACTAGTATCTACATCCTTTCCTCCGTCTAAGCAAACCCTTGTCCTTTGATACTATCGATTTAGGTTCAGGTTATTGAAGTGATAACCGGACTCCTCCGGGGTTGTTCCTTTCCCTGGTTCTAGATAGTCACTATCTTAGCCGAGTAACAGGACTACGGTATGAACGTAACTAACTCACTCTACGTACCCTTTTCTGAATGGAGCCTAACTCGCTCCTTCGTTCTTCAGTCTTGTCAAGAATTTATAATATCAATATGCTGGGTTATTGCTACCTAATCTTGTCTCGTGCATTTAAGGAATTACACAGCACCTTGTCTACTTCACTATAGACTTCAACATGGCTATCTCTCCTACTTGAGTACCTGTCCTGCTCGGTTTGGATTACTCTTCTCCTCCTGCTGATAAAAACGTGCCTAACCTCTGTTCTGTTTTGACCCTTCTTTTGCGCAACCCTCTTTTTGCGCATCCCCTTTTTCTACCCCCTCTATACCAACTCAGGCTAGACTTTTCACTCTTCCTTCCCTTACTGCCACACTAGCGTAACAAGGTTACTAGCTTAAAAGTGGAAACTTACATAGATCAAAATCAACGTTAGTCAGTCGCAGAAGGGCTTGGTGAGGCCATACAAAGAATGTAAGCGACCAATGAAACAAAGTATTACATGACTTAGAATTACTCATACATTCAGTATAAACTCTTCACGCCAAGCTTCCTCTTTCCTGTACCATCTGCTCAAAGTCCTGTCATATCTGTCCCATCCACTTCACGCCTTTCTTCAGTTCCGTTCTCTGTGTGTTTCAACGTCTCACTATTATTCTCTTACTCTGAAGCTCCCAGACTGTCGTGTAGTGCTATCAACTGATATCCTCAATGAGTGTCCTTATCCAAAGCCAGTGTTTTCCCTCAAATTTTGTTCTACTCGTATATGTATGGTTCTATCACTCAATATGGGTGATATGGTCATACTATTCCAGACCTTTTAGTCTGGGCTAGAACATTTACGAAAATCTGTAACTAAACTTTCTGATTGTCGTATTTTTTTTATCCTCCATGTTTCAGAGCCATAGAATAGGACTGTCCTGACATTTGTGTTGACGATTCTTGTTTTTGTGTTGAACTTCATAATGTTTGATTTCCAAAGATTTCTCAATGCAGAGAATGCATCTTTTGTATTCGTCTTTGCCATCACTGTTTGTTATCCAGCTTTGTCTTTAATGCTACCAAGATATATACATGAGTCAAGCTCGTGTGTGGATGTACCTGCACGTGCAATTTGGCTAACATTTGCCGCATAAGAAAAATGATGAGACAAAGGGCATTCCTGTTGGACTTCATTTCCAACCTCAAAGGGCTCTATAAGTTGTCCTTCGCGATCTCAAAGGATTCTTTTGGTTGTTATGATGGACTCTGCATTTCATGTCTTAATGTGTTTCGTTTGTGCTGTTGATGAACTTATTGAGGACAACATCGCACATTACCAGTTTATAAAGTTATTCTATGTCTAAACTCAAAGGAATTTCATAGTCCACAAGTCCACTATCTCTCTCATGTTGAGTGTCGTCTTTTCTATTCATTTCCATAGTGTTTCGCATGGTCCCTGGATATTTTATTTTTTTTAGTTTTTAATTCCTTTTGCCAATCTATGTTGTTTGCCAGACACATCCATGTTTGTAAGTGCGTCAACTTTCCAGGTGCCCAATGCACACAAAGCATGTGATTGAACTCAACCATCCAATATACAAGAAGAGTCCCCTATCAATTACGATATTGACGCGGTTCAGAGAAAGCGTAATGGAGTCTGGGCTGCTTTCACCTTTCTATCTGGGAAACAAATGATGCGTGAATGAAATTATGCCAACAGCGAATCCCAAGCTCAATTTGCGATAAAATATTTTGTCTGCTGTTCTTTCGTTCCTTATTTATCTTTTCTGATACATTTGCTCAAGAGACAAACGCACAAGCATATATACAATCATACATATGCATATGTGCACATAAACATAATCTTTCTGACTAGACTATCATCTTTAGCCATTAAAAAAATGTATTCATTGCAGTGAATATGCTATACATAAATATCAATTATTTCTGCCTGTGTTTACGTACGCTGATTGGTTGAAATACTCTTCTAACACATTTGAAAAGGTTAGAAAACCCACGTAGCATAGTAAACAAAACTGTTGATGGGGTCGTTTGTATATATGTCTCAGTGGTTACTTTGTTTCATGCTAGAGTTACTTGCCCTTATGCAAACTTCCTCTTCCTGTTTTCTGCTTCTAATAACATGGTTGATTAAACGTGTCGAGTTGTAGCCAGTGTGTTCAGAATTCGTGATTATGCTTCGTAATGTGAGAATGTTTGACAGCCAGCCACGTCTCATTACATTTAGCAACATTTACTATACAGAACAGTAAATATCAACAAAAACATAAAGTGGTTTGACCATCTAATAAGAATGGAGCCCTGTCAGTTACCAGTACGCGCCTACAACAGTGAATATCTGATTTGATGACACAGGGAACAGACAAACCATCATCATCATTTTTATTTTTATTACTTATAGAGCATACAGCCACCAGTACAGCTGGTTCCTGGTTTCTATAGCAATGCGGGTCGGTGGCTAAGGACGGAAGAAGAAGAAGATGCACAACTTCATATTAGGTGCCTTCTACGACATGCCTGGGGGAGTAGTAAGTCTTTCTTTCTTCGTGTCATCAGAGACCCCCCGGGAGAACTACACGTGGCAGGAGGCAGATGGATAGACAATATCACCTCACAGACCCCGGGAACTACACGTGGCAGGAGGAAGATGGATAGACAATATCACCTCACAGACCCCGGGAACTACACGTGGCAGGAGGCAGATGGATAGACAATATCACCTCAGAGACCCCGGGAACTACACGTGGCGAGAGGCAGATGTATAGACAATATCACCACACAGACCCCGGGAACTACACGTGGCGAGAGGCAGATGGATACACAATATCACCTCACAGACCCCGGGAACTACACGTGGCAGGAGGAAGATGGATAGACAATATCAACTCACAGACCCAGGGAACTACACGTGGCAGGAGGCAGATGTATAGACAATATCACCTCAGAGACCCAAGGAACTACACGTGGCAGGAGGCAAATGGATAGACAATATCACCTCACAGATCCCGGGAACTACACGTGGCAGGAGGCAGATGGATAGACAATATCAACTCACAGACCCCGGATACTACACGCGGCGTGAGGCAGATGGATAGACAATATCGCTTCAAGACCCCGGGAACTACACGTGGCAGGAGGCAGATGTATAGACAATATCACCTCAGAGACCCAAGGAACTTCACGTGGCAGGAGGCAAATGGATAGACAATATCACCTCACAGACCCCGGGAACTACACGTGGCAGGAGGCAGATGTATAGACAATATCACCTCACAGACCCCGGGAACTACACGTGGCAGGAGGCAGATGGATAAACAATATCACCTCAGAGACATCAGGAACTACACGTGGCGAGATGCAGATGTATAGACAATATCACCTCACAGACCCCGAGAACTACACGTGGCGAGAGGCAGATGGATAGACAATATCACCTCACAGCCCCCGGGAACTACACGTGGCATGAGGCAGATGGATTGACAATATCACCTCACAGACCCCGGAAACTACACGTGGCAGGAGGCAGATGGATATACAATATCACATCACAGATCCCGGGAACTACACGTGGCAGGAGGCAGATGTATAGACAATATCACCTCAGAGACCCAAGGAACTACACGTGGCAGGAGGCAGATGGATAGAAAATATCAACTCACAGACCCCGGATACTACACGCGGCGTGAGGCAGATGGATAGACAATATCGCTTCAAGACCCCGGGAACTACACGTGGCAGGAGGCAGATGTATAGACAATAACACCTCAGAGAGCGAAGGAACTTCACGTGGCAGGAGGCAAATGGATAGACAATATCACCTCACAGACCCCGGGAACTACACGTGGCAGGAGGCAGATGTATAGACAATATCATCTCACAGACCCCGGGAACTACACGTGGCAGGAGGCAGATGGATAAACAATATCACCTCAGAGACATCAATAACTACACGTGGCGAGATGCAGATGTATAGACAATATCACCTCACAGCCCCCGGGAACTACACGTGGCATGAGGCAGATGGATTGACAATATCACCTCACAGACCCCGGAAACTACACGTGGCAGGAGGCAGATGGATAGACAATATCACCTCTCAGATCCCGGGAACTACACGTGGCAGGAGGCAGATGTATAGACAATATCACCTCACAGACCCCGGGAACTACACGTGGAAGGAGGCGGATGGATAGACAATATGACCTCACAGACCTCAGGAACTACACGTGGCGAGATGCAGATGTATAGACAATATCACCTCACAGACCTAGGGAACTACACGTGGCGAGAGGCAGATGCATACACAATATCACCTCACAGACCCCGGGAAATACACGTGGCATGAGGCAGATGGATTGACAATATCACCTCACAGACCCCGTAAACTACACATGGCAGGAGGCAGATGGATAGACAATATCACCTCACAGATCCCGGGAACTACACGTGACAGGACGCAGATGGATAGACAATATCACCTCACAGACCCAGGGAACTACACGTGGCAGGAGGCACGTGTATAGACAATATCACCTCAGAGACCCAAGGAACTACACGTGGCAGGAGGCAGATGGATAGACAATATCACCTCAAAGACCCCGGGAACTACACGTGGCAGGAGGAAGATGGATAGACAATATCACCTCACAGACCCCGGGAACTACACGTGGCAGGAGGCAGATGTATAGACAATATCACCTCAGAGACATCAATAACTACACGTGGCGAGATGCAGATGTATAGACAATATCACCTCGCAGCCCCCGGGAACTACACGTGGCATGAGGCAGATGGATTGACAATATCACCTCACAGACCCCGGAAACTACACGTGGCAGGAGGCAGATGTATAGACAATATCACCTCACAGACCCCGTTAACTACACGTGGCAGGAGGCGGATGGATAGACAATATGACCTCACAGACCTCAGGAACTACACGTGGCGAGATGCAGATGTATAGACAATATCACCTCACAGACCTAGGGAACTACACGTGGCGAGAGGCAGATGGATACACAATATCACCTCACAGACCCCGGGAAATACACGTGGCATGAGGCAGATGGATTGACAATATCACCTTACAGACCCCGGAAACTACACATGGCAGGAGGCAGATGGATAGACAATATCACCTCACAGATCCCGGGAACTACACGTGAAAGGAGGCAGATGGATAGACAATATCACCTCACAGACCCCGGGAACTACACGTGGCAGGAGGCAGATGGATAGCCAATATCGCCTCACAGACCCCGGAAACTACACTGGCAGGAGGCAGATGGATAGACAATATCACCTCACAGACCCCGGGAACTATACGTGGCAGGAGGAAGATGGATAGACAATATCACCTCACAGACCCAGGGAACTACACGTGGCAGGAGGCAGATGTATAGACAATATCACCTCAGGCAGAACCCAAGTTGCAGAATAGTGTTTGGAACTACACGTGGCAGGAGGCAGATGGATAGACAATATCACCTCACAGACCCCATGAACTACACGTGGCAGGAGGAAGATGGATAGACAATATCACCTCACAGACCCAGGGAACTACACGTGGCAGGAGGCAGATGTATAGACAATAACACCTCAGAGACCCAAGGAACTACACGTGGCAGGAGGCAAATGGATAGACAATATCACCTCACAGACCCCGGGAACTACACGTGGCAGGAGGCGGATGGATAGAAAAAATCACCTCAGAGACCCCGGGAACTACACGTGGCGAGAGGCAGATGTATAGACAATATCACCTCACAGACCCCGGGAACTACACGTGGCAGGAGGCAGATGGATAGACAATATAACCTCACAGACCCCGGGAACTACACGTGGCAGGAGGCAGATGGATAGACAATATCACCTCACAGACCCCGGAAACTACTCTTGGCAGGAGGCAGATAGATAGACAATATCACCTCACAGACCCCGGGAACTACACGTGGCAGGAGGCAGATGGATAGAAAATATCACCTCACAGACTAAGGAAACTACACATGGCGAGAGGCAGATGTATAGACAATATCACCTCACAGACCCCGGGATCTACACGTGGCAGGAGGCAGATGGATAGACAATATCACCTCACAGACCCCGGAAACTACACGTGGCAGGAGGCAGATGGATAGACAATATCACCTCACAGACCCCGGGAACTACACGTGGCGAGAGGCAGATGGATAGACAAATCACCTCAGAGACCCGGGGAACTACACGTGGCGAGAGGCAGATGGATAGCCAATATCGCGTAAAGACCCCGGGAACTACACTGGCAGGAGGCAGATGGATACACAATATCACCTCACAGACCCCGGGAACTACACGTGGCAGGAGGAAGATGGATAGACAATATCAACTCACAGACCCAGGGAACTACACGTGGCAGGAGGCAGATGTATAGACAATATCACCTCAGAGACCCAAGGAACTACACGTGGCAGGAGGCAAATGGATAGACAATATCACCTCACAGATCCCGGGAACTACACGTGGCAGGAGGCAGATGGATAGACAATATCAACTCACAGACCCCGGATACTACACGCGGCGTGAGGCAGATGGATAGACAATATCGCTTCAAGACCCCGGGAACTACACGTGGCAGGAGGCAGATGTATAGACAATATCACCTCAGAGACCCAAGGAACTTCACGTGGCAGGAGGCAAATAGATAGACAATATCACCTCACAGACCCCGGGAACTACACGTGGCAGGAGGCAGATGTATAGACAATATCACCTCACAGACCCCGGGAACTACACGTGGCAGGAGGCAGATGGATAAACAATATCACCTCAGAGACATCAGGAACTACACGTGGCGAGATGCAGATGTATAGACAATATCACCTCACAGACCCCGAGAACTACACGTGGCGAGAGGCAGATGGATAGACAATATCACCTCACAGCCCCCGGGAACTACACGTGGCATGAGGCAGATGGATTGACAATATCACCTCACAGACCCCGGAAACTACACGTGGCAGGAGGCAGATGTATAGACAATATCACCTCACAGACCCCGGGAACTACACGTGGCAGGAGGCAGATGGATAGACAATATCACCTCACAGACCTCAGGAACTACACGTGGCGAGATGCAGATGTATAGACAATATCACCTCACAGACCCCGGGAACTACACTGGCAGGAGGCAGATGGATAGACAATATCACCTCACAGACCCCGGGAACTACACGTGGCAGGAGGCAGATGGATAGACAATATCACCTCACAGACCCAGGGAACTACACGTGGCAGGAGGCAGATGTATAGACAATATCACCTCAGAGACCCAAGGAACTACACGTGGCAGGAGGCAGATGGATAGACAATATCACCTCACAGACCCCGGGAACTACACGTGGCAGGAGGCGGATGGATAGAAAAAATCACCTCAGAGACCCCGGGAACTACACGTGGCGAGAGGCAGATGTATAGACAATATCACCTCACAGACCCCGGGAACTACACGTGGCAGGAGGCAGATGGATAGACAATATAACCTCACAGACCCCGGGAACTACACGTGGCAGGAGGCAGATGGATAGACAATATCACCTCACAGACCCCGGAAACTACTCTTGGCAGGAGGCAGATAGATAGACAATATCACCTCACAGACCCCGGGAACTACACGTGGCAGGAGGCAGATGGATAGAAAATATCACCTCACAGACCCCGGAAACTACACATGGCGAGAGGCAGATGTATAGACAATATCACCTCACAGACCCCGGGATCTACACGTGGCAGGAGGCAGATGGATAGACAATATCACCTCACAGACCCCGGGAACTACACTGGCAGGAGGCAGATGGATACACAATATCACCTCACAGACCCCGGGAACTACACGTGGCAGGAGGAAGATGGATAGACAATATCAACTCACAGACCCAGGGAACTACACGTGGCAGGAGGCAGATGTATAGACAATATCACCTCAGAGACCCAAGGAACTACACGTGGCAGGAGGCAAATGGATAGACAATATCACCTCACAGATCCCGGGAACTACACGTGGCAGGAGGCAGATGGATAGACAATATCAACTCACAGACCCCGGATACTACACGCGGCGTGAGGCAGATGGATAGACAATATCGCTTCAAGACCCCGGGAACTACACGTGGCAGGAGGCAGATGTATAGACAATATCACCTCAGAGACCCAAGGAACTTCACGTGGCAGGAGGCAAATAGATAGACAATATCACCTCACAGACCCCGGGAACTACACGTGGCAGGAGGCAGATGTATAGACAATATCACCTCACAGACCCCGGGAACTACACGTGGCAGGAGGCAGATGGATAAACAATATCACCTCAGAGACATCAGGAACTACACGTGGCGAGATGCAGATGTATAGACAATATCACCTCACAGACCCCGAGAACTACACGTGGCGAGAGGCAGATGGATAGACAATATCACCTCACAGCCCCCGGGAACTACACGTGGCATGAGGAAGATGGATTGACAATATCACCTCACAGACCCCGAGAACTACACGTGGCGAGAGGCAGATGGATAGACAATATCACCTCACAGCCCCCGGGAACTACACGTGGCATGAGGCAGATGGATTGACAATATCACCTCACAGACCCCGGAAACTACACGTGGCAGGAGGCAGATGGATATACAATATCACATCACAGATCCCGGGAACTACACGTGGCAGGAGGCAGATGTATAGACAATATCACCTCAGAGACCCAAGGAACTACACGTGGCAGGAGGCAGATGGATAGAAAATATCAACTCACAGACCCCGGATACTACACGCGGCGTGAGGCAGATGGATAGACAATATCGCTTCAAGACCCCGGGAACTACACGTGGCAGGAGGCAGATGTATAGACAATAACACCTCAGAGAGCGAAGGAACTTCACGTGGCAGGAGGCAAATGGATAGACAATATCACCTCACAGACCCCGGGAACTACACGTGGCAGGAGGCAGATGTATAGACAATATCATCTCACAGACCCCGGGAACTACACGTGGCAGGAGGCAGATGCATAAACAATATCACCTCAGAGACATCAATAACTACACGTGGCGAGATGCAGATGTATAGACAATATCACCTCACAGCTCCCGGGAACTACACGTGGCATGAGGCAGATGGATTGACAATATCACCTCACAGACCCCGGAAACTACACGTGGCAGGAGGCAGATGGATAGACAATATCACCTCTCAGATCCCGGGAACTACACGTGGCAGGAGGCAGATGTATAGACAATATCACCTCACAGACCCCGGGAACTACACGTGGAAGGAGGCGGATGGATAGACAATATGACCTCACAGACCTCAGGAACTACACGTGGCGAGATGCAGATGTATAGACAATATCACCTCACAGACCTAGGGAACTACACGTGGCGAGAGGCAGATGCATACACAATATCACCTCACAGACCCCGGGAAATACACGTGGTATGAGGCAGATGGATTGACAATATCACCTCACAGACCCCGGAAACTACACATGGCAGGAGGCAGATGGATAGACAATATCACCTCACAGATCCCGGGAACTACACGTGACAGGAGGCAGATGGATAGACAATATCACCTCACAGACCCAGGGAACTACACGTGGCAGGAGGCACGTGTATAGACAATATCACCTCAGAGACCCAAGGAACTACACGTGGCAGGAGGCAGATGGATAGACAATATCACCTCAAAGACCCCGGGAACTACACGTGGCAGGAGGAAGATGGATAGACAATATCACCTCACAGAACCAGGGAACTACACGTGGCAGGAGGCAGATGTATAGACAATATCACCTCAGAGACCCAAGGAACTACACGTGGCAGGAGGCAGATGGATAGAAAATACCAACTCACAGACCCCGATTACTACACGCGGCGTGAGGCAGATGGATAGACAATATCGCTTCAAGACCCCGGGAACTACACGTGGCAGGAGGCAGATGTATAGACAATAACACCTCAGAGACCGAAGGAACTTCACGTGGCAGGAGGCAAATGGATAGACAATATCACCTCACGGACCCCGGGAACTACACGTGGCAGGAGGTATATGTATAGACAATATCATCTCACAGACCCCGGGAACTACACGTGGCAGGAGGCAGATGGATAAACAATATCACCTCAGAGACATCAATAACTACACGTGGCGAGATGCACATGTATAGACAATATCACCTCGCAGCCCCCGGGAACTACACGTGGCATGAGGCAGATGGATTGACAATATCACCTCACAGACCCCGGAAACTACACGTGGCAGGAGGCAGATGTATAGACAATATCACCTCACAGACCCCGGGAACTACACGTGGCAGGAGGCGGATGGATAGACAATATGACCTCACAGACCTCAGGAACTACACGTGGCGAGATGCAGATGTATAGACAATATCACCTCACAGACCTAGGGAACTACACGTGGCGAGAGGCAGATGGATACACAATATCACCTCACAGACCCCGGGAAATACACGTGGCATGAGGCAGATGGATTGACAATATCACCTCACAGACCCCGGAAACTACACATGGCAGGAGGCTGATGGATAGACAATATCACCTCACAGATCCCGGGAACTACACGTGACAGGAGGCAGATGGATAGACAATATCACCTCACAGACCCCGGGAACTACACGTGGCAGGAGGCAGATGGATAGCCAATATCGCCTCACAGACCCCGGAAACTACACTGGCAGGAGGCAGATGGATAGACAATATCACCTCACAGACCCCGGGAACTATACGTGGCAGGAGGAAGATGGATAGACAATATCACCTCACAGACCCAGGGAACTACACGTGGCAGGAGGCAGATGTATAGACAATATCACCTCAGAGACCCAAGGAACTACACGTGGCAGAAGGCAGATGGATAGACAATATCACCTCACAGACCCCATGAACTACACGTGGCAGGAGGAAGATGGATAGACAATATCACCTCACAGACCCAGGGAACTACACGTGGCAGGAGGCAGATGTATAGACAATAACACCTCAGAGACCCAAGGAACTACACGTGGCAGGAGGCAAATGGATAGACAATATCACCTCACAGACCCCGGGAACTACACGTGGCAGGAGGCGGATGGATAGAAAAAATCACCTCAGAGACCCCGGGAACTACACGTGGCGAGAGGCAGATGTATAGACAATATCACCTCACAGACCCCGGGAACTACACGTGGCAGGAGGCAGATGGATAGACAATATAACCTCACAGACCCCGGGAACTACACGTGGCAGGAGGCAGATGGATAGACAATATCACCTCACAGACCCCGGAAACTACTCTTGGCAGGAGGCAGATAGATAGACAATATCACCTCACAGACCCCGGGAACTACACGTGGCAGGAGGCAGATGGATAGACAATATCACCTCACAGACCCCGGAAACTACACGTGGCAGGAGGCAGATGGATAGACAATATCACCTCACAGACCCCGGGAACTACACGTGGCAGGAGGAAGATGGATAGACAATATCAACTCACAGACCCAGGGAACTACACGTGGCAGGAGGCAGATGTATAGACAATATCACCTCAGAGACCCAAGGAACTACACGTGGCAGGAGGCAAATGGATAGACAATATCACCTCACAGACCCCGGGAACTACACGTGGCAGGAGGCAGATGGATAGACAATATCAACTCACAGACCCCGGATACTACACGCGGCGTGAGGCAGATGGATAGACAATATCGCTTCAAGACCCCGGGAACTACACGTGGCAGGAGGCAGATGTATAGACAATATCACCTCAGAGACCCAAGGAACTACACGTGGCAGGAGGCAAATGGATAGACAATATCACCTCACAGACCCCGGGAACTACACGTGGCAGGAGGCAGATGTATAGACAATATCACCTCACAGACCCCGGGAACTACACGTGGCAGGAGGCAGATGGATAAACAATATCACCTCAGAGACATCAGGAACTACACGTGGCGAGATGCAGATGTATAGACAATATCACCTCACAGACCCCGAGAACTACACGTGGCAGGAGGCAGATGTATAGACAATATCACCTCACAGACCCCGGGAACTACACGTGGCAGGAGGCGGATGGATAGACAATATCACCTCACAGACCCCGAGATCTACACGTGGCGAGAGGCAGATGGATAGACAATATCACCTCACTGACCTAGGGAACTACACGTGGCGAGAGGCAGATGGATACACAATATCACCTCACAGACCCCGGGAAATACACGTGGCATGAGGCAGATGGATTGACAATATCACCTCACAGACCCCGGAAACTACACATGGCAGGAGGCAGATGGATAGACAATATCACCTCACAGACCCCGGGAACTACACGTGGCAGGAGGCAGATGGATAGACAATATAACCTCACAGACCCCGGGAACTACACGTGGCAGGAGGCAGATGGATAGACAATATCACCTCACAGACCCCGGAAACTACTCTTGGCAGGAGGCAGATAGATAGACAATATCACCTCACAGACCCCGGGAACTACACGTGGCAGGAGGCAGATGGATAGAAAATATCACCTCACAGACTAAGGAAACTACACATGGCGAGAGGCAGATGTATAGACAATATCACCTCACAGACCCCGGGATCTACACGTGGCAGGAGGCAGATGGATAGACAATATCACCTCACAGACCCCGGGAACTACACTGGCAGGAGGCAGATGCATACACAATATCACCTCACAGACCCCGGGAACTACACGTGGCAGGAGGAAGATGGATAGACAATATCAACTCACAGACCCAGGGAACTACACGTGGCAGGAGGCAGATGTATAGACAATATCACCTCAGAGACCCCGGGAACTACACGTGGCAGGAGGCAGATGGATAGACAATATCACCTCACAGATCCCGGGAACTACACGTGGCAGGAGGCAGATGGATAGACAATATCAACTCACAGACCCCGGATACTACACGCGGCGTGAGGCAGATGGATAGACAATATCGCTTCAAGACCCCGGGAACTACACGTGGCAGGAGGCAGATGTATAGACAATATCACCTCAGAGACCCAAGGAACTTCACGTGGCAGGAGGCAAATAGATAGACAATATCACCTCACAGACCCCGGGAACTACACGGGGCAGGAGGCAGATGTATAGACAATATCACCTCACAGACCCCGGGAACTACACGTGGCAGGAGGCAGATGGATAAACAATATCACCTCAGAGACATCAGGAACTACACGTGGCGAGATGCAGATGTATAGACAATATCACCTCACAGACCCCGGAAACTACACGTGGCAGGAGGCAGATGTATAGACAATATCACCTCACAGACCCCGGGAACTACACGTGGCAGGAGGCGGATGGATAGACAATATGACCTCACAGACCTCAGGAACTACACGTGGCGAGATGCAGATGTATAGACAATATCACCTCACAGACCTAGGGAACTACACGTGGCGAGAGGCAGATGGATACACAATATCACCTCACAGACCCCGGGAAATACACGTGGCATGAGGCAGATGGATTGACAATATCACCTCACAGACCCCGGAAACTACACATGGCAGGAGGCTGATGGATAGACAATATCACCTCACAGATCCCGGGAACTACACGTGGCAGGAGGCAGATGGATAGACAATATAACCTCACAGACCCCGGGAACTACACGTGGCAGGAGGCAGATGGATAGACAATATCACCTCACAGACCCCGGGAACTACACGTGGCAGGAGGCAGATGGATAGACAATATCACCTCACAGACCCCGGGAACTACACGTGGCAGGAGGCAGATGGATAGAAAATATCACCTCACAGACTAAGGAAACTACACATGGCGAGAGGCAGATGTATAGACAATATCACCTCACAGACCCCGGGATCTACACGTGGCAGGAGGCAGATGGATAGACAATATCACCTCACAGACCCCGGGAACTACACTGGCAGGAGGCAGATGCATACACAATATCACCTCACAGACCCCGGGAACTACACGTGGCAGGAGGAAGATGGATAGACAATATCAACTCAAGACCCAGGGAACTACACGTGGCAGGAGGCAGATGTATAGACAATATCACCTCAGAGACCCAAGGAACTACACGTGGACAAGGAGGCAGATCCCGGGAATACACGTGGCAGGACAATGGATAGATCACCTCAACTCACAGACCACGGGAACTACACGTGGCAGGAGGCAGATGGATAGACAATATCACCTCACAGACCCCGGGAACTACACGTGGCAGGAGGCAGATGGATAGACAATATCACCTCACAGACCCAGGAACTTACACGTGGCAGGAGGCAGATGGATAGACAATATCACCTCACAGACTACGGAAACTACACGTGGCGAGAGGCAGATGTATAGACAATATCACCTCACAGACCCCGGGAACTACACGTGGCAGGAGGCAGATGCATAAACAATATCACCTCACAGACATCAGGAACTACACGTGGCGAGATGCAGATGGATAGACAATATGACCTCACAGACCCCGGGAACTACACGTGGCGAGATGCAGATGGATAGACAATATCACCTCACAGACCCCGGGAACTACACGTGGCAGGAGGCAGATGGATAGACAATATCACCTCACAGACCCCGGGAACTACACGTGGCAGGAGGCAGATGGATAGACAATATCACCTCACAGACCCCGGGAACTACACGTGGCAGGAGGCAGATGGATAGACAATATCACCTCACAGACCCCGGAAACTACACGTGGCAGGAGGCAGATGGATAGACAATACCCCCTCACAGACGCCGGCAACAACACGTGGCAGGAGGCAGATGGATAGACAATATCACCTCCCTCAGACCCCAAGGAAACTACACGTGGCAGGAGGCAGATGGATAGAAAATATCACTTCACAGACCCCGGAACTACACACGTGAGGCAGATGGATAGACAATATCGCTTCAAGACCCCGGGAACTACAGTGCAGGAGGCAGATGTATAGACAATAACACCTCAGAGAGCGAAGGAACTTCACGTGGCAGGAGGCAAATGGATAGACAATATCACCTCACAGACCCCGGGAACTACACGTGGCAGGAGGCAGATGTATAGACAATATCATCTCACAGACCCCGGGAACTACACGTGGCAGGAGGCAGATGCATAAACAATATCACCTCAGAGACATCAATAACTACACGTGGCGAGATGCAGATGTATAGACAATATCACCTCACAGCTCCCGGGAACTACACGTGGCATGAGGCAGATGGATTGACAATATCACCTCACAGACCCCGGAAACTACACGTGGCAGGAGGCAGATGGATAGACAATATCACCTCTCAGATCCCGGGAACTACACGTGGCAGGAGGCAGATGTATAGACAATATCACCTCACAGACCCCGGGAACTACACGTGGCAGGAGGCGGATGGATAGACAATATGACCTCACAGACCTCAGGAACTACACGTGGCGAGATGCAGATGTATAGACAATATCACCTCACAGACCTAGGGAACTACACGTGGCGAGAGGCAGATGGATACACAATATCACCTCACAGACCCCGGGAAATACACGTGGCATGAGGCAGATGGATTGACAATATCACCTCACAGACCCCGGAAACTACACATGGCAGGAGGCAGATGGATAGACAATATCACCTCACAGATCCCGGGAACTACACGTGGCAGGAGGCAGATGGATAGACAATATCACCTCACAGACCCCGGGAACTACACGTGGCAGGAGGCAGATGGATAGACAATATCACCTCACAGACCCCATGAACTACACGTGGCAGGAGGAAGATGGATAGACAATATCACCTCACAGACCCAGGGAACTACACGTGGCAGGAGGCAGATGGATAGACAATAACACCTCACAGACCCCGGGAACTACACGTGGCAGGAGGCAGATGGATAGACAATATCACCTCACAGACCCAGGGAACTACACGTGGCAGGAGGCAGATGTATAGACAATAACACCTCAGAGACCCAAGGAACTACACGTGGCAGGAGGCAAATGGATAGACAATATCACCTCACAGACCCCGGGAACTACACGTGGCAGGAGGCGGATGGATAGAAAAAATCACCTCAGAGACCCCGGGAACTACACGTGGCGAGAGGCAGATGTATAGACAATATCACCTCACAGACCCCGGGAACTACACGTGGCAGGAGGCAGATGGATAGACAATATCACCTCACAGACCCCGGGAACTACACGTGGCAGGAGGCAGATGGATAGACAATATAGATGGATAGACAATATCACCTCACAGACCCCGGGAACTACACGTGGCAGGAGGCAGATGGATAGAAAATATCACCTCACAGACTAAGGAAACTACACGTGGCAGGAGGCAGATGTATAGACAATATCACCTCAGAGACCCCGGGAACTACACGTGGCAGGAGGCAAATGGATAGACAATATCACCTCACAGACCCCGGGAACTACACGTGGCGGGAGGAGATGGAAAGACACAATATCACCTCACAGACCCCGGAACTACACGTGGCAGGAGGTATATGGATAGACAATATCACCTCACAGACCCAGGGAACTACACGTGGCAGGAGGCAGATGTATAGACAATATCACCTCAGAGACCCAAGGAACTACACGTGGCAGGAGGCAAATGGATAGACAATATCACCTCACAGACCCCGGGAACTACACGTGGCAGGAGGCAGATGGATAGACAATATCACCTCACAGACCCCGGGAACTACACGTGGCGGGAGGCAGATGGATAGACAATAACACCTCACAGACCGCGGGAACTACACGTGGCAGGAGGCTGATATATGGACAATAACGCCTCAGAGACCCCAGGAAACACACGTGGGAGGAGGCAACTAGATAGACAATATCACCTCACAGACCCCGGGAACTACACGTGGCAGGAGGCAGATGTATAGACAATATCACCTCACAGACGGAACCCGGAACTACACGTGGCAGGAGGCAGATGGATAAACAATATCACCTCAGAGACATCAGGAACTACACGTGGCGAGATGCAGATGTATAGACAATATCACCTCACAGACCCCGAGAACTACACGTGGCGAGAGGCAGATGGATAGACAATATCACCTCACAGCCCCCGGGAACTACACGTGGCATGAGGCAGATGGATTGACAATATCACCTCACAGACCCCGAGAACTACACGTGGCGAGAGGCAGATGGATAGACAATATCACCTCACAGACCCCGGGAACTACACGTGGCAGGAGGCAGATGGATAGACAATATCACCTCACAGACCCCGGGAACTACACGTGGCAGGAGGCAGATGGATAGACAATATCACCTCACAGATCCCGGGAACTACACGTGGCAGGAGGCAGATGGATAGACAATATCACCTCACAGACCCCGGAAACTACACGTGGCAGGAGGCAGATGGATAGACAATATCACCTCACAGACCCCGGGAACTACACGTGGCGGGAGGCAGATGGATAGACAATATCACCTCACAGACCCCGGGAACTACACGTGGCAGGAGGCAGATGTATAGACAATAACACCTCAGAGAGCGAAGGAACTTCACGTGGCATGAGGCAAATGGATACACAATATCACCTCACAGACCCCGGGAACTACACGTGGCAGGAGGCAGATGGATTGACAATATCACCTCACAGACCCCGGAAACTACACGTGGCAGGAGGCAGATGGATAGACAATATCACCTCTCAGATCCCGGGAACTACACGTGGCAGGAGGCAGATGTATAGACAATATCACCTCACAGACCCCGGGAACTACACGTGGCAGGAGGCGGATGGATAGACAATATGACCTCACAGACCTCAGGAACTACACGTGGCGAGATGCAGATGTATAGACAATATCACCTCACAGACCTAGGGAACTACACGTGGCGAGAGGCAGATGGATACACAATATCACCTCACAGACCCCGGGAAATACACGTGGCATGAGGCAGATGGATTGACAATATCACCTCACAGACCCCGGAAACTACACATGGCAGGAGGCAGATGGATAGACAATATCACCTCACAGATCCCGGGAACTACACGTGACAGGAGGCAGATGGATAGACAATATCACCTCACAGACCCAGGGAACTACACGTGGCAGGAGGCAGATGGATAGACAATATCACCTCACAGACCCAAGGAACTACACGTGGCAGGAGGCAGATGGATAGACAATATCACCTCACAGACCCCGGGAACTACACGTGGCAGGAGGCAGATGGATAGACAATATCACCTCACAGACCCAGGGAACTACACGTGGCAGGAGGCAGATGTATAGACAATATCACCTCAGAGACCCAAGGAACTACACGTGGCAGGAGGCAGATGGATAGACAATATCACCTCACAGACCCCGGGAACTACACGTGGCAGGAGGCAGATGGATAGACAATATCGCTTCAAGACCCCGGGAACTACACGTGGCAGGAGGCAGATGTATAGACAATAACACCTCAGAGAGCGAAGGAACTTCACGTGGCAGGAGGCAAATGGATAGACAATATCACCTCACAGACCCCGGGAACTACACGTGGCAGGAGGCAGATGTATAGACAATATCACCTCACAGACCCCGGGAACTACACGTGGCAGGAGGCAGATGTATAGACAATATCACCTCACAGCTCCCGGGAACTACACGTGGCATGAGGCAGATGGATTGACAATATCACCTCACAGCCCCCGGGAACTACACGTGGCATGAGGCAGATGGATTGACAATATCACCTCACAGACCCCGGAAACTACACGTGGCAGGAGGCAGATGGATAGACAATATCACCTCACAGATCCCGGGAACTACACGTGGCAGGAGGCAGATGGATAGACAATATCACCTCACAGCCCCCGGGAACTACACGTGGCATGAGGCAGATGGATTGACAATATCACCTCACAGACCCCGGAAACTACACGTGGCAGGAGGCAGATGGATAGACAATATCACCTCACAGACCCCGGGAACTACACGTGGCAGGAGGCAGATGTATAGACAATATCACCTCACAGACCCCGGGAACTACACGTGGCAGGAGGCAGATGGATAGACAATATCACCTCACAGACCCCGGGAACTACACGTGGCAGGAGGCAGATGGATAGCCAATATCGCCTCACAGACCCCGGAAACTACACTGGCAGGAGGCAGATGGATAGACAATATCACCTCACAGACCCCATGAACTACACGTGGCAGGAGGAAGATGGATAGACAATATCACCTCACAGACCCAGGGAACTAACTACGTGGCAGGAGGCAAATGGATAGACAATATCACCTCACAGACCCCGGGAACTACACGTGGCAGGAGGCAGATGTATAGACAATATCACCTCACAGACCCCGGGAACTACACGTGGCAGGAGGCAGATGGATAGACAATATCACCTCACAGACCCCGGGAACTACACGTGGCAGGAGGCAGATGGATAGACAATATCACCTCACAGACCTAGGGAACTACACGTGGCAGGAGGCAGATGGATAGACAATATCACCTCACAGACCCCGGGAACTACACGTGGCAGGAGGCAGATGGATAGACAATATCACCTCACAGACCCCGGGAACTACACGTGGCAGGAGGCAGATGGATAGAAAATATCACCTCACAGCCCCCGGGAACTACACGTGGCAGGAGGCAGATGGATAGACAATATCACCTCACAGACCCCGGGAACTACACGTGGCAGGAGGCAGATGGATAGACAATATCACCTCACAGACCCCGGGAACTACACGTGGCAGGAGGCAGATGGATAGATAGACAATATCACCTCACAGACCCAGAGGGAACTACACGTGGCAGGACTCAGATGGATAGACAATATTACCTCACAGTCCCCGGGAAATACACGTGGCAGGAGGCAGATGTATAGACAATATCACCTCACAGACCCCGGGAACTACACGTGGCAGGAGGCAGATGGATAGACAATATCACCTCACAGACCCAGGGAACTACACGTGGCGAGAGGCAGATGGATAGACAATATCACCTCACAGACCCCGGGAACTACACGTGGCAGGAGGCAAATGGATAGACAATATCACCTCACAGACCCCGGGAACTACACGTGGCAGGAGGCAGATGGATAGACAATATCACCTCAGAGACCCCGGGAACTACACGTGGCAGGAGGCAGATGGATAGACAATATCACCTCACAGACCCAGGGAACTACACGTGGCAGGAGGCAGATGTATAGACAATATCACCTCACAGACCCCGGGAACTACACGTGGCAGGAGGCAGATGGATAGACAATATCACCTCACAGACCCCGGAAACTACACGTGGCAGGAGGCAGATGGATAGACAATATCACCTCACAGACCCCGGGAACTACACGTGGCAGGAGGCAGATGGATAGACAATATCACCTCACAGACCCCGGGAACTACACGTGGCAGGAGGCAGATGGATAGACAATATCACCTCACAGACCCCGGGAACTACACGTGGCAGGAGGCAGATGTATAGACAATATCACCTCACAGACCCCGGGAACTACACGTGGCAGGAGGCAGATGGATAGACAATATCACCTCACAGACCCCGGGAACTACACGTGGCAGGAGGCAGATGGATAGACAATATCACCTCACAGACCCTGGGAACTACACGTGGCAGGACTCAGATGGATAGACAATATTACCTCACAGACCCCGGAAACTACACGTGGCAGGAAGCAGATTGATAGACAATATCACCTCACAGACCCCGGAAACTACACGTGGCAGGAGGCAGATGGATAGACAATATCACCTCAGAGACCCAGGGAACTACACGTGGCAGGAGGCAGATGGATAGACAATATCACCTCACAGCCCCCGGGAACTACACGTGGCAGGAGGCAGATGGATAGACAATATCACCTCACAGACCCCGGAAACTACACGTGGCAGGAGGCAGATGGATAGACAATATCACCTCACAGATCCCGGGAACTACACGTGGCAGGAGGCAGATGTATAGACAATATCACCTCACAGACCCCGGGAACTACACGTGGCAGGAGGCGGATGGATAGAAAAAATCACCTCAGAGACCCCGGGAACTACACGTGGCGAGAGGCAGATGTATAGACAATATCACCTCACAGACCCCGGGAACTACACGTGGCAGGAGGCAGATGGATAGACAATATCACCTCACAGACCCCGGGAAATACACGTGGCATGAGGCAGATGGATTGACAATATCACCTCACAGACCCCGGAAACTACACGTGGCAGGAGGCAGATGGATAGACAATATCACCTCACAGACCCCGGGAACTACACGTGGCAGGAGGCAGATGGATAGACAATATCACCTCACAGACCCCGGGAACTACACGTGGCAGGAGGCAGATGGATAGACAATATCACCTCACAGACCCCGGAAACTACACGTGGCAGGAGGCAGATGGATAGACAATATCACCTCACAGACCCCGGGAACTACACGTGGCAGGAGGAAGATGGATAGACAATATCACCTCACAGACCCCGGGAACTACACGTGGCAGGAGGCAGATGTATAGACAATATCACCTCAGAGACCCAAGGAACTACACGTGGCAGGAGGCAGATGGATAGACAATATCACCTCACAGACCCCGGGAACTACACGTGGCAGGAGGCAGATGGATAGACAATATCACCTCACAGACCCCGGGAACTACACGTGGCAGGAGGCAGATGGATAGACAATATCACCTCACAGACCCCGGGAACTACACGTGGCATGAGGCAGATGGATTGACAATATCACCTCACAGACCCCGGGAACTACACGTGGCAGGAGGCGGATGGATAGAAAATATCACCTCAGAGACCCCGGGAACTACACGTGGCAGGAGGCAGATGGATAGACAATATCACCTCACAGACCCCGGGAACTACACGTGGCAGGAGGCAGATGGATAGACAATATCACCTCACAGACCCCGGAACTACACGTGGCAGGCGGCCGATGCATAGACAATATCTCCTCACAGACCCCCGGGAACTACACGTGGCAGGAGGCAGATGTATAGACAATATCACCTCACAGACCCCGGGAACTACACGTGGCAGGAGGCAGATGGATAGACAATATCACCTCACAGACCCCGGGAACTACACGTGGCAGGAGGCAGATGGATAGACAATATCACCTCACAGATCCCGGGAACTACACGTGGCAGGAGGCAGATGGATAGACAATATCAACTCACAGACCCCGGAACTACACGTGGCAGGAGGCAAATGGATAGACAATATCACCTCACAGACCCCGGGAACTACACGTGGCAGGAGGCAGATGGATTGACAATATCACCTCACAGACCCCGGGAACTACACGTGGCAGGAGGCAGATGGATAGAGAAGATCTACTCACAGACCAGGGCAACTACACGTGGCACGGAGGCAGATGTAATAGACAATATCGCTTCACAGACCCCGGGAACTACACGTGGCAGGAGGCAGATGGATAGACAATATCACCTCACAGATCCCGGGAACTACACGTGGCAGGAGGCAGATGGATAGACAATATCAACTCACAGACCCCGGATACTACACGCGGCGTGAGGCAGATGGATAGACAATATCGCTTCAAGACCCCGGGAACTACACGTGGCAGGAGGCAGATGTATAGACAATATCACCTCACAGACCCCGGGAACTACACGTGGCAGGAGGCAAATGGATAGACAATATCACCTCACAGACCCCGGGAACTACACGTGGCAGGAGGCAGATGTATAGACAATATCACCTCACAGACCCCGGGAACTACACGTGGCAGGAGGCAGATGGATAAACAATATCACCTCAGAGACCCAGGGAACTACACGTGGCGAGATGCAGATGTATAGACAATATCACCTCACAGACCCCGGGAACTACACGTGGCGAGAGGCAGATGGATAGACAATATCACCTCACAGCCCCCGGGAACTACACGTGGCATGAGGCAGATGGATTGACAATATCACCTCACAGACCCCGGAAACTACACGTGGCAGGAGGCAGATGGATAGACAATATCACCTCACAGACCCCGGGAACTACACGTGGCAGGAGGCAGATGTATAGATCATGTCACCTCCCAGACCCAAGAAACTACACGTGGCAGGGGGCAGATGGGTAGATAATGTCACCTCACAGACCCCGGAACTACATAGAGGCAGATGGATAGACAATATCACCTCACAGACCCCGGGAACTACACGTGGCAGAGGCAGATGGATAGACAATATCACCTCACAGACCCCGGGAAACTACACGTGGCAGGAGGCAGATGGATAGACAATATCACCTCACAGACCCCGGGAAAACTACACGTGGCAGGAGGCAGATGGATAGACAATATAACCTCACAGACCCCGGGAACTACACGTGGCAGGAGGAAGATGTGGATATAGACAATATCACCTCACAGACCCGGGAACTACACGTGGCGAGATGCAGATGGTATAGGACAATATCAGAACTACACGTTGCATGAGGCAGATGGATAGACAATATCACCTCACAGACCCCGGGAACTACACGTGGCAGGAGGCAGATGGATAGACAATATCACCTCACAGACCCCGGAAACTACACGTGGCAGGAGGCAGATGGATAGACAATATCACCTCACAGACCCCGGGAACTACACGTGGCAGGAGGCAGATGTATAGACAATATCACCTCACAGACCCCGAGAACTACACGTGGCTGGAGGCAGATGGATAGACAATATCACCTCACAGACCTCAGGAACTACACGTGGCAGGAGGCAGATGTATAGACAATATCACCTCACAGATCCCGGGAACTACACGTGGCAGGAGGCAGATGGATAGACAATATCACCTCACAGACCCCGGGAACTACACGTGGCAGGAGGCAGATGGATAGACAATATCACCTCACAGCCCCCCGAAACCACACGTGACAGGAGGCAGATGGATAGACAATATCACCTCACAGACCCCGGAAACTACACGTGGCAGGAGGCAGATGGATAGCCAATATCGCCTCACAGACCCCGGAACTACACGTGGCAGGAGGCAGATGGATAGAAAATATCACCTCACAGACCCCGGGAACTACACGTGGCAGGAGGCAGATAGATAGACAATATCACCTCACAGACCCCGGAAACTACACGTGGCAGGAGGCAGATGGATAGACAATATCACCTCACAGACCCCGGGAACTACACGTGGCAGGAGGCAGATGGATAGACAATATCACCTCACAGACCCCGGGAACTACACGTGGCGAGAGGCAGATGTATAGACAATATCACCTCACAGACCCCGGGAACTACACGTGGCATGAGGCAGATGGATTGACAATATCACCTCACAGACCCCGGAAACTACACGTGGCAGGAGGCAGATGGATAGACAATATTACCTCACAGTCCCCCGGAGCACAGCCCCCGGGAAATACACGTGGCAGGAGGCAGATGTAGAGACAATAGCACCTCACAGACCCCGGGAACTACACGTGGCAGGAGGCAGATGGATAGACAATATCGCTTCAAGACCCCGGGAACTACACGTGGCAGGAGGCAGATGTATAGACAATATCACCTCACAGATGCCCCGGGAACTCCACGTGGCAGGAGGCAGGTGGATAGACAATATCACCTCAGAGACCCCGGGAACTACACGTGGCAGGAGGCAGATGGATAGACAAAATCACCTCACAGACCCCCGGGAACTACACGTGGCATGAGGCAGATGGATTGACAATATCACCTCACAGACCCCGGGAAACTACACGTGGCAGGAGGCAGATGGATAGACAATATCACCTCACAGACCTCAGGGAACTACACGTGGCAGAGGCAGATGGATATAGGACAATATCACCTCACAGACCCGGGGAACTACACGTGCTGAGGCATGAGGACATTATGTTGGATAGACACATATAGAAATCACCTCACAGACCAGATGGTATAACAATATCCAACTACACGCTGTGGCAGGAGGCAGATGGATAGACAATATCACCTCACAGACCCACGTGGCGAGAAGGCAGATGGATACAATACACCTCACAAGGAATACACGTGGAGAGGCAGATGGATAGACAATATCACCTCACAGACCCAGGGAACTACACGTGGCAGGAGGCAGATGGATAGACAATATCACCTCACAGACCCCGGAAACTACACTTGGCAGGAGGCAGATAGATAGACAATATCACCTCACAGAGACCCCGGAAACTACACGTGGCAGGAGGAAGATGGATAGACAATATCACCTCACAGACCCCGGGAACTACACGTGGCAGGAGGCAGATGGATAGACAATATCACCTCACAGACCCCGGGAACTACACGTGGCAGGAGGCAGATGGATAGACAATATCACCTCACAGACCCCAGAAACTACACGTGGCAGGAGGCAGATGGATAGACAATATCACCTCACAGACCCCGGGAACTACACGTGGCAGGAGGCAGATGGATAGACAATATCACCTCAGAGACCCAAGGAACTACACGTGGCAGGAGGCAGATGGATAGACAATATCACCTCACAGACCCCGGGAACTACACGTGGCAGGAGGCAGATGGATAGACAATATCACCTCACAGACCCCGGGAACTACACGTGGCAGGAGGCAGATGGATAGACAATATCACCTCACAGACCCCGGGAACTACACGTGGCAGGAGGCAGATGGATAGACAATATCACCTCACAGACCCCGGGAACTACACGTGGCAGGAGGAAGATGGATAGACAATATCACCTCACAGACCCCGGGAACTACACGTGGCAGGAGGCAGATGGATAGACAATATAACCTCACAGACCCCGGGAACTACACGTGGCAGAGGCAGATGGATACACAATATCACCTCACAGACCCCGGGAACTACACGTGGCAGGAGGCAGATGGATAGACAATATCACCTCACAGACCCCGGAAACTACACGTGGCAGGAGGCAGATGGATAGACAATATCACCTCACAGACCCCGGGAACTACACGTGGCAGGAGGCAGATGTATAGACAATATCACCTCACAGACCCCGGGAACTACACGTGGCAGGAGGCAGATGGATAGACAATATCACCTCACAGACCTCAGGAACTACACGTGGCGAGATGCAGATGTATAGACAATATCACCTCACAGACCTAGGGAACTACACGTGGCGAGAGGCAGATGGATACACAATATCACCTCACAGACCCCGGGAAATACACGTGGCATGAGGCAGATGGATTGACAATATCACCTTACAGACCCCGGAAACTACACATGGCAGGAGGCAGATGGATAGACAATATCACCTCACAGATCCCGGGAACTACACGTGGCAGGAGGCAGATGGATAGACAATATCACCTCACAGACCCCGGGAACTACACGTGGCAGGAGGCAGATGGATAGCCAATATCGCCTCACAGACCCCGGAAACTACACTGGCAGGAGGCAGATGGATAGACAATATCACCTCACAGACCCCGGGAACTATACGTGGCAGGAGGAAGATGGATAGACAATATCACCTCACAGACCCAGGGAACTACACGTGGCAGGAGGCAGATGTATAGACAATATCACCTCAGAGACCCAAGGAACTACACGTGGCAGAAGGCAGATGGATAGACAATATCACCTCACAGACCCCGGAAACTACACGTGGCAGGAGGAAGATGGATAGACAATATCACCTCACAGACCCAGGGAACTACACGTGGCAGGAGGCAGATGTATAGACAATATCACCTCAGAGACCCAAGGAACTACACGTGGCAGGAGGCAGATGGATAGACAATATCACCTCACAGACCCCGGGAACTACACGTGGCAGGAGGCAGATGGATAGACAATTCACTCAGAGACCCAAAGAACTACACGTGGCGAGAGGCAGATGTATAGACAATATCACCTCACAGACCCCGGGAACTACACGTGGCAGGAGGCAGATGGATAGACAATATCACCTCACAGACCCCGGGAACTACACGTGGCAGGAGGCAGATGTATAGACAATATCACCTCACAGACCCCGGGAACTACACGTGGCAGGAGGCAGATGGATAGACAATATCACCTCACAGACCCCGGGAACTACACGTGGCAGGAGGCAGATGGATAGACAATATCACCTCACAGACCCCGGAAACTACACGTGGCAGGAGGCAGATGTATAGACAATATCACCTCACAGACCCCGGGAACTACACGTGGCAGGAGGCAGATGGATAGACAATATCACCTCACAGACCCCGGAAACTACACGTGGCAGGAGGCAGATGGATAGACAATATCACCTCACAGACCCCGGGAACTACACGTGGCGAGAGGCAGATGGATAGACAAATCACCTCAGAGACCCGGGGAACTACACGTGGCGAGAGGCAGATGGATAGCCAATATCGCGTAAAGACCCCGGGAACTACACTGGCAGGAGGCAGATGGATACACAATATCACCTCACAGACCCCGGGAACTACACGTGGCAGGAGGAAGATGGATAGACAATATCAACTCACAGACCCAGGGAACTACACGTGGCAGGAGGCAGATGTATAGACAATATCACCTCAGAGACCCAAGGAACTACACGTGGCAGGAGGCAAATGGATAGACAATATCACCTCACAGACCCCGGGAACTACACGTGGCAGGAGGCAGATGGATAGACAATATCAACTCACAGACCCCGGATACTACACGTGGCAGGAGGCAGATGGATAGACAATATCACCTCACAGACCCCGGGAACTACACGTGGCAGGAGGCAGATGTATAGACAATATCACCTCAGAGACCCAAGGAACTTCACGTGGCAGGAGGCAAATGGATAGACAATATCACCTCACAGACCCCGGGAACTACACGTGGCAGGAGGCAGATGTATAGACAATATCACCTCACAGACCCCGGGAACTACACGTGGCAGGAGGCAGATGGATAAACAATATCACCTCAGAGACATCAGGAACTACACGTGGCGAGATGCAGATGTATAGACAATATCACCTCACAGACCCCGAGAACTACACGTGGCGAGAGGCAGATGGATAGACAATATCACCTCACAGACCCCGGGAACTACACGTGGCAGGAGGCAGATGGATAGACAATATCACCTCACAGACCCCGGGAACTACACGTGGCAGGAGGCAGATGGATAGACAATATCACCTCACAGACCCCGGGAACTACACGTGGCAGGAGGCAGATGGATAGACAATATCACCTCACAGATCCCGGGAACTACTACACGTGGCGGGAGGCAGATGGATAGACAAATCACCTCAGAGACCCGGGGAACTACACGTGGCGAGAGGCAGATGGATAGACAATATCACCTCACAGACCCCGGGAACTACACGTGGCAGGAGGCAGATGTATAGACAATATCACCTCACAGACCTAGGGAACTACACGTGGCGAGAGGCAGATGCAGATGTATAGAAAATATCAACTCACAGACCCCGGATACTACACGCGGCGTGAGGCAGATGGATAGACAATAACACCTCAGAGAGCGAAGGAACTTCACGTGGCAGGAGGCAAATGGATAGACAATATCACCTCACAGACCCGGGAACTACACGTGGCAGGAAGGCAGATGGATAGAAAATATCTCCTCACAGACCCCGGGAACTACACGTGGCAGAGAGGCAGATGGATAGACAATATCACCTCACAGACCCCGGGAACTACACGTGGTGGCAGGAGGCAGATGGATAGACAATATCACCTCACAGACCCCAGGGGAACTACATGTGGCAGGAGGCAGATGGATATAGACAATATCACCTCACAGACCCCGGAAACTACACGTGGCAGGAGGCAGATGGATAGACAATATCACCTCACAGACCCCGGGAACTACATGTGGCAGGAGGCAGATGGATAGACAATATCACCTCACAGACCCTGGGAACTACACGTGGCAGGGCAGATGGATAGACAATATACACCTCACAGTCCCCGGGAAATACACGTGGCAGGAGGCAGATGTATAGACAATATCACCTCACAGATCCCGGGAACTACACGTGGCAGGAGGCAGATGGATAGACAATATCACCTCACAGACCCCGGAAACTACACGTGGCAGGAGGCAGATGGATAGACAATATCACCTCACAGACCCCGGGAACTACACGTGGCAGGAGGCAGATGGATAGACAATATCACCTCACAGATCCCGGGAACTACACGTGGCAGGAGGCAGATGGATAGACAATATCACCTCACAGACCCCGGGAACTACACGTGGCAGGAGGCAGATGGATAGACAATATCACCTCAAAGACCCCAAGAACTACACGTGGCAGGAGGCAGATGGATAGACAATATCACCTCACAGACCCAGGGAACTACACGTGGCGGGAGGCAGATGGTTATAGACAATATCTCCTCGCAGCCCCCGCGAACTACAGGTGGCAGGAGGCAGATGTATAGACAATATCACCTCACAGACCCCGGGAACTACACGTGGCAGGAGGCAGATGGATAGACAATATCACCTCACAGACCCCGGGAACTACACGTGGCAGGAGGCAGATGGATAGACAATATCACCTCACAGACCCCGGGAACTACACGTGGCAGGAGGCAGATGGATAGACAATATCACCTCACAGACCCTGGGAACTACACGTGGCAGGAGGCAGATGGATAGACAATATCACCTCACAGACCCCGGGAACTACACGTGGCAGGAGGCAGATGGATAGACAATATCACCTCACAGACCCCGGGAACTACACGTGGCAGGAGGCAGATGGATAGACAATATCACCTCACAGACCCCGGGAACTACACGTGGCAGGAGGCAGATGGATAGACAATATCAACTCACAGACCCCGGATACTACACGCGGCGTGAGGCAGATGGATAGACAATATCGCTTCAAGACCCCGGGAACTACACGTGGCAGGAGGCAGATGTATAGACAATATCACCTCAGAGACCCAAGGAACTTCACGTGGCAGGAGGCAAATGGATAGACAATATCACCTCACAGACCCCGGGAACTACACGTGGCAGGAGGCAGATGTATAGACAATATCACCTCACAGACCCCGGGAACTACACGTGGCAGGAGGCAGATGGATAGACAATATCACCTCACAGACCCCGGGAACTACACGTGGCAGGAGGCAGATGGATAGACAATATCACCTCACAGACCCCGGGAACTACACGTGGCGAGAGGCAGATGGATAGACAATATCACCTCACAGCCCCCGGGAACTACACGTGGCATGAGGCAGATGGATAGACAATATCACCTCACAAACCCCCGGGATCTACACGTGGCAGGAGGCAGATGGATAGACAATATCACCTCACAGACCCCGGAATTACACGTGGCAGGAGGCAGATGGATAGACAATATCACCTCACAGACCCCGGGAACTACACGTGGCAGGAGGCAGATGTATAGACAATATCACCTCACAGACCCCGGGAACTACACGTGGCAGGAGGCAGATGTATAGACAATATCACCTCACAGATCCCGGGAACTACACGTGGCAGGAGGCAGATGGATAGACAATATCACCTCACAGACCCCGGAAACTACACGTGGCAGGAGGCAGATGGATAGACAATATCACCTCACAGACCCCGGGAACTACACGTGGCAGGAGGCAGATGTATAGACAATATCACCTCAGAGACCCAAGGAACTTCACGTGGCAGGAGGCAAATGGATAGACAATATCACCTCACAGACCCCGGGAACTACACGTGGCAGGAGGCAGATGTATAGACAATATCACCTCACAGACCCCGGAACTACACGTGGCAGGAGGCAGATGGATAAACATTAACACCTCACAGACACCAGGAACTACACGTGGCGAGATGCAGATGTATAGACAATATCACCTCACAGACCCCGAGAATTACACGTGGCGAGAGGCAGATGGATAGACAATATCACCTCACAGCCCCCGGGAACTACACGTGGCATGAGGCAGATGGATTGACAATATCACCTCACAGACCCCGGAAACTACACGTGGCAGGAGGCAGATGGATATACAATATCACCTCACAGATCCCGGGAACTACACGTGGCAGGAGGCAGATGTATAGACAATATCACCTCACAGACCCCGAGAACTACACGTGGCTGGAGGCAGATGGATAGACAATATCACCTCACAGACCTCAGGAACTACACGTGGCGAGATGCAGATGTATAGACAATATCACCTCACAGACCCCGAGAATTACACGTGGCGAGAGGCAGATGGATAGACAATATCACCTCACAGACCCCGGGAACTACACGTGGCAGGAGGCAGATGGATAGACAATATCACCTCACAGACCCCGGGAACTACACGTGGCAGGAGGCAGATGGATAGACAATATAACCTCACAGAACCCGTGAACTACACGTGGCAGGAAGCAGATGGATAGACAATATCACCTCACAGACCCCGGAAACTACTCTTGGCAGGAGGCAGATGTATAGACAATATCACCTCACAGACCCCGGGAACTACACGTGGCAGGAGGCAGATGGATAGACAATATCACCTCACAGACCCCGGAAACTACACGTGGCAGGAGGCAGATGGATAGACAATATCACCTCACAGACCCCGGGAACTACACGTGGCGAGAGGCAGATGGATAGACAAATCACCTCAGAGACCCGGGGAACTACACGTGGCGAGAGGCAGATGGATAGCCAATATCGCGTAAAGACCCCGGGAACTACACTGGCAGGAGGCAGATGGATACACAATATCACCTCACAGACCCCGGGAACTACACGTGGCAGGAGGCAGATGGATAGACAATATCAACTCACAGACCCAGGGAACTACACGTGGCAGGAGGCAGATGGATAGACAATATCACCTCAGAGACCCAAGGAACTACACGTGGCAGGAGGCAAATGGATAGACAATATCACCTCACAGATCCCGGGAACTACACGTGGCAGGAGGCAGATGGATAGACAATATCAACTCACAGACCCCGGATACTACACGCGGCGTGAGGCAGATGGATAGACAATATCGCTTCAAGACCCCGGGAACTACACGTGGCAGGAGGCAGATGTATAGACAATATCACCTCAGAGACCCAAGGAACTTCACGTGGCAGGAGGCAAATGGATAGACAATATCACCTCACAGACCCCGGGAACTACACGTGGCAGGAGGCAGATGTATAGACAATATCACCTCACAGACCCCGGGAACTACACGTGGCAGGAGGCAGATGGATAAACAATATCACCTCAGAGACATCAGGAACTACACGTGGCGAGATGCAGATGTATAGACAATATCACCTCACAGACCCCGAGAATTACACGTGGCGAGAGGCAGATGGATAGACAATATCACCTCACAGCCCCCGGGAACTACACGTGGCATGAGACAGATGGATTGACAATATCACCTCACAGACCCCGGAAACTACACGTGGCAGGAGGCAGATGGATATACAATATCACCTCACAGATCCCGGGAACTACACGTGGCAGGAGGCAGATGTATAGACAATATCACCTCACAGACCCCGAGAACTACACGTGGCTGGAGGCAGATGGATAGACAATATCACCTCACAGACCTCAGGAACTACACGTGGCGAGATGCAGATGTATAGACAATATCACCTCACAGACCCCGGGAACTACACGTGGCAGGAGGCAGATGGATAGACAATATCACCTCACAGAACTCAGGAACTACACGTGGCGAGATGCAGATGTATAGACAATATCACCTCACAGACCCCGGGAACTACACGTGGCAGGAGGCAGATGTATAGATAATTTCACCTCAGAGACCCAAGGAACTACACGTGGCAGGAGGCAAATGGATAGACAATATCACCTCACAGACCCCGGGAACTACACGTGGCAGGAGGCGGATGGATAGAAAATATCACCTCAGAGACCCCGGGAACTACACGTGGCGAGAGGCAGATGTATAGACAATATCACCTCACAGACCCCGGGAACTACACGTGGCAGGAGGCAGATGGATAGACAATATCACCTCACAGACCCCGGGAACTACATGTGGCAGGAGGCAGATGGATAGACAATATCACCTCACAGACCCCGGAAACTACACTTGGCAGGAGGCAGATAGATAGACAATATCACCTCACAGACCCCGGGAACTACATGTGGCAGGAGGCAGATGGATAGACAATATCACCTCACAGACCCTGGGAACTACACGTGGCAGGACTCAGATGGATAGACAATATTACCTCACAGTCCCCGGGAAATACACGTGGCAGGAGGCAGATGTATAGACAATATCACCTCACAGATCCCGGGAACTACACGTGGCAGGAGGCAGATAGATAGACAATATCACCTCACAGACCCCGGAAACTACACGTGGCAGGAGGCAGATGGATAGACAATATCACCTCACAGACCCCGGGAACTACACGTGGCAGGAAGCAGATTGATAGACAATATCACCTCACAGATCCCGGGAACTACACGTGGCAAAAGGCAGATGGATAGACAATATCACCTCACAGACCGCGGGAACTACACGTGGCAGGAGGCAGATGGATAGACAATATCACCTCAAAGACCCCAAGAACTACACGTGGCAGGAGGCAGATGGATAGACAATATCACCTCACAGACCCAGGGAACTACACGTGGCGGGAGGCAGATGTATAGACAATATCACCTCACAGACCCCGGGAACTACACGTGGCAGGAGGCAGATGTATAGACAATATCACCTCACAGACCCCGGGAACTACACGTGGCAAGAGGCAGATGGATAGACAATATCAACTCACAGACCCCGGGAACTACACGTGGCAAGAGGCAGATGGATAGACAATATCACCTCACAGACCCCGGGAACTATACGTGGCAGGAGGCAGATGGATTGACAATATCACCTCACAGACCCCGGGAACTACACGTGGCAGGAGGCAGATGGATAGACAATATCACCTCAGAGACCCCGGGAACTACACGTGGCGAGAGGCAGAAGGATAGACAATATCACCTCACAGACCCCGGGGACTACACGTGGCAGGAGGCAGATGGATAGACAATATCACCTCACAGACCCCGGGAACTACACGTGGCAGGAGGCAGATGGATAGACAATATCACCTCACAGACCCCGGGAACTACACGTGGCAGGAGGCAGATGGATTGACAATATTACCTCACAGACCCCCGGGTACTACACCGCAAGAAACAGATGGATAAACAATATCACCTCAGAGACCCCGGAAACTACACGTGGCAAGACGCAGATGGATAGACAATATCACCTAAGTCCAACTACAGCACGCGATCACAGCAGCCAATGCGACATACTTGACTCAAGAACGACAAAATGTGGTCCGAAAAAAGCAAAAGTAAGTAAACACACTGTGATACGCGATACAAAGAATTACCATTGATGATCAGTTCCGTTTTGTTAGCTTAGATGTTAGCCCACTGATGTTTCCAAAAACTTCCGGAAATTACTTTATGAACTTGATCAGTGATCATGGTATGCATGTCGTGTTAATTTTCAGGATGTGAGCTACCGACTTGTCATAATTTTTATTTATTTGAGAAAACATATTTGCGTAATTCGTGCAGGGAAAGTTATGAAAGACTTTCTCTACATTACTGTAAATAGCCCTTCAAGTACGAGATGCGGTGACGACAATTTTAAGTCGCACAGAGAAAGAAATCCAGGAATCCAGACCTCCAGGACGACCCAGAGTCCGCTTGGGGGACAACATTAGACAATCTCTGAAGGACCGAGGACTAGATTGAACCAGGTCAGGAAGAAGACAGCTGATATGATAGTATGGCACTCTCTCTCTCTCTCTCTGGCAAATCTCTATTCCCAGGATAGAAGAGAAATAACTAAGTAAGACTAAGTAAGAGAAAGAAATAGTTACATGTGAATGAAAAATTGGACACACACACAGTATGAAAAGACAAATACGCTGGAAAATGTTAATTTCACTGTAGTGGAATTCGAAAATTTGAAGTACACGCTAACCTTTGCAGCTCTCATGTAGCTACTGTCAGAGATGTCCCGTTCTAAGTGAATGCAATCATATATGATTTCATGTTGAAGGAATGACATCTATGCACGTTTTTCAGTTAGAATTTTCAGCTAAATTGTCACAAGATGGATTTTGGGGCGACCTCTTTCCGTTCTCTCTTTCACTACGGCAGTAATCAGTTAAATTTTTGTAATGATTTTATTGCGATTTTTTCCGAGTCGCACCTTTTTCTGTCTCTGTTCACTGTAGCAGATATTTTGTATTTTCCTTCTTACACCACTCTCAGAGATACATCACGTCTGTTTGTTACCCGTCCCTTCCCTAAACATTTGCAGGAGCGGCTGAGATAATATTATCGACAACCATGTTGGTTAATATCGGCAGCGGCCGACATCAGACATCAGTTTAACACTAAATCGCCCAGCGAATGCGTTTAATTGCCGATAAGGCCAGACTGCGCTCGTCGCCAAGCTGGTAATACGGAATAACACATTTTGGATTACTTTCAATAAAGTAATAAGAAGTTACATCTTACACACATTGCTGAGAGAGTTTACCGAGGTGTTTGTGAGTTGGTACACAAGGCATCGGAGGTTTGATTGCCGTATATGGGAAACGTGACCTTTGCATCACGCGCACAATTATTCCATGTCGGAATATTTTTAAATTACCCCATCCAACATTTTTGTTTGAAATGATTGGAACTCCGAGCAGCTCCATAACAAACAGATGTGTGGGAGGACAGTGAATATAACCTGACGCGTTGCAGAATTAAGATACTGTGAGATTCACGCTTGCCAGGACAAAACTAAACCCTGCCAGTGTGAAGCCTAGAATTCAGAATTTCTATTTATCAGACCGGACTTTGTGGAACAATCTTAAAGGACTTACATAGCTCAAAAAAAACCACTTAAATCAGGAAGGCTGAGGAAACTGAAACACACGGAGTCATAGAGAGAATTATCTTATAAAAGTAACGACACACAAGAGCACGTATAAGAGGCCTAATCAAGCGCCTTAACTTCATTCATCTGAGCAAAATGTCTGTGAGCCAGGCTTGGTGTAAGTTATCATTTTACATTCTATATTTTTCATTACTAACATGTGAACTAATATGTATATATTGCCATGTGAATATTCATATGTGAAAATCGCTAGTGGATGTCCCAGTCATTTGAGGCTATCAACCCCAGCGTATAAAATGATGATTGTTTAATTGCTAGTTTCTTAAAGAGAACTAAAAGCAAAAGGTAATCCCAAGTTCCACATGGAGTAGGGAGGGAAAGATGAAAAAAATGATGTACATTCTAAGTAAAATACTTACAGTTTCAAACCAGTGTAAATGTCTATGTAAACATATTCACTTTAAAGTTAATGAAAGTTTCACACTTTTCAATCAGTGTAAATGTAAATGAAAACAGATTCAGTTTATATTGTGAACACTTTTCAAACAGTGGAGATGTAAATGTAAACATATTCTATCTGCACTACTAACCTTTTCATTTAAATGTAAAATAAGGATAAAGCTATTCAATTTAAATGTAAAGAAAGTTTCTCTCGAGGGATTAAGTTTAATTCTCATCGAGGGTAAATTCTGAGATAGATGGGATGGTAGAATATGAGAAAGGGGACACATAAGTATGTGTCGGGAAACGCAATACTCAGGAGAGCGTTTCGTTTCTATTCTTTGACCATAGTTGTTGGTGGTGGTAACAGCGAAGGTACTAATCTCTGGAATAAAGTGAGGGTAGAAGTGGACTGACGTAGAAACACGGGACCAGCTTGGCAGTTACTCCTTGATTGTTCTGGGAACGTGCTGTACCTTTAAGCTTAACCAGAGACGTGAGAACTCCAGTGACCTATCTGCACATAATCCATCAGCGGGAGCAGAAACTACTATTTGCAGCTAAGTGAAACCGACAAGCTGCCAAAGTGAACTTTTTTCATAAGACCTACTATCATTCAATGATGAACATTTTCTTTTAAACTATTCAATTATTTCAACCCTTGCTAAAACTAAATGATTATTAAATCTGTTTTTGGTAATTATACAAATTTAACTTCCATTCAATCATTTTAAATGTACTGTATGTTTGTCTCATCAATTTGCTAAACACACTCTAAACAGAGCTATATCAGAATAATAGGAATTCCACTGAATAAATCAGAGGTGGTGGCTTGACGAGCTGAAAAATAATAATTGCTTAATCCTTCACAAAAGTTGTCGGCAGATCATAGAATTAACGTGCACAGCCAATGCTGCATTATTTTCACTTTTCTGAATATCTTGTGAAACTCCCTTGGGATAGAAGCGTCATTATCCTTCTATCTACATCTCTGCCGAGAGTAATCTTGTGCGAAGGTAGACACTTTTGACGACCCACTTTAGAAACCCTTGAGTTTTGGCCAATGTTGGACCACTGACATGTCATTGCGAGGCTGGAGAGCCTGTGGACTTTCCTTCCAACCCGGTCAGGAGCTTCGCTCCTTCCCATCCACAGAGGGTTTATCTCAGGAGCCTTTCAGGTTATTCAGTCAAAATCCCGGCCGATGACACTGCTTCAAAAAGTCACGCCCGGGTGTGAACCTTAAACACCTGATCGCCAGCGCAATGTGGTAACTATTACGCCAGCGCGGCTCCCCTTAAGTAAAAATAAATAACAACTTCTCATGCTTGGATAGTTTATATTACGCTTGCCGGGGCAATCACAGGGGCTAAATTGATAGAGAACTCAAAGTAAAATTAGAGATGACATATCAAATAATAGTTTTGCAAACTTTATCTTTACGAATCGATCAAATTTTTCTACGCATCAAGATAATCTTTTGTCGATCAGCCGAAGTGTGAAATAAGACAAGTTGATCCCCGCCACCCGTAACAAGTATACTGACCTCACACTTCTTCTAGATGTCCTCAATGAATCTGAACTGAACCGTGGATTTAAAGGTGGGTATACTATGTGGTACCTCATAGCAATTCAATTTCTAGATGTCCAGGGATGAAAGTGGGGGTAATTCAAACTGAACCGTGTAAATAATTTGTGATTGGGGCGGGTTAAAGGGTGAAATGCACCTCATATGCTACTTACAGTGAACGGGAACTACAGAAATTGAAATGAAACCAAATGCATTACAATGACTCAGGGGTGTCAACCAAGACAAGATGTCATACTAGAAACTTTATAGGTTAGGGGGGGGAAACGATCATTGAAATCCATACCGCAAACTTCGTCTGTATTGTTCATTGGTGTTACGTAACGGGTGGGTGGTTGGAAAACTACAAACCAATGGAGAACTGAAGCTGAATACAATTCCGAGAACAAATGTGGGGTAGGGGTGAACATCAGAAAGTTTCAAAGACTAATCGACAAATAAGAAATGGAAAATTCCTGGACTTTACCTGGGGGTCATATATCGGTCATGTCCATACGATGCTTGCAAAACAATGCCCTACACTGGGTTCTAGATGGTAAGCGGGAATGAATCTGAACTGAACCGTGGAACAATTTAAGAGGCTGGGCATTGCTACTTACATTAAAGAGCAGCATTGGAACGGTCAGCAACGAAAACAAAGCAAATGCGCCGTGTTTTGTCCGCTTAGAATTTACAATTTTATTATTATTATTGCAAACGTGTACAACTCAGGATGGCTAAAACAAAATTGGTACAAATCCTCCAGCCAATAAAATATTTTGATGCTTCTTCAACTGATATTTAGCGAAGCTATTAAATTTCCATTTTTTTTTCGGCCATGCAATCAAACAGGATTCAATTTTGATTTTAATTTTCTTGAGCGATGAAATAAAAGGGAAAGTAACACAGAAATCAAGAACTTTCAATTATAGCGTGTATGTTTGAGAAAATAATAATTAATTGGTAGGGGATGCAATTGAAAGGGGGGAAGAGAGAGCTTTTAATAGGGTGTTGTGCCTACTGGCGTTGTTGATTACGTCTCTCCATTTCCCACAATCTTTGTTATCCTGAATAAATTGTGTCTTTAATTTGCTTCCATGCCATATGGTCACTTTATCAATGTATTTCTCTCTGTGTCTTCCTTTTCATTCTTTTGAGCTGAATTTACCTGTTGTTACCAGATTCTCTTATTGTTCACTTCTCAAGACGTATCTAAAGACCTTTGGCTGTGTGTTAGGAGTATTACCGAGCCTTGCTTGGTTCATATCATGATAAAGTTAACAAAAAAACACCATCAAAACAACAGTAGCAAAGGAACGCATTCGTGCATATCAGCTTTTTAAAAAGCTGTTAAACAAAACAACAGGTACAACACTTTTAGCCAATATACCAAGCAACAAACTCAACGAATTTTTATTAAGTGCATACAGTTATCCTTATTGTTGGTAATAAACTGTATTACCAAGAGTTGTATAGGTTATTTCCCTTGGCGTTATGGCTAAAACATTGTAAGGCTGTTGTGGGAGATTCGAGCAGATTCTTGACAACACTTTGAGGAAATGGCACGCGTTTGTTGAAGCCCTGTGTTCCTTGGGGAGCTAAAAGGTAATAATGAAATGATAGTTGGTGGCTCGAATACGGATGCTTCCTTGGAGCGCAATCATCCAGCTTACATACATATATATATATATATATATATATATATATATATATATATATATATATATATATAATATATATATTTATTAATATTATTTATATATCTTATGTGACAGGGCGCTAGGGTTTCACACCCAAGGGGACCCGCTTTTGCACCTTAAAAAATTTATTAATGGATTATTTTGACAGGGGTTGCAATTATTGGTTGCTTGCAAACTCAGCAGCAGCAGCTTAACAATTCAAGCAATCCAAAGCCTTATGAAATCAACATTTTAATTCTACCGAACATCGAAAACCGAACACCAAACAAACAATCCAACAAACAATCAAACGAACAATCCAACGAACACCCAGTCAGTGTTTCATAGACTGTCTGAAAAATAATAAATAAAACAATGTCTCAAAAGTGAACATCAATAGCATGGATAATAACACTTACCATACAGAAAACATGCGCCCACCTGATATCATCAACTATCTCACACACTCATGCGTGTCGTCCAATGCGACTAGTATGGTGTTGTGCATGAGGCTGGCAATCGCACCGGGTAACATAGGTTGCTACCGAACCACTACTGCAAAAGCATCTGAATGCTCCATGCTGAGGTAAACTACACCGGTGGCCCCATGCTCCCTCAGGGAGCGGAGAAGAGAAATAAAACATCTGGTACGCCCACGTGCTCTCACAAACCATTGTTGTTCACACAACAATAATAATCAACTGGACATAAAATAATATTCTTCAATACATGTACAACAAATAATCTCAATAATGAGAATTAACACCACCAGCCTCACAACTGGTCTATCTCAATATTCGTTACTGCATTCTGAAGCTTGTCGTATGTGCCGACTCGTGCGGCTGGGAATCTCATCGCATGAAACACATTATTACAGGAACCACCACTGTAATAGCATAAAAATGTTCTGTTTTGTTGGTGGACACCAGCCGCATTGGTGTTTCCAATGCTCCACCAGGAGCAAACAGAGAAACAGCTGTCTCAACAAAGGAGTGGCCTCGCGCTCTCCAGAAATCTAAAATACATATTCTCACCTCACAGTATAACCCATTAAATATACAGTAGAATTATCAATAAAACGTGAAATACACTAAATTACTCTTACATAAAGAATACAATATAATTATTCTCGACTTAAGCCCAAAGGGACTAAAATACACCACGTCGGTCGCTCGGCATAACATATTATAGGTTTACCACGCGGGAGAGTGTTTTTAATCAGACTCGCTATCGCCGCCTTTTATCACCACGAGGCTTACAACACTATCTTGCGATCGTTAATCTTATCTAAATTTTCCAGTGGAATAGCCTTTCTGAAGAATGAAATAATCGCTCTTAAACTCTCACACTTCTATCTTAATCTATCTATCCCATTAAACATTAAAATTAAGCCACAATCGATTATAATTTTCAAATCCTAGAAAACTAATGCTAATTTAAATTAACTCAACGTGCTCAAGGCATTTACAGCTTTGGCTCTGTGTGTCTTATTCGTTGTTCTCACTGGGGGCTCTCTTCAAACCATAGACCAATTTCGCGCTTTTTACCCCTTTTATAAGGCCCTGGCCTAAAACCATTTTACTGCGCGCTTACGCGCATTAATCTGCGAGCACAGATTATAACACACGCGATTATTGCTCTAGAATTCATTAAAACACAGATTTACACAACTATTTCTAGAGCAAAAACACAACTAATATGCAGGCTTTATTATGGCCTTGTAATAAATCTGCTCGAAGATAACGTGATCAAAAGGCACTAAACCACATAGACAATATGACTGCCCAGATGGGACCAGCGCCTAGAACGACAGACCTCAAGATGGCGCTGTCACATATATATATATATATATATATATATATATATATATATATATATATATATATATATATATGTGTGTGTGTGTGTGTGTGAGTGTGTGTGTGTGTATTGTGGGAGGAGAGCGAGTGTTGTGCGTATTAATAAGATATAAAGAACACTGACATGAGTATATAAATATTAGACAAACATAAAAGTGTGTTATCAGGCACTCGTAAGAAATAAAGAAGCAGAACACTAGACAACAGAAAAACAACAGACGTGAGTGGCTTACCCAGGGTTCGAACCCCATACGGTCAGTAAAAGCATTATTTTTGTGATGCCTAGCTGGCCGGGAGGATAGCGTGATTCGCTTGTATAGCTAGGCGGTGTTGTCGTACGGAAGGTATGGGGTTCGAACCCTGGGTAAGCCACTCACGTCTGTTGTTTTTCTGTTGTCTAATGTTCTGCTTCTTTATTTCTTACGAGTGCCTGAAAACATACCTTTATGTTTGTCTAATATTTATTTATTGTTTACAGGCCTCGGGTTTCTCTTCCTTATGTGTTATTAATGACATGAGTATAAAGTGCTAAATAAGTAGCTCGGCACGTATCGCGGAATAATATGAAATTCAAAGCTATCTTATATTCCACCCAGCGGCGAAATTCCTAGCCATTACGATTCATGTCGAGTCACAGATGACAGCTAGAGCGCATGCGTGAACAATCATTTTAAAGGCATTTCTATACATTAACAAATATGAGAAAAGCATGAAGAAATTTGCCAACAGCAAAACCTCATAGAAAGAAACCAATTACTCCTTCGCGAGACACTCTAGTTCAATAACTTAGAAATATATCTGCGGCAGAGTTTCTTTTTTCCTACCATTCAGTTGTTATTTGACACACAAAATTCGTCGCCTTGATAACTGCTTTATTCCATCTCCACCTCAGTTTGTTTTGGAAAAAGCGCGTTCAACGTTTTTGGTTCAGCTGTTAAAAAGAAGGATATATCACATTAAAGTGAAATTCTTCGTAATCATCCAAACTGTTAACTGTTAGATTGTGTGGAGGATGATAGATTAAACTATTTTATGTCCATTTATGACCTCAGGTCAATTCTGGCCAACATTGGATATAGAATGAAGCAGTACTAATCAATCACTACCCTTTAGCTCCCCGAAGAACATAGGCCTTCAACAAACACATGCCAAGTCTTCCTGTCCTGTGCCATCCGCTCAAGTTCTTTCCATGTTTTCCTCATCATTTTCACCTCTGTATCCAGTTCTCTTTTCCACGTGCTTTTGGTCTACCTCTGCCTCTCTACATCATGAGTGCAGATTATATGCCACCCTTGTTTAGTTATGTTCCCAAATCATTTTCTAATGTCATGTGTATTTTTAAAGGATTATTCATGCCCTGTTCATTATTGATTAAGATAAAGTCCTGTAAATGTGTGTAACTGTTATACCTTTACAATGTTGGGATTTTACTTTGTTTTATTGCATTGATTATGTTTATTTGTTTTTTTTTTTAAATAATATTGAAAATGCATGTGTAGGATACATGAATTGAGTATGGGAGACGAGAGAAAGGATGGGCAGAATGTTAGACAGGAATGCATGCCCAATTCTAAACCATTTGAAGATAAAGTTCGTAAGTTCGTTCGTTCTATCTGATTCTGCTATTGAGTTGAGGAGAGCAAAGAAAAGCACGGTGTTCCTACTCACTCAATAGCAGACTGTTCAAAAATTTCAGAAGTTCCGATTCTATACTACCCTAAGGTGATCATACTCGAATTATTGTCTGATTTACCATATAGATGTTTTGGATTTGTTGTTGTTGTTTTTGTTTGTTTTTTTCGGTTTGTTTTTTTCATTTTTTCTTTCATTACGTTCTTGTTTGCTTAAACAAAAATACTTTATTTTGATTATGATTGGGTAATGTCATTGTATTCTGTTATGTAACCTTTATAACGTTGTATGCCTTTAATTTAATGTGTGACAAAACGTTTGAACATGCTCTTTTGTGTGATCTCTCACACCTTCAGCCCTCCGGCAGTATCCTTTCTTTTTCTTCAGTTTTCTCACTCATCGCTTTTATTTGGCATAAATCATGCCTTTTCATTTATATTTTCACTATTTTGCTCTATGCTGGACATAGCATGGTGAAGTCTCTAACACGCCACTCCCCTATGGCAGTATTTGCTACGGGGGTAATTCTTATCTTATTGTGTCGCATTCACACTTCACGAAGACGTGTTAAGTTACTTACTTACTTAGTCGGTCCCCTTCTACCGTGAGGTGTAGAGGTTTGGAAGAGAGAGTGCCAGACTATCCTATCGGCTGTCTTTCTCCTGGCCTGGTTCCATTCTAGTCCTTGGTCCTTCAAAGATTATCTAATGTTGTCCTCCCAGCGGACTCTGGGTCGTCCTGGGGATCTGGATCCTTAGCTCTTTGTTTCCCATGCTTGTCGTGGTAGCCGATCGTCTCCCATTCTGCAGACATGGCCAAACCATCTTAGTTGGGACTGTTCTGCTTGGGTCTGCAGGGGGTGGGATTTTATGCCTTGACGTATCGTCTGGTTGCGGACCATGTCTCTTCTTGTTACTTCAACCACCTTCCTAAGATACCTCATTTCTGAGGTCTGGATCTGGCTTTTGTGGGTTGTAGTCATTGCCCATGACTCGCATCCATATGTCAAGACTGGGACATAGGTGAAGTGGTATACAGCATTTTCGTTTTCTTACCAACCTCTCTCTTGCTGAGGAATCCTCGATTTATGGCCTGAAAAAGTCTCCCAGCTGCTGCTTTTCGAGTGGCCAACTCTTCTTTGATGCCTCCATTTCGGTCTATAATAGCACCGAGATATTTAAAGTGGTCGACCTGCTCCAGGACCTGTTCTCCCAGCTTAATCTGATGTCTTCTTTCTTCTCGTGATATCACCATGTATTTTGTTTTAGAGCTGCTTATGACCATCCCTCTCTTCTCCTGCTCTTCCTTCCAGACTTGCAGGTTGGGGTTGGAGATGTGCCTCTGATTTAGCAATCAGGGCAACATCATCAGCAAATGCCAGCTCTGAAATACGTGTTGTTAAGCCAAGTTATTAGACGATCAGCGACGGTATTTTATTACAATGTCGGCCTGACCATCTTTTCAAGCGACGAGGCGTGTTTATCCAAGGAGTGTTGAATAGAACCAGATTTGTTTGTCTGGCGAAACACATGATAACCCGTGCACGAGGCGGAACTTATGACATAAGCGCTTCCGGGTCATCCTTGCTACACCAACATTACCGTCTGTGTGACACCTGTGGGCAGACAAGAGTGATATAATCGCTTCCGGTCACTTGGTAAAAAGTAATCATGGATTTATTACATTTTAGACAAAATGAGTCTACAAATGTGTTGGTGAGAGTGTATGCAAGACATCATATTACCATATATGGGAGACGTGACCTTTTGCAAAATTGTTCCGTGTAGGAAATATTTTGAAAGTGCCACACCAGACCTGTTTGAAATGATTGGATCTTTCTGATTAGATTTATAACAAACTTGGAGGGGAATATAGGCTGACCATTTCGTAGTTTTAACACACTGTGATTTGCAACATCAGACCTTCGCCAGAGTGAAGAACTAGATTCATAATTCCTAATTGTTATCCGGATCTTTTATTGTAGAACCAGATAAGACTTATAAAGCACAGAAAATCTCTTTCAAATTTTAATAAGAACCCAGGGACTAGGAAAATGAAGAAACACGGAGTCAGAAGGGGCAATCTATTGTAAAATTAAAAGAAATCCCAGACACGTGTAAGAGAAAGATTCGCCTCTTTAATTCATCTGCGCGACAAGTCTGTAGCCAAGATTGGCGTAAGTTGTGTTTCACATTTCATATTTTATTACTAACATGTGAACTACCATATATATATGTATATATTACCATGTGAAGTTTAATGTGTGAAACTCGCTATTAGATGTCAAAGTCATTTGGGGCTGGCAACCTCAGTATCTAAAATGATGATGCATGAACCACCACTGCACGGTCTGGTGATTGCTTTATTGATAGTTTCGTAAAAAGAACTAAAAGCATAAAGTAGTTCCAGGTTCCCTATGGAGCAGGGAGGAAAAGATGAAAGAAATGATGTACATTCTAAGAATAAGACTTACATTTTCAAAGCAGTGTAAATGTCCCTATAAACATATTCACTTCACAACTAATGTAAGTTTTGAAGCTTTAAACCAGTGTAAATGTCAATGAGAAAATATTCATTTTAATTAATAGATGTTTCAAACTTTTCCATAAGTGTAAATATAAAGGAAACATAAATGAATATATATTGTGAACACTTTTCAAACAGTGGAGAGGTAAATGTAAAACATATTATATCTGTACGTTTAACCTTTTCATTTAAATGTAATGTAAAGCTAAAGCTATTCAGTTTAAATATAAAGAAAGTTTTATCCCGAGGGATTAAATTTAATTCTCATCGAGGGTAATTCTGACATGGGATGGTAAAATAGAAAAAGGGGGGGGGGGGGACATAACTGTGTCGGAAAACGCCATACTCAGAAGAGCGTGTCGTTTCTATTTCTATTACCAGATATTGGTGGTGCCAGCAAAAAGTACTATCTCTGGAACCGAGTGAAGGTAGAAGTGGACTGACGTTTTGCAAGGCGCCATCATAAGAGGGTCTTATAGACAGACGCAGAACCAACTTGGCCGTTACTCCTTGAATGTTCTGGGAACGTGCGGCGCCTGAACTTTGCTTAGAGACGAGCGAGAGCAGAGTGAAAGGAACTGACCCAGCAGGAGAAGAAACTATCATTGGCAGCTAAGTGCAAATATCCGCTGCCAAAAGTGACCTCCTTTATTCAGTTAAATCCCAATCAAGTGATGAAACCTTTCCATAACTATTCAATTTATTTTCCAACTGTTAAAACTTAAATTGATTATTAAATTTTGTTATTTGTAATGTTACAAATTTAACTTAGATTTAATCCTTTTAAATGTACTACATGTTTGCCTCAGTCAAAGTTACTAAACCCACACTCTAAACAGCGCTATATTCACACACACACACACACACACACACACACACACATATATATATATATATATATATATATATATATATATATATATATATATATATATATATATATATATATATATAATAATAATAATAATAAATTCCCCGGATTAACTCAGCGGTGGGGGTTTAACGAGCTAGAATAAACCATTGCTAAATTCTTCATAACAGTGTCGGCAGATTATAAAATTAATGTGCTTAGCGACAGCCAGCATTGTTTTCGCTTATCTGAATATCTTATGAAGACTCCCATGTGATAGAAGCTTTACTACTCTTCTATCGACATTTCTGCCAAGAGTAATCTTGTGTAAAGATAGACTCAATTGAAGCCTATAATAGATACTCTTGAGTTTTGGCCACTGTTGGACCACTACTGCAAAGCAGGGGAGGCAATACCGTCACACAAGGCTTAAAGTAACATGCGGGAATGAAAGGGTATAAGTTTTTTTTTTTTCGTACGCCCGCTAATACTCGAGGCGAAATCTCAGGTTATTATTAATGTCTAACCTGACATTGATTTTACGTGAGTATCCCTTTTTTTCTTGTACCGAGACAGGTGTCCCTCGCCATTCAGGCAGATTCTCGCCGATTTCGGAGGTACCCATTAGAGCTGGGTCGGCTCAGGAGCCGCCAATCCCTGGTCGACGACACTCCTTCAAATGTTCTCGCCAGGTCTCGAGTTAATCCAGTCCAAATCCCGGTCGACGAAAAATCCTCAAATGCCGTCTCCCGGGTTTGATCCTGAATCACCCGGTCGCCAGAGCGGTGTCGTATCCACTACGCGAGCGTGGCTCCCGCAAAATAAGTGAGAATGGAAGGGCAGAATGTTAGACGGGCATGCGCGCCCAAATCTTAACCCTTTGAAAATAAAGTTCGTTCGTTCGTTCGTTCCCTGTGGATTCCAGACCAATGACTGCCTTGTAATGCTATCAACAGGTTTCCTCAGTGTGTGTCCTATCCATCGCCAGCGTCTTCTTTTCAATTCTTGTTCCACTGGCACTTGTCTGGTTCTTGTCATCAATTCCACATTTGTGACTTTGTCATACCATTTCAGTTTTTCTATTCTACGCAAGCACCCATTTATAAAAGTATGTAGCTTTTTTGGGTGTTGTTTTTGTTGCTCTCCATGTCTCAGAGCCATACAATAGGACTGACTTGACATTTGAGTTGAAGATTCTTTTTTTCGTGTTGGACTTGATTTCTCTTGTTCTCATATGTTTCCCAATGCAGTGAAAGCTCCTCTTGCTTTTTGTATTCTTTTTTTGATATCATTGTCTGTTCCTCCAACTCTGTCTATATTACTGCCAATATATGTGTACGATTCTACATCCTTTTGTGGTGTTTCTTCAAGTTCAACCTTGTTATCATTTCTTGCAATTATTCTCAAAATCTGTGTCTTTTCCCTGTGTATTTTCAAGTCCACTTGTTGTGACCTCTCATCGAGAATTTTCATTTTCTTTTGCAACTGATTATGGTTATAGGACAGAAGAGCCAAGTCAACTGCAAAATCCAGATTATCAAGCTGTTTAGTCAGATTTCACTGGATTCCATTTATGTTGTGTGATGTCGATGTTTTCATAACCCAATCTATTGCTAGTAAGAAAAGAAATGGAGACAAGAGGCAACCCTGTCTCACTCCCGTTCTAATCCTAAATGGTTCTGTAAGTTGTCCTTCATGAAGAATAAAGCAGTACTAGAGCGGCGATTAATGATTGCAAAAATATTTCTTTAAGTACCAGGGGCTGGGGAAACTCATTGCTAAGAGAAGTAGTGGTAGTCGAGGTATTAATACAAATATTTCCTAGCAGCGCTCAGATACAACAATATTTACAAAATAAATATGCATTTCCAAAACTATTAGTTGTTTGCTTCTGCTAAAGGGATTCTGTGGCCTACAGTAGGTAAACATCATCTCTCTCATGAGCAGTGTTTCTCAACCTTTTCACCATCCTGAAACCCTTGAAATAACTTTCCATCACCAGCAGAACCTCAACGGCTCAATTCTATTACTGTAAAATTCTTACCCAGACATCTCTCCCATATTCATCTCCTTGGTATTACGATTACTGAGACATTAGTCTGTCTCTTTCAATTTAAATAAATATGAAGGACGTTACAGATCATGCATACGTTTGCAAAGGTTTAAATTATTATATGAATATGATATTTGTCTCTCCAATGCAGAACGAACATAGACATATAAAATAAAATATAATCATAAATAATCATTTGGAATTTTTTCGCAGCATTTCAACATTTTTATTTATTTATCCCACGATTTCTCCATGAAACCCCTGAGGATAAATTGTGGAACCCTAGGTTTCCGTGGAACTTTGGTTCAGAAACACTGCTATAGAGACTGGAGAATGCCTCTTGTGAAACTGAAAATTTAAAAGATTTTTTGTTACAATTTCTAAAGTATTTCTTTGTCTCGTAGCTTGGGTGGTCGGCAACGCCCTATTTTTGTTTTTGTTGAAAGCTTTAAATTTTCTTTTCCACGTGCTGTGCTGTCTGTCGTGTGCTGCTATATTTGCAGTTCTCCGAAGGTCTTTCCTTTCATTTTCTTAATATTGTTTGCCCAGCGTACATTTGGTCAACTCATTTCTCTTGTTCCCTGGACTGTCCCCTTAAGTATAGTTTTGGGTAACCAGTCTCATTGTGACACACTTCTATGCCATTGACGTTTGCGTACTTTTACTTCTATTGCCCCACACTCTGTGTTTCATGAAATTCGGCACGCTCTCTATTGTGACATGATACACGTACAATATGTCAAGTATCTTTCTGAAGCACGATGTTTTCATGCTTGCCCGAGCTTATCGTGAATGTTGAAACATGTAGCTGACCAATGCCAGTATTATTTGAATTTGGTTATAGGGGTTATATTTTTGTCTTTGTTGATCGGTGTTACGGGCCTCGGGACCCCAGTATGTTCTGGGTGCTTCGATGACTTCTAGTATTTGAGGATGACCAAGTTATTATATGCGTATTCAGTTTATAGAGTCAAAGTCCCTCGGGTTCTTATCACTTTTGTAGGATTCCGTAATACTGTTCGTTGGTATCGATAATGTCTGCTTTAACCCTTGTGATACATTATGTGCTGAACATGTTTCATATTAAATATTCGACCCTTGACTGACCTGTATTAGTCTCTTGTCTTATTGATTATATTGGCAGTGTGAGATGCAGCGTGTTAAGACATTAATCATCACTGGTCATGATCAGTTGAATATTAACAGCATTTAACTCAACTCCGAATACGACAGTTGATAAGACCGTGATTTTGACGACTCAAAATATTTAATTAGTAATTTCATACCATGAGCAGACACCAACTACATGGGAACAAAAGTCACATCACATTCATGTACGATCTGTAAGAGTTCTCCTTATTTCATAAACACATGTTCACAATCTCTATCTAGAGTTCTGGTTCAAGGTCAGTTCCTTTTAACGGCCAATGTCCTTTGGCATAAATTCAGAGGCTAACTAGACTTACTCCCGTCGCTAGTTTATACAATAGCCTTTTGCACTAGACTTAACTATCCTGCTAGTTCTGCAATACACTTATTATGCTAGGCTTACGTCTACTGCTAGTCGTCTAATATCCGTTACACTAGGCTTACGCTTGCCGCTAGCTGTACAATATCCATCTATACTAGTCTTACACTATTGCTAGTACCGTAATGTTCCTTTGGCATACCACGCCAGGCTAATCTGCCATAATTATGCAAACTGCGTTATTCATACGACGACTTACGTTTGGTTCAAGAAATACACTGCTCAATTGGCTTCCCAGCCACACAATTAAAAAACACTTTCCAAGTGGTTATACCACACAGTATAAGTGGCAATGGCCACACTTCTGAAACACACTGCCGTTCGGGTCAAAACCCACAAGTCGAATATATGGTGGCTATGCCACACAATCCATAGTGGCGATGCCACACATTTCAAACACTGCCGTTAGGGCCGAAGCCCACACGTCGAATGACGTTACAAAGACATACGCGTCATGCATAGTGATATGCATACTACGTCGTTAATATATATTCAATTGTGATGTTCCATGGAGCAGCAATCCGAGTGTGATCAAAACTCAAATGCTTGCACACATGCAACAATCATCGACATCGGTCGATGAGATATATCTCTATTCGTTTGAGGTGTTCCATGACACAGTCATTCGGATCGTGCACAAACCCAAATGCCTGTAGACATGAAACAATCCTCAACATCATCCCCCTCACTTCCAAATGTGACACTTGTGGCATGGATGATAGTGATGGAGAAGTCGCTCGTCTCCCGAATATATTAATATTAGTACTACCTAATTATAACTATCATAATCATTCAGTAGACACATTAAATTTTATAACATTAATAATAGCACTTGTCAACATGGTCACTAAAGAGTTAATTCAATTTCTTCTCAGAGAAGTTGCGCGATAAAAGATCTGCCAAGTTATTGTCTGATCCAGCAATAGGCAGAATCGTAAATGAAAATTCTTGAATCAACAAGTACCATCGATGTATTCTAGCGTTACGCATAGTTCTAGCTGTTATGTAAGTAAGAGGACTATGGTCTGTCATAATGTAAAAGTGCGTGCCTATGAGATATCTTGACAGCTTCTCCAGGCACCAGACCATCGACAGGAGCTCACGTTCACCTGTCGCATACTTCTGTTCAGCCGGAGTCAGTTTCCTCGACACATAGAAACATGGATGGAGTGTTTCCTTGTAACATTACAGCAAACAGCCACCCATGGAGTAACTCGAGGCATCTGATTGAAGTATGAATGGAATACGTATATTCGGTAATAACAAAATAGGTGCATTACTAAATAATTTCTTAATTGTTACCAAAGCGCTTTCGCAATCTTTGTCCCAACGTACCTTATTAGGACTACCTTTGGTCAACAGTGCGAACAAAGGTGTAGATAGTTGTGCGAAATGCGGGATGAACTTATGGTAATAGTTTATCAAGCCTAAAAGGCTTCTAACTTGTTTCTTAGTTGAAGGGGTAGAAATCTCTAGAATTCTTTTGACTGTATTGTCGTCAGGATACAGTTTGTGGTTACCTATTCGGTGACCAAGAAAAGAAATTTCCTGACAACCTATTTGGACCTTTGAAGGTCGCACAGTCAAACCATGCATACGTAACGTATGTAGAAGAGAAGTTAAACCATCAATATGGTCTTCCCACGAGTCATGAAATAGGCAGATGTCATCGATGTACGTGATGACATCTTTACGATCGCCAAGAAGGCGGCGCATCATGCGCACAAACGTCGCTGGCGCATTCACTAACCCAAAACACATATAATTCCATTGGTAGAGCCCAAATGGAGTTGTGAAAGCTGTGTAAGGTTTGGCATTTTCGGCAAGAGGAATTTGCCAGTAGCCTTTAGAGAGATCTAGTTTGCTAAAGAAAGTAGCATTAGATAATTCTGACAAAAGATCATCTAAAAGAGGCATAGGCTCACCGTCTGTGATTGTAATTTTGTTCAATCGCCTAAAATCAATACAAATGCGTAAAGAATCATCCTTCTTTTTAACAATCACCATTGGGAATGCATATGGTGATTCCGAAGGAGATATTACACCTAAATGTATCATCTCTTTTAACTCTTTTTCTACCCTATCTTTGTGGTGTAAAGATATAGGATAGGGTCTAAGTTTGATAGGTTTATAATCAGTAAGAGTAATATCATGGGATATAAGCGATGTCTGACCTGGAAGGTCGGTGAGAACATCATTGAAAGAAATGAGAATATCCCGAACTTGATCTTGTTGTGACGAAGATAGTGAAGAAGAAATAGTCACGTCTTTCCAAGACTCCGATGATTGCAAAGAAGGTAATTGGAATTGTAAAGGGATAGACGAAGTGGTATCTTCTTCATGAACAACTGCAAAAGAAGCAGTATGATGTGAAGAATCATCAATAGAGTTAATGACAGGAATTAATTCCTGTGGTCTTTCAACTGCTAATTTTAGCATGTTGACATGGAAGGTTTTGATTTTACCTCTAACGTTCACCGAGTAGTCAACATCTGTGACTTGTTTGATAACATCAAATGGACCTTGCCATGATATCAGTAATTTGTTATCGTTATGAGGTAGCAACAACCAAACTTTTTCCCCTGGTTTGAAGGATCTTAATATTATCTTTTGATTATGTAATAATCTTGATCGTTGAGTGGCTGATTTTATACTCTGGGATGCATACGTGCACGCATCGATGATTCGTTGTCGGAGATCAATAACTAACTCGTAGCTGTTTCGAGTGGCTGTATCAATTGATGCTCCAATCAACAAATCTTTGAGTATCATCATTGGTCCGCGAGGATTCGAACCATAAACCAATTCGAACGGAGATCATCCCGTGCTCTCGTGAGGCACTTCACGAAAAGCGAACAAGGCCGCCGGCAGAAGCCTGTCCCATTCACGAGGGCATTCTTCAGTTATCTTAGATAACATCTGTTTTAGAGTGCTATTGTAGCGCTCGCACACACCGTTTGATTGGGGCCTATACGCACTACAAAATGAGTGGTGAACAGATAACATGGATTCTAAATCCCTCATGATGTTGTGATCCTTGATCTGACAATACATCCTCCGGAAAACCGATTCGACAAAATATCGAAAATAATGCATCAGACACAGATGCAGTTGTGATGGTTTTCAATGGTATGGCCTCTGGCCAACGCGTGCAAAGATCTACGCAAGTTAAAATATAACGAAATCCATTATTTGAAACAATTGATAACGGACCCACTATATCTACTGCAATCTTTTTGAAAGGTCTTTCAGGCACGTCTGTAATCTGTAAGGGTGCCGTATGGAACCTGCCCTTACGTGCTATACCTTGGCATGTTGTACATGATTTGCAGTATAACTTTGTATCTTTATTAACCCCAGGCCAATAAAATTGTGACGTAACACGAAACAATGTTCTTTTGATCCCCATATGCCCTGCCATAGGGGAGTCATGACCTGTTTGTAGGACCAATGGTCTGTATTCCTTAGGTACTATCACTTGATGTATAATTGTTTTGCCATCATCATAATATCTAGTGAGTATTGATTTCTTTATCTTGAACCATTGTTTAGCCCCTCTTGTGTATTTAATTGTTTTTTGTTCTGCTCGGCTAAACAATCCTTGTAAAGTTGGGTCACTCTTCTGTTTTTCTGCAAAAACAGAAGGTGTAACAGTGCCAACTTGAGACATAATTGTATCTATTATAGGAGGAGGTGGTGTAGCCATGTCCGTAGCTAACTGTTGTGCTCTCGTTACAACAGCATTTGCCACCTGTGGGTGAGATTCAACCCACATTTCAATCTCCTCCGGAGTGCAATCTTTAACTCCTGGTATGTTTCCTATTATAATTTCAGTTATGGGTGCTCTCAAGCCGCAGGCATAGACAGTGCCTGTGTAAAAAGGAGTATCAATGTATACTCGTGCCACAGGGAAAGTTTCTATATTCCCACCAAATGTGACACACTTAACTGATTTGCCTGTAAAAGCAGAGGGCTCGATAAGCGAGTGCTTTATGCCTATCGTTGAGGATCCAGTGTCACGCAAAACCCTTACTACCTTACCATCCAATATACCGGGATGAAATGTAAGATAGCCGACATTTACACATGCCGACATTGTAGGCATACAATGACCACAATCAAGTGTAATTGTAGACTTTGATCTGTTTTTCGACTGACACTCATAACATGTATCATTCATTACCATACATGCGTTCGCATGATCATTATCATCATTACCTGTCTCCTTTTTGACACTGCAATTATTTGCATGTCTATGTTTATTTTTGTCTCTCGACGGAGATCTGGCATTACCTTTGTTATTATTGACTGACTTTTTATTGCTATAATAAAAATCAGTAGAGTCATCCTTCATGGCATCTCTACCATAAGATGATCTCTGTTTATAGTATCCTTTCTGATGTGAACCATCATAATCCCTGCCTCTGTGATACCCACGATCATGAGGTGAATATCCTCTATAACCTCGTCGATATGAATTCGAAGGAGAGCGATGACGACGGAAGTTATAAAAACCTCTGTCGGATTGATAATAATCTGAACGACAACGTCCATCAAAGCTCTTCGATCGAGGTCTCTGATCATGGTGTGCCGCGCACACAGGCATAGGATCTCGAATAGTCGATCTATGAAGATCTTTATTCTGATGTGCGGTCTGATACTGTCTTCCGAGTTTTTCATACTCATCGATAGAATTAGGATGTCTTTCTTGTAAAAATGCTTCTAATTCAGTGCTGCATGCGGATAAAACTTTATCTCGCAGCATGAGATCTATAACACCTTCATATGTTTTATTTATACCAGATAGATCAATCCATCTGCTAAGGAAATGTTTAATAGATGCAATGAATTCACCAAAATCTGCATCCTTGCTTGGCTTAGCCGCACGAAAGCGATCTCTGAATCCAGACTCAGTTAACTGGAAGCGTCTTAGTAATACCTCTTTTACGACATCGAAATCGCTTCTGCTCTTTTCATCAAGACTCATGAAACATTTAAGTGAGTCACCAGTCAAAAAATCAAGTAAAAGACTGCTCCATCTTTCCTTGGGTATGTTCAGAGCTGTGACCTTGATGATGAATCTAGATATGAAAGAGTCAACACAATCGCGAGTTTGGTCAAAATGTGGCATTTTTAACTTAGGATAGAAAATATTTGTACCAGCCGCAGTCTTAGTCTGTTCAGACTGCACTTTAGCTAATTCTAAAGCTTTTTCTTTTTCTGCATGAAGTTTTAAAGCTTCCATTTCCATGGCATTTTTATGGGCTTGATCCAGTTGCATAAGTTCCATTCTCCTTAATTCCATTTTCTCCTTCTCCAGTTGTCTGTCTTTCTCTTGTTGAGCTAATTCTTTATCACGTTGAGCCATTTTATCCCTCTCGAATTCTCTGTCTTTTTCTTGTTGAGCTATAGTCAATCGTTCTAATTCCATTTTCATGGATATTTCTTTTTCCTTCAATTCCCTCTCTTGGGTTAATTCAAACCTCCTAAGCTCATCAGCTCGTTTAGTCATTTCGCGCTGTTCCATTCTTTCCAGACGCGATAAATATTCATCATATTTCGTATCTGCAAAACTTTGTAGTTCCGCTCCTGATTTTCCATAACTTTTTCCAATATCAATGAATTCCTGTAGTGTAGACATGATAATAGGTTTATGAGTACCTTCAATAGTCTATAATTACACTAGGTTTATAGAACTCACTATAATATGTACATGAATATATTAATCAATAACAAACAAGTTCCAGAACATGTGACAAAGACAGTGAAAACAATCAAATGAGTTACAATGAAATGATTTTTCAGTTATACGACAACAATTTACACTTATAAAGTAAATAAAGGAGACTTATAAACAGTAATCAGTAAAAGAAAGAAAAGAATTTACATCACAAAAATATAACAAGACAAGTCGTCTTAAACGAAACGTGTAGACAAAGAAGTTTTAGATCACACACGACAACAATTGTCAACAGTACTGAAATTAGGTTACGTAAATAAATAGGACGTAATTCAATTGACGCAACTGCTAAGTACACAAAATATGGTTATATTGCGAACTGAGGAAACATTTATATCCTGACTCGAAAGAAAAAATATAATCAGTCAGATCCTCAGTCAGCGAATATAAGCATGCAAATCTAATAGAAGTTAACATTCACTGAAGTTTTCCTGGGAAAATTCCAGTCAATATTAAACAATACGAATATACGAATATACGAATAAACATGAATGGGGAAACACAGATGATGAGTACAAAAGTAAGCAAAGTGACGATGAACTGTAGACCAAAGCTAATGCAAGGACAATATGATAATGTTTAAGCGCCCAAGTAAAATCAAGAACTTATCTGTTTAGCTGTCCCTCTGAGAAATACATGAGTGCATGTAATTCTAATCCAAGTTCCGAACCGTGTCTTCAACAGCTGTAGTCCATTGATTGAAGACCTTGACCTTCGCAGTAGGGTAACCGTTTGAAAGTATTGCTTCGGTCTTCGAACGTAGTTTCTTCAATCGATCTGCGTCGCAGCCTCAGATGAATTTGATGAAGAGATACATTCTCCACTGGTTCAGGTTCTCGAGTGGAAAATTACCGTTCTATCTGCGTGAATCAGTCTCTTTGGTGGAAGAAAATTCGGATTCTCTCAGGCAATGTTGTCTGCTAGCGGTGACGGCATCGATGTAGTGACGTCACTTTCTGTCCTGCGCATTTCAGTTGCCAGTTAGGCTTGAATGAATGATTTTGCCTTCAAAACGTTCATCATCAGTTTAACTTTCTTCGATACTTGAAGGGGGGAATCCAGTATTCACGAAATCCAGACACTTTCTGACACCAGTATGTTACGGGCCTCGGGACCCCAGTATGTTCTGAGTGCTTCGATGACTTCTAGTATTTGAGGATGACCAAGTTATTATATGCGTATTCAGTTTATAGAGTCAAAGTCCCTTGGGTTCTTATCACTTTTGTAGGATTCCGTAATACTGTTCGTTGGTATCGATAATGTCTGCTTTAACCCTTGTGATACATTATGTGCTGAACATGTTTCATATTAAATATTCGACCCTTGACTGACCTGTATTAGTCTCTTGTCTTATTGATTATATTGGCAGTGTGAGATGCAGCGTGTTAAGACATTAATCATCACTGGTCATGATCAGTTGAATATTAACAGCATTTAACTCAACTCCGAATACGACAGTTGATAAGACCGTGATTTTGACGACTCAAAATATTTAATTAGTAATTTCATACCATGAGCAGACACCAACTACATGGGAACAAAAGTCACATCACATTCATGTACGATCTGTAAGAGTTCTCCTTATTTCATAAACACATGTTCACAATCTCTATCTAGAGTTCTGGTTCAAGGTCAGTTCCTTTTAACGGCCAATGTCCTTTGGCATAAATTCAGAGGCTAACTAGACTTACTCCCGTCGCTAGTTTATACAATAGCCTTTTGCACTAGACTTAACTATCCTGCTAGTTCTGCAATACACTTATTATGCTAGGCTTACGTCTACTGCTAGTCGTCTAATATCCGTTACACTAGGCTTACGCTTGCCGCTAGCTGTACAATATCCATCTATACTAGTCTTACACTATTGCTAGTACCGTAATGTTCCTTTGGCATACCACGCCAGGCTAATCTGCCATAATTATGCAAACTGCGTTATTCATACGACGACTTACGTTTGGTTCAAGAAATACACTGCTCAATTGGCTTCCCAGCCACACAATTAAAAAACACTTTCCAAGTGGTTATACCACACAGTATAAGTGGCAATGGCCACACTTCTGAAACACACTGCCGTTCGGGTCAAAACCCACAAGTCGAATATATGGTGGCTATGCCACACAATCCATAGTGGCGATGCCACACATTTCAAACACTGCCGTTAGGGCCGAAGCCCACACGTCGAATGACGTTACAAAGACATACGCGTCATGCATAGTGATATGCATACTACGTCGTTAATATATATTCAATTGCGATGTTCCATGGTGCAGCAATCCGAGTGTGATCAAAACTCAAATGCTTGCACACATGCAACAATCATCGACATCGGTCGATGAGATATATCTCTATTCGTTTGAGGTGTTCCATGATACAGTCATTCGGATCGTGCACAAATCCAAATGCCTGTAGACATGAAACAATTCTCAACAATCGGTATGAATCTGACTAGAATTGAAATTATTTGTAATTGATGTGGACTTTTATTTTCATGCTTGTCCGAGCTTATCGTGGGTTTAGAACCATATAGATTACCAATGCTTGCACTATATTTGATTTTGGTTGTAAGAGTTATATTTGTGTCTTTGGACATCGATTTGAATCTTGCTAGAATTGAAATTAATTGTGCAGTCCTTGTTATGGGCTTTGATTTTGTTTCTTCATTAATAATTATATCGTCCATGTATTTGAACTGACTCACTGTCTCTATGTTTTGTCCACTCATTTGGATTGTTCTTGTGATTTTATCTTTGTTGTTTGTCTCTAATAGGTGTTTTCAACACTAATTTTATTACCATATTATCTGGATATGGTAACAACCTTAGTCACTAATTGTACCTCTTGGCCTTTTCCAGCCAGCTCAATGATGTTATCTGAGAAGCGGAGGTTCACGATAAAATGCGTCTTCTAACAATTATTGTTCCTTTTTTTAGCCATCCAAAACCTGACATGAGTGGACAATTACAGGCCGCCCTGTTACACGTTGGGGCGGACCTTTACTCCTATCCCTCGGTTTAGAGAACTGCGCTGGTGTCGCATAGAGATTATGATCAATAAATTTTCTATATTCTTTCTTTCTTTTTCTACCCGTGTCCTCTACTTTATCATCGCTCTTTTGTCCTTTTCCTGTGTTTTTCGCATTCGTACGTTTGCGACTATAAACATTACTACTTTCCCATTCATACTTTCGCCTGTTTCTTTTCTCATTTTGAAACGCACCCGCATGTTATTATATAACGTGTCAGTCGCTGCAGTCAGACGAGATGTGTGATTATGTTTCATACTCAGACATAGGAGCAGACTTTTGGTCTAGCATTTTCACCTGACACGAGCGTTTCTCCGGCGTGAGGTGTGATAACCGACATCTGCACGGCGCAGAATGAGACATTTGTCTGGTATTTTCCTCTATCATGGCACTCTGGGCCAGTTTCGTTAGCAGTGAGGTGTCAAGACGCGTTTGGCATGTTATGGCCAGCGTCTAAGGTACGTAGGTGTTAGGAAAGGGGAGAGATCGGGTTTTTGGAATTAGTCGGATCCTTTGTCTGGTTTAAGAGATTAACCAGAGTTTGAAACTAGATTTCATTCGTACTCCTAAATCTGCAGTAGACAGATCGCCAGGCTAGAAGAAATATCTTGTGTATTGAAAAGTCTTTAGTTTCTGGGCAATATTTTGCTGAGTTCTAGATTACTATTATATTGAATGATTCTAGTTCGTGGTATTAATCTGTAGTTCTGTGAGGAGGTAAATATTATATATTACATATCTAGTATTTTGTGAATTGTTTAAAGTGTTAAATCGCTTATTTCATATTTCACTAGTTAGATTTTTGTGCAGAGTGCTTAATTTATAAGTCTGTTATATTCTCTAGCTGACGTGTTTCAGTGAAAAGCAGAATAAATTATAATTTCTAGCTTAAAATCATGTAGCTATAATGAATTTAATTTTACTGCGAATAACCAGTCGAGAATATTTTAAACTAACTAGTAAATGCACTGATGCCTCGTGAGTATTGACGAAATATATTTATATGTATTTCTAATTCATGATGATTGATTTTTAAATATAAGTACTTCACGGGAATTTAAACGATAAGTCAAGCGCTTCGCTTGCAGTTTAAAATGTAATTTTTAACAAGTACATAGTATGTATAATTATTTTATATTTTATTTTTTCCTCTATTTAGTGAAGAAAACTGGGGTTAACCCAAACTTTGCCAGCGTAAAGTACAGAGATATCTGTGAAGAACAAAAACATTCTTTCCTTAAAGGACTTGGTGTATAACCTTTACAAGAACTTTAAAGATTTTAAAGAAATAATGGGCCTATTGCGCCAGATTTTATTCTTCCTGAGAAAATATAAAGTACATTTAGCCCGTGTGGCAAGTAATAGATTACAAACATTAACTTTTCCGACAATTTTTACTCATTGTGGAGTGACCAAGAATTTTACCTTTTGATCAAAGTTACAAACCTGACAAGATAGATCATACTAATATCTAAGTCTGTTCATACCTTTAGAAGGGGAAAATCATTAGATTATCTCTAATGTATCCTTGATTCCTTGGGGCTATCACTTTCTTCTAACAGGACTGTGGGCATACCTTGAGGGATAAGATCATACTGTGGGTCTATAATTCTGGTAGAAATTCATTGATTTTATGACTATGTGTATATGTTCTTGATGTAATTTTTGTGTGTTGTGATGAAATTTTAGATGATAATTAAAATTTCTCTTGAACTTAATCAGTGCGTTGGTCAGCTCGTTCCAAAATATCTATATAATCACTGTGATAGTTTTCCCACGTGTGTGCGTCTACATGTCGTCAATTGTGTGTGTGTGTGTGTGCACGTGAGTGGTAATATATATATTAATATATGTAGTCAATAGACTGTCTGATTCCTCTAGATCTGTTGTAGAAGATAGGCTAAAAGAGAGAAAAGATTCTCGATTTCAGAGACAGCCTCTATTGATTTCTACCATCTCACTCGTGGAAATCTATTTCTACTATCATCTCTCACTGTGGCTATCACTCATTCTAATCTATTCAGAAGGGACCAACCCAAGTCTTAATTCCCCTATCAAAAATCTACGACAGAATGGTGGCTCGTTCTCCGGAAATTGAACTATAGTCCTCAGTAAATACGTATATCAGCTCGTTTGCAGGATTAATTTTCTTTATTCTGATATAGAGTAAGAGTGTGATATATGTGGTGAAGTGGGATGTTATAAATATTTATAGGGACTTAGTGTACTGACTGAGATCAGCTGTGAAGGTATCTATATCTAATAAGAGTAGTGTATTATAGATAACCTTACTTGCTGCCACATATATATATATATATATATATATATATATATATCTCAGTCAGAATTATTCTGGAATAGTGTGATGACTACGTTGTATGTCTAGGGTATGTGTATGATGAAGTGTAAGTCATAACAACAACAGACAGATAAACAATTTAATTTATTCCACCACACTTGACAACACTGTGACACTCACATACATATAACACTCTAAAGGATATCTTAAAGGAGTCACTGATAACTTTTCAAATAACAATATGTATTCATTGCTGTTATGAATGAATATGTGTCCTGATTCAAATACAAAGGGAACCAGGAATCACAATCAATTTTAATTACAAGTTATATGTACAGAATTTCTCAATATGAATATTGTAGTGACATATATTATTAAAGTATCCTATGTGTGTCAGTTGTGTAGTAGTAATATGAGGTAATACTGGTTTTGTTTTGTTCAAGCTCTGTTGGTATTTGTCATCATGACTTCAATAGTTTGTCTTTATGGGAGCTAGTATTGGAGATGTTCTCAGTTCCTGTTATTAAAACAATTTACTTCCCCTCTTAAGTTTATGTTACAATGTTATTTTAAGATGGGGTACATAATTTTGAGCTCAGCTGGCCACATCAGCTTATCTTGCGTGATGGCGGCAGGAAAAGACTCCTCTGCTCGATTTCTCCCCTGTGCTCTGGAGACACCTCACTGATAGCTAAATGGACCAAGGAGTATGCTGTCCGACTCTGGATTCAGCAAAGCTCTGACCAGGTGCTGCTCAATACCATCAAGACCACGGTCCCTGAAAACAAGAAGGATGTACCTTCTACTTCATAACTAATTTATACTCTCTTTTTACACTGAGCACAATACATCACAAACATTGAGTTCACAGCGTTAGGCCAACTGTCAGCTTCATCTGAAATACTTTATACCAGTATTAACCTCCTTAATGGTTACCACGCCTCTGCACTTCCAGCATTATTTCTGTCTAATCAATAATCTAGGTGTCAGTGTACTGTTTGGCCATTCCATGCAGTTTTACTTTCCTCCGACACCTTCTGTTCAGGCTGGAGCATTATAGGCTTTACATCATGTTTGCTACTGAACTACACATATATACAGGCATAAATTAACAATTCACATTCAATTTTCATTAAAAGATACTGAATGTTTCAAGCTTACCACAATTCATGGAAACAAACACAGATACGTTGATTAGCAATGAATTCTGGCACAAATACTGGCACAAATTCCCATCTGCTTATGTTCCAGGCTTTTATTTTAGCAAAAATGTGAGCTGGCTTCAACGCACTGTTGCTTTATCAAGCTTATTTGAACTAGTGGTCTCGAACTAACGCTCCTAAGTGAGTATATCAGCGAGTCTGGCCAATGGAGCCACGTTTCGACAAGGGTTTGAAAAAATTTTAACTTCCTACGTCTCCCCTAACAACCAAAGATAGTATTTATAGTCCGACCAATCGTGTTTAGTCTTATATTTGTTGCGCTCCAATCAATTTGGAGTTTACATGGTAGGCTATTTCTGTACGTAAGTTTTTTTTCAAACACGTTATAAAAAAATTTTATGAGCAGAAATGATTTCATGCTGTCAGGCATCCCCACTATTTTATTTTGGTTATAACTTGTTAATTCCTAGACTATTTGCGTAACGTTTTACATATTCTTTGTCAGCAAACCCTAAGGAACCCAAATATACAAATTTAAAAGAGCTAAGTGGCTGCGTTCAAAATATGCAATTTCTTCGACCTCCTGTTTCGAAGATGTGCTGTCTGGGTACTGTAATGTTTTCAAACGTAAACCCATCTAATGTTATCTTTTCTAATAAGCGTTTTTCGTGATTTTAAAACCTAACTCTGGGAAGGGTAGTGAATTTATCACTGTCCGTCTGAAAAAAAAAAGTTAGTGCATGTGGCCTTACACGCGTGATAGTAGTAATTGTGTATCGCGCGACGCGTGTTGCATGCGTTCCTGATTTTCAGCCCTCCCTCTCTCTTTCTATTTGAGTCCATCTGTTCGTTCGTTTTGGTAACGCAGTATAATTAATGTTAGGATTAATTTAGGTCATTACGCAGTCTGCCTCTCAATGTTTTTCCAAGAAATACAGCACACGTTTCATTGAAGAAAGCGGGTAATAATATAGTAGGCTTTTACTATCAACGTGAAAGCGTTACAATTTGCAGACGAAGCATAAAACAAAGGGGATTTCGAGTACATTCCTTGTGACAGCACTGTTATTTTACCATTGCTCTTTTCTTTATTAGAATTTATTTGTTACGCTTTACATTTACCTTTTAATTTATATATGTGGATTAGAATATTCCACGACATCTCCCCTCTTAAAACAGACATTATATGTCAGTCCTTTATTCTATATACACATAGAGAAATTTATTATTATTTCTGGGGTTTACGGTGATTCTCATCACACGGATGGCGGCTTAAAAAATCCGCTCCCAAATTTGTTTTTCCAGATATATACTCAATGCTAAAATTATATGGAGCCAAAAGTAAAGACCATCGGAGTAACCTGGAGTTCTCATGCCTAGCCTGTGCTAGAAACGATAAAGGTTTGTGGTCTGTTTGCAACTTAAAGGCCTTCCCATACAGATAAATATTGAATTTCTTTATTGCCCATATTACTGCAAGACATTCTTTTTCGCTAGTTGAGTAATTGATTTCGGCTTTATTCAATTTTCTGCTAGCATATGCCACTGGGCTTAATTCCCCATCCAATGCATCTGATTTCTGTAGTAGAGTTGCACCTAACCCAATATTACTTGCATCCGTCCTTACTATGAATTCTTGACTTAAGTCAGGTAATTTCAAAATGGGTTTACTTGTGAGCTTTTCCTTCAATTCTTGGTAAGTCATTTCACATTGTGGTGTCCATGTAATGCGATCTGGATGTCCTTTACGTGTCAAATCAGTTAACGGTGCACATATGGAATTAAAGTTTTTGATATACTTCTGGTAGAAACCACATAATGAGACAAAGGATCTCACGTCCTTCTTGGTTTGTGGTCTCGGGGCTTTCTGTAGTTTCTCTAAATTCTTTGGGTCAGGGGTCATGTTTCCCTGATAAACTGTGTGTCCCAAAAATTCCAATTCTTTACATCCAACGCAACATTTGGTTGGTCGGGCTGTTAAATTTGCCTCCCTAAGTCGATTAAACAGCATGTTCAGAGAGTCAATGTGTTCCTCAAATGTTTCTGTTGCTATCAGGATATCATCCATGAAATTTGTTATACATGGATTATTCAGAGGGTCCAATAATTTTCTCATCATTCTAGAGAAGACACTAGGCGCATTCTTCAATCCAAATGGCAATCTATTAAACTCATAGTGTCCTTCTGAGGTACTAAAAGCTAGGTATGGTCTAACCTCAGGCTTTACTGGAATCTGATAGTATCCTTTACTCAGATCCACTTTTGAGAAATATTTAGCTTTATTTAGTCTGGCAAACAGCTGATTTGTATCCGGCAATGGATCCACCTGTCCTTCTGTAATAGCATTCAGTCTCCTGTAATCTATACAGAGTCTATGTTCTCCAGAGGGCTTCCTTAAGAGTACAACACCGGAACTATATGAGGATTCACTGTGCGAAATAATTCCTTCCTTCAACAGATAGTCTATCTCTTCCTTCAAAGCTTTCTCCTTAGCAAACGGAATCGAATATGGTTTCATACATACAGGTGTGGGGTCTATCAGTTTCATATCATATTCCAATAGGTTTGTATGCCCTGGTCGGTCTGTTAACACCTCTGCATGATTATTTAGAACCTGTTGCACTCTCTCTTTCTGAGTTTTCGTTAAATGTGTACTGATTTTCACCTGTGCTGCTGTCTCACAGGGGTGTAATGGATATTCAAATGATGAAAGTGGTTCCTTTTTCATCTCCATGGCGATGGACAAGGTCAACAAGTGTGTCTCTTCCTGATGTTCTCTTTCCAAATATTTCTTCAGGAGATTCACATGATAGATTTTTTCTTTCCCCTTCTTATCTATCTTATAATTTGTTCTAGATACCTTCTCTAAAACTGTATATGGACCCTGCCATCCAATTTGTAACTTATTCTGACTCCCGGGCAAAAGAAGCAGTACTTTCTCTCCCACAGCCAAATTTCTGTCTTTCGCCTTCCTGTTATAATAGGCAGCATGTTTCTTCCTGGCTTGTTTCAAATTTTCATTGGCAAGTTTCCAGCCAGTTTTTTAAACGAGTGGTCAGCTCATTCACATATTGGTATGAAGATGTAATGTTTTCCTCTGCCTTTTCATCAGTCCACGTTCTTAACAAAGCTACATATGGACCTTTAATTTGTGGACCTATTTGTCCATGCACCGGTATGGTCTCTTCCACTCGAAGCTTTATAGTGATGATTTTTCCTCCCAGAATTATCATGCACAAAACGACCGCTACCAATTTTTCTCTTGGGGCTGTCTCCCCACTTAAAATTCTTGATGAGAGATTTCCTCTCTACATCTTCTTCCTCCAGTTTGTTTAAGTCCGATTGAGGGATTTTCGGCTTATCCTGGGGTAAGACATCTTTTTGCACTCTCCGCATAGTGGCCATTGTAAAACAGTTAAGTGAAGCTTGTCCGTGAAAAGGGGCTTCCCATTCCATTTGGTCCACTTTTCAAATTTATTTTTCTTTTTATTATCAGGCCTAATTTTGCCCCGTGGCGTGTCCAGGTCCTGATCAATGTTCCCACTTGTGGGTGTTCCCTCATGTGCTATGCTACACCTTTCTACAAAATTCTCAATGTCCCATCTTGCTTTGGGCCAATAATAATTGTGAGCCACCTTTTGAATGATGGTACCTATTTTCTCATGGTCCCCATCTGGTTTCACATGTAGGCTCCTTATTAAGTCTGCCCTATATCTTTTAGGAAGTACCAGTTGTCCCTGACCTTTGGATCTAGCTCCAGTCTTCCTATACATCAACTTGTTTTTCATGTAAAAATCTCCCTTGCCTGGAGTTGTATGACAAGTTGACAATTTTCTGAAACAAGGCTTGAGTGTTTTATCCCCAGCCTGTGCCTTCCTCATCTCATCTGGAGTGGTATCTAACATAATATCCTCCTCCTGTCTTGAGGTCGACCTGACCTGAAGGGTTGCCATATACACAGGTTTCCTTCTGCAACGGTCAGTGTCATGATTGTCCATCTGACAATTCTTACACCACCTTTTTCCTTGGTTGAAAGATTTTCTTTCATCATATTTCCTTTCATCGAATTGTGGGAATTTATTTTTATTTTCATACCGTGGCCTATCAAACTGGTGCTTACCTTTGTTTTGATCCTAGGGATCAAATTTATTAAAGTTCTGTGGTGCCCTAAAGTTATCCACTTGTTTCTTTTTATTACCTGTTACCTCTGCTTGAGCTGCTTGATACCTTTCAGCAACATTTAGCAACTCACCCAGCCTCTCTGCACCTTGTTCCATGAGAAACTTTCTCAGGTCTGGAGCCATGGACTCTCTTAATTGCTCTATAAGGACCATTTCCTTAAGATCTTGGGTTTTCCCCAGAGAAGTCCATTTCTCCAAGTATGTCTCTATTCGTGCAGAGAACTGGTGATAGGTTTCACCTGACAGTAGTTTAGCATTCCTAAATTTTTTCCTATAGAATTCTGCATTCTTTTCATATCTTAACAAAAGAGCCTGCTTTAGCATGTCATAATTTTCCTGATCACCTCTGCTCATTTTTGCAAAAACTTCATAAGCTGCCCCACGAAGTCCTTGAGATAACTTTAAGCTCCACCTTTCTCTCTCTAACCCATACGTGGTAGCTAATAGTTCATACCTATTTAGATAGCTCTCTATATCATCGTCTTTCTCAACAAAATGATCTAAATGAAAATTCATAGCTGAGGTTGAGGCTCCTTGAGTAACCGTAGCATCAGAGGCAAAGGGACTGGCACCATTTTCAGGAGCATGGCCTTGAAACTCAAACTCCCTTAGTCGTAACTCATGTTCCCTTTGTAATCTTTTATCTTCTGCTTCCCTTTCTGCAGCTAATTTCTTCTCTTCCCTTTCTGCAGTCAATCTTCTTTCTTCTGCTTCCCTTTCTGCAGCTAATTTCTTCTCTTCCCTTTCTGCAGTCAATCTTCTTTCCTCGGCTTCCAATGCTTTAGCCTCTTTGTCAGCCTCAATCTGCAACCTCTTAATTTCTTTTTCAGCCTCTAACTTTCTTTCGGCTTCAAACCTTCTTTCTTCGCGTTCAATAAATTTGTCACATTCCGTAGTGACATAGGCAACCATAACTTGCCCATCTAATCCTAACTCTTTTGCCGTCTGAACCGCAGCAGATCGAAATTTGGCCAGGTCCGCCATTGTCTATCAGGTAAATTTATACAATGTCTAACCAACAATTCAGTCTCTAAATATATATCTAATGGACAACACAGGCACCGTGAGCTCAACCTTATTTAATTCCACCCAAGGATACCTTTTAATTCTTATATTCCCTGAAGTGAATTACCCCCAATATTTTTAATAGTGAAAGATTCAAAATCCCAAGAGCGAGACCCCAATATATGTGGTGAAGTGGGATGTTATAAATATTTATAGGGGACTTAGTGTACTGACTGAGATCAGCTGTGAAGGTATCTATATCTAATAAGAGTAGTGTATTATAGATAACCTTACTTGCTGCCACATATATATATATCTCAGTCAGAATTATTCTGGAATAGTGTGATGACTACGTTGTATGTCTAGGGTATGTGTATGATGAAGTGTAAGTCATAACAACAACAGACAGATAAACAATTTAATTTATTCCACCACACTTGACAACACTGTGACACTCACATACATATAACACTCTAAAGGATATCTTAAAGGAGTCACTGATAACTTTTCAAATAACAATATGTATTCATTGCTGTTATGAATGAATATGTGTCCTGATTCAAATACAAAGGGAACCAGGAATCACAATCAATTTTAATTACAAGTTATATGTACAGAATTTCTCAATATGAATATTGTAGTGACATATATTATTAAAAGTATCCTATGTGTGTCAGTTGTGTAGTAGTAATATGAGGTAATACTGGTTTTGTTTTGTTCAAGCTCTGTTGGTATTTGTCATCATGACTTCAATAGTTTGTCTTTATGGGAGCTAGTATTGGAGATGTTCTCAGTTCCTGTTATTAAAACAATTTACTTCCCCTCTTAAGTTTATGTTACAATGTTATTTTAAGATGGGGTACATAATTTTGAGCTCAGCTGGCCACATCAGCTTATCTTGCGTGATGGCGGCAGGAAAAGACTCCTCTGCTCGATTTCTCCCCTGTGCTCTGGAGACACCTCACTGATAGCTAAATGGACCAAGGAGTATGCTGTCCGACTCTGGATTCAGCAAAGCTCTGACCAGGTGCTGCTCAATACCATCAAGACCACGGTCCCTGAAAACAAGAAGGATGTACCTTCTACTTCATAACTAATTGATACTCTAGTTTTACACTGAGCACAATACATCACAAACATTGAGTTCAGAGCGTTAGGCCAACTGTCAGCTTCATCTGAAATACTTTATACCAGTATTAACCTCCTTAATGGTTACTACGCCTCTGCAATTCCAGCATTATTTCTGTCTAATCAATAATCTAGGTGTCAGTGTACTGTTTGGCCATTCCATGCAGTTTTACTTTCCTCCGACACCTTCTGTTCAGGCTGGAGCATTATAGGCTTTACATCATGTTTGCTACTGAACTACACATATATACAGGCATAAATTAACAATTCACATTCAATTTTCATTAAAAGGTACTGAATGTTTCAAGCTTACCACAATTCATGGAAACAAACACAGATACGTTGATTAGCAATGAATTCTGGCACAAATACTGGCACAAATTCCCATCTGCTTATGTTCCAGGCTTTTATTTAGCAAAAATATGAGCTGGCTTCAACGCACTGTTGCTTTATCAAGCTTATTTGAACTAGTGGTCTCGAACTAACGCTCCTAAGTGAGTATATCAGCGAGTCTGGCCAATGGAGCCACGTTTCGACAAGTGTTTGAAAAAATTTTAACTTCCTACGTCTCCCCTAACAACCAAAGATAGTATTTATAGTCCGACCAATCGTGTTTAGTCTTATATTTGTTGCGCTCCAATCAATTTGGAGTTTACATGGTAGGCTATTTCTGTACGTAAGGTTTTTTTTCAAACACGTTATAAAAAAATTTTATGAGCAGAAATGATTTCATGCTGTCAGGCATCCCCACTATTTTATTTTGGTTATAACTTGTTAATTCCTAGACTATTTGCGTAACGTTTTACATATTCTTTGTCAGCAAACCCTAAGGAACCCAAATATACAAATTTTAAAAGAGCTAAGTGGCTGCGTTCAAAATATGCAATTTCTTCGACCTCCTGTTTCGAAGATGTGCTGTCTGGGTACTGTAATGTTTTCAAACGTAAACCCATCTAATGTTATCTTTTCTAATAAGCGTTTTTCGTGATTTTAAAACCTAACTCTGGGAAGGGTAGTGAATTTATCACTGTCCGTCTGAAAAAAAAGTTAGTGCATGTGGCCTTACACGCGTGATAGTAGTAATTGTGTATCGCGCGACGCGTGTTGCATGCGTTCCTGATTTTCAGCCCTCCCTCTCTCTTTCTATTTGAGTCCATCTGTTCGTTCGTTTTGGTAACGCAGTATAATTAATGTTAGGATTAATTTAGGTCATTACGCAGTCTGCCTCTCAATGTTTTTCCAAGAAATACAGCACACGTTTCATTGAAGAAAGCGGGTAATAATATAGTAGGCTTTTACTATCAACGTGAAAGCGTTACAATTTGCAGACGAAGCATAAAACAAAGGGGATTTCGAGTACATTCCTTGTGACAGCACTGTTATTTTACCATTGCTCTTTTCTTTATTAGAATTTATTTGTTACGCTTTACATTTACCTTTTAATTTATATATGTGGATTAGAATATTCCACGACAATGTCTTGTGAGTTTTGTGTCTTTTAAAAAATAATTTATCCCCTAGACTAAACTATCTGTTTATGGGCGTGCTGACCACACAACTAATAATTGTTTTTCCATAGCATTTTGAGTACCGTAAAATCTCGCGTATAATACGCACTCGTGTATAATACGCATGCTTGATTTTGCCCAAAATTTTCTGGTAAAATGGAAATTCGCGTATAATACGCACCATATTTCAAGATTTTATTTTATGAAACATTTGTTAAAAAACTGAAAGAAGATGAAAGAAGATGCGCGATAGTAGTTCTTCGACGAACTGAAAGACCATGCCGCTTCATAAAACGAACTGCCCATCCATATAACGCTTTAAATGCTGTTGTGCCTGTACGAGATTTTTTTAAGTTCCAGAGCTTTAAGTCGGATTTCAATGCATGAAACACCGATGGCTTGTTGCCTTCTATCCACTACCCACTCCAATCATGTTTTTTTCTAGGTCTAGAAGATCTGGTGGTGACCCACGATTCGCCTTTTTCTTACTAGGCAACACTTGCAGCGCCTCTTTGTTTTTTCGCCATAATCGAATGTTGCACTCGTTAATGGAAAAATGTCGACTTGCTGCGCGATTGCCGTTAGATTCTGCATATTTTTACCACTAAGAGCTTTTCTGCTGCAGTACAACATTTTTTCGAATTCATTATTAGGGCTCAAAATAATCAAATGACAAACTTCACAACCAAGCTTAATATCAAAACAGACTGAAGACCAAGAGTGTGAAATGCGTTTTGCAACAATGTCTGACACATAAGAAAACACATGGCACATTCAATTTTGCGCCATTTTCACTGTCAAATTGTGACAAAAACTTGACAGACTTTCCAATGTAGGTTACTTTTGATATCGAAAATTACGTATTCTTTAGTACTCGCGTATAATACGCACCCGAGTTTTAGCGGGCAAAAATGAGTAAAAATTGTGCGTATTATACGCGAAATTTGAGGGTATATACATTTGAGTTACAGGTTGATTTTGTCGGAATATATGTTAATTATTGATTTTGTAATACTAAACGCTGGTAAAGTTTGTGATTGTCTAACAGTCACAGGGTTCTGAAGAAGTAGGCGTTTGAGCTAAGCTAAGGAGCGCGTTCAGACTATACGTCCTGTAATTGCCTCCCTTACCCTAACTGACTTCAGGGGTGAACTTGATAGTGGATTAAAAATTAAGGGATTTTTTTTTTCTCTTATAATTTTTGCAATAATTATTTTGTTTCCACTGTAGCAACTTATTTTTTTAGTGAGAAATCGTACTACCATTTACTTGGCGTAGTCGTCTGCCTTAGGTGCTTTATTGCCGATTAATAGCAGCGATAGTTATATACTATAGTATAGGAGGAGGTATCCCAGGTTAAAGTATATCATCTTTTGTTTTGGTATTTTCTCGCAAGTGGTAGGAACCAGTGTATCCTTTTTCTTATTTCTTTCTCGTCTAAGTCTCAGTCACCGATTTACTATGGCAGAGAGGGCGAAGCTTAGGTAGATCCTCAGACAGGAAGCAAAGGAAGAGGGATTACAAGGAGAAGAAGCGAAAGCGTTTGTCAACGAAGAACTTGACAGACATGATGCGGAGCAGAAGGAAAAAGCGGCGGAGAGGAAAGCAGCCGAAGCTAAAGAGCAGAAGAGGATGGATGAAGAAATGGAAATCCGCAGGGCGAACGAAAGAGAGAAGGAGAGACAGCATGAGGAAAGAGAGAAGGAGAGACTGCATGAGGAAAGAGAGAAGGAGAGGGAGAGATAGCATGAGGAAAGAGAAAATGAGCAACGACGACAGCACGAGTTGGCGCTTAAGACTCTAGAGTTCCAAAGCCGTGGTGCTGCCTCTACCTCCAGCAATGGAGAGTCTTCTCCTCATTCCTCTTTAACTGATCCTTCTAATACTCAATCTACTCATCTCACTGCTATGTCTTTCGCTCTATAATCTTTCCCTTGTCCTAATGAGAAGATTGACACGTATCTAGAAAAATTTGAGAAAATTGATCTCTGTACGGTTTAGAGAGGTCGCGTTGGAATATGAAACTTTCCCAGGCCTTAATAAGTTCGGCTTATGATGTGTACGCCAAACTGGAAAGTGGCCAACAAGACAACTACGACTTGTTGAAGAAAGCTTTGTTTGAGCGCTTTGACATAAATGTGCGAAAGTTTCTGCAACTGTTTCGCAACAGCCGGAAGGAGAGCTCTGAACTTTTAGCAGTTCTCGTCTCGTTTGAAGGGATACTTGACAAAGTGCCTTGAGCTGTCACAGCTCCCCTCTACCTATGAAGGACTTGAGGAATTTGTTATAACAGAACAAATAAAGAACACTTTGTCTGCTGATACCCGGAGATTTCTAGCTGAGCAGGGTGCAGAAAAGCTTGAAGACATCTTAGAAAAGTCAGAGCGTTATCAAAATGCGCTGGCCGAACTTCCGGCCACAAAACGTAAATCGACAGAAGAGCATTTTCGAAAGAATAATCTAGACCAATCTTCTCATGCTTCTAATCAGAATAACCACAGAGAAACTGGACCTCAAAACCCCCCTCCTGAAAAATCCAAGTTCTACAAAAACAAGTACCCCAACCACAGTAAACAGCCTGATCAACCCGACCGCCCTACATGGCAGCGCAGCCAGAAAGGACAAGGTGGCAAAGGGAGAACCCCTGAGCACGGGACTAATGATCAGGGCGAGCGCACCTAGCCGAAACGCATAGGATGCTTGCTAACAGTCTCGCAAGGCGGAATTATTGACAGTGATTCCCAACCTGAAGGAGAGAGACCCTCAACGCAAGGTACTGTTATATTGAACGGTTCTCAAACTGTTTGTTTTTTTGACACGGGGCTTTCTTATGATTGCATTGTTGCCAGACACCTGGTTAAACCCGGTCAAGAGACAGAAGAGACCGTCGATCTTTGTGGAGTTCTTAAGAGTGAGGCACCTACAGCGCTTCCCATCGCACTGGTGGAGATACACTCTGATTTTGTCAGAGGTGTGATCAAAGCGGCTGTTATGTATGACCCGATGTACCCAGTCATACTTGGCGGTAGATACGTGTTTATTGGGAAACCGGAAAAGCCAATTGTGGCAGCAGTAACTACAAGAGGGCAAACCAAGAAGGAACGGGAGCCTGCGACTAATTTGTTACCTATGAAACTTAAAGAAGCGCAACAAAAGGACCCTACTTTGGCACCCTGCTTTAGGAAACTGTCCATGGCTAAGGAACCCAGACAGCACGGGGACATTTTTTCTAAGGATGGCGTACTTTATCGCAGAACGGGCAAGCCGGACCAAGGTTACAACCAGCTCCTAGTACCGAAACAGTACTGAAGCCAAATCCTAGAAATGGGGCACTCTCTTCCCTTCAGCGGACATATGGGACAGAACGCCACAAACCAACGAATAACCACTCATTATTGGTTGCCAGGAGTAAATACTGATATTATCAGGTATGTCAAATCCTGTGCCCAGTGCCAACGTGTACCACCCAAGCAACGGACACCCCCAGTCTTTTTGGGTGAAATGTCAATAGTGGGAACACCATTCGAACGGGTTGTGATCGACATTTTAAAACCCTTAGAAAGGACTAAAAGAAGAAACAGGTTCATCCTGACCTTAGTCGACACATGCACTTTATGGGCAGAAGCTATCCCGCTAACATGCGCAGATGCCAAGCATGTCGCAGAAGCCCTCGTGCAGATTTTCACTCGGTTGGGATTTCCTTAGCAAGTGTTGACGGATAACGGATCTCCATACCGGAACCTATTGATGAATGAAATCGTGAAGATCTTGAGGAACCAACACATCTACATAAAGCCTTATACTCCGGCCGGAAATTGACTCGTGGCACGTGTTAACGGAAACCTCAACATGATGCTAAGTAAACTGGCACAAGTGAAACCTGAAGATTGGGATCTTTGTATTCCTGCAGCTTTATTTAGCTATAGAGAATCCCCTCATACTTCCACAGGATTTCCGCCAGCTACGCTTTTATTCGGCAGACCTATTAAGGGGCCGCTTGAAGCCTTACTTTGGTCGCTGACAGACCAGAAGGCTGATGAGACAGTTGTCTCAGCAAGTACATATGTGTCGGTTTTAAAGGAAAGGTTGAAACTAGGATGGGACCTAGCAACGACTAACTTTAAGCGAGCACGCACAAAGCACGCTAACCGATACAGGAAAGTCGCGAAAGAGAGAGAACTGGAAGCAGGAGAGAAAGTTTTGGTGTTACTCCCTACCGGGAACAACCAACTGAGGATCGGATGGCAAGGGCCGTTTACCGTCCTGAAAAAGATTTCTAAGGCTAACTACCAGATCTCTATTAAAGGAAAGGAGAAGGTTTTCCATTTAAATCTGTTAAAGAGATACTTGGAAATATCGGGGCCGACCTCCGAACATCTCCTGACGATCGCCAAAATTGACGAAGATGACGTTAGTGGCAGGGAAATTCCACTGCAAGCACACGTAATCTTTCAAAAATGTCAAAAGCGGCGACGCTCTTTCAAGCGCGCATGGGAGACATTCCAGAGAAAGGAAACTTTGGGAGTAGACTTGAGAGGAATTGGACAGAGATGGAGGGGGAAGATGAGAGGAAAGAGGACAGACACCCTGAAGCTACGGATATAGGAAATGTATTTCCATAACGTAGACATGGAGTGCTTCCATATCTGAAAGGAAGGACGTTCTGTCGCATGGAGATTATGATCAATAAATTTTCTATATTCTTTCTTTCTTTTTCTACCCGTGTCCTCTACTTTATCATCGCTCTTTTATCCTTTCCCTGTGTTTTTCGCATTCGTACGTTTGCGACTATAAACATTACTATTTTCCCATTCATACTTTCGCCTGTTTCTTTTCTCATTTCGAAACGCACCTGCATGTTATTATAGAACGTGTCAGTCGCTGCAGTCAGACGAGATGTGTGATTATGTTTCATACTCAGACATAGGAGCAGACTTTTGGTCTAGCATTTTCACCTGACACGAGCGTTTCTCTGGCGTGAGATGTGATAACCGACATCTGCACGGCGCAGAATGAGACATTTGTCTGGTATTTTCCTCTGTCACTGCACTCTGGGCCAGTTTCGTTAGCAGTAAGGTGTCAAGACGCGTTTGGCATGTTATGGCCAGCGTCTAAGGTACGTAGGTGTTAGGAAAGGGGAGAGATCGGGTTTTTGGAAATAGTGGGATCCTTTGTCTGGTTTAAGAGATTAACCAGAGTTTGAAACTAGATTTCATTCTTACTCCTAAATCTGCAGAAGACAGATCGCCAGGCTAGAAGAAATATCTTGTGTATTGAAAAGTCTTTAGTTTCTGGGCAACATTTTGCCGAGTTCTAGACTACTATTATATTGAATGATTCTAGTTCGTGGTATTAATCTGTAGTTCTGTGCTGAGGTAAATATTATATATTAGGTATCTAGTATTTTGTGAAGTGTTTAAAGTGTTAAATCGCTTATTTCATATTTCACTAATTAGATTTTTGTGCAGAGCGCTTAATTTATAAGTCTGTTATATTCTCTAGCTGACGTTTTTTCAGTGGAAAGCAGAATAAATTATAATTTCTAGCTTAAAATCATGTAGCTATAATGAATTTAATTTTACTGCGAATAACCAGTCGAGAATATTTTAAACTAACTAGTAAATGCACTGATGCCTCGTGAGTATTGACGAAATATATTTATATGTATTTCTAATTCATGATGATTGATTTTTAAATATAAGTACTTCACGGGAATTTAAACGATAAGTCAAGCGCTTCGCTTGCAGTTTAAAATGTAATTTATAACAAGTACATAGTATGTATAATTATTTTATATGTGTTTTTTCCTCTATTTAGTGAAGAAAACTGGGGTTAACCCAAACTTTGCCAGCGTAAAGTACAGAGATATCTGTGAAGAACAAAAACATTCTTTCCTTAAAGGACTTGGTGTATAACCTTTACAAGAACTTTAAAGATTTTAAAGAAATAATGGGCCTATTGCGCCAGATTTTATTCTTCCTGAGAAAATCTAAAGTACATTTAGCCCGTGTGGCAAGTAATAGATTACAAACATTAACTTTTCCGACAATTTTTACTCATTGTGGAGTGACCAAGAATTTTACTTTTTGATCGAAGTTATAAACCTGACATTGTTCCTAAGTAGTGGAAACCTCGTGATTCTGATCCTGTGAGCCCCCTTGAAAACTAATTCTTACCTGAACTGATAAAGTGACACTAACTTAAAAATCTGAACAAAATCATCGCCTGAAGAGGTCGCTCCCCGGACAAATTGGATGAAACCAAGATCTGCAGAGCTGGGTATCCGCTTCATCAACCGATAAAACAGATTGTGTCATAACGTGCGCCAGACGGCGAACAACAGCAAGCTATAGGATAAGAAAGTGAGAAATGCACGAAAGGGCCCTGATGAATGAACCGAGAGAAAGCAGGAACGAGTGACTCTTTTATGGTATACCAAATTTCACCCACTTTGTAATTTCTTTATGCAAGTTTTGTTGCAAACAAGATACTTTTCCTTAGGATAGATCATACTAATATCTAAGTCTGTACATACCTTTAAAAGGGGAAAATCATTAGATTACCGCTAATGTATCCTTGATTCCTTGGGGCTATCACTTTCTTCTAACAGGTCTGTGGGCATACCTTGAGTTATAAGATCATACTGTGGGTCTATCATTCTGTTATAAATTCATTGATTTTATGACTATGTGTATATGTTCTTGATGTAATATTTGAGTGTTGTGATGAAATTTTAGATGATAATTAAAATTTCTCTTGAACTTAATCAGTGCGTTGGTCAGCTCGTTCCAAAATATCTATATAATCATTGTGATAGTTTTCACACGTGTGTGCGTCTACATGTCGTCAATTGTGTGTGTGTGTGCACGTGAGTAGTAATATATATATATATATATATATATATATATATATATATATATATATATATATATATATATATATATATATATATATATATATTAATATATGTAGTCAATAGACTGTCTGACTCCTCTAGATCTGTTGTAGAAGATGGGCTAAAAGAGAGAAAAGATTCTCGATTTCAGAGACAGCCTCTATTGATTTCTACCATCTCACGCGTGGAAATCTATTTCTACTATCATCTCTCACCGTGGCTATCACTCATTCTAATCTTTTCAGAAGGGACCAACCCAAGTCTTAATTCCCCTATCAAAAATCTACGACAACTCGTGATATTTGGATATGAAAAAAAATCGCTAACGGTATTCACATTGCAGATACTGCCATGTGGGGAGTGAGATGTTGGAGATTTATTCATACTAAGTCCAGATTTTTTATGAGATTCCTTCCCTCGCTGCCTTTGCCTTCCCTAAATCAAGAGCAGAGTCAGGTACCCATTTACAGCTGGGAAGACTGGAACGAGACGCTACCATGTTTCAATCCCGGAATCTGGTAGCTTCACCGTGAGAGGAAAACGCTTTAGTCGATCATTTAAATATAGGTTCTTTGTTTTGTTTTTTTTTTTACGTTTGTTTTCAGTGGCTGTACTGGAACAGTAAAATAAAAAATAGAGTATCTCCTCAACGTCATACAAACGAAGACAACGGGAAAGAAAGTGTATCCTTTTAAAAAACAACTATAGCAGGAAGTTCATTATTCATTTTTATTTTTAGCAAAAGTGTTAGCAATAGAAAATAAAGAATAATGACCTGGATGCTTCGAGAGAAAATTCGAGAAATATTGTCAAAGCTGTAACTACCGCAGAAAGACCGACTGTGGATGAAATTGACCTTTCCGGCACTAAAATGCAAGACAATATGTTCCAGTACGGACAGATAGTTGAAGAACAGAGAATATACTTAAGATGAAGCACTAATTGAATAGACTGATATTCCTGGGGCTCTAATATTTCGCTAATTGCTCTTAACAAGAGCAGAAGATGCTTTGTACCTGACCTTAAAATATATCCCTTCCGATTTCCTGGAGCTAGTCGATTGTGAATTCGATTACATTCACGACCTTGGGTTTGTTAAGGAAGTTCAAGGAATAATTAGACCAGGTATTGATTCTCGGTTACATGTCGGGCGTTGTAGTCTGTTATAGATTTTTCTCTAAGCCAAAATCAGTGACCTTTCTGTGCAGTTCCCATGGGTCACTGAGGTGATAGAAAGAATAGGGGCCCTGCTCTCTCATGTAAGTCGTATGAGGCGGCTATTATGAGGTTGTACCTGGGGCTGGCAATGTCATCATGTACAACAATTGCTACAGAATTCACGTTACAAGAATATGATTGCTTTGATGCAGCCTTCCTGCAACGGAACTAGCTACAGTGATGACTCCATGAAAAGCGACAAGGGGGAAAAAACGTCATTGGTGGCTGGTGACATTACCAAGTTGAGGACGAGATCACTTGCATAATCAAGTTGGTTTTAGTAATATTGTTGATTATAATAAACGAATATGAACTAGCACAGCAGCCGTAGTACGCAAATTTACCTTCAACCACCGAATTCAACTGAGGAGTAAAAAGTATACACAATTAAAGTCAGTATAGAAATGTGTTGAACAAATGACCACTGGACATACACTGAAGGTTTCGTGGTTACCTTGTCTTAGCCATAGATACAAACAGGAAACAAAGATGAGAAATATAGAATAGTTCTGAAAAGAGGAAAAACAACAACAAAACGCACACATACGTGGAAAAATCATTTATAATTAATTAGCAATAAAGAATACTAAACGGAGTGAAATCATTATTGCCATCCCATGCCTTGTCTCTCCTTATGCAGCACGGAGCCACCACTGTAGCGGGTCCTCGTGCAGGTAGCCTGCACCAAGCATCGACGTACTCTTGTAGCCATGTTTCTAGCGATTTGTTTTGCGTGCTGATGCTGCCAGCCGTGAATACAGCAGATTACCGAATAACAGACTTTGATACTTTGATTAACGCAGATTACGGAACAAAATACTTTGATACATTGATTACGGCAGATTACCGAACAAATATATAAATAAAAAATAATATGGTATGAAATCAGTTTTACAAGTAAACGGTACACATGAAACAAGGGACGTTTCGGGTTTTACCTTTCGTCAGCCACAGTTACGAACAGGTGACAAGGACAAGAACTACATATAGGTAAATAGATTACCGAACAACAGACTTTGATACATCATTAAGGCAGAATACCGAACAACATACTTTGATACCGTGAATAAGACACATTACCGAACAGCTTACTTTGACACTGTGGTAAAGGCAGAGTATCAATCAACAGAGATTTGACCGTATGATAAATGACATTTCTAGAGCAACATATTTTAACACTGTAGCTAAAGCAAAGTACCGAACAACATACTCGGACAATGTGTTAAAGCAATACAAAGCTACTAGGAAGAGAATTTGATCCGAGTTCATGGACAAAATGTCCCATTTCTTACTTCAGTAGAAATCTTTCCTTTTAATTTATCTTTGGTCTTCTTCTTTCACCTTTCAACTCCCAAAGGAGCATAGGCCTTCAACAAACTAATACCAAGTCTCTTTGGTCGCCTTGTTTATATTGGTACTTTCGGCGTGTGGTCTTCTCGCATAAAAATAAAATATTTACAGGTCTGTGGTGCACCCTTGATTCAGCGTTCTAAACCTCAGTTGGCTTTTTGCAGTACCCACAGCCTCTAAATGTACCAGTCTGGTCATGTGGTAAGATACATTTAACACTCACATCGAATGAGCTGTTTTGTAGTTGACAAGAAATTGCTACACATTAGTTAGCATTACCTGTATTATATTCATTCATGTTGCGGTAGCATTTCTTGACATCTCAGGTAGATCATGAACATGATACGGAAAAATGCACTTTTAGTTGAAGTATTAACAATCAAATAACGATCCCACGATGAATAATATCTTCTAGACCCATCAAAATCGAGTCTAAGAAATTGAACTCCTTTCTTCCATTTGCGCAAACTCGACTTCTTTCTGGATTCACAAATTTGAGATTACCTTCGTCTAAAAACTCTGACAAACCAACTAAACTTTCAAAGTGATCACACTTTTCCCAGCTAAAATGACCTAAATTGTACTCACCAATTCACTGACACTGTGTTTAAGAAGTTTCAGTTTGCAGGCCTGTGAAATTATTTATATTATTCTGATGTCTTGAGAGATGTGCTGCCTGGCCAACTTACAGAGGTAGCCGCACAGATGCAGTAATTGCTATGTTTCAGTATACTAACAGATGACATAGGGAGACTAAGTTAACAGTGGAAAAAGCTCACTGTAATGTATATTCTGCAAAATAATACACGTCCACAGAATAAAGTTCGTGAAGTAAATACACAGGGGTTCCAAAAAAGTCACAGTATAGATGAGTAGTCCACAAACGCGACAGTTCACTGTGATAACAAGCAGTAATCCAACGTATTACGATTGCTGTCATGATAACGATACATTTTTTTAGACTGAACGCAACGAAGCAGCCCAAGCAAACAACTATCCACAATCTAAAAATGATTTTCGACACGTTGAGGCATTAATAACAATTACCCAACCTGAACAGCACCACTGGGGCCATACAACACGATGATCAGGATTAAACATACACTGAATGACATTAAATAAATATTAGACAAACATAAAGGTGTGTTTTCAGGCCCTCGTAAAAAATAAAGAAGTAGAACACTAGACAACAGAAAAACAACATGTCACAAAAGAAGGAAAGGAAAGGATCCATTTACACACCGTTGAGGCATATTGAGAATATGGTGTTAGGCCCATATTTTCTTGACCATCGGAACACTAGGGGTGATGTGGTCAGCATCACGCCGGCCGCCTTAACCTTCCCAGAAGTTGCTCTGGTACCCAATTGGGGCTGGGTCGACCCAGGAGCCGTTTGCGGCCTAAAAAAATCCCCACATCATCTGGGGATCGAACCATAGACCACTGAGCTAGGAAGCCAGTGCACTAACCACGATGCTACCGTGGCTCCTGATACAGAATCGTTCCAAGAAACTTGTCATGTGATAGTCAAACTCAGCCTGACGCAAAACTTGCAAACTTGGAAATTACAGGCTTATAGCACGATCACTGACACACTGCAGAAAGGCTAGTCCATTTCTCACATTCTTCGACTACAAATGGTACAACTTCAAACGGCCAGCCTCCTTGTTGACAAGAAATTACCACACATAAGTTAATATGAGCTGTGTATATTTATTCGGGTAGCCATTCTTGACTTTCGGCTTAAAACAGGTCTACGGAATCGGTGATAGCGATGCACAAGCGTGTGCGGCTACACCGGTTATTGCTGAAAATAACGTTCTTTCTCTTTCAAGAAAAGTACAAATGTAGATGTATTATTTAGTCCGTATTCGATCTCCACACACGATTTAATGTACTAACTCTGTGAAAATATCTGGACACTTGTCTGTTATAGATTATAATAGTGTTAAACTATACACACAAATTAAGAGTAATCTGTAACAGTCTGTACATAAACACAGACACACAAATTAAGAGTAATCTGTAACAGTCTGTACATAAACACACACACACAAATTAAGAGTAATCTGTAACAGTCTGTACATAAACACACACACACACAAATCAGTCATTTGAACAATATAGCCATTAGTGGATACACTCTTCCTCTTACTAGACATGATTGGGATACAGTACTTACACTAATAACGCTAATGAACAATGGAGACTGATTCATGAAGTCTGAGAACGTGATGTTCACGTCCGATGGAAATTAATGTTTACAGTATTATCAAACCCAGTCAATGTATTTCAAGTTCACTGCCGTAGAACGCTTCTGTACGCTTCTACGAGTGTGTTTACATAATCCCAAACCATAAATGCCCTATCATCATCAGGTGCTATCTTCGCGTCGAAGATCGGCTGCAATGGATCTTCAACGTCTTCTGTCTCTTGTCTTGATGGTGCACTCTGATAGACTCTTTCCTGTCCATCTCTTGATGTTATCTTCCCAGTTATAGCACTGTCTTCCTCTTGCACGATTGCCTTCAACTCTGCCTTCTATTATCATCTTTATTAAGGTGTTATGTCGGGAGCCGCGCTGGTGTAATGGCTACGACGTTGTACTGGCGACCAGGTGTTCATGGTTCAAACCCGGCCGTCGGCGTTTGAAGAAATGTTTACGACCGGAAATTTGACTGAATAACCTGAACGGCTCCTGCACATAAATCCCGTGTGGATGGGAAGGAGCGAAGCTCCTGACCGAGTTGGAAGGAAAGTCCACTGACCCCCCAGCCTCGCAATGACATGTCATTGGGCCGAAAGAGCTGGAAAGCTCGAGTGCCGCTGGTTAGGAAAAAAAAAAAAAAAAAAAAAAAAGGTGTTATGTCTTTTTACATGGCCAAAATGTGTTGGATATCTAATGTTGATCTCCTTTATTCTCTTTTTACACGCTTTTCTTTAACGTGCGTTGGATGTCACTCTCCTGTCACCTTCAAATCTTGCAATCGATTTTTCAATCGCTTCCAGATGAGCAATGGCTCTGAAACGTGGCATTGTTGTGTATTCTCCATGACAATACATGATCAGTTGCAAAAATAATAAAATTAATACAATTAAAATAAATAATCATTTTTTTTAAATGTGTATTGTATCCGCACGGAAATGGGCGATAACTGCAAATAATCTAGGTGTAGTCTTTCCAACAAGATTGTCTCTCTTGAGAGACATTTTGAAACTTCTCTTCCCCCCCCCCCCCTCTTTCCACACACACACTATCGCACGCGCCTGCACAGACATACACACAACTGACAGCTACAATTAAAAAAATGTAATTTACAACTCAGATCACAATTTTTTTTTTTTTAATTAACTTTCCGTGTAATATACTGAATAATGAAATCCGCCTCCTGTGCTTTCGGACTCTTTTATCGCAAACTGATAATGTCATTAGTGGATCGATTACATTTGACTTAAATTTAAAAACAAAAAAAAAATAACACTAAAAAGAAGAAAATAAAAAATATTTAAAAAATATTTTAAACACAGGCCTTTAATGCACTAAAAAGCCACAAATAATTTTTCAAGGAGTTTATAGCTTGCAGTCAAAAAATGTAACATCAAATTGACAAAAAGCCTGGGGCGCTGATTCTACATGAAATCAACTTCAGCTTTATACTTCAATTCACACTTATGGATAAAATATATGATAAGCGCTTAAGCGCCCCACGCTTTTTGTCAATTTGATGTTACATTTTTTGACTGCAAGCTATAAACTCCTTGAAAAATTATTTGTTTTTGAAAAATTATTTGAAAAAATATTTTTTTTTTAATTTCATTTTTTCTAATTTTGCTATGGCCTCGTTGTTTGTTTTCTATCGCTTACTTTGCTAATTATCATAGTTTTCGTGTTTTCTCAATGTTAATGTCCAGTCCATATTCATGACTTATGCTGTTTACTTGCTTCACTAGCTCTTGCAGCTCCTGTTCACTTTCAGCTTACAAAACTGTATCATCTGCATATCTAAGGTAGTTTATTGATCTTCCATTAGACATTGAAAAATAAAATGGCTTAGGTTGAAAACCTAGAATAACTGGGTTTGTTTGTTTGTTTTTTATAAATATTTAATTCTTTTTTTCCCCGTTCGTAAGTCTGATTCTTCGTAAACCGCGTACGTCGTAAGGCGATCACTATTTGTATTCCCATTACCAAAGACTGACCAACTAAGTACGGTTTCGTAAATCGTGGCATATCTTCTTCTTCCTTCTTCCTCGTCCGTCCTGAAAAGGACGTTGGTTGCGTTGTGTCTGTTTACGCCGGAGCTGCGATATCTGCGCCTTTCGGCCGACACATCCGACTTCAGCACGGCCTTTTTTGGGACCGGGTTTGCCTTCCCTCTTCGATCCCTACTCTCTCAAAAAGACTTCAGTGATGCAGCCTGTTTCCAGGACCACCACGTGGAGGTGGAGTAGGGTCTTGGTCAGCTCTGGTTCGCTGACCCTGACGCAAGCAGTCAAGCTATGGGTCGCTGACTGCATTCTCTATTGCTGCATCTTTTGCTCCCAATCGTGGCCTATTAATGTCTTATATTCTGTATACAATTTAGTCGTAATTCACAAGACCAAAGTACCTCAGAAGTCTTGCATTATATATATATATATACATACTCGTATATATATATATATATATATATATATATATATATATATATATATATATATATATATATATATAGATATATATATATATATATATATATATATATATATATATATATATATATATATATATATATATATATATATATATGTATGTATATGTATATATATATATATATATATATATATATATATATACGAGTATGTATATATTTATATAGGTTATTGTCGGGTAATGATGATAATAAACTCTATACAGAGCGTTATATCAGGAGGAAATCAGAAACTGAGAACATGTACGAGAGGCAGTAACATCTCTATAGACATAGTCTGTGATCCCTTTAGCTGTCCATGAGATTCTTCATATTTTTCTGTTGTTCTTGAAATAAGGCTGTTGAGTTTCTTGGTCTTTTGCAGTCAATACCAGTTTGACGAGTCCTTGGTATTATCTACAGTGTAAATCTAGGCTTTTCCTGTGGCTTTTCTGCCAATCCGAAACGAGGAGTTGAGGTCATGAGCTCCAGTTTCTCCAGCTTGGCTAGCACGTCCTTCTGTATACTCTGACGAAACCCCTAGCAGAGTTATTAATAATAATACAATTAACAGAGGAGGATCTGGAGAGGGAACACGTAGGGACAGAGTAATACATTACGATCTTCTCTAGGAACTTATACAGTTTGATCCTACCTTTGATGTCTATACACCCTTACTCTTTTCAGAGAAGGGGGTATTTCTTATAAGACCAGACACTTATCTGGCACTATCCTGGTATCACCTGATACAATTTTGTGTCCAGGATACTAAACAATTTCAATAACGTCTAACCCTCTCGTGACCCTGGGGGCTCGTCCGGAATTCATTTACCACCCTGGGGTCTTTTCTTTGAGACATTCAGTCTTATAGTAGTACTTACATCCTCTGAGTTAGCAGTAGGACTAAAATTTAGTAATAAAATAAATTTTAGTAAAAACTAAAAACTACATAAAGCACTTTGAAGTACCATTGAGTACAAAAGAAAATTGTGGTGACTGGATACACTGACAGTGGTCTTTTAATTACTTAGATTTGTATTAATTAGTGTTTGATTGTTAAGAAGGTTGTTTTAAGTGTCTGCAAGTTATTAGTGTATGAGTATGGCAGACTTGGCAAAGTTTAGATCTGCTACAGTGCAGTCGGCAAATGAGTTTGGGTTAAGTGGGGAGGCTCTTATTCAATATGTCACTACGGAATGTGACAAGTTTATAGAAAGAGAAGATAAGAAGTTGGAAGCAGAAAGGAAACTTCAACTAGAAGCTGATAGGGAGGCTAAGAAACTTCAACTAGAAGCTGATATGGAGGTTAAGAAACTAGAAGCTGAAGCTAAGAAATTACAAATAGAAGCTGAATCTAAGAGATTACAAATAGAAGCTGATAGGGAGGCTAAGAAACTGGAAGCTGATAGGGAGGAAAGAAGACAGGTGCTGAAAGGGAGGCTGAGAAAGAAGAAAAGAGGTTACAAAGGGAACATGAAGTGAGATTTAAAGAGCTTGAACTTAAAGGAAATGTTACAGGTAATGGAAGTAGTCCAACTACCTCTGACACTAGTGCAAGTAAAGGTCCCTCAAATGGAGCCATGAACTTTCACTTGGATCCATTTGTGAAGAAACAGGATGAAATTCAGTCTTATCTAAGTAGGTATGAGAGGTTAGCCACTAACTATGGTTTAGAGAAAGAGAAATAGAGCCTTAAGTTATCACAAGGGCAGAGGGAGATGATTCAAAAAGTTAGAAAAACATACAGACGTGTTAACGGACAAACCGGGGCACACCAACTTGTTGAATATGACATGAGATTACTAGACCCAACACCGATCTGTATGAAAGCCTATTCAATTCCTTTCGCCAAAGAACAAGCTTTAAGAGGAGAGATAGAATACTTATTGCAGGAAAATATCATTTCCCATAGTGAATCTCCTTATAGCTCCAGTGTGGTTTTGCTGAGGAAACCCTCTGGGGAACATAGACTCTGTATCGATTACAGGAAATTAAATGCTGTCACAGAGTCACAGGTAGATCCATTACCGGACACAAATCAGCTGTTTGCCAGGTTAAATAAGGCAAAATATTTCTCTAAGGTGGATCTAAGTAAAGGGTATTACCAGATTCCCGTCAAGCCTGAGATCAGACCCATGCTGGCTTTTAGCACTTCGGAGGGGCACTATGAATTCAATATGTTGCCTTTTGGTTTGAAGAATGCTCCGAGTGTTTTCTCCAGGATGATGAGGAAATTATTGGATCCCTTACAAAACCCAGCTATCACCAATTTTATGGATGATATTCTTATAGCTACGGAAACATTTGAGGAACATCTAACATCTCTGGAAATGTTATTGGATAGACTCAGAGAGGCAAATTTGACCGCCCGCCCTACTAAATGTTGTATTGGTTGCCAGGAATTGGAATTCTTGGGACACACAGTATATCAGGGTAACATGACCCCTGACCCCAAGAATTTGGAAAAACTTCAGAGAGCACCAAGACCACAAACCAAGAAAGATGTGAGATCTTTTGTCTCACTATGTGGGTTTTATCAGAATACATCAAACATTTCAACAGTGTGTGTGCTCCTCTGACTGACTTAACCAAGAAAGGCAAGCCAGACAAAATAGAGTGGTCGGCGGATTGTGAGCAAGCGTATACAGAGCTGAAGCAGAAACTCACCAGTAGGCCTATACTGAGACTTCCAGATTTGAGTCAAGAATATGTGGTTATGACTGATGCTATGTAAAGTGCTGTGTAAAAAGTCATCTGTAAACCATCTGTGTAAATTGTGGTGTATGGTGTTACTGAGATCAGGCATGCTCCAGTCTACCCAGCTGTAAATGGGTAACTCACCCTAGTCCTGAGTTAGGGAAGGCAAAGGCACTGTAAGCAGTAATTTCCCTCTAAGGCTCCAGGGGAAGCAGGCCCTAAACTTGGTCAATTCAACCGACGCAGGATGGTGTATATATGGAGTAGAAGTGTAGAGTGTGATTAACGCGAATGGTGTACTGTTCGTGTTCTGACCAATCTAAACACTCATTCACTTGTGTCTACAAGGCACCAATGCAGACTGCTGGAATCTTTGTTTACACAGTTTATTTAGACGCACACACTGGGACATAACGAGTAAATCATGGGTACAGGTTGACACATCAATTTGCAGGCATACATAGTAGATCCCAAGTCATGACATTCATAAATAATGGGTAGTACATCAATAATACATAATGGCCGCATCCCCTATCTGACTAAGCGCGTCAGTGAAGGCGGATCGGTAAGTAACTAAAGTTGCTTTATGTTCACAGTTTATATCATATTATGAAACCATGGAAGGGGTTTCTATCAAAATTGAGATCTCCTTGCCACTGTCCGAATAGTAAGATACATGCCCCGTTCTTTGGACAGTGATTCAAAAATACGATGACAGGAATGTAACATGGCCGCCTTCCTGAGTTGTCGCTCACTCGCTCACAGGAGGGTATATATATAAGCCAAAGTTAATTCGAAATACATATGAATGATTTCCTAAAGTTTCTCCATACAGTTCTACAGTAATCCAGTTACTTCACGTAGACATAATTGTTGTATGGAAGCCCGTCATCTTTGTCGATACAAACACGACCCTAGCGTTGCGAAGCATAATATTCCAGCTAGGTCTAACCGACATGAGATCATCAAAAATAGGGTCTGGAATTACCTGGAGTCCGAATCATACATGGTACCGTACATTAGGAGAGTCTCTAACACAAGCTCTAGTAGAGACACAATCTCCTACAGAAGAAAAACCACTTCGTAAATCATTTTTACTGAAGAATCTACCAGCCCTGGAAAATGCGTAACCGCCATTGTAAACGGTACCTCGGAACTCATCACGACTTGTCAAGACAACTCATACTTCCGCTAGAGCGGCATAACAAGAATATAGTCCTGCCTACCCATCCAAAATATACAATATAGGACTGATTCTACTTGTACTAATAATATGTAATACATATGAATTCAGGCCATAAACATAATAAGCAAATTAATATATTTTCTGGCCCTAACAAATAAGTACGGACATGGGTGTCATATCCATGCGCCGAATCAATATCAAGAACGATTACTCCTATAATCAAAAGTGTAAAACAATCATGAGTTATCTAGCTTTACTATAGACAGCATTTTCATACACAAATGAATGAATGTCTATATCTTTTCCATATTAAATAGCCATATCGATTTTTGTAATATGTGCGTCAAAATATGCACGCAACAGTATACAGAGCTGAAGCAGAAACTCACCAGTAGGCCTATACTGAGACTTCCAGATTTGAGTCAAGAATATGTGGTTAGGACTGATGCTAGCAACGTAGGGTTAGGGGCAACCTTATTGCTACGATCACAATCACAGCCCGGAGAATTGAACCCTGTTGCCTATGCCAACCGCAAATTAAATAAAGCAGAAAAAATTACTCCACGGTTGAAAAAGAATGTTTAGCGTCAGTTTCGGCAGTAAAGAATTTCCAGATCTATCTTTATGGTAGACATTTCGTGGTCCAGAGTGATCACCAGTCCCTGGTTTTTCTTGCCCAGGTTAGACATGGTAACGCAAGATTGTTAAGGTGGTCACTTCTGATCCAGCCTTACTCGTTTACCATTGAATATATCACAGGATCTCAGAACGTTGGTGCAGATTTCTTAAGTAGGTACCCACCTGAAGGAAACCAGGAGAGTAGAAAGGCAGAGTGAACCCCTAAATGGGAGAGTGAATCCAGACAGGAAGCTTCAACAGAGAGTTTACGCTTTTGAATGGGGAAGCTATTGTCGTGAGTAGGTCTGTTTTCACAACACGTCCTTCTGTATACTTTGACGAAACCACGCGCCATACTTTATGATAACTGCTTGATACACTGACCAATCGGAAGGTACCGTTCTGCCGTGTTTACTAAAGCATTGAACAGACAAAATGGCTAGGACTAATCCGTGCAAACGAGTGAAGGATGTCATTTAATTACATATTAGGAAAGAAGTACCACCTGGAAGAGGTCTTTAATTCTACAACGGGAATGTTGCTCTGCACGTCTGTGCAGAGACTTTCACGATCAGTAGTATATGACGGGAGAAATCTTTGGTTGAATGCATCAAGGCCTCAGGTTAGTCCATAATTTGGCTGTTTAAAGTACGCATAGAAATAAATGCATTTAGGAAAATAACAGATTAGTAGCTAGGAAGGTGTAGAATAATACAGAGCGTATTTGAAGCTTAGATGAAGAAAATCGCTCCAGGAATAACGTAGATAAATAAAATCATAGTTTTCCTGATTTGCACAACAAGGCAGATTTTACAAACAAATTTCGGATGCAAATATTAGCGAGCAGGGAAACCCCTTGGACGCCCGACCTCACACTATAAATAACGTGTATGCTAACGAAATTGGGCCAGTCATTTAAAAAAAATTCACGGTGAGCGGTAATACAAGTGTTAATGCCTAGTGCCTTTGCCTTATGTATCTGAGAGCAGACCATTACAACCATTAACAGCTCGACAGTGTGTGCCTGAGGGTAAGAAAGAGTGTATATATATATATATATATATATATATATATATATATATATATATATATATATATATATATATATATATATATATATGGATTAATTACAGTGTGTGTTAGAAAGTGTGTAGAACGTGTTTGAACTACTGTGTAATTTTCTGGAGGCAAAAGCCAAGCTTGTGAAAATATTCAAATCGATTGAGAATGGTAGCAAGGTTGTGTCTATAGTTTTAGAAAAGTATTTAAAGAATTATTTCTTGATGGAATGGATCACGTACCAGGAACATTGAGGGAGGATGAAAGGAATTGTTTTGCAGCATTGATTAAGATATCACTTGGTATTTTTCCACAAAACCTTTTAATTTTATGGAGGCGAATCATGGACAAATAGCTCTAACTAAGGATTTGAAGGAAAATTGAATTCACAGTGAACTGAATTGTATTAATGCTGACTTGATGTGACCTGTGCGTCTACCTGCACTCTGTTGTCTGAAAACTATCTCTCATCTCCTACCTACTTCTGTGATAGGGAGATAGAGATAGGCAATACAGTGGTGAAATTAAATATATTTTCAGGTTACATCCTGCAATTACCTGCCACCTTTAGGAGCCAGACTCCACTATAGGATTCAGAGGTGCGAGTGCCCTTTAATGATACAGGGCCAGTCACCCAGATACAAAAGCCTGGACGAGACAGTCTTCTTGCCAGACCCAAGGTGGAACAGTCTACCAAATCAAGACCTCAAGCTAAGTAGCCACCCAAGGCTACTGTATAGTTTATCACAGCATCACCACAAACTAGATAGACTATGATGAATAAACAGTGCATTTTCGCTAGGCAAACGTCCTAGTCAGTGGTTACTTAATTCCAATAACTGTGAAGAAGATAAAATAAATCATAAAGTACAGACAGTCATCATCAGTTGCCATCTCCACAACGAAGGTTGGCTGTAATGGATCTCCAATGTCTTCTGTCTCTCGTCTTGGTGGTGCACTCTGATAGACTCTTTCCTGTCCATCTCTTGATGTTATCTTCCCACTTATAGCGCTGTCTTCCCCTTGCACGTTTGCCTTCAACTCTCCCTTCTGTTATGGTCTTCTGCTAGGTGTTATGCCTTTTTATGTGGCCAAAGTATTTTAGCTGCCGAACTTTGACCTCCCTCATTAGTTCTCTTTTCATACCTAGATTTTCTAGGACCTCCTTATTTGTTTTCATCTCTTTCCATGAGATACGCCCCATTCTTCTATATATCCACATTTCAAGAGCCTCATTTCTTTCTTCCAAATGCTTATTCATCGTCCTTGTTTCTGCACCATACAGAAATGCAGAATATATATAACACTTTATGATTCTCAGTTTTAATTTGTGAGATAACTGTTTGGATGTCAGTTATATGTTTCATGTTGTTGAGTGTAGCTGTGGCCATTGTGACAGACAACTTAGCCGTCCCTGAATTTGTTAGATGATGGTAAGAACCCTCTCATAACATCGGTACCCCTGAAGTGTTGGATGATATGGTACGACCCTTCGTAACGACCCCTTCGGATAGCATCAGTGCCCCCGAATATTGTGGTAACTTTTCGTCAAACGGGATTTTTTTTCACCTGGACTCATTAGCTATGCAACCTTTCCACGCAGATGGTCAACATGTTTGCTGATTAATATGTGGACAGTTTATCTACCGTTCATTCTGGTCATCGCATTGATTTAAGGAGAGGTTAAATCACGCTCGCGAATATCTCTTGAGCAATCATATGCAGTTATTTTCATTAACTTGGCCAGTGGGGGAGGGGGGGGGGCGTTGCCAGCATCAAACGATAGTAGCGACCACGATCAAAGACACGGGGGGATCTCAGGAAAGACTAGCGGCGCGCTATCAAAAAGGCAGTAGTGGTCCCTGAAACGAGCGACGCAAGTTTCCTGCCGGTATTTCGCTTCTCGGTGTTAACCGATCGCAGTGGGAGCGAACGGGAAAGCCGACGCGGACGCAACGAGCGGAGATACGGAAAACCAGGGGCGGCATCTCTCTTTAGTTTGGCGGTCAGATTCCCAAAAGTCTCCTGAGATCTAAAAAGGTGTCAAATTCTAACATGTCCCACTCATCTTACATTCCATTTTAGATATATACAGACCATGAAGAAATGCATTTTATCACTCGTTGGCCAGACCTTGACAGAAGCACTAGCTATTTTTAAAATCGTGTTAGATTTTCCCCTGGATTTTCATATATATTTGCAGTGAATTCTATTCTGTGCAAAACGGTAAAATATAATTGTGTAAAGTGATCAGTGGTCTAGTTCATTCATTCTATTTCACTGGATTTTGTGTTAATTTAAATCTATTAAATTAAACCATCTCAATAGTTCCAGTTGTAAATGTAATGATATATCTATTATATTATTTCAAAAGATAATAGATGCTTAACTCTTTCAGTCCCAAGCAAAAATGTGGGTTTGGCCCAAGCAAAAATGGCCACCCCAGTGCGTTTTTATTGTTGTTGTTTGGAAATAATTTTTTTAAATGTTCATATGCATAAATAACTTTGTTGTTGTATATGAAACTGAAGGTAATTAGATGTACTTTACTCTTGTGCTACAAGTATAAAAGCTTTCATTGAAAAATGATTAGTTATTCAAGGTAAAATGGAGGATATGCGCTTAAAAAAAATGATTAGTTATTCAAGGTAAAATGGAGGATATGCGCTTAAAAAAATCGCTTTAAAAATCTAAAATACATACCTCAAAACAGAAACACGTTCACTCTTAAACACGTGTGGTATTTAAAAGAATGTACTTGCAGTCGGAAATGACTTTGTGGGTAGTTATAATTAGAAACAGTCTCAAACAGAGGCACATATACTAAAGGCTTTTTAAAGTCGATTGGGCCAAGCGCGTCTAACCCCTGAGCCTTTATAAAGTCGATTGGGACTTAAAGAGTTAAATGCTTAAATTAACTTTTAAAAGTCGCGAAGGAATTTATAACTAATTGAGTTAAGTCATATATATAGATGTGCGTTTTAACCATTTAAACTCGCGAAGTGTCTTCTTAAATATATAATTAAATACGCGAGAGTATATTATAGTCTTAACGGGAAATTCATCGCGCTTTAGAATGTTATTTGATTTTTTGGTATATTACATGTTTTTTTCTTTCATACAGAGTGATCGTAACCTGCGATCCCAGCAATAAAGAAATCATCTTAAAAACTTCCAGACATATTGATGAAACATTTTAAATTTAATCTTGTGGCGGTCCGATGCGGCCTAGCTATCATAATTACATGAAAGAAAGCCTACCCAAGAATATTTAAAAGAAACCATCAAATTAAATTACAATCTGTAAGATAAACTGGAAGATGAACAGTGCCAGTAGCGATATTTTATTTACTGCCCTACTGTGATTGAGTACATATTTACCTGAACTGTGACTGGGCCTAGCTTTTCGTCACTAGATTTAAAACCTACCGGTCAGTTGCTATCATCACGCCTTGAAGGAATTTTACCTCCAGCAGCGAAATTAAAGAGACCACTCCATCCTCACCCCTGTGTTAAATTGTGTCAGTGCCATCCCATAGACTCCTTTTTATATAATAAAACACAAGAACTCTTAGGCTTCAAGTCCGGCGATAAGTGGGAATATTTGCTATCAGCAAACCTCGCTAAATCTGGGGCGGGACATCGAAGTACCAGACACTTTCATATGTCAAGAGTGTAATTGCTGTTTATATAATTCTATGGATTGTCTGATGCTGCAATCGGTAAGTGTGTGTGTGTATATGAGTGTGGATCCTCACGTGAGTGCATGAATGACAGGAGATTAATTTTCGCAAACCATTTTGTTAACTTGCCTACCGGGTAATACATTTTCTGTATACCCTGCATTGTTCCTTTAGGTGGGATATTTTGTTAACTCTGTTCCCCCCCCCCCCCCCCCACCTTTTTTCATTTGCTTAGTAAAGGGAAGATCAATTGGGAATAACAGGATTTTTTGTCTACTACCCATACCTAATATTGTAACACCTCTTTCAGAGTAATTAAATTCACTGTTGGATTACAGTACCTATGTTCCTGATAACTATCTATATTTGGACTATATATGTATATATATGTATAAATTATATAATAAAACTATGATAAAATTATAATTAATTTTTATTATTTTTATTATATTATTTTATAAGGTAGTATGTTTTGCTAAGTGTTGCAATTCTAACGGAATATTTGTTGCTAAATAGGGGAATTCTAACGGAATATAAAATTCAACGGAGTATGTGTTAAAAATTCACGCTACTGATTCTATTCAATTAACCGGTAAGTAAATAAGTTTTCTTCTTTTTGTTTTGTTAGTTGAAATACAAAGAATAGTACCAATATGTGTTACTGTATTTGCATCTAACTTTATTTCAAATTATTAGTTAACTTAAACGAAAATGCATATTGGGTCTGAAACTCGCGATTGGTTCCATATTCCTGCAATACGGGTGCAGCCGAAAATGGCGGCTAAATTTTAGTTCGCGTAACTCTTATATGGGCGTCTGTGGCCTAATGGATATGAACACAGGTTTCATAATCCAGATATACCAGGTTCGAAACCTGCTGCAGGCGGTTTGGTAGCAAATCGCTTTGTGTGGATTTTTAACAATGGTATAAGCGCCGTACCGTTCAGAAAGCAATGGCAAACTACTGAATGAAAAAAATTGCCTAGAAAAATCACAAACAGCCAATAAAAGCTGGGGTTGATTGCCACGTCCTGTAAAGGATAAGCAACTAACTTTAACTCTTATATGATAAAGGGGCTCTAGCTTCAGCACACCCAGAATAGTTTCTTCATCTTTAATTTGAGGTAACCGGAAGAAGTGACAACCTTTTCAGTTCCCGTTGATATATTTGCTTTATTATTGGTTACTTCTCATTCATACAGATCTATGAGTTCTGCTTCACTGAGCCGCCTATTACGCCAATAATCCTCTTTTCTCATTGCCTTTTAGATACTACTTCTGAATTCTATTTTCGTCCTAGCCAGACCATTGTCTGGGTATAGGGTTGTAAAGGCTCTCAACTGTCGGAAGGGGAGATAGGGTTTGCTTAGACATGATAGCCACTGGAAGTAGCCAAGCATGAGGGCAGTTCACAAATTATGTAACGAAATTTTTGACATTTTCAGCCCCCCCCCCCCTCCCCCCGTAACGTATGCGTAACAAAAAACCCACAACATTTCAGACGCCCCCCCCCCGCCCCGCACCAAAGCGTAACATCTCTGCAACCCCCCCCCCCCTTTTTTTTTTCTTTGCGTTACGTAATTTGAGAACGGTGTGTTACCGGGGCCCGAAAGGGGAGCAAAGAAAAGTAACACTGTTCCCTTCCATGCATGTCGTAGAAAGCGACTAAGGAGGGTTGGGCATGGGGCTGGTTACCGCATCCTGTAAAAAATTTAAACCACAAAAAACTTCAACAAATATGGACAAGTCAAATAAGGAAAATAAAACACAGCCATCCAAGACACGGGAAGGTCTTCTCGCAGGGAGGCGTATGATGCAACACAGAGAAAGCCGAAAGGAGTCTGTGTTGCTGACTAACCTTCTTTCTTCTAGGAGAACTTCCAGATTTGGCACCTGGAATGTTCGGACATTAAACGAACAAGGGAAAGTGGCACAAGTAGCAGCAGAAATGAGGGAATATAGAATCGAGGGTCTGGGAATGTGTGAAACAAAGTGGAAGGGGGTAGACAGGAAACTCATCACGGGTGAATTGGTGCTGTCCTCAGGACATGAAGACGAAAGTTCACACCACAGAGGGACCTCAAGATGCAGCAATAGTGAATGCAGTCAGCGACTCATAGCTTGACTGCCTGCGTCAGGACCTGCGAACCAGAGCTGGTCAAGACCGCGCTCCACCTCCACGTGGTGGTCCTGGAAACAGTCTGCAGCAGTGCAGGCTGGCTGAGCGAGCACGGATAGAAATGGGAAGGCAAACCCGGTCCTTAAAAAATGCAGTGCAGAAGTCGGATGTGTCGACCGAAAGGTGCAGATATCACAGCTTAAACATGTGCTTGGAATAATGATGAATGAAAATGGGGTACTATTCTTAAACTTCTGTGCTTCAAATCAACTGGCTATAGGAGGAAGCATGTTTCCACATAAGAGAATACACAAGGCAACATGGATATCACCAGACCATAAAACAGAAAATCAGATTGATCAAAAGTGCATAAACAAAAAGTTCAGATCATCATTGCAGGATGTAAAGGTATGTAGAGAAGCAGATGTGGCATCAGATCACCACCTTCTGATAGCCAAAGTAAAAATGAAACTGAAGAGATATGCAACAATGCAAAATTATAGACAACAATTTAATGTAGGACATCTAAGAAATCAAGAAACAAGAGACAAATTTGCGGTCACAGTATCCAACAAATTCCAAGTGCTCCAACAGGTGGAAGATGTAGAGAATACAGAAGACTATTGGCAGCAGGTCAAAAATGTATGGAATGAGACATGTGAAGAAATACTGGGGAAAAGGGAAAGACAACAAAAAGCATGGATAACAACATAAACCATCAATAAGATAAAAGACAGAAAAAACAAGAAAGCAGATTTAAACACAGGCAAAACCAGAAGTTCCAAAGCCAAGGCTCAAGAAGTGTACACAGAAGCAAACAAAGAAGTAAAAAGAAGTAACAAAAGAGACACGAGGAAGTATATTGAGGAGTTGGCAAAAGAGGCAGAAGATGCTGCAGCCAAAGGAAATATGAGAGAACTATATAACAGCACAAAGAAGCTAACAGGGAAATACAAGCAAACAATTTGCCTCATAAAAGACAAGAATGGGAAACTGCTCAGCAATATACAGGAGCAAATGAAGAGGTGGACAGAATATTTTGAGGACCTTCTCAATAGACCAGCTCAACAAAACCCCCCGGACATCCAGCCAGAAGAAGAAGAGCTACAAATTAACGGTGAAAGACAAACGAAGGAAGAAATAAAGAAAGCCATAAAGCTTCTAAGAGATGGAAAAGCGGCTGGACCTGATGGCATTCCAGCAGAGGCCATCAAAGCAGATATCGACACGGCTACAGAGATGGTATATAAATTACTTGGTAAAGTCTGGGAAAAGGAAGAGATACCAGCAGAATGGAAGGAAGGATATCTGGATAAGTTGCCTAAGAAGGGAAATTTACTAGAGTGCACAAATTATAGAGGAATAATGTTACTATCAGTGCCAGGAAAAGTATTAAACAGGATTATCCTTGAGAGATTAAAAGAGTCCATAGACAAGAAACTGAAAGATTAACAAGCAGGTTTTCGACAAAACAGATCATGTACAGACCAGATAGCCACTTTGAGAATAATAGTTGAACAAAGTCTGGAATGGAATTCACCACTATACATCGGATTTGTGGACGACGAAAAGGCATTTGACAGTGTAGACAGAGAATCACTTTGGAAATTGATGAGGCATTATGGAGTTCCCCTGAAGATCATTAATTTAATAAAGAAAACATATGAAGACATGACATGCAGAGTTCTTTACGAAGGACAGCTTACAGAACCGTTTGGGATAAAAACAGGAGTGCTACAGGAACGCCCCTTGTCTCCATTTCTTTTCTTACTAGCAATAGACTGGGTTATGAGATCATCGACAACACACAACAGAAATGGAATCCAGTGGACTCTGACTAAGCAGTTGGATGATCTGGATTTTGCTGATGACTTGGCTCGTCTGTCCCATAACCGTAATCAGATGCAAGACAAATTGAAAAAACTCGATGAGAGGTCACAGCAATTGGGTCTGAAAATACACAGGGGAAAGACAAAAATAATAAGAATAAATGCAGGTAATGATAACAGGGTTGAACTTGAAGAAACACCAATACTAGATGTAGAATCGTACACATATCTTGGCAGTAATATAGACAAAGTTGGAGGGACAGACAGCGATATCAAAATAAGAATACAAAAGGCAAGAGGAGCTTTCATTGCATTGGGAAATATATGGAGATCAAGAGAAATCGGACCCAACACGAAAATAAGAATCTTCAACTCAAATGTGAAGTCAGTCCTATTATATGGCTCTGAGACATGGAGAACAACAAAGACAACAACCAAAAAGCTACAAACTTTCATAAATGGGTGCTAGCGTAGAATAGAGGGATTAAAATGGTATGACAAGGTTACCAACGTGGAACTGATGACAAGAACTAGACAAGTAGTGGCGTCACAACTTGAGCCAGTCGGTCTGCTCTCTCGTTTCCTGGTATTCCACAGTGAGACGGTGTCCATTGCATGGCGATCCTGCACTGGTTGCACAGTTCAGAAAGAAGGGCTTGTATACCAGGCAATTTTCTGGACTGAAGTGCTTGGAGTGCTGATCTTGCATCTGTCAGGAATACCACAGACTGTGGACCGAGATTGGTGTTCAACAGTTTCTCAGTTGCCACCTTGATTGCCTGGATTTCTGCATCATAGTTGTTACAGAATTTCCCCGTTGGTACTCTGACCGTATCCCTAGTGTTGTTTGGGTATTCTATGTACACTCCTGCTCCTCCATTCTTGACTGCATTCTGTGCTGACCCATCCGTGTATACTCGGACCCAGAGGTCCTGTGGGTATTCATCTTCCAGGAAACTGAGAGTGACTGTCCTACGTTGCACGCTGTTCTGATCATCCCTGTCGAATTTTCCTTCCACTTTTGTCTGGATGAGTATTGATAATCCAGGCTCTTCTCTCCAAGGGTTTGTTCTGGAACAGACTTTAGGGGGCTGTCAACTTCAGGCAGGTCTGAGGCTTGTCTACGAAATCGTTTGGCCTGGTGGATGAAGCTGCAGGTGTGGTCGTTCTTTTCTAAATCGCTCCCCCCATTGCTAAGCCTTGGGCTCTTCTGTTATGCAAGTATGCTTTCACCCATTTGTACATCCCACCATTCACTCTACAGTTTCTCAGTTTCTTCAGAAGCCCTTCTTTCCAAACCTTGTCAAATGCTTTCCTTAGATCTATCCATGCTGCTAGTACCAGTTTCTTATCTTGGAATGCATCCTCAGTCTCTTGGGAAAGGTAAGTTGCCCGATCTTTGGTAGCGTAACACTGCCTAAAAGACCGCCTGCTGTGGTACAAGAAGGTTTTCACTTTCAAGGTACCACTGTAGCCTGAGGTTAATGATATGTTCCATAGTTTTGCAGAGACAGCTTGTAAGGCTGATTGGTCTGTAGCTGGAGGCAGTGGAACTGTCTTTTCCTGGTTTTAGGAGTGGTATCATGATTGCTTCCCTCCAGGTCTGTGGAACTCTGCCTGAGTTCCAACAGATATTGAAGATCTGCAGCAGCTTTGTTTTTGCTGCGGTTCCCAAGTTCTTAATCATTTCATTGGACACCCCATCAACTCCTGGCGACTTTCTCATTTTCAATTTGGATATTGCAAGCTCCAGTTCTCTGAATGTGATTGGTGCCTCCATAACTTCAGGTATGGTTCCATCTCGTCCTGCGTATTGTTGTTTCTCGCGAGTCTCATGTTGCTTCTCTGGGCTTACTTCGATGTTGGTCTTTAGCAAAGGAGTCTGCAAAGTGATCAGCTGCCTGTTTTCCCATGAGGATGTTTCCATCTTTGTACAGTGCAATCTTTGAGTTTCTCCCTGTACCCTCATCATTAAGTTATTTTACCAGTTTCCACAGTTTCCTTGTATCTCTTTCGAGGTTCAAGGACTCTGTTTTCTCCTTCCAGCTTCTCCGCCTGGCCTGCAACTTGGCCCTTTGGAATTTGGCCTTAGCTTGCTGGTAGTTATTGTGGTGTTCTTGGCATGGACTGGTCTCTGCCTGCTTTCGAGATGTCTCCACGTCGTTGTGCAGTTGCTCTAGTTCACTATACCAATATGGTTTGCTCTCCTTGACAAGTTCATTTTCCACAATTAGGAAGACTGGCCGGTGGTCGCTGCCTCCAAGTTGTTTCCCTACAACACGTGTGGTGTTCCACTCCAGGCCTGGTGAGTGGAATGCCAGGTCTGGTGTAGAGGTGGTGTGCCATGACCTCGAGTAGAAGGTTGGTGGGTCGATTGGCTGGTTAATCAGGATAAGCCCATTGTCATCCTACCAGTTTTCAAGCTAATCACCTCTCCTGTCCATGTGATCATAGCCCCAGCTCTGTGAGTGGCTGTTGAAGTCTCCGCACACAATCAGTCTTTCTTTTGCTGGGATTGTGTCTAGTGCCAGTGGGCGGTCACTCGGACAGTAGTAGTTGAGCAGGTGGAATTCTGTACTTTCTGTCCTTAGATGAAGCATCTGGTATTCCGCCCCTCCATATATGTTTCAAGCTGACATGCACTGATGTTATTCCTCACGAGTGTCCAGTATTCCACCCTTTCGCCTGTCTATTCGGTCGGATCGGTAGCACTGGTAGCCTCTGATTTTGAAGGCTATGTCTTTATTGAGGTGGGTTTCTTGCAAGCAGCATACATTTACTTGCTCTTCATTCAAGATATTTTCGAGCTCTAGTTTTTTGCTGTAGCCATCTTTTTTACTGTTGACGCCTTCAGCATTCCAATGCATTATTTTAAGTGGTCTTTGCTTTGCTTGGCCAGTAGCTCTATTCTCATGCCTTCTGGCTCCACGGGGCAATTGACAAGGACCCCCAGTAGTAGGGGTTGCGCCCTTTTGAGGCAGAGGGCCCGGCACTGCGTCTGCCTGGGTGTCCGTTACAGGGTGAGTGCCATAACGTTTTGTAGATATAGACATATTTCCATTGCATGTGTGCGTGGCATCCTGATTGCTGTGGTGCGCCCATTGGCTGGTTGCCTCCGTCTTCAGCACCTTGACTTGCTAGGGCAGACTGTGGTCTTGCTCGAGTGTAGGAGGGCCTGGCCAGTCTTGGTTTTTCGGCCGCTGATGGCTATACTTGAGCCCCATCTCCACGTCAAGGAGCTGGCCTCGATGGGGCGCAGTAGCGACGAAATGACAAAAAAAGTCTCAGCAGTAAGCGTAACGACCAAACAAGGGTTAACAATGTGACGTTTATCGTAGACTTGAGTCGTGTAGTTTTAATCCATTGACGATAAAAGTTATGCACATGTACAACTCCGAGTCCCATCATAAATACGTTCCTGTGAAAAAAGAAACGAAACGTTCTTTTTGGTAAAAGTATGATATTTTTAACGCAAGAATTTCAATTAAATTTACCGCATGTGGTCTGGTACTCTGGGGATCACCGAATCATGTTTTGTGACCCTTACTTTAACAACAGAGAAAAGGTAGTATTGAAAGTAGCGAAAAGTAAATGATTCGAGGTACAACATAGGGCGACAAGATTTTCAGAATAAAATAATAGTATAAGAAGAATGTCGCGCAAGTGGCTATGCGTAGCATAAAATACAAGTGTAAGGAAAAAAATATGAAATAATCTGAGTGTGCGAAATGATGAAAGAAAATTATAGCCTGTATACGGGTCAAGGACAGAAACGTGAGAAATGCAAAAACAGCCATCATCTATGTAAGTCAGGACATCGGAACGATGAGAAAGGATTTACCTCGTCATATAAACAAGAGTAGCAGGGGCAGTCATGAGCCCGAAGCATAAAGCATTAGAAAAGATTAGAAGAAAAAATAAAACGTAAAGAGAAACGTATCAATATCTGTGTGTAGCAGAATTAGGAACCAGTTGCAAATTGAGGGAACGGTGGTGAAAAGAAGCACCATTGTCCCGCTCAACAACTACGAGCATCGCTATTGGTATAGAAGGATACCAAAGCCTCATCATACCTGATATTGTGAGATGGCAAAACACGCACAAATTTTACGTTTGCAGTGAAGTGAAAAAAATAAGCCACTGCACGCCATGGAGTATGAGGTGGTAGGTTGCGCACTAATACGGTGCGTGAGCGTGTAATAACACCACCATATGTGGGGATCGAACCCACGACATGCGCGTTATCAGCACGAAATCGTGCTCTAGGTGGATGGTGTGCTCTCTCTAACGAGGGAGAACCTTGGTTATTTCTTGTAATTTTGCATGTGGGAATATGCCTAATAGGTGCATCATACTGACTGTGCGGAGTATAATGAGTAACAGCACCAGTGAAACTACTGTGCACAGGTAGGATAGGATCCTTATTGTTATTAACATAATGGGTATCATTTTTGGAATGATTGTGAATAGTTTTGTCCCCTGCTACAAATTTATCAGGACTCTGAAGAGCCAATGCACGGTTGGTCTGTGGAACCCTTACCTGAAATTTATCAGAGTTTTTTCCGTGATCTAAAGGAATGACTGTTACAACAGGATGCTGAACAGTACCATTAGTAACCTCTGAGCACGTCATGATAGACCGCCCGGTAGGACCAGTCGATGCCTGACCAACATCATGATTGACTGTCTTTTGAAGGCAAAGCTGTGCACAGCGATTCTTATCAAAGTACTCGTAAATGGAACCAGTATGAATGAAATCGGTCACGCCATGATCACATTGTACAGACTGGTCTGTAATTGTACGACTCAGATCATGGACTTTGGCGTCGTGTTTAGTATGTAGGTGTGGCTTCTGACGACAAGAAGTAGCCTTATCATGTTGTTTATGATACTTAATTTCCCCCGTGGACATAGGTTTACTTGTTGGACAGTTCGTCACAACATTAGGGCAATGGTTAGTCTTACGCCACGAAGTAGTTTCAGACAAGGCAGTGGTTTGATTACTGGGGCCACTGACACCATTAACGTGATCACGAGGGAAATTGTATCTGCCTCGAAAAGAAAGTTTTGTCTTTACAAAGGCGAGATGACCTGTTAACACCACCCTTGGTATTGTTTTCATGTTACACTTCATCCCTATCGTCCCTATAGGGTGATAAATGCGTATGCTTTAGAACGATATCCAATAAGCCATCAACCCTATTACGTAACTTAATAAGTTCACCATTTTTCCGTGAGAGTTTCTCACCTAGTTTGGTATTTATCTTGCTTAGTTCGATCGTTCTACTTTTTTCTTTATGCAATAAAGCATCAGAAGTGACCATTTTTTCCTTATACTCACTTGCGAGTTGCACAGAAGACTGTTCTTTATTATGGGTCGCTATGTTCTTTTCCTGAACAATCGATTCAAGACGTACGATCTCTAACCTCATCTCTTGAAGCTGAGGGACACGAGATTGCGTTTCATGCAGTATCCTCGTTTCTATTTCTACATCTCTCATGGCTTTCTTTTTCATTGCCATTTTCTTCAATCTCTTCTTATGTGCTTCCACCATATGTAATCGGGCAACTTGAACCTCAAGACACTTAATTTGGGCAACTTGTGCCTTAATTCGGGCTTCCAAAGCCTCTTTTGCTTTATAAAAATTTTCTTTGATAGAAACTATCTTATTAGATAACTCATCATCATTTCTGGTAAATTTTCTCTGGCCGGCTGCAACATTATTCTGCAGTTCCTGCACCTCGGAATACAAATCTCTATTCTTCCTCAAGGCAGTTTCTAATGACTCCTTAGAATTCGCCAGTTCCACTTGCAATGATCTGAAGATTGAATTATTAATCTCGACCTGCAAATTTAGTGCCCTCACCTTTTCGTTTAAATTTTCAATCAATCTCTCCCTGTCTTCAAGGACCTCCGACAACTCATCTATTTTGCTTTCTTCAGCAATATCTTCTAAAAATTTCACCCTTTCTTGCTCACTCCGTTTGTTGTCTTTTATTTGTTCACCATGAACATTGTCGTCGCGTATAGCGCGGTGTATGTTATTTATTATGTGACCATGTGGTACATAGAGGTATTTTGCTAGAAAAAATCGAAGATGCTCACGCAGTAATTATGCAAGGTCCCTAGTAATGAATATATGAGGAACAGAATGAAAATTAAAATCCACAAACTCCTCAAGATCTGATGCCGTATGACATAAGAAATGGTGCAGTACAAAATCTTCAAGATCTGGGCCTTGTAACCCATCTTCCCTACCTTCCTGGAGAAGATCATCCAATGCGGACATTATGTCCAATGTAGACATGTTGTCTAACTCTATATGAGATTCTAACTCAATAAATTAAATATTTCTTAAAGGAATTAAAATTATAATTTAGTTAATGGATGACGAGTTGCTGTCCATAGAACCTGTTCAATAAATTCTTAATTATTAAATTGTTACCTAGATACAAATTATTCATGCATTAAAAAGAGAATACATATTAGGTCATATAAGTACAAACTACAAGATATAGACCATGCAAACAATAGTGACAAAGACAAGATATTAAGGAACAAATGAAAACATTCGCAGAATCAACTAAGTAAGAATCTAGAAATAAAGAATAAATATTACAAAGAATGTAATGACACTGCAAGGAATATCACAAGACAATCAACAAAACAATGTATAAATAGAAAATTTGTATAGAAATTAACGATAGCAAGGTTGAGAAAAACAATCACGAGCAAAATCAATAAGTAAACTAAGGCACACACACAAAATACCACAATAATCAACAATAATAACGTAACGTCACGGCTAAACAATTAGTTGTCACAGACAACCAAACGCTGTGGACTAAAAAATACTTCCACAAACATTTGCTGGAACATTCCACTGTGGGAGGTCTGCAAAAAGGTCCCTAAAGAACACTCACGAAGGCCCTGGGTTTGAATCTGGGATGTTCCCTTCGCAAATCGCCTACCCAACCAGCCCGCATAGAACATGGAACATTGAACATAGAACACTAAAGCATATAGTGGACATATTAAAGAAAGGCTCACATAAAACATGCAACAGTGGCACAGAGTACAAACAATCAGTGACCACTTATCATTTTAAGAAGAAAAAAATGTCCCGGCCCTCGCAAAGCTAGCGATGATGGTTCTCGGGTGTTGCATGTAGGAGTTTGAATACAGGACGTGTTGAAGACCAATGTTGACCCTGACAGAGTACGCATGTCTGAATTACTTGAAGGTCAGACTGGATGACCGTTATGCAGATCTCCAAAACAAATGATGGTGTCGACTTGAAAGTAACTGGACATTCTGCAATCTTCAAACGAGTACTTGATTAATACAAGTTCTCCCCACACTGGCCACCAGATGTGGCACTTTCCCGTCACGGAGTGCTATACGTTGATATAACAGACTGGCACTACTGGCAAGGGCGATGCCAGAAATGTCGGGCTTAAAGTCTCTATTGCCGACTTACAATGTTCAACGCGAATATTATAATGGTGGGATGTAGATGGGTCAATGGCAACTGGAACGAACGTCAACTGTGACGGTGGCAAGTAAGGTAAACTGGACCCATGACTTGATTATGAATGTCAACAGTTTATTATACGAGAACGTGGACGCAGACATCATAGTAAGTAGTCATCAATAGTACAAATAGCAGTGTCGAATCATACAGATACTTTCATTATAGGTATAGCTTTGTTAATATACGAAATCAGTCAAGAACTTGGTCGACTTATACAACCGCCGACATTTCAAGGACGGCGAACGAACGGCCGTTAGGGATTCTGATATGAGTAATCTTCTTTACGAATTTTATGAGTAACATGCAGGATGTCTTCCCTGAAGATCCGCAAACAATGTTAGGACATATATATCTTGTCCGGCAAGACTAGACACACTAGCGGTACGCCATAACAAAGTCGTGTCGAAGTTCTACTAGATCTTGACAATTAATATAGGAGTGTCAATACTTGATATACAACTCCAGCCAGGGTTGGCTAAAACGAGCACTCCACACAGGGAGGAATAATAATATATATCTTACTTGAGCCTACCCACAACTTGGGTAAAGCTTCCAACAGCTCCGTCAAAAGGACGACCGTCTCAGGTCGTAGACATTAGGCATCTCCCAGTAATGTCACATTGATTGGCAACAACCACCAATCGCACCGAGTTGCGCTATTGTGTTCAACATAGTGTATGACAGCGCGTAAATAATTAATCACATATATATTTTCTTAGATGTGCTCAACATTTAAATTACACGCGCAAAAAGGACTTAACAAATACCACCAAACTTTTTACACAGAACTACACTGGCTATACTTCGTATGATTACCACTGAAACTTACAATACACAGGCAGAAGTCGGGTAATTGATGGCAAACTACCGACTAAAAAAATAAAATTAAATCCCAGAAGAAAGCTTACTCTGACTTGCTTAAATCCTTTAGCTAAAATTCCTACACAACTTATTTAGTCTACGTACATACCCAGACTTTCAGAATCTCTACTAACCGGGCAGACTGAGTTTATGTCTGACACTATTCACGGCAATAATAATCCAGGACTTGTGAGCCTCGACTAATAACACTGGAAAACAAATTTTGACTTGTTGTGTGTATCTGAGATTAAACCAAGTTACCTTTATGTTGTTTGGGCTGCTGAATATGAAAGTGGCCGTTAAAACACCAGATTAGCTCTAGTTTTTTTTTAATATCTATAAAACACGTTTTACACATTTGCATATACATACCATATGATAATAATGCTCATAGCCGAAATGATTCACAGCGACGCCTTTTTGCCTGTCGCTTGTAATGAGTTTCTGGAGCATCTCTCACAAGGGTCCAACAATAGTCTGCTAGCATTGCTGCATTCCATTTCCCTTGGTACCTTTTTTCGAGGGTAGTAATGTCCTGAGGAAATCGTTCCTCATGCTCGTCACTGACAGCACCGCAGTTAGCAGGGGAGAAATCTAGATGAGAGTGTAAAAAGCGTAATTTCAAAGACATGATGCATCCTAGTTTCTCGTAGCGCTGCAAGAGCGTTTCTACAAGCTCCTGGTAATTGTCGTCAGCTTTGTTGTTTCCTAGAAAGTTTGTGGCCACTTGCTGGAAAGCATTCCAAGCTAACGTTTCATCACCTCTGAAGATATCATCAAAACGCTGATCTCGGAAGAGCTGACGTATCTGTGGACCGACAAATACACCTTCCTTGATGTTGGCCTCACTAAGTCTTGGAAATTTATCACGAAGGTATAAAAATCCTGCCCCATTTTGATCCATGGCCTTTATAAAATTCTTTATTAGTCCAAGTTTGATGTGGAGAGGAGGGAGCAAGATCTTGTGGAATTCTACAAGTGGTTCGTTAAGTACTTTCTTTTCCCCCGGTTCAAGTGATTGTCGTTGAGGCCAATCCTTTTTCTTGTAGTGGGAAGTCCTGGCACGGCTGTCCCACAGACAGAGGAAACAGCAAAACTTGTTGTAATCCTGCTGTAGCCCCATCAAGATGGTAATGACCTTCAGGTCACCACAAAACTGCCATTTATACTTGTCATAGTTGATGGTGTGTAACAGGTGTTTCATGTTGTACGTTTCTTTCATGTGGATTGCATACCCGAATGGAACAGATAGTAAAACGTTATCATTAGGCAGCACAGCTTTTAAGCTCAATTTGGACGAATAAATGAACAGCTTCCAATCGTCGTTTTTGTAGTTGATGTGTAGTGCTACCATCAGACCCACTATATCAACGCAAGAGTGATGATGTACATTGATACACCGATAAAATTATTATTTGTAAGTATATAAATAATGCAGAAATGAAAATAGTGGAGTTATGAAGCTTCTTCTTCACCCACGCCGCAAGCGCGTCGATTTTAGCAGACCGTATTGGGAAATAGATAGTACTAACGTTTTCTAGTGTCCTTGAAAAAACTATATATACTGTTCAAAAAAAGAAACGCAACTTTTTTGGTGTTACTTTTATAAAAGATATTCGCTGATTGGACATCAGTCAACCTATCGACTGTGTCCAGCTGGTCATTATCTTCTCGTGGTTACCTGAATTGTACTCACCTCATGATTCGTGAGGTCATGAAAGAGGTCAAGGTCAAAACAACATTTTTGACAATAACTCGTGACAGGTTCATGAGAATCCCGTGAAACTTACTGAACACAAAACTCTCTGACCATATCATTGAATGCCTATAAAAGATTGACGCTCTTCGAATAAATTCAGTTGAAAATTTAATGCGCAAGTATGGCTCATCTCAGTACAGAACAGCGACTCATCATCATTGGACGTTTACAGACTGGACAGTCACAAAGTGTAGTGGCCAGACAATTTAATGTGGTTAGAAGCACCATTAGTCGCCTTTGGAGGCGATTTCAAGAAACTGGCTCAGTGGCAGACCGGCCGCGCAGTGGAAGAATCAGAGTCACAACTCCTGCCGAAGACCGCTTCATACGGCTGCATCACCTCAGGAATCGACTTGCATCTGCGTCCTCCACAGTCCAGTCAATGTCAGCAGCTCGTCGAATTTCAGATCAAACGATCAGAAACCGGCTGCACGACTCTGGTCTTTGGGCTAGAAGACCCTACAGAGGTCCTGTTCTTACGGACCGGCATCGCCAGAACCCACTGCAGTGGGCGAACCAGCATCGTCAATGAACCGTTGGGAATGACTGGAGACGGGTTTGGTTTAGTGATGAATCATTTTTTGTGCTCCAGCGACACGATAGACGGAGAAGAGTTTACCGCAGAGTCCATGAGTGCTACGCCCAGAACAACGTTGATGAGGCTCCTCAATATGGTGGTGGAGGTGTACTGATGTGGAGGGCGATCAACTTCATGGGAAGAAGTGACCTGGTGCAAATTGAAGGACGCCTGAATGCCCAACGATACGTCGCTGAAATTCTTCGTCCTCACGTCCTTCCACTTCTGGCTGCACGAGGGTTGATTTTTCAGCAGAATAACGCTCGACCTCATGTGGCACAACTCACCACCCAGTTCCTCGCTGACAACAACGTCCAGACCATTCCGTGGCCAGCCATGTCATCAGACATGAACCCCATAGAACACTTATGGGATGAACTCGACAGACGACTCCGCCAGTGAGACGTGGCTCCAGCCAATCTCCGACAGTTGTCTCTTGCACAGCAGGAAGAGTGAGCAGCCATCCCACAACAACAGATCCAACGGCTAATCGGATCCATGTCAAGGAGACGCCGTTCTCTGATAGAGGCCAGAGGAGGCCATACACCTTACTGAAACGAAGGCCTCAGTCGCAAAGAATAAAAGTCCAAACCAAATTTAATGAACATCATTTCATTGTTAAAGTCTGAAAGTTTCTTCATGCCAAGATTGAAACATTAATTCCGTAAAATAAAATTTTGGTACAAGTTTGAAATTTGGTGTCCATTACCACTGCAATAATGTTGCGTTTCTTTTTTTTTGAACAGTATATTTATAACATTGTGACACGAAAAGCCTACACGCTTTCCTAGTTTAGTCCTTGAGACTTTATTTTAACATTTTGTTCGATCTGCTGCACGAAACTGCGGCAAGACTTATAATTAACATTTTAACATTGTTCCTGATCTGCGGCACGAAACTGCGGCAAGTATTAACACAAAATTAACGCCGCCTTGCAAACACCCCTCTTCGCTCAACACGCCGTTCCATGCATATAGGCACGCTGTGGGACACGCCAGAATATATAAACACACAGACAGTTTAAATTCTCGCCGAGTAGTGTATTTCTGACGTCACCCAAACTAGTTGGTATTTGAAGAAAAAAAAATGATAGAGGTGGGGGAAAGATGGCCAACTTATGGAAAAGTTAAAAATTGACGATTAACAATGACAAAACTGAAAATCTAAACGACAAATAATATAGCCATAAAAATCATATATAAAGATAGCTTAGTGTCCCCTGTGCAATAATATGTTTTAATATACATGGTAGCCCAACTAACAGCCAAGATATGGTCATAATACTAGATAGTCACAGACACATCGACTAACACACTAGTGTTCTTACATTCACTATCGGTAACGAATTTGTGCAAGAGTTGTTGAAAAAAAGGCGTGAGAGGGTAGGTCAAAGTCCAAAGAGGGGAACTTTAGGCATGAGAGGTACATGTAATATGATTTGGACGGGAGTTTGAAAGGGGGAAAGATATTATGGGATGGCTCAAACTGAATAATTTTTTTGTAATGTTAGGCCAAAACCAAGTCTATTTTTGACGAATGCCAAGTTCGGACGGACAGACCGACAGAGGTACATTAACATTGGACCGAAATTGGACCTTAGTTTTAAAAATTTGAATTGAAAAACTTAGTAGTTAGATTTCATTGGCTAAGATATTTTACGTTACTGGAAAAGTTGAAGGTTCGGCGCCATTTGACTAAGACTGTCCATAGAAGCAGGACGCTTGAGAGCTGAGAAATGTGACGTGCCTTGAATAAATATATAATTAATAAAATGTATAAGGGCGCCATAGTCCAGCAAGCAGTACATCTGAGGTTGTGCTAATTCAACGTTCCTGTGTGTATTAATTGAATTTGTGGTAAGGCCGAAATTATTAACATTATTTATATTATTAATTATGTAGTTTGACTTGGGTAATGAAGAAAACATTACGACTGTAAGTAAAAAGTCATTGGTAGACTTACACAAGCCTATTTGTTGCTCCACCATGTTATCAAGCTACCAGAGAGGTAGTAGTAAAATATTTACAGGTTGTCAAAAGGAATCATATCACCTATCTCATTGTATGGAAAAAGATCATTGAGAATGGCAGAGGCGTTGCAGCCATTAGGGAGAGGAATATGAAAACTTGTACAAAGTGTTACCTCATTTTATGGAAATGTGCTGAGTTGGTCAGAGAGATCTGATCCAGGTCTTTTAGGTTAAACATAGTATTGTTTGTAAAATTGGTGGATTAGGTATTATGCTAAGACAGAACATAATTTTCATGTTACAGGGTTTTTGTCTGGCACTAGTCAGGTGCCAGATTCCTGAGTGAAGAAGTTACTCCAGCAGTGATAGGGGTACACGCTGCCTACCCTATTACTTTTGGACAAGATCAACAGTGGCTGTTGGCAGATCATACATCTATTTTCGATCCTCCAGTGCCAGATAAGGGATTTAGCCCTGGCACGAGGACAACTTATCAACTTATCCACTTCATTAAACCTAACATGTCAAATAAATAAAGACTTACTGTCAAGAAGTAAAGTGTATCAAGAAAAAACACAACATTGTAAAAAAGACTGGGCGTGATGTTAACACCCCAACCAGCCAGCTCGTAACACTTTAGAAAAAAAAAAAAAAAAAAAATATATATATATATATATATATATATATATATATATATATATATATATATATATATATATATATATATATATATATATATATATATATATATATATATATATATATATATATATATATGATTTAGGACAAATTGTCCTCTTTTAGTTAGTTAATTATGCGTATTATTTAAGTATATATCCACTGATTTCATTTGATTTGACAGTCCTAACCAAAAGAACATTAGGGACAGGACTAATAAATTTATTTTTTAAAAATTGTATATTACTGACTTTAAAAACACGGTGTTAGTTGATTTGATCCTATAGATTAATATTGATGTTTGTATTGTATGTTTTTGTATTAAATTACCATCACACCAAACTTCCATTACCCTAGACATTAGACGTAGCTATCAGACATACTAGTCAAGAATAGGTCTGATTGAGGTCGTAGGGTGGTAGCAGAAAGGTACTCTGAAAACTCACCAATAATTATTATATTCAGGGGCCTTCACAGCTGACCTCATTCAGTACAATAGAAACAAATAACAACAACATTTCATAACATCAAAACCCACCACAGCAAGCAATGAGGTTATCTGTCATTTTGAAATATGGAAGCAGATCTTTTTGCCGAGCACGAAACACAGACACGTGCACATTCTTTTCTAGAAGATTCCATTGCTGCAGTCTGGATCCCGACAGCTGTGCTTTATTTTTTGGCAATTCCAGATCTCTCACTAAATCATTCAATTCACTCTGGGTAATTTTATGTGGCTGTGCAGACTCTTCAATACGCAAGAAATCAGAATCTCTTGATGTAGATGCTTTTACAGGTGACGGATGTCCACTGGCCTTATTATCTTCTTCATCATCCAGAGTATAATATTCTGGTGGGCCCGGAACAGGAAATCCTTCCCCGTGAGGCACTGGCCGCATAGCAGAGGTAATATTCGAATAGGTCACAGGCCGCTTTTTCGTCTTAGAAATACCATGTCCAATTGGAGGAGTCATACAAAAGTAACAATCGTTAAGATGGTTTGTCGGTTCCCTCCACACCATTGGAACTGCAAAACGCATTGATCGTCCTTTTCGGTTCAACTAGCAGCGCAGATTCGTTGCACAGGATTGACAACATATGTGTGGGGCCCAATACCGGTCCTGGTCACCAATCTCACAACCAAAATAAAGGCTGTAAACTTTCTTTATCATCGGTGTAATGGGTCACTTTTGTGATAGCAAAGTTATTTGTCCGCAAATATAGCAAAAATAATCCGCACTGTTGACAAATTAACGAGGCATCTTGAACGACACGTCTACACTCACAGAATCAACAACACAAATGATGACAAGGAGGAAATGTGGTTGCAATGACTGCTACAGATTGCGTCATCCAATTAGCGCTCAAGGCTATCCGTCTCGGGGGAAATCACACGCCAGGGCTATAAAAAAGCTACTTTTTGTCTCGGATAATGACTGTTGTGGGTCATTCGCGCTGGAACGTGGGGGATCTAAGAAAATAAATTCCCCACGAGGCCCGCTGCCCCGCTGAAAAATGTACGCAATGTTACGTAAACTTATCTGACCATCTGTCAACAAGAATGACTCACAAGCCCACGCTACCACTCAGGTAGGGGTTTACACCTATCCCCGAAAATAGACGGGTTGGTGGGGTTGATCCTACAATTATTAGAACCCTGAGAAGAAATGAAAACATCAACAAATCCGAAAACCTAATAAAAAATAAAGAGAAAAGAAGCAACCATATAATAACCAAAAAGAACGGGCGGGTTGAAAATAATAATTAACAGTCACTTTGCCACACTGACTTGTTATTCTACCAAAGTTATTTGTCAGTATTACATTTTAGAAATATTATCTTCTAAAGCATACTGCACCTCCGCCCTTTCTTCTTCCCCCCCCCCCCCCCCCCCCCCCCCCCCCCCCCAAGCCTACAACGGAATGGGTAGAATAATACACTTGATCAGCACTATATCTTAAGCTTAAGCGAATTTACAGGTAAAGGACACATGCTCTAGTTTTTTTTTCTCGCCAATAAATACAGGCGGCATATTTTCATCCTAAGCCGGGATAGTAATATTTACACAGGCAAATATTATTATTGTTCTGACGGTCGCTGTGTCTCGAGACGTTTGTCTAGCAACAGTGTCCAATTATGTCTGATAATTTGAAGCAAGAAATTATGTGAGGACAGCAAACCATTAGTCAGAAGAGTTCAGGACCACCACTGGTGTAAGACAATGTGATATCCTGTAACCTTATCTTTTCATACTCCTCATGGACGATGTCATCAAGGCATGTAAGGAGAGAACAAGAAAGTATTCAGTGGAGTACTGGAAGATGAGACAGGTCTCTATTTCAGAGCTGGCATTTGCTGATGATGTTGCCCTGATTGCTAAATCAGAGGCACATCTCCAGTCCAACCTGCAAGTCTGGATGGAAGAGCTGGAGAAGAGAGGGATGGTCATAAGCAGCTCTAAAACAAAACTCATGGTGATATCACGAGAAGAAAGAAGATATCAGATTAAGCTGGGAGAAAGGTCATGGAACAGGTCGACCACTTTAAATACCTCGGAGCTGTTTTAGACCGGAAGGGAGGCATCAAAGAATAGTTGACCACTCGAAAAGCAGCAGCTGGGAGACTTTTTCAGGCCATAAATCGAGGATTCCTCTGCAAGAGAGAAGTTGGTAAGAAAACGAAGATGGCTATATACCGCTCCACCTATGTCCCAGTCTTGACTTATGAATGCGAGTCATGGGCAATGACTATAACCCACAAAAGCCAGATCTAAACCTCAGAAATGAGGTATTTGAGGAAGGTGGTTGAAGTAACAAGAAGAGACCTGGTCCGCAACCAGACGATACGTCAAGGACTAACATCCCACCCCCTGCAGACCTAAGTAGAACAGTCCCAATTAAGATGGTTTGGCCATGTATGCAGAATGGGAGAAGATCGGATACCACGACAAGCATGGGAAACTAAGAGCCAGGGATCCAGACCTCCAGGACGACCCAGAGTCCGCTGGGAGGACAACATTAGACAATCTTTGAAGGACCGAGGACTAGAATGGAACCAGGCCAGGAGGAAGACAGCCGATAGGATAGTCTGGAGCTATCTCTTCCAAACCTCTATACCTCACGTTAGAAGGGGAACGACCAAGTAAGTAAGTAATTTGAAGTAAAATGTGTTTGCACAATGGAATTCTTCCAATATTTGGGTGATATCGCTTAACACAAGAACATTCTTTGTTTCTACTTAATAGAGAGTGCATTATAAATGAGGACGGCGAGCCGTTTATCCAAAATTGGCTAATCTCGAGTCGAGTCGCGAATGCATAAGCCACAAGCCGTCTCGGGGTCGACAACACTGTTTCATGGTACCAGTAACAATACTTTAACAATACAGTACAAGACCCAAGACAGTAAATTAGGAAATTTAGATTTTTAATGTTTTGATACTTGTAAACAGGATCTAAAAAATAACTTGATACTATACATCAGTGTTTCTCAAACTTTTTCTGGGCACCTCCCCTTTGTCACCCAGAGCACACCCCCAGCGCCCCCTCCATTTCAATGCATTACATATTAAAAAAACTATAACGAATGGAAAATGATAGTAACTGCTAATTCAAAACAGTGACAATCAATTGCTCTTTTTTTTTTCTTCTTCAAATTCTAATATAATTCTAAGATATCCTTACTTATTAATTTAATTTCTTAAAATAAAACTTAATTACGTAATCAAGTATAATCAACTTTTACCAAAAGACAGTGCATTAGTAACCAACTACAACCGTTTTCACTATATATGCAGTATTTGAAAAGGATAATGCAGTTAATTACCAAATATTCCACGCATGGAAGCATATCTGGAGTCACCTTTATATGACAACCAGCTATGCACAATGCTACAATAGACATATGTGGAAGTGAACCTCTGTTTGTGAGGCTAATTACATCCTCGTTGACTCTTAAATAAGTCATCCTCACACTTCCAGGGATTCCCCGTGTAGCGAAACATGTTGAGAACCCAGCATTGTACACTAAGCTTCGAGAAGTCACTTGAGCCCCAGACGTGATTCTTTGGCTTTGACCTGGTTGACTGCATACAGGAGGATCTCCATATGAACCCAGTGATAGGCAGGGGAGCTAAGGAGTGGCTCTTTGCAGGACGTGACTAGTCTTTGGGGGAGCCCAGAACCAGAGCACAGTATTTTAGCTCGGCATAGTTGGAGAGCCCCCTTTGATGGCGGGGAATGCTCAGTACGCCACGCGCTTCTTACTACTAGCTTGGAACCAGATGTGAATGATTCTTTAAATACAAGCCAACCTGGAGAAACTGGAACTCATGACTTCAACTCAGCCCATTTTGGAATGGCAGAAAAGCCACATGTAAAGCCTACAGTGTAGATACTACCAAGGGGTTTTCAACTTTGTATGGCTGCAAAAGAGCGAAAAGCTCAGCATCCCTAGTTAAACAACCACAACAACCAAATATATGAAACCAAAAATATGAAAAATTACACTGGCTTCCTGTTCAAGATATCTGACGTAGTTTGTGATTTGAGCTTTTTAGCCTGCTTTGCTGCGTTCTACCTAAGTGTTTGACTTGGTATATTCATGTGAGGAGACGTCCCCCTTTTTGAGCAACAATCGATATCTGCATGTTAAGTATATGCCTGAATGAGGGCAAGTTTTTTTAAAAGTTCAGCTAACGACTTTGTCAGCCATCTTGACAAATTACAAGTGTATGTTCACAAAAGTATGACGTGTAATTTCTTCACATGTTTTAATAATAATGGCGTCGTCAACAAATGTCTTCACATAATAAGCATGGTAAAGCTCGAATAAAGGCGTCTTCTGTCATAATCATTAGTTAATGACCCCAAGCCTAAGGTGCTCCAATGTGCTGAGAGGCTGTATGGCTAATCGGAAATTAGTCTTTAACATTGGCTGTCTGGAATGCAAACGAGGAGACGCCAGGCAGATGGATTGCCTAAGAAACATCCCTTGTCTCTTCCCTGGCATGGTAGCCTTACCAGGGTGACCGGTTATTTCCACCAAACCTTGAAAAATTCAGATGAATTTTGCAACAAACCAGAATTATCGCGTGAGCTACGGGGATCGTGCTCTGTCGCCGATGCCTTCGGCAAATGTAACGAAGAAACGTGGATACAGAAGGAGAGGTAGGGGAGAGAAAATGAGAGAGAGAAAAAGAAGAGCTAGTAAGAGAAAAACAAGAAAGAAAGCGGACAGACTCTCTATGAAATACTTACGTATAGGGTACTGAAACTGTCGAAGTGCCTACCAACGGGCAGCCATCATTCAAACTATCATTTATGATTTTGATATATTAATGATCCAGGAGACAAATTTAAAAGTGAATACTGTTGTCAAGTGCCCCGGTTACAGATGTTATACAAATCCGTGTGGGCCTGGCAGACGAGGGCAAGCGATGTATGTGAAAGATCATTTATGGCTAGATACAAATGTCCATTCTAATGAGGATGCAGAATTACAGGGTTTGTACTGCATATAAGCGGTCAAGAATGGCAAATCTTCAATTTATATGCCCATGTGGATCGCCTTTCGGAAGAAAGTAGCTGGGAGTTCCTGACAAAATTGTCCGAAGAACCTAACAAGATGTGCTTAATTGCGGGCGATTTTAATGCTAGATCTATGGAATGAGGGAACTCCACGGAAAATAGACAGGGTGTTGCCTTGAGCCAGGCTTTACTCAGCTCAAACCTATCCATTTAAAATGATGGACGGCCAACAAGACTGGCATCTAGACCAGGGGATATTGATGGTGTCATAGATCTGGCATTGATTTCTAGTGCTACCGCCACCTTTGCACGTTTGGATGTATTGCAAGCTCAAGAAAGCGATCACCTACCCTGTTTAGTCCTCATTGCTAAAGGAAAGGCCACCAGACACAGGAAACCAAAACAGACTTTCCAGTATCGTACAGGCCCACATGACAGTAGTAGCCCTGTGAACCTATTGCGTCAAATTGTGAAACAAAAGACAACTCGTACACCTTTTACACAACCGCCCTGGTGGAATGAGACACTACAGCGCATGGCTGGAAAAGGAAAGAGCGACAAAGTTGTGGCGAATAGCACGGAAGAGAAGACCAATGAATTATAAAGAGGTGGAAGATATTTTAAGGAGAAAAAGCAAAGAGCCATCAATAATTTCAAGAGCTTGGCAAGAGAAGCCAAAGACGCGGTGTGGGTGGTCTTTGTGACACAGGTGGGCACTGACAAAACACTACAGAATTTCTGGTCTTTACATTGCAGAATGATTAGGAAAAGTACATGCCACCCAATTCCTAACATTCTCAACTCGACAGGAATAAGCCTGAAGACCGATGCCGAAAAGGGACATGCATTACTCGAGCGTTATATGACTCAGACAGATAAAGTTGACAAAGTTGCCAGATCCTACCTGATATTCTCGGCAGCTATAGGCCCATGAAAGTAACATGGGGTAGCGCTGGAACTTTTGCTTATGATGTATACGAGGGGTTCCAGGATAAGCGAGAAACGGATGCTGTAGCAATTGACCTAGAGGATGCTTATAACAGTGTAAAGTTTGCAATATTGATAAACTGTGTACTGTCTTGCGGTGTTAACCCTTGGCTTACAAGATGGATAGCAGCTGCCTTAACTGAGAGATCATTGGCATTTCGCTTAGGAACACGGACATCAGACCCAATGTCCATTTGCTCGGGACTACCCCAGGGTTCTCCACTATTACCGGTGCTGTTTAATATCTATACAGCAAAAGAAGCCACCATTCAGCCAACTGGGTTGGGACGAACACTGACTTTCGCCGATGACATACTCATTTATAGAACTTGCTCTGACCGACAAGAAATGGTTAACATCACACATGGGACACTACAGGAAGTGTCTAAATGGTGTGAGGAAACTGGCTCCAAAGTCAATCCCAACAAGGCCTGCGTAATGTGGTGCTCCTTGAACAACTCCATTGTGAAAACAGACCTCCAAGATATCACTTTCAATGGACAGAAAATTGAACGGCAAGATAAGCTGACATACCTTGGAGTTACATTTGATCGCGGGCTTTCGTATAAGTACCATGTTGAGCAAATCACACAGAAATGCAGAAGAGGTCTAGCAGCCCTGAAAAGAATGGCTGCGGCGCGGCTGGAGCAGGGATTACAATTTCTTCTTTATCATCAGCAAATCATATCGATCATTGAGTATGGGTTGGAATACTCACGTTTCAGTAACAAAATGTGAACGACTAGAACGCATTCAAAATGAAGGGATGCGTATAGTCATGGGCTGTACGCGAGATACCCCAGTTGTGACAATGAGGTTCATGCTTGGAGTGCTGTCGATTAGATCCAGATATGCGATGGCACAAGCAAAAGCCTATATGTGAGTAACCGGACAAACTGCACCCCCTGCATGGAGACATAGCTGACATTAAGGGAGCAAGAATAAAGAGAGGGATGCCATGGATGGCACAGGCAGAGACAACGATCAAGCAGGTGGCCACCGTTGAAAACATATTCAAAGGGAAAGAGTGGTGTATGTCAGATGAGAACTGGATTCATTACCAGCAAGTTATCATCAGCCTTGGCAGAGAGTGTAAAACTTGGGGCAATGGAAAAGCAGAACTGGAAATTAATCAACTGATTCACGATCATGCCGGGGATAATGATGCCATCGCGTATACAGATGGGTCTGTGACTGTCACAGATTAAAATAGTGCAGCAGTAATCATCCACTTTTGCCCCTCTCCATCTAGAGTATACTTTTTCTACATGAACGAAGGATTCACCAGTTTAATTAACACGGGGGCCATCTGGCAATCAAGCCCTATGTGAAACAGAGAGCTAAGCGCGGATCATGGCGTAATAGATTCTTTGATCAGGGGAACACACGATATTCAGTGAGACGGACCTTGGATTGTAAAAACTTTCAGGTGAAAATTGCGTAGCTCATTTTCGGCAACGCGGAGATGATGAAAGTCAAGAGGTGGTAAAATTACCTTTGATTCAAGAAATCAAACGGCAAATTGGCACGGGTCTGGCAGTGGTGTGACTTTCGCATTAAAGAACGATAGTACGGAACATATCAATATATACCATGTCTCTCCGATAGCCAAGATCAGTTGCCAGAAATCTATATGAATTCACTAGCTCGTTATCTTAAGATTTCTCGTACAGGGTGAAAATTAATAGATTCCGTGGAGTGTTTCATTTTTCTGATTTCGGTAATTTATATACTAGATTTGAAGTGATTTAGTGTGTTCAAAGTTTTCAATATATATTTCACTGAGATTTTCTGTGCTAATTAAATGACTTATAGCTAACTTTCCAGCCGTAAGGTAAATTTAATTACTCGCTATTTTTCCAGTAAGAGATGTTTTAAATTTTTCTTCTTCTTCCTCGTTCGTCCTGAAAAGGACGGTGGTTGCGTTGTGTCTGTTTACGCCTAAGCTGTGATATCTGCACCTTTCGGTCGACACATCCGACGTCTGCACGACATTTTTTTAGGACCGGGTTTGCCTTCCCATTGCGATCCACACTCGCTCAGCCAGACTGCACTGCTGCAGACTGTTTCCAGGACCACCAAGTGGAGGTGGAGTGCGGTCGTGACCAGCTCTGATACGCTGGTCCTGACGCAGGCAGTCAAGCTATGAGTCGCTGACTGCGTTCTCTATTGCTGCGTCTTTGGGTCCCATGTTTTAAATTGACTAGTACATACATTAAATAACTGTCTACTGACGGCATATATTATTTACTTCTATCCATTTTATGTAATTTTTTTAAATGACTAGTGTTCATATCACGCGTTAACAGAATGATAGGATAAGCTAGACACGTGTGTTTTAAATCTAATTTATAACAGTGGTGAAGAGGTCCTATTTTAACACGTGTTAGATATGATATTGATAATTTGGTTAAATGTTTATATGTTCTTTTCCTAAAATATAGGCTGATCAAACCTGAGTACTAGCGGCTTATTTTCTTATGGCCATATGAACTTATGATCATACAAACTTATAATATTATAAGCATCCAAGAATATTTAATATTGATGAGCTTCTTGCTGTGACCTGTGCGGTCCAATTTTCCTCATTTTTCTGAGAGAAACCAGAATAGAACCATTGAATTATAATATTAACTGGGCCAGAACTACTACCAGATTTACTTATACATATATCTCAGCAGCCAACTGTGGCAATATATTGTCAGCAACATTTGTGTAACTTAAACCTAGCGTTTCCGCCACCTGAGGCTAAACAACCTAGGAACTGTATATGTTCTATTTATTCTACATCGGCGATCACCATGCATGAACCTTACTCCAACCAACTGAAGGCATAGATAACTTATTGTATCCAATACAAATTTAACACTGACTCTAGCGACTCCTGTGAAATTTGCAGTCAGCAACTACGGAGAGTCTGGGGCTGGATTTGGCAAACTTAAATTTGACACTAAATATATATATATATATATTACTTATTAGTGTATTTTCTTGGAATGCCTGCGACAACTTCTGGGGTAAGTGCATCTGAAAGTGGCCACAGCGTGTATGTGAATTGAATGAACAGAGAAAGAAACTTATGTCTTTTGTTAACATCATATACTTATAGGGTTTCTTCTTTCTTTTTTTGTTATCTCAATAATCTGATTAGTCACGGGATAGTTTACATTATGAACCTACTCTTTTCCCATACTGACTATTTCATAACTTATTGTTAACCTTTGATCTTTTGGGTTAATTAACCTCTGTTGGGATCGTCCTTTCTTTTCCTTTACCAGAGGGGAGAACCTATTTAATATTTTTTTCATTTTGTCTGTAAACCATAATCTAGTGATGTGTATGCTTATTGTTGTGATCTTTTATTGATAATAAACTTTATTAAAACTTTAGTTATCGTGTCGGTCAACCGTTATCCACTATATGTTATTCATTGGTTTTTTTTCACGTTCGTGCGTATTTGTCACAGAATTGTGTGCATTTGAGTGTAGTGTAACTTGCATTTTCGTACAAGGAGATAAAATGCGTCTGATTTAAATATAGTCGTCTAGATAGGTTGGTTTAGATAAATTATTCTATCCAGAGACTGTCCTTTCTCTTACACGATCACCTCGTGATAAAACTATATCTTACCCCTTACTTTCACATTGTCATCACTATCACCTCTGCTCAGACAGGGCTATAAACATCTATTACCTATCTGATAAATCATACACGACATTAATGTGGGCACGTCCGTAGGATTTGAATCTAGTTCAGGAGACTATACGATCTAATCGTCGCTCATCGCGGGACTGAACTATAGTCTGAGTCTAGATAAATGTCTAAGTCTTATATGTAATCTGAATTTTCATCTAGATAGAGTGTGTTTGTGAGTTTGTCTTGTGAGTTAGGGTATAAAAATAATTACCCCCTAGATAGCGATCTTAGTATCTGGGTGCTTGACCACACACATATAGGACTGTTTTTCTTTCCACAGCATCATAGTGTTACATGCAAATTGTTCTGAAGATAATCTTCGTCAGATATATGAGATATATGGTAATTTTGTTTAAAGCCGCTAGTACGTGTGATTGTTTAACAATCACTAGGTTTTTTTAAAAAGAAGCAGCAGAGTTTGAGCTAAGCTAAGGACCGATAACTGACTTCTAGAGTGGGTGAGTTTTGGTGGATTTATAAAATAAGGGAAAATATTAAAATATTTTTTTCTCCTTCATTTTTGTAATACAAGTTTTTTCATCCACCGATAGTAAAAGTAGTTTTTCTACTGTTAGACTGATCTACCATTTATTTGGCTTAGTCATCTGTATTAGGTGCCTTGTGCCAGGTAATAACAGCGATAGATTAGATAACTGATAACGGGACAGGAGGTATCTCAGTGAAATAATAAATATTTTTGTTTGCTTGTTTTTTTTCTCTCGTAAAGTTAGTTAAGGATAGAGTTTTTCTCTCCTTCTTTTCTTCTTTCTTTCTCGAGTTAACGGCATTCAGTTATTAGCCGTGGCTGAGAGAGCTGTGTGCTTTCTGTGCTTCTCTATGGTGCAGAATGCTGGAGAGTTACAGAGAAGGAAACGTCGAAATTGTCCTCTTTTCACACAACATGCCTAAGAAAAATTCACCGAATCTTTTGGCCGAATACCATCACCAACCAAGATCTGCTTACTCTGAGCAAGCAAGAGGAAATGCACACCATCATAGCTGGCAGAAGCTGGAGCTGGGTTGGCCATGTCCTCAGAAGAGACCCCGATGCCATCACAAGAACAGCTATGCTTTGGACCCCTGAAGGAAAACGAACGAGAGGCCGACCAAAAACAACCTGGCGGAGGACTGTGGAGGCTGAGATGCAAAGAATGAACCAGAGTTGGGGCACTGTACGAAGGATGGCCGCCGACCGAGCAAAGTGGAATCAATTTGTTGTTGCCCTACAAGGCGCCACTAGGCGTGATGGCCACTGACTGCTTTGACGGTCGGCGGCTAAGGATCAAAGAAGAAAAGAAGAGAGAGCTAAACTTAGAGCCATGCTAAAAGAAGAAGCAAAGGAAACAGGATTGCAAGGAGAAGAAGTGACCGCGTTTGTCAAAGAAGAACTTGACAGATATGACGCGGAGAAGAAAGTAGCAGAAGCTAGGGAGAAGGAAGAGAGAGCGGAGAAGAAGGAAACACAAGATAGAGCGGACAGGAAAGAAGAGGAAGAGCGTCAATCTCAATTAGAACAGAGGAAAATTTAGGCAGGGCAAAACATGAGGAAAGAGAGAAGGAGAGATAGCATGAGGAAAGAGAGAAGGAGAGACAGCATGAATTGGCGCTTAATGCCCTAGAGGTCCAGAGTCGTGGTGCTATGTCTTCCTCCAGCAATGGAGAGTCGCCACCTCAGTCACAGGTAACTGATCAATCCAGTACCCAATCTCCTCAACTCGTAGCTATGTCTTTCGCCCTAGAATCCTTCCCTAGCCCTAATGAGAAAATTGACTCGTTTCTCGAGAAATTTGAGAGGATGGCGACACTATATGGGTTAGAGAGTTCCCGATGGTGTCTAAAACTTTCACAGGCTCTGAAAGGTAGTGCTTATGACGTCTACGTAAAACTGGGAAGCAGTCATCAAGACAACTACGACATGCTAAAGAAGGCTTTACTGGAGCGGTTCGAGATGAACGCTCGCAAATTTTTGCACCTGTTCAGAAACAGCAGAAAGAAAGGCACGGAGACATTTCATCAATTCTCTTCACATCTGACGGGATATTTGACAAAGAGCATGGAACTTTCCGAGCTCCCTCTCATTTTTGAAGTACTCCAGGAATTTGTTCTTACAGAACAAATAAAATCCACGTTGTCAAACGAAACCCGTAGATTTCTGGAGGAACATGGCGCAGTAAAGTTGGAGGACATTCTTAGTAAGTCTGAACGTTACGTGAACGCTTTGGCCGAGCTTCCCAGCACAAAACGCAAGCCGACAGATGAGCCTTTTCGGAAAAATAATCCACAGCCGTCTTCCCATTCTTTCCAGCACCATAATCAACGAGAAACTTTACCTCAGAACCCTGCCCAGGAAAAATCGAAATTCTTTAAAAACAGATACCCCACCAACAAGAATGCTGATCAGCCCGATCGGCCTACATAGCACAGCAGCCAGAAAGGTCAAGACAAGGGAAAGACCCCTGCACAAGGGACATCTGATCAAGGCAAGCACACCGGGACGAATAGAATCGGTTGCTTTTAACAGACTCGCAACGGAGAACGAGTGTCAGTGATTCTCAACCTGAGGGTGAGAGGCCCTCAACGCGAGGAACTGTTATTTTGAACGGGACTTCAACATCTTGTCTTTTTGACACAGGATTATCTTTTGATTGTATTGTCGCAAGACATTTGGTCAAACCTGGTCAAGAGACAGAAGACACCGTCAAAATATGTGGAGTTTTCAAGAGTGATTCACCCATGACGCTTCCCATCGCATTGGTGGAGATACACTCTGATATCGTCAGAAGTGTTATCAAAGCGGCTATTATGGATGATCCTATCTACCCAGTAATACTTGGATGTAGATATGTGTTTGTTGGGAGACCGAAAGAGCCGATTGTGGCAGCAGTGACCACAAGAGGGCCCCAGTGCCTGCGCGCCCAGTGCCAACGTGTGGCACCCAAGCATTGGACACCCCCAGTTCCCATGGGTGAAATGCCAATAGTGGGAACACCACTTGAACGGGTTGCTGTCGACATTATTGGATCCCTAGAAAGGACCAAAAGAAGGAACAGGTTCGTCCTGACATTAGTCGACATTTGCACTATGTGGGCCGAAGCTATACCGCTAACATGCATGGATTCCAAGCATGTCGAAGAAGCCCTAGTGCAAATTTTCACGCGGTTGGGATTTCCTCAACAAGTTTTGACGGATAACGGATCCCAATTCCTTAGCCTGTTAATGGAGGAGATCTTTAAGTTCCTGAAGAACCAGCACATCTACACAAGCCCTTATAATCCGGCCGGAAGTGGGTTAGTAGAACGTATTACCGGAAGCCTCACCATGATGTTACGTAAGCTGGGCCAAGAGAAACCTGAAGATTGGGACCTTTTCATTCCTGCAGCCTTATTCGCCTACAGGGAAGTTCCCTAGGCCTCTACAGGTTTACCACCAGCTACTCTGTTATTCGGCAGACCTATTAAGGGGCCGCTTGAAGCCTTACTTCGGTCTCTGACAGACCAAAAGGCCGACGAGACAGTCGTCTCAGCCAGCAAGTATGTATCGGAACTTAAGGAAAGGTTACAACTAGGATGGAATCTAGCAACAACCAACCTTAAGAAAGCACGCGCAAAGCATGCTAAACGGTACAATAAAGCGGCTAAAGAGAGAGAACTCCAACCAGGGGAGACGGTTTTGTTGCTACTTCTAACCGGAAGCAACAAACTGCGCATCGGATGGCAAGGGCCGTTTGCCGTCCAGAAAAAGATCTCAAGAACGAACTAAAAGATCTCTATTGAAGGAAAAGAGAAGGTCTACCACGTAAATCTGTTAAAGAAATACTTGGAAAGACCGGTGCCATCCTCCGAACATCTCCTGGCGGTAGCGATAGCAACTGAAGATGAGGAAGATGACGATAGTTGCATGGAATATCCATTGCAACAAACGGAATCTTTCCAAGACGTGAAATTCGGTGACAATCTCTCTGAAGCACATCAGACAGAAACGAGGGCGCTACGGAAACAGTGCACAGCAGTTTTGACGGATGTACCTGGTCGAACACATCTCATAGAGTTCGATATGAAACTGACAAACGAGACACCTGTGCGAACCAGAGTTTACCCTATCCCGTATGGAAAAACTGATACGCTACGCGGAGAAATAGACAAGCTACGTCAAGCAGGAGTTATCAGTGAGTCTACCTCTCCGTATAGTTCCAGTGTAGTGCTGTTACAGAAGTCCAATAAGGAAGTTTGGCTGTGCATAGATTACCGTTTACTTAACACTGTAACGGAATTCCATCCGGAACCTCTCCAGAGCGCTTCTGAGCTGTTCACCAAGGTTAGCAGGGTAAGGATTTTCTCAAAGATTGATCTGAGTAAAGGTTACTACCAAATACCAGTCAAGGAGGAAATTAAGCCCCTGTTAGCTTTCAGCACCAGTGAAGGACACTATACGTTCAACGTGATGCCATTCGGATTGCATAACGCACCGGGAGTCTCTACCAGAATGATGAGAAAGCTTTTAGAATTTTGCACAGTCCGCAAATCCATAATTTCATGGATGACATATTGATTGCAACGGAAAACTACGACGAACATATTGCTACGGTTTCCATGCTCCTTAGGAGACTACAGGAAACTGGTCTCACAGCCAGACCTAGCAAATGTCTTATCGGTTTCGAAAAGCTCGACTTTCTGGGGCATACTATTTCTCAAGGCTGCATGTGGCCAGTTGCCAAGAACATTGAGAAAATAGTTGCAGCAAAGAGGCCCCGAACGAAGAAAGACACACGTTCATTTCCATCACTGTGTGCATACTACCAGAAATTTATTAACAATTTCAACGGGCTAACGGCACCCCTTACTGACCTTACCAAAAAGGGGCGACTGGAAAGCGTTATTTGGGATGCTAAGTGCGAACACGCTTACAGCACTCTCAAACGACAGGGAAAGTGAAGATAGCAATCACTCGCAAGATACGGATAACAGCAGCGCTATTTTTCATAGAGGAGACATAAAGGGTTTCATGTCTTCAAGTCCGGACGAAACGTCACAGATGAAAATAGTGCAGCAGTAATCATCCACTTTTGCCCCTCTCCATCTAGAGTATACTTTTGCTACATGAACGAAGGATTCACCAGTTTAATTAACACGGGGGCCATCTGGCAATCAAGCCCTGTGTGAAACAGAGAGCGAAGCGCGGAGCATGGCGTAATAGATTCTTTGATCAGGGGAACACACGATATTCAGTGAGACGGACCTTGGATTGTAAAAAATTTCAGGTGAAAATTGCGTAGCTCATTTTCGGCATGTCGGAGATGATGAAAGTCAAGAGGCGGTAAAATTACCTTTGATTCAAGAAATCGAATGGCAGATTGGCTCGGGTCTGGCAGTGGTGTGACTTTCGCATTAAAGAACGATAGTACGGAACATATCAATATATACCATGTCTCTCCGATAGCCATGATCAGTTGCCAGAAATCTATCTGAATTCACTAGCTCGTTATCTTAAGATTTCTCGTAAAAGGTAAAGGTAAAGGAACTCGTTACACGCCCATTTAGGCATATTGGGAATATGGTGTTAGGCCCATATTATCTTGACCGTCGGCACACGAGGGGTGATGTGGTCGGCATCACGCCGGCCGCCTTAACCTTCCCAGAGTAGCTCTGGTACCCATTTGGGGCTGGGTCGACCCAGGAGCCGTTTGTGGCCTAAAAATTTTTCCGCCTCATCTGGGGATCGAACCATAGACCACTGCGCTAGGAAGCCAGTGCACTAACCACTATGCTACCGCGGCTCCATAAGATTTCTCGTACAGAGTGAAAATTAATAGATTCCGTGGAGTGTTTCATTTTTCTGATTTCGGTAATTTATATACTAGATTTGAAGTGATTTAATGTGTTCAAAGTTTTCAATATATATTTCACTGAGATTTTCTGTGCTAATTAAATAACTTATAGCTAACTTTCCAGCCGTAAAGTAAATTTAATTACTCGCTATTTTTCCAGTAAGATATGTTTTAAATTGACTAGTACATACATTAAATAACTGTCTACTGACGGCATATATTATTTACTTCTATCCATTTTATGTAATTTTGTTTTAATGACTAGTGTTCATATCACGCGTTAACAGAATGATAGGATAAGCTTGACACGTGTGTTTTAAATCTAATTTATAACAGTGGTGAAGAGGTCCTATTTTAACACGTTGTCGTAATTTTATCTGAGAGAGTTCTGATTGGTCCCTTTAGAGTGTAGAATGATAGTGAAGGCTCTGTGAGAATAAGGATTAAGGAAAGTGAGGTAGTAGATTCACAAGTGCTGGGAAGAGTAAGGACAGTCTCTTATTACGACAATATTTGTCTCTCAAAACTATTCCTATCACTCTTCTGAACAAACAATTGTTTGTCAGTTCCAGTCGCTCAGGCGCACACACCGATTTGGTGAGTCTGACGCACAACGTACATGAATCACAACTACGATAACAAATATGGGGAATGTTTGATTTGGGCCAGCCGACACAAAAATGCTAATAAAGTTTCTAATACTTTTATTATCATAAAATTAAGTCACAAATAATTATCAATTTACAGTCAGAAATCAAAGGTTACAGAATACAAATATGACAAGGGGGGAGGGTTTTTTGAGGAGAAGTATCCAATACACCTTTTCCCTCTTGTATTTTCTAACAGAAAAGACCCGGTCCCAAAGTCAGGGGGGAGGGGATGATCAGAGATAGGCAATTTAACCCAACGGTAAATTTATTACTCTGAGACAAGGGGGTTACAGTAATAAGGGGTAATGGAAAAGCTAGGGTTCTCAAACGTTTCCCTTTATTCAAGAAAACTTTACGGGAGGGGGAATGAACACAGTTAAACAATCCCGCTAGGAGAAATCCCGTACAATGAATACAATACACCTTAATACTAGGTCGAACTAATTATAAGGGTAAAAAGATTAAATCTCCTTTCATTAAAAAACACGCTTGGCTGGCCAGCACACACCTCCTCAGGAAAATCCGCCACAGTATGAAATATGATGACAACACGTGTTTTCATCGCGCGCTATTTAAACATATCAGAGACGAACACACACCGAGACAAAGTGGAGACATTCCTCAAACTACCCAAGTTTCCAGATAAGTTGACGTTATTTTTTTTAAAATCTATCTTCAGTAATAGTTTAGTGCAGATAGTTTTAGATAGTTGGTAGCTAGAAGTATTAATATAACTTAGGAATTATAATTAAAAATAATAGAAATTAAATAGCGCCACGTGGCAATTGCTTGTGAGAAATCGGGCAGCCATCTTGATATAAATAACTTAAGTGGTGAATTCCTTTGTAGTTTGTAGTTAGTATTAGATTAGTGCAGATAATATCAAGTATTAAGGGACTATTTAACTTGTGCTATAAATATTTGTATAATTTAGGAAGTGTAGTGACCTTTTAGATCACAAAATAATATTCAACCATCAAAACAAAAGAGTAGCAAATTAAAAAGCAGAAAAATGCCAACAATAACCAGAGCACAGTCCGGGGACGGAAAAGCTTGGGCCAAGAAATCTGAAAATGACAAAACATCAAAACGGACAGAAAAAAACAGGACCACGAACCCTGAAGTCATTGACACAGAAATAACGGACAGGATAGAGACAATAGGGGAAACACTGCAAGGAGGCTCAGAAGTAAAAACAACAAAGGAAGGCAAAACGTGGGCAGAAGCAGTTAAAAACCAAGGTAGGGACACCAGGCATGATAAACTAGAAGAAAATACTAACAAAAAAAATAGCAATGAAAGTACCAAAAAAGACTCAAGACATCTAGCAACCCAGGCAGCTCCCAAAAATAAAGATGTAGTAAACATATGTCGTTTAAAGATAACGCAAGTAGCTGGTGAGGCTGTCAAGATCAAGACATTAGATGAAGACAAAATTATAAACATCCTTGATCCTGTGTTAGGCAAAAAGGCGATAGCCAAAATTACCAAAACCCATTTTGGCATAATAATTACCCCAAATCAGAGTGACAGAATAAAAGAGATGTTAGAGGAACTCAAAGTAGAAGCAAAAACAGTGACTCTTGCACACGACATAGAAGTAAAGATAGAGCTAGCAAAAGAGACCAGTAGATGTGTATTAAAAGGGATAAACACTACCCTTTCAAGCGAGGAAGTTATGAACATCCTCGCAAAACATAACCCAGACATAAAGCTGGTACACGTAGACAGAATAATGGTGAAAGGGAGTATTGTAACCCCAGTGGTTATAATAACGGCAGAAGGGAGGGAAACCCCTAAAACACTACTATTTGGGAAAACCAAGAAACACACCGAAGCATACATTCCCCCTGTGCTAAAATGCTCCAACTGTCTGAAATTCGGCCACGGAAGGAACAATTGTAAGGGGAAAACAGTTTGTAGGTACTGCTCCCGTAATCACCCCTCTACACAGTGTGAAAAGGCAAAGGCAGATACCGACTACAAAAAGGCGAATGGAAACAGAAAGTGCATCAATTGTAAAGGGAACCACAGTGCCAGATATCAGGGCTGTCCAGTGTACCAGCAAACAAAACAAGCACTAAAAGAATCTATCCTAACAAGAACACCATTTAAAACAGTAATTAAAGAAATAAAAGATAACACAAAAAACACAAACAGTAAAGTTGAAGAAGAAATCAAGTCTCTTAAAGAAGAAATTAAAACTATTAAAACGCAGCAGTCAAAAGAACAGAAAATAACTAACAAAACAAAAGAAAACAGCCAGTCAGACAGCTCAGCTACAACTCTGGAAAATGTGAATTCACTGAAAAGTGCAGAGGCATTGCTTCAAGAAGTGAAAGCCATACAGTTCCAAATTACCCAGGATGTGGCTAAACTGACTGTACTAAGAGAAGAAAATGAAATAATGCTAGCCAAACTGTCCGAACTAAAAGAAGAAAGTGAATTAATACTAAAAAGAATGGAAAGTGAAAGGCAGGAGATCAACATAGGGAGAGAAGGGAATGTAGCATTAGATGAAAATAGGAAAGTGGTCAACCTAGAAGAAACTATCAAAGAACACGTTGATGCACTTTTACCATACATAACAGAAAAAGTTACGGATACAATGATAAGTTTTAATAAGGCTTTTCTAGAGAACTTGATTGATGATGGGTCCACGAGTGCAGGGAATGCAGAATAAGAGCAAATTGATAGTTAACCAAAATAAAAGGGATACTAGATGATGTTAAAATTCAATTTAGAAAGATTTAGAATTATACAGTGGAATTGTAGGGGTATCAAAAAGAATTTTGCACCCCTACTATCAGAGACAGGATTAACTACTGATATATATGCTCTTCAAGAGACCCATTTAAACCCAAATAGTAGATATAGTTGTAAGGGCTTTAAGATACTTAGACACGATAGGAAAGAAGGTAGAGGAGGTGGCGTCGCAGTCTTAGTTAGCGAAAAATTTAAAATCATAGACTGGGAAGTTTTTAATACAACCAATATAGAAGGTATCCAGGTTACTATAGCAGCTGAACCAAACAATCTAACAATTCTAAATGTATATGCTAAAGATGGCACAATTTAAAGAGGAAGAAATACTAGCCATAAGCACCAGACTAGGCCCCAAAACAATCATAGTAGGCGATTTTAATTCCCACCATTCTGCTTGGGGTGGACAACATACAGATAATGCAGGAAAATGCCTACTCGACTTCATAGAAAACAAGGAACAACTAATACTAAATGATGGATCTGCAACTAGAATTAATCCACAAGCTAATAGGGCAGACTCAGCAATAGACATAAGTATAGCAACTAACAACCTATCGAATGTAAATTGGGAAGTGTTACAAGACACAAACTCAGATCATCTGTCCATTGTAATAACCATGCATGAAAATGTCATTCCAAACCCAGAACCAGAGAAACCTACCTTCAACTATAAAAAAGCAAACTGGGAAGCTTTCCAATCAGAGCTGGAGGTGATGGAATATAAAGACATGGAATCAGATGATACTGACTTGTGGGCGGAAACACTGACCAATGAAATTCTGAAAATAGCAATAAAGTATATACCAAATAAAAATATGCCACAACACCTTAAACCAATAAGTAACATTAATAAGAAAAGAGAAACTCAATGGAATAAAGAACCAGTTGCCTGGTGGAATAAAAGCTGTACAGAAATTCATGAGAGAAGAAAAAGGGCCTTACAAAAATATAGAAATAACAGAACAGAAGAAAACTATGATAAGTATAAACTTATTAGGAATGAATCTAACAGAATAATATTCAAAGCCAAAGAAACTAACTGGAAGGAGTTTTGTCAGTCACTTAAACCTAGCACTCAAATTAGAGAAGTATGGAAAAAGCTTAAGGCAATCAAAGGGAACAATAAGAAAACAATAATGCCAACAATCAAACTACCAAAGAGAGCAGAAACAGATAAAGAAAAAGCTAATGCCCTTGCCGAGTATTTCTATAAAGTCAGTGCAAAAAGTAGCCTTGGACAGGAAGAAAATGAGAGAAGAGAAAGACTTAGGATACAGTTTTTAAAAGAACTACCAGACCAGATAGATGAAACAAACTATTTAGATGCTGATATAACAGAGGAAGAAGTAACTAATGCAATAAAAGATAAATCTAATACTGCCTCAGGGCAAGATATACTTAGTTATGAAATCCTTAAGAAAGTACCCAAAAGAACTATAAACATAATAACTTCACTTTATAACAAAATCTGGAACTTAGGAAAGATACCAAAAGCATGGAAAGTAGCTATGATAGTACCCATTCTAAAACCCAATAAGGAAGCCCATGATGTAAGTTCATATAGGCCTATCTCCTTAACATCACAACTAGGTAAAATACTGGAAACTGTTGTGAATAAAAGAGTTAAATTCTACCTAGAAAAAAAACCAGTTATATAGCCCAAACCAGTCAGGGTTTAGAGCAGACAGAAGTACAGTAGACCAGCTTGTAAGATTAGAACATGATGTAAAGCTAGGGTTCAAGAGGAAAGAGAAAACAGTGGCAGTCTTTCTAGATGTAGCCAGGGCATATGATGAATGCTGGCGAGATGGAGCTTTTACAAAATGAAAAAGATTGGCATTACTGGTAAAACCTATAGGTATCTAGAAAACTTTTTACAGGACAGGTATTTTGCTGTACAGGTGAATAATGATAGGTCAGAAATATATGAACAACAGAATGGGATTCCTCAAGGATCAGTGATTTCTCCTTCAATTTTCACTATAGCTGTAAATGATTTAGCAGATGAATTTAATGACATAAAGAATGTAGTATCACAATTTGCAGATGACTGTGCCATTTGGCGATCTGGAAAAAACTTGGACCATGTTTACAAAAAACTTCAAAATCAAATAGACAAAGTTTCAGAGTGGATGAAAAGTTGGGGCTTCCAAATTAATGTAAACAAAACAGTAGGTATGATTTTCAGCAAAGGAAATTTAAAAAAAAAATAACAAAATCAATATAACCATTAAAGGACAGAAAATATGTACCTCCTCAACAACAAGATTTCTGGGCATAACTTTAGATAAACAACTAAACTATAATAAACATATAGACAATTTGGTAGAAAGCTGTAGGGGACCCCTAAATATACTAAGGATTGTAAAAGGTAATGGATGGGGGGCCAGCAATAAAATAATGCTTATGTTCTACAAGTCTTTCATCAGGGGGAAACTGGATTATGCCAGCATAGTCTATGACTCAGCTGCAGCTTCTAACAAAGCAAAACTGGACAGGATTCAAAATGCAGCCATGAGAACCATTACAGGTGCATTTATATCGACACCAGTAGAAGCTCTAGAAGTAGCTCTCGGCATACCTCCCCTTGGTCTAAGACGGAAAGAACTGAGATTAAATTATTGGAGTAAAGTAGCACAAGAAGTGACCCACCCAGCACATAAAGCATTTGTCAAAAACCAACCAAGTGTATGGGACGTCCCCTTAGATAAAGATAGATATCCAACAGGGTGGAGAACTATAGAAGACCTAATGCAGTTCAAAGAATTATCAAACACAATTGAAAATAGTAATAAATACAGAAGCAAAATACCACCATGGGAACTAAAAACACCAATCATAGACTACTCACTTACTGAAAAGATCAAACAAAACATAGAAGATAAGGAAGCCAAACTGATAAGTAGAAAGTTCATAGAGCAACTAACTAAACAAAGTCTGGCCGTCTACACTGATGGATCCAAGGGTGATAGTGGGCAACTAGGTGCCGGAGTTGTAATACCACAATGGGGAATAAAAAAGAACTACAGTGTAACGGAAGGGGCATCGATTTTTACTGCAGAGATGGTAGCAATTCTAAAAAGTCTAGAAATAATCGAAGATAACCCACCAGAAGCTGTTACGATATTTACAGACTCACTATCATCACTACAAGCACTAGAACACCCAGGTAAATGTAGCCGGCCAGACATAAAGGAAGAAATTCTAGCAATTAATACATCACTAGAGAACAGAGGATGTAGTGTGAGGCTAGTGTGGGTTCCAGCACACATAGGTATAGCTGGCAACGAGTTGGCAGACCAGAACGCCAAGAAGGGAAGAACAAGTAAAAACAATATAGAAGCAGGACTGGGGAGGTCAGAGATCAAGAGCCAAGTGAAGGAAACTATAAACGAGGAATGGAAGACAACATGGAAGGAAAGTAGAAAAGGCAGACACGCGTTCAAACTGCTGAAAGAACCAACGAGGACATGCCAGGTCAGAGAAGAATTAAAAATACCATCAAACAAAAAAACTGTGGCGTCTCCGACTCGGTGCAGCATACTTCATGGTAGAGGAACCACACTGCCAAGAATGTCAGGAAGAGAATGACATAGACCACTACCTGATCCACTGTAAAAAGTATGAACAACAAAGGCTTGAATTAAAAACTTACTATAGAAATCACAATATAGACTTAACAGGTGATAAGGTTTTAAGTATAGATGCCCCAAGAGATGCCCAATCAATACTCAAAAGATATATACATAAAACAAAGGAAAAAATATAAGGTTAGAACTTCAGGAAAATCATCCAACTAAATAGAAATTAAGCAGCAAGAACTAACAAAGCATTAACAAAAAAAAAAATAACTACTCATAGGACAAGGAAAGACAAGGTATTAAAAAAAAAGGGACAACAACTCAAAAAGAACAAATACTAATACAAATTAAAACCAAGTGTAAAGGACAATAGTTATCTAGAAACAATACAAAAGAGAAAATAAAATTGATAAATACTAATATAAAAAAAAAATAAAAATCAGCAACTGCAAAAGACAACAGTTATTTAAATTGAATACAAAATTAGTAAATAAAATGACACTAAATACCCCAATTATAACCAACTTTCAGGTTGAACAGGGTAGACCAGGATGGAACGAGAAGAGACAACAATGATCAGATATTGAGTGCCCGATCTCCACCCATCAACTCATCAAAACAACAACAACAACAGCCAGCACACAGTCACACACACAGACTTACCAAATGGTGAATTCTGGCACTTCGTAGGAATTTTACAACAGCAGATATTACTCTAGAACAATGGAAATTGTCTTTTGATTTCTTCTGTGTCAGGCCCCAGATTTAACGAGGTGGGCTGGTAGCTAATAGTCTCAAAAAATCGCCAGACGGTGAAGCGTAAAGGTTACTGTTGGTTTGTTAGATAAAAGTTCCTAATGAATGGCACAGGCACTTGGCTAGGTGTGAGGTATGGTGTGGTTTTCTAAAATTGGCACAGCTGGTGGAGATAACTTTCTTTTGCCGTAATGTCACAAACTACAAAAAACACTGAGGTAAGTTCTTCAGGGGGTGGTAAAATCCAATGATTATGCTTGTCAGTGTTCTGGTAAATCTATGTTCGTCTTCACAGATAGGGCAGTGAGTAAAATATTGCTACTGGCAAAATGTTCTGCTTCCAGTTTTAAAAACTTTATGAATTGGGATTTTAAAGTAGTCTTTGGGTTTGCTTCATTTCTGTAAACTTTAGATAGCTGAATCACACAGGATCGCCACAAAGATTAAATTTTAAATATGTTCATAAGTGACTGGAGTAATCAAACTGAGTCGGCAAGACTCTAGATATATATTATTGCTGCGTAATGGCTGCTTACATGCTGTTTCATTGCTGCTTAATTGCTGGGATGCGAGGTTCAAAAGATCATTCTGGATGCAATAGAAAAAAACCATGAAATGCAATGAAATCATATTAAAATCTAACGCGCGATACATTTACAGTTTAACTATTTTCTGCACTCGCGTCTTCAATTAATAAAGCAAGAAAAAACTCCCCGTGAGGTTAATAGTTGAAAGCACATCTATCTATACAGAACTAAACTGTATTAAAGTTATAATTCCCTGAACGGCTTGCAAAATTAATTTACACGGCTATTGTATTAGGAAATTAACTTATAGATGTAACATTTAGTTTGCACTAGAACTTTGAAAATGGGTTTATTTAATAAGGTTAAATTTACACCACAATCCAGTGAACTAAATATGAAATAACTAGACCACTGATCACTCGAAGCTAATGTATAAATTACCGTCTGCACAGAAAAAGAATTTCACTCCAATAGCCAACAATTTAGATGAAATCTAGCAGGAATTTAACTATATGCTAGTGAATCTTAGAATTCTGTCAGAACGAATGATAAAGTTGCCCTTTTCAGATTCTGTATATATCTAACGGGAATGTAAGTTAAATGGGTCGTGTGAAAATTTCGCGCCTCTTCAGATCCCAGGGCAAGTCGAAGTTATTTAGCCGCCATGCTAACCGCGATGGCCCGACTGGCTTCCGATCTTCGTTCGTCTCAGGCTGCTCGCACGAGGATGTGAAATTTCTGCGAGACTAGCCTCGTTCGCGGTGAGTTTCCTGATTCCTCAGATCGTATCCGCTACGCTGAGCGCTCCGTCTCTCCCGTTCCATAGTCTTTCAAGCAAGTCTGCCGGTTGCCACAGAGGTGCGAAGTCTGCCAGAAGCTTTCTTCTGACCGCTCGTGTCCATCTTGCGAACGGTTCAGTGTTCGCACGGAGATGCTAAATTTCTGCTTCTCTGTTCTGGGGATCGTCTTTGACTACTTTGATCATAGCCGCTACTCTTCGTTGATGAAAAGTTACAACAATACTGATGTTCAGGGGTTCTAATGTTATGAAAAGCTAAAGTCCCTTTAATCATCCATCAAATCAGGGAAAATACACTTGACAAACTAGACGTACGTCACACACGTGTTAGATATGATATTGATAATTTGGTTAAATGTTTATATGTTCTTTTCCTAAAATATAGGTTGATCAAACCTGAGTACTAGCGGCTTATTTTCTTATGGCCATATGAAATTATTATCATACGAACTTATAATATTATAAGCATCCAAGAATATTTAATATTGATGAGCTTCTTGCTGTGACCAGTGCGGTCTAATTTTCCTCATTTACCTGAGAGAAACCAGAATAGAACAATTGAATTATAATATTAACTGGGCCAGAACTACTACCAAATTTACTTTTATATATATATATATATATATATATATATATATATATATATATATATATATATATATATATATATATATATATATATATCATCAGCCAACTGTGGCAATATATTGTCAGCAACATTTGTGTAACTTAAACCTAGCGTTTCCGCCACCTGAGGCTAAACAACCTAGGAACTGTATATGTTCTATTTATTCTACATCGGCGATCACCATGCATGAACCTTACTCCAACCAACTGAAGGCATAGATAACTTATTGTATCCAGTACAAATTTAACACCGACTCTAGCGATTCCAGTGAAATTTGCAGTCAGCAACTACGGAGAGTCTGCGGCTGGATTTGGCAAACTTAAATTTGACACTAAATATATATATTACTTATTAGTGTATTTCCTTAGAATGCCTGCGACAACTACTGGGGTAGGTGCATCTGAAAGTGGCCACTGCGTGTATGTGAATTGAATGAACAGAGAAAGAAACTTATGTCTTTTGGTAACATCATTGTTACTGTCGTTTTGGGTGCCACTTCTGTTGGTGTATGTGTGGGGGTTGTATGAAAGAGATAGTGCTACAATGTCGGGCTTACTGTTAGTGGCCGACAGGTGTGTAAATATAATGGGCGATTGTTGTGAGTTCTTTAGGTTTGTAAACGTCTGATGTAAACCCACACAACAGTAAAGTTAGGTCAGGAAACAGACTAACGGCTAAGACGAATTAGTTTTCAACTTATACACAGTTTATTTACGACAGTAACGTTGACATCATGGACAACAGATCACAGCAAATCACAAGGTATGAAAGTAGGTATAATCCATAGATAAATCGAGTGCAAAACCAGCAACTCATCATAAATCAACATATCATACATTCCGTCAGAAAGTTTGAGTGCATCACCAGCAACTCATCATAAATGATAATAATATATAATCCGTCAGAAAGTTGAGTGCATCACCAGCAACTCATCATAAATGATAAATATATATATAATCCGTCAGAAATTGGTTGCATTAACAGCAATTCATTATAAATGATAATAGCAGGTATAATCCATGGCATTAATAATATATTGAATCTGTTCCCTTCAAAAAACACTCTGGACACCCTAGCGAGACTATAAGAACCGTCTCGAAGCTCTGCCAGATACCTAATGACCGAGATTATTGTTTCTCAATCCAACTCAGTACATCTTCACTCAAGCGCGAACTAACAGCTTGAGATGTGAGCTCAGCTCACCCGTATCTCTCCCCCAACTACTCAGAACATTTGAACACTTTCTTTATGTTTAAAAAAAACTAACACATACTCAGTTGAGCTATGTTCAAGCACCCAAATAAAAAAAAATCATCTCATAACTTTAAACGTGCTTACTAGCGTGTCTATAAAAAAAATCAGACCCGTACATAAAAATCCCAAACACTTAACTCCCACTCAGAAACGTGACTTAACAGATTACACCGATCCCCAGGGAAAAAATTAATATCATCATTTTTTTTAAAAATTACATCGAACAAAAATGTGAGGTCGATCAAATTCTATTATATACAACAGAGAATTATACTATATGTTAAGTCATATTTATGAACCAACAATAGAGGGATGGAAGTATGTGCTGAGTATGAAGATGACGTATGCAAAGAGGATCAAACATCAAATTCAAACAAAGATGAAGTATATCAAGTATAGACTAACTATGAACCAATAAGTGGAAAGTGAAAAGAGGAGATGAAATGAAATGAAGAATGACCAGCAATGAAATGTGTGTAGTGAAAGAAAGCAATGATACAACATGGTAACAAATTAAATTAATCAACGGATTGTGTGTAAATAAATACAAGTATGGCAAAACAGCATGGAACAAAAAGCAATACATATATCAAACAGAAAAGAAAGCTACAATCTAAATAGAGCATAATAGGCAAGAGAAACAAGTTAATTAACTTATTAAGTACTAATAATGAGCTTATTACTGAAATCAGAAACTAATATCGCGTATAAACAGTTACTACTGGTGCACAACTAAGTGCTGGGTAATGCAAATAAATAACAATGTCAGAGGAAAAAAAAACACACAGTTGGTAAATGTTCACTACCGAAATGTATCGTAATGATACGTTAAGTTTAAATGCTATTGTCAATACTATTGTCACTCGTTCAATGTTCATCAACACACTGTTGTGTATGAATAATATGCTAATAACGTGTCACATGAAAGTCAAAGAACACAATGTCCTTAATTAGTTATGTGCAATATCAAAGCTCCAGCGGCCTTGGAAAGTCTTGTGAGCGTGTTGAGACAAAAATCGTCCACTGCGGAGTCAGAATTCCGAATGGCTTGAATGGTGAAGTCCAACGGGCGCAAGGCGACAGCGTCTCTTGGAGATCTGGAATTGTCCAACATATTGATGTCTATCGCAGAGTATCGACGCTCAAATTCAGTCAATGGTAGGACAATACGTAGAACAGGTTGTTGAGTACCTGCATAATCATGTAACAAAACAGCTCCGATTCCCATCGAGAAGGCGTTCCTGCGAATAATCAAATGAAAATTCCTGTTTGGTAACGGTAGGATATTTTAGAGAAAAAATTTAACTTTAACCTACCGGATGTGGCCGTGCAAACTTCAGACCACTGTATGATGTTAGTCGAACCTTCCTCCAATAAACGAGAAAGGGTAGCAGTGAAAGTAGCACAGACTGAATTGAAATTATCAATAATATAGGGCGATAAAAGTGTCCGTGAAAAATAGCAGCGTGAGAAGTAAGTCGCAATGAGGACAATGCGCTGCATTACTGCATTGAGGACAATGCGTCATAGTTCAAAGGAAAAGCAGTAAGTACGACAAAAAGTCGTAAAACCAGAAGATACTGAGCTAACCGGCCCAATAAGGAAGGTATAGAAACTCATAATATATATAAATGTATTGACAACTAAGGCCGTACATTTAGCAAAGAAAACAGTATTCATAGCAGAAAAAAAGTTGCAACCAACGTGACTGGATGTAGATTCAGTCGTAGCGATAAAGTTAGTGTATCAGACAAAACAGAAGAATCTTCTTCCGTAATTGTACTTAATGAAGAATCCAAGTTAGAGTAACGACGTACTAAGGTATGTCGAACTGGGTAAAAGAAGCACCAAAATTGGTATGATGAACAATAGTATCATTAATACTGCAAGAATTAGCAGAATGTATCACGTTAGCAGAATGTACCTGCTGATAAGATTTTGGCATAGTTGTTAATGTTGTATCAGTAAGGTGAAGTTGCCGTTCCCAAGCAGCAATTTGTACCGGAGTACATATCTTTATACCATGAATCTGTCCGACAGTAAGGTCGGCGATAGGCGCCCTGAGCATACATGCGTATATATAACCAGTAAAAAATGGTGTGGCAATGTGGACGATTGCAGCTGGAAAAGTCTCAACTGTACCTCCGAATGTCACACATTTCACCACATTACCTGTGGCGCAAGATGGGTGAACTAGAGACTGCCTAATCCCCACAGTCGTGTATCCCGAATCAAAGAGTACTGAGACGGGATTACTATTTACAAATCCCTTGTGTAGGGTAAGAGACCCTGTTCCATCATGTGCAGACAAGGCAGGAAGAGTAGGTAGAGGATGACCACAACTCAAGGTAGTCACCGCTGTAGGCTGGAATAAAGTTGTGCACTCAGGGCACTGAGATGCACGATTGAAATCGAAAGCAGAACAAGCAGTAGCATTAGAGACATTATTATTATTGTTACCTTGATTAACAATAACCTGAGGCTCCTGTTGAGCAGAGTTAGCTTGGCGATGCGATCTATCATTTGGAGATCTACCACCATATCGAGATCGATCATGACTATTTTCTCTATTGGGACCGTTATTATTGTCTCTATTGGGACCATTGTTCTGATTTGAACCCCAGTGAGAATTGTTGCGATAACTATTTCCTCTTGGATCAAAATATCTATTAGATGAATTTTGTTGGCTTCGAGAAAAATTACTGTAAGGTTGATAATCCCTAGTGTAGTTATCCCTTCCATAATTTCCAGAATTGTTGGAACCAAAATTTTGAGGTCTATTAAATTGTCTCCAGTTTCTTGGAGAAATAGAATTACTACGTGATGGACTCCCTTAATACTGTCTAAAATCACGATAATCTCCCTTACCAAAATTGCGATCAACACTTTGTGATCTACGGCGAAAATTAGAACCATATGGTATTGCCGAAGCCACGGGTAAACCCTCCCTGACTTGAGAGTGGCTCACAATTACATTTGGGTGTGTAGTTACGTACTGGCGACAATGGTGTTCCGTATCATTCAAGTTTTTTGGCTTTCGCTCATGTAGAAAGGAAAGAAAAGAAGCGTTAACTGACGACATGACTTTGTCACGAAGCAATAAGTCCATGAGGACTTCATATGTGTGCTCAATTTTTTAGAGCTCAACCCAACGTGAGAACGTAAGACGAATATTTGCTATAAATTCAGAAAAATCTTTTCCAGTCTCCGGCAACAGAGATTTAAAGTGGAGACGATAGCCGTCTTCATCAAGTTGATATTTTTTAATAACACAGCTCTGACAGTATCGTAGTTATTCTTATCAGGACCTTCCAACATACTTACAGCTGTCATAGCTTCACCTGAAAGTAGTTCCATAAGTCGTGTACAGTATTCCGACTTATCTATTTTGTGAGATTCACATGTGAGTTCAAACCTATTCAGATAGAATAAGACGTCATCGGAGGTAGGTCTAAAAGGAGGCAACCTGATCTTATAAAACCCAGAATTGTTCTTATGTGAAGTTGTTTGAGTGTCTGGAGCATTGTGTGTATTATTGTCATTCAATACCTTCATTTTCTCAAGTTCCACAGAGAACAACTTCTGCTCGTGAAGTCTACGGTTTTCGTTCTCAGTAGCTTCCATTTGAAGTTTATATTTCTCAGCTTCCATTTGAAGTTTCTGTTTTTCAGTTTCTATTTGAAGTTTCTGAGCTTCCATTTGAAGTTTTTCTATCTTCAGCTTCCATTTGAAGTTTATGAGCTTCCTGTACTTTCGCATACTCAACAGTTGCGGATAGTTTTATTTCTTCAGGCTCCATACCAAGCGTCTTCCCTTGCTTGATGAAATAGTCCAAACTAGACATCATGCCTAATTTTATAAGTAGTTAACTTATATAAGATATTTTGTAAGAAATTAACCTTATCCCTACTTAGTGGGTGGCAAGTCCTTGCTTATAGAACTTGTATACAAATATATAGCATATAATTACAAATCAATTATAAAGTCATGCATAAAATTAAGACAAGAAATACATGATGAAGGTACGGAAAAAGACAAAACCCAAGACGAAATACCGAAGAACAAATGATAACGTTCGCAGAATCAAATAAACTAGAAAGCAGAACTAAAGAAAAAATATTGCATAGAATGTAATGACACTGCGAGAGGAGTGGCAAGACAAGCAACAGCATAGTGTATAAACAAAAAATTTGTATAGAAATAAACGATAGTAAGATTAGATGCACAATCACAAACAAATTAATCAAGAAACTAAGGCACAGAGAAAAAATACCACAATAACGACAACAGTTCGTCACACCTAAACAATGGTGTCACAGATCACAAAACACTGTGGACTGAAAATCCTTCAGCAAAAATTCGCTGGAAATTTCCACTGGGGGAAATCTGCAAGAATGTCCCTAAAGAACGCTTACGTAGGCCCTGGAATAAAAACTGGGATGTTTCCTACCGTAAGTCACCTCCTAACCAAACCCGCATAAGCATGGAACATAGAACACTAAATAGAACAAACAGTACACGCTATTAAGAAAGGCTCGTTAACATATAACAGTGGCACAGTGCACATACAAAAACAACTTATCTTCAAAAAAGAACTCCCGGCCTTTGCGACAACGACAACGATGGGCATCGGGTATCACACGGTCTGTAGACTGGATCTCCTAGCTTCTCAGGTCCTTGAAACGTACTGGTTGACGTCTAGTTGAAAAACTTGTACACGAAAACTCGCACTGGCAACACTGTATAACTTGACTTGTACGTCACAAAAAATTCTGTTAGTGTTTGTTCTGAGGAATGCTGTTACACTTCTGTTAGATGTTCATAGGGCGATACTGTCCAACTACTTCTGTTCTTGGTATCGTACCCCAAATCACTGGAGCCACCACTTCTGTTACTGTTGTTTTGGGTGCCACTTCTGTTGGTGTATGTGTGGGGGTTGTATGAAAGAGATAGTGCTACAATGTCTGGCTTACTGTTAGTGGCCGACAGGTGTATAAATATAATGGGCGAATGTCGTGAGTTCTTTAGGTTTGTAAACGTCTGATGTAAACCCACACAACATTAACGTTAGGTCAGGAAGCAGACCAACGGCTAAGACGAATTAGTTTTCAACTTATACACAGTTTATTTACGACAGTAACGTTGACATCATGGACAACAGATCACAGCAAATCACAAGGTATGATAGTAGGTATAATCCATAGATAAATTGAGTGCAACATCAGCAACTCATCATAAATCGACACATCATACAATCCGTCAGAAAGTTTGAGTGCATCACCAGCAACTCATCATAAATGATAATAATATATAATCCGTCAGAAAGTTGAGTGCATCACCAGCAACTCATCATAAATGGTAATAATATATAATCCGTCAGAAAGTTGAGTGCATCACCAGCAACTCATCATAAATGGTAAATATATATAATCCGTCAGAAATTGGTTGCATTAACAGCAATTCATTATAAATGGTAATAGCCGGTATAATCCATGGCATTAATAATATATTGAATCTCTTCCCTTCAAAAAACACTCTGGACACACTAGCGAGACTATAAGAACCGTCTCGAAGCTCTGCCAGATACCTAATGACCGAGATTATTGTTTCTCAATCCAACTCAGTACATCTTCACTCAAGCGCGAACTAACAGCTTAAGATGTGAGCTCAGCTCACCCGTATCTCTCCCTCAACTACTCATAACATTTGAACACTTTCTTTATGTTTAAAAAAAACTAACACATACTCAATTGAGCTATGTTCAAGCATCCAAATAAAAAAATCATCTCATAACTTTAAACGTGCTTACTAGCGTGTCTATAAAAAATCAGACCCATACATAAAAATCCCAAACACTTAACTCCCACTCAGAAACCTGACTTAACAATCATATACTTATATGGTTTCTTCTTTCCTTTTTTTTTTTTGTTATCTCAATAATCTGATTAGTCACGGGATAGTTTACATTAGGAACCTACTATTTACTGACTATTTCATAACTTATTGTTAACCTTTGATCTTTTGGGTTAATTAACCTCTGTTGGGATTGTCCTCTTTTCCTTTACCAGAGGGGAGAACCTATTTGATTAATTTTTTTCATTTTGTCTGTAAACCATAATCTAGTGATGTGTATGCTTATTGTTGTGATCTTTTATTGATAATAAACTTTATTAAACTTTTAGTTATCAGTGGGCTGATCACACGCTTGCCAGTCACTCTGATTACGGAAACAACAATTAATTTTTTTGTTGTACCAATAAACGCCACTAGGCGTAACGGAACAACAACTAATTTCTTGTTGCCCTAAGACGCCACTAGGCGTACTGGCCACGGACTGCTTTGCCGGTCTGCGGCTAAGGATGGAAGAAGAAGAAGAAACTTTTAGTTATCGTGTCGGTCAACCCTTATCCACTATATGTTATTCATAGTTTGTTTTCACGTTCGTGCGTATTTGTCACAGAATTGTGTGCATTTGAGTGTAGTGTAACTTGTATTTTCGTACAAGGAGAGAAAGTGCGTCTGATTGAAATATCGTCGTCCAGATAGGTTGGATTAGATACATTATTCTAGCCAGAGACTGTCCTTTCTCTTACACGATCACCTCGTGATAAAACTATATCTTACCCCTTACTTTCACATTGTCATCACTATCACCTCTGCTCAGACAGGGCTATAAACATCTATTACCTATCTGATAAATCATACATGTAGTGATCCGTGGTGAGAAATCAAGGTGGGTGCTTCTCTGCTAATGTAAAGGGCAGAATCGTCGCGAAACATAGCGAGGCTTATAAGATAACAACTTCCAGCATGAGAATGGAGGTAGCGGCAGTTACTGGATATCTGAAACTTCATTCACAAAGGCAGTCATTGTGTCGGACTCTCAGTCCATGCTTCGAAAGGTTCAAAGTGGTTGGTTGCAGCATGAATGGAAAACGTTCATAGAAGCTTCGAGTCCACAAGAGCTGGTGTGGATCTGCTGTCCTGGTCATGCACGGGTATGTGGTAATGAGAGAGCTGACAGACTCGCAGCAAGAGCACCCACAGTGGGGGCACTGGATATAGATAAGGGAGAGATACTGAGAACAATTAATGATCACCTGTTAGAGAATGACACTGCAATAGATGAATCATCAAGGTTAAGACTGTTGGAATATGGCATCAAACGTAAGGCTAGCAGAGATGGACAAATGAGAGGATGCATCCGTCGTGTTTACAACCAGCGAGCTACAGTAACAGTTAGCGCTCACACTCTTCGACATATGCTGAGGGAGATTGAGAACCTATGGGTTTGCCCTGAGTGCAGTGATGTCGATTCTGTTCAACAATAACAACTAAATATTCCCAGTACCCCTTGGAAAACTTCTCGTACCCCCTGGTACGCCCACCCCATGTTGGGAATCTCTGCTATAAGGTGTATGAGAAACCGGGGCGAGCGACCTTAGTGAGACGCAGTGGGTTATGGTTTGTTCAGGCTCCTTTGTTTTCCTTTTAAGCGCTCACGTCAAGGCTCTGTATAATCAACCGCCTTTTATATATAATCGTTACTGTTAAGTCATAAAATGATAACATCATTTTTTTTTTGAAAATTACATCAACAAAAAACAAGAGGTCGGTATAGTTCTAATATCCGCATACATGAATTCACCTATGTAAAGTTCTATGAATACATCGACAAAAAATATAAACAGTAAGTGTAAAGTAAAAAAAAAATGAAGCATACAAAGTAATCAGCCAAGTATACAAATATAATAAGTTTCAAACAAAGTAAAGTATAGACAGATAATGGGACAACCATACGAAGTACGTCAACCTCAAAGAAGTATGAAGTATAAGAAAGTATAAATTCGCCATGACACCATAAGTGAAAAGAGAAAAGTGACCAAAGACCTTATGACATACGAGAGGAAAGAGCAGAAATGAAGGAAAGTAATGCCATAAGAATAAAGAAAACAGCAATATGTCATGGTAAACAATTACATGAAAGAGCGTATTGCAAAAATGAACTACATTATAGTACACAAGTATACATCACAAAAAACAATGCATCCTCAAATTCAAGATAAACAAGTAGCTATCATCTAAAAAAAAAAAAACATAGTGTGCATGATAAACAAGTTAATAGATCCGTGGAGCACAAATGTTGAGCTCAAAATGGATATCAAAATAAACCTCACTGTTATGCATAGCTATTGCTGACGCACAATCAAGCGTCGGGTGAGGAAAAGAAAAAGAAAGAAAAAATATATATATACCTCACAACCTCGGAAAAAATATTTTCCAAAGTACCAATATCATATGGAGCCGCGGTAGCATAGTGGTTAGTGCACTGGCTTCCTAGCGCAGTGGTCTATGGTTCGATCCCCAGATGAGGCGGAAAATTTTTAGGCCACAAACGGCTCCTGGGTCGACCCAGCCCCCCAAATGGGTACCAGAGCTACTCTGGGAAGGTTAAGGCGGCCGGCGTGATGCCGACCACATCACCCCTCGTGTGCCGACGGTCAAGATAATATGGGCCTAACACCATATTCCCAATATGCCTCAATGGGCGTGTAACGGGTTCCTTTTCTTTACCTTTTTACCAATATCATGCTACCTAGTTACCCCTAGCGCACAATGAAGCGCTGGGCACAGAAAAACATTACAATGACAGAAAAAATTACATTTTCGCCTGTTTTCATATTCTTGAAAACTACAGTACTGAAATATACTACTCGTCAAAAGTCAAGGGCCACCCTATTATTTTCAATACACTTTTATATAAGCGCATAGAATGATTAAATGAAGAAAGTTTTTAGTAAAAATGGGTGCAATATCTTCCTCTGACAGTCCTCTATGCACGTTAAGCACACAAACAACTCACCGACAACCACGGTGATCACGTGCAATTTGGTTTGCTGACCATAAATTCACATTTTTAATTTTTTTTTTTTCAAACTTCCGTAGAACCAAACAGGTGAAGTAATCGTGCTGATTGACATTCCACGTGCAATGGCGGTTTTTCGTGAACAGAGTTCACTCTTAATTTGTTTTACAATCAGCAGACTTAGGGTAGTTTCATCACTTGCAAAAACCATGCCACCGAGAAGAAGTCTTGACACCTTACAAAAAATGAGGGCTATAGTGTGGGTTGAAAGTGGTTTATCTGTCCGTGAGGTTGCTAGACGGCTTGCAGTGTCACACTCTACTATCCAAAGAATTTTGGAGAGATTTCAGGCCACAAGAAGTGTGGAGGATCGCCACCAGCCAGGTCGCCCTAGATGCACCAATAGATATGATGACCGGTACTTCTTGTTGTCAGCCCTGCGCCATCGAACAGTGACTTGTTCCACTCTAAGATGTCAGCTGAGACAAACTGTAAACGTTAATGTCAGTCAAAGCACCATTCGCAGACGTTTTCATGAATTTGGACTGGCTGCTCGACGTCCTACAGTCAGAATCCCTCTTACTCCTGCTCATCGCAGAGCCTGTGTTGCTTGGTGTCGCGAGCACATCCGATGGACAAGGCAACAATGGAGTCAAGTTCTCTTCACTGATGAATCTCGCTTCACTGTGTCATTCAATGATGGCAGGATTCGAGTTTGGAGACGACAAGGAGAGCGATTTACTGATGACACAATTCGAGAGGTGGATTGTTATGGAAGGGGTTCTGTCATGGTCTGGGGAGGCTTCTACAGACACGGCAGGTCCCCACTCTACATCATCCAAGGCAACTTGACCGGCCCAAGATACCAGAACGAAATCTTGAGACCAATTGTTCAGCCTGCTCTGGGGGCCATAGGTGGTAATGCCATCCTCCAAGATGATAACGCTCGACCCCATCGAGCTCGTGTGGTGAATGAGTTTATTTAGCAACATGGGATCATCAGGATGGAGTGGCCAGCTCATTCACTTGACCTTTCTCCGATTGAGCACCTCTGGGATGTCCTTGGTCGAAGATTGTCAACAAATCACCCCCTGCCAATTGATGTTGCACAGCTGACTGCATTTCTGCTTCAGGAATGGCAAGCTGTTCTTCATGATACTCTTCGGACCCTTGTGGACTCGATGCGTCTACGCTGTCTTGAATGCCTTGCTGCAAACGGTGGTCATACCCGATTTTGAAATGTCTATTTGTCCAATATCTATTTTGTGACTTTTGAAAAGGTGGGTGACACACTTCACATTTTCATTGCGTTTGAATGTGTGTTTCCATTTCTTTACGTGACATGTCAATTTGGTATTCAATAAATGCCGTTTTGACTGATACCAATTACGTTTATATCAGATTTGTTTTATGGTTTCAACCAAGGTTTTTCTAAGTGGCCCTTGACTTTTGACGAGTAGTATATATCGAAATGATGAGTTACATAAAAAATTAGTGGCATTATTACAATAATCATATGTTCATCATTTCCAAACACAGTAGCATACGAATAGAACAATAGTGCAATGGTGCATACAGACGATTCAACATACCATCACAAAAAGCCACATCATATATTAATACAATACTCTCTAATAGACTGTGCTATAACAATATACAATATTCAACATTATCTGCCATATCAAATAAGCTCCATATATAAGATGAGTCCCGTAGGCTTAGAATGTCCCATGGTAAGAAGACATCAAGATCTAGTGTAGAGTCACACTGCCGATAAGTTAAACTGGACCAGCAAATCTTGTGGAATATCATCAGTAGACGGTTGAAACCAACAATATAGCCGTACTGACTCTCATGGAAAAACATACACTGAGAAAAAATACAAATGAAATCTCTGTTTGATAAAGGAAAAAAAATGTTATGATATACAACAATTAATTTTAATTTATCGAATGTGGCCGTATAAACTTCCGACCCCTGTATGGTGATAATCAAACCTTCCTCCGTTACACAAGAAAGAGTAACAGAGAAAGATGCACAGAGTGATCTGAAATCCTGAATTAAACGGGGTCATAAAAGTATCTGAGAAAAATAGTAGCATGTAATTTATGTAGAGAAAAGTCGCGAATATACTCCTGATACCCCCGTCAAAAGGTAAATCTAGAAGATGGTAATGATGATTAAGAGCGTCATGATGGCTGACAATCTGAGATTTTGCGCAAGACAAAGTAAATGCAATTGACAAAGGTGTATATCTCCAATGCTGAACTGAAGTCATAGCCTGTGTACTGGACAAAGAATAAAGCAAGAAACATATAATAAAGATGCAAAAGCAGCAAGTAGTAAACTTGGATCTACGTCGAAGTTTAAAAGAAAAGCAGTGAGTGCGACAAAATGTCGTAAAGGACGAAGATACTGAGCTAACCGGCCCAGTAAGAAAAGTAAAGAAACTCATAAGGTATAGGTATGTACTAACAATTAAGTTCGTGCATGTGGCAAAGAAAACGCTAGTCATTGCAACAAAGAAGTTGCAATCATCGTGACTGGATATAGATTCAGTCGTAGCGATGAAGTTAGTGTCTGTATCAGACAAAATTGAAGGATCTTTTTCTACAATGGTGGTTAAAGAAGAGTCAAAGTTAGAGCGACGACGTACTGAAGTATGTCGAACTGGGCTAAAAGAAGCACCAAAATTAGCATGATGAGCAATCGTATCATCAATACTGCAAGATTGCACAAAACTAGCAGAATGTGTCACTTTAGCAGAATGTATCTGGTGAAAAGATTCTGGCATAGTCCCTAAGGTAAAAGCAGTAAGGTTATGTTGCTGTTCCCAAGCAGCAATTTGTACCGGCGTACAAACCTTTACTCCATGTATCTGTCCGACAGTAAGATCGGCGATAGGTGCTCTGAGCAAATATGCGTGTATATAGCCAGTGAAAAACGGTGTGGCAATGTGGACTATGGCAGTCGGAAAAGTCTCAACTGTCCCACCGAATGTCACACATTTCACCATCTTACCTGTTGCTCAAGATGGATGAACTAGAGACTATCTGATTCCGACAGTTGCGCATTCAGAATCAAAGAGAACTGAGACTGGATTATTGTTCACAAACCCCTTATGTAGAGTAAGAGACCCTCTTGCGTCATGCGACGCTAAGGCAGGAAGAGGAGGTAGAGGATGACCGCAACTCAAGGTAGTTATAGCTGTAAGTTGGAACAAAGTCGTGCACTCCGGGCACTGAGAGCTCTCTCGAAATCGAAAGCAGAGCAAGCAATAGTGTTAGAGACACTATTATTATTATTATTACCTTGATCATTCACAACCTGGGGCTCTTGTTGAGCAGAGTTAACCTGGCGATGCGATCTATTATTTGATTTACCGTCATATCGCGATCTGTCGCAGCTATTATCTCTATTGGAAGCATTGTTGTTTTCTCTATTGAAACTATTGTTCTGATTTGACCCCCAGTTAGCATAATTGCGATTGTCATTTCCCCTTTGATCAAAATATCTATTTGATGGGTTTTGCTGTCTCTGAGAAAAATTATTATAAGGTTGATAACCTCTATAGTAGTTACCTCTTCCAAAATTTCCATAATTATTGGGACCAAAATTTTGAGGACCGTTAAATTGTCTCCAATTTCTTGAAGAAGGAGAATCACTATGTGGTGGAACCCATTGGTTCTGTCTAAAATTTCGATTATCTCGCCTATCAAAATTGCGTTCAGCACTTTGAGATCTACGTCGCAAATTAGGACCATATGGCATTGCTGAAGCCACGGGTAAACCTTCCTCGACTTTAGAATTGCTAACCGTTACATTTGGATGTGCCGTGACATATTGGCAACAGTATTGTTCCATATCTTTCAAATTTGGAGGTTTTCGCTCATGTAGAAAGGAAAGAAAAGATTTATTCACTGACGACATAACTTTGTCACGAAGTAGTAAGTCCATAAGGGCTTCATATGTGTGTTCAGTTTTTGAAAGTTCAACCCAACGTGAAAACGTAAGGCGGATAGTCGATATAAATTCTAAAAAATCTTTCCCTGTCTCTGGCAATAGAGACTTAAAGCGCAAACGATAACCTTCTTCATCCAGTTGGTATTTCTTTAATAAGGCCGCTCTGACAACATCATAGTTATACTTGTCAGGACCTTCCATCATACTTATAGAATTCAAAGCTTCACCCTTAAGTATGTTCATAAGTTGTGCAACGTATTGCATTTTGTCTATCTTATGAGATTCGCATGAAAGTTCAAATCTATTTAGATAGAATGAGATATTGTCGCTGGCAGGGTTGAAAGCAGGTAATTTGATATCATGAGGTTTAGTATTTGCCTTATTAGGAGTTGTTTGATTGTTTGTCTCATTTTGCGCATTACCCATATTCACCACCTTTATTTTCTCCAACTCCCTAGCTGCCAATTTTTGCTCGTGGAGTCTTTGGTTTTCTTCAGCTTGCATCTGAAGTTTTTGTTTTTCCATTTCTATTTGCATTTGCTGTTGATTTTTCCTCTCTTCAGCTTCTAATTTCTGTTTTCTCTCTTCAGCTTCTATTTTCTGTTTTTCAGCCTCCATTTGCATTTGGATTTTTCTATCTTCAGCTTCTAATTTCTGTTTTCTCTGTTCAGCTTCTAACTTCTGTTTTTCCATTTTCTGTTTTTCAGCCTCTATTTGCATTTGGATTTTTCTATCTTCAGCTTCTCTTTGCTGTTGAATTTTTCTCTCTTCAGCTTCTAATTTTTGTTTTTCCATTTCCATTTGGAATTTTCTCTCTTCAGCTTCCATTTGCATTTGAATTCTTTTCTCTTCCATTTTCTGTTTCTTTTCTTCAGCCTTCTGCGCCTTGGCATATTCAGCAAGAGCAAATTCTCTTACTTCCTCATTAGTCATTTGAAGGGATCTCCCTTGTTCAATGAAATAATCCAAAGTAGACATTATGCTGGATTATATGAGATAAATACCTTGTGTAATAATTATTATTTGAGAAACTCACTTTATCCCAACTCAGTGGGTGACAAGTCTTTGCCCAAGAACTTGTATAATTACTTTACTTATCAATAATATAATTAATCACCTATATACTTATTGTGCATAACAATATTGACAGTGTATAACAACATATACAGTACAGACAAGAATAACAAAGACAAGATATGAGCACAAATGACCACGTTCGCAGGAATCAACTAAACCATAAAGCAAAATAAAGCAAAAAATATTGCAAAACTTGCAATGATAGCTGCGAAAAGTATACAATACAAATGACAAAACAGTGTATAAACGAATATAACTCAAAGATAGAAAGGGGAGGAATATTAAGTAATATTGTTAAATTTAACTTGACAAATCCTCAACCATTCTCCCCCCCCCCCCACCGAATGCCCCCCTTCCCTTATCGCCCCCTTGGATCCTCCCAATGCCCACAAGGAGGTAGTACGGCCCACTTTGGGAACCACTGCTATACATTATGGTTTTTAAATTTGCTTTTGAAAAGTGAAAACGACGCAATCTTGTTACACTTAACACTGAAATAGTTATAATAAACGGCTTAAACAATAACTTCAAGCTTTCTTTCTGATTCTGACCACAAAATGTCCACCTTTGAGTCAACTTCTGATAATCAGAATTTCTGACAAGTGTTTTACATAGTCACATCGACTTTTACTTATCGAGACTACACAGACTAAGAAATGATCTGGTTAAAAAAAAAAATTATAATACAGAGTTGGTAAAATTGTACCCATAGTTTTGCTTGACGCCTTGTGTGGCTTGTTCCAAATGATTTAACAAATGTTCAAGGAAAAAGATATTCATGGACACAAACCTAGATATAACGTTTCAGCCCCCTAATTTTATTTTCTTTGGGTGGGTTTCTTTTAGAGATTCGATACCCTGTTCAACCTGACCCTTGGTGGGCCCTTTCGGTTTTAATTAGGGTATATTGCGTGAATTTTAAAAATCAAGTTTTGAACGCTTGACTGTTATGTCAGTCGCATACTTTGACTAGTATTGATGATAAGGGTTAGCTGTCTGTATGGAGTTGTCTCCATATTCTTAGTACTGTCGCTTAAAAGTCAACTGTTGTTTCCTTTTTTCTTTTCTTTTTTATGTGTGCAAGTGTGTTGTATTTATTACTACGTCTGCTACAGCTAGTTTGCTGGCAGCATTGAAAATGGCTAGTCCTTAAAAGGACTAATTTTTAAAAAATATTTTGATGATCAGAAATAACCCGTTCATAATCTTTGATGGGTTATAATTATGATATATATTGTTTTCAAGTCCAAATCCCAACTAACATACGATGTATGTTACGTCGGTAGGTCTCACTCAAAATAGTAACTCGCGCCAGAAAAAAGTGCGCAACGCACGGTGTGCAACTTGCGTTGCGTGGGTGTTATATAAAACTAATACTTTGGTTTTATTTTATTATTTTTTTTTTTATTCTTTCACGAAATTAGTAGCGCTCGACAAAGAAAAATAACATAATTCTCGCCGTGCGTACGTTGGCCACAGCTGAGGAATGCACCCGTGTTGAAAAATTGTATTGTTTCCATTATATATACGGTACTCTCCCGAAAATAGTTACAATGAACAAAGAAAAGCGTTCAAATGACGGTGTTCATGAACAGTTTGATTACACTGTATAATGGAAAGAAACCAAAAACACTTTAAGAATGTACTTCTATTTGCTCATCCGGGAACGGAAACAACACACTATAATTAAAAACCCGTCAAGTTTGACTGATTATTGCTAGTACGATAATATGAATAATTGCCGACACGCGAAAGTGGCATTCCCTGTGAAATCACTGTAAATAGGGCAAATCAAAATTACCAATTTTACATGCATTAAAACAAAAAAACTAAAGAAACAAACAAAAAGAAAAATAGATAAAACAAAACCAAACAAAAGAATGGCAAACAAAAAACATTAAACAAAAATAATAAACAAAAAGGGATGTAAAGGCCTGGTGTGTTTAGTTAGATCAATTGACGATCACTTGTTTTAAGTCATATGTATTGTCATCATGAGACTTTCACCTTCCCAATTACTATATTAACTTTTGTTCTTGTTAAATACTGTTTGACTACATTATGCAGTTCCCTATGTCTGTCCATTCTTAATACCAAAAATCTAATATTGGGATTCTCATTTGTTCATACTTTTTACATTTTAACTAGAAATGTTCTATATTATTGTCTTGAAGACATCATGCACAGTAAGGTTTTTTTTTCTATTCCGAAAAAGCCTTTTCCCAGCTGGATAGTCTGAGAAATTTCTTATTACTGGGAAGTTTCAATTCCCTAGATATCTGACATTTTCTTGTTGGAGCCTTGAACATCTTATATGTATGTCTTCCTTTCAGATTTTTATCCCACTCTGCTTTCTATTCACTGTTATTATTTTAGCTGAAATGTAAATCCACGCGTGTTCTTGGTTGGTTCAGTTTGTGTATTTACATTTCCTGGTCTATTGAGTGTTTTTTGTTCTTTAGCTCCGCCTGATTTAGAACTTTCTCGATGATGATTTGAAGCAGGCTGTCTAAGATTTTACTGATTAATTCAGTCGTACAGCGTAGGGTAGTTGTATATTGTGTGCACTCTGCAGTTTTCGTGTTGCCAATAAGGTTTCGGAGAGTTATTTCTACATAAACGTATTTTCTGGTTATTCAAGTTTTCGCAGTGTTCTCATTTACTGCATACATTTTATTGGGAACTGTTATGTTCACAACTTTAACACTCTCGGGAAAACATTAGACTTTCAAACGGCATTTTGAATACATTTGATGAAAGCAGTGTGGTCAGCATGGGGTTGTTGACATTTTCATCATGTCCTGTGCTGGTTCTCAGGTCATATGCTAGTGACGGTCATATGCGTTTTTTTTCCTGTTCCTCATAAGTTAGGTACACGTACAGTTGATGTTGAGCAGTAATTTTATCAATTCAAAAGCATACATTTATAAGTTGAATTTTATTGTTGACAAGCGGTGCCGCCATGCCTCAATATTTTTTATTAGTATATACTCCAGCATTTTAACCAATGAAAAGCATTTTGGGCTGTTTTTCCTAGATGACGGCAGCCATTTTTCTAGCGCTTTACCACACCCTGGAGTAGTGAGAAAAGGATTTATTTCATGCAGCTAGGGCTTGTATTCCGAAGCGATGTTGCAGGATTAAGCTCACTTGCAAACTAGATGGAGCTTGAAAATATAGTCGCTAATACAGTTTATCTGAAAGCACGAGAAGGTAAAGAAACATTTTCTTCATTAAACCACACACATGACAAAGTCAGACAAGGAATAGCTATCATTGAGAATAAGATTCGACGATTCGGTTAGGAATTACTATTCTGTAGGCCTACTCATTGTGTTCCTGAATTAGACGGTTGCTTTTATGCCAGAGATTTGAGCTAGGAATGTAGATTGTGGGGAGACAGAGTGGCTCAAATGTTTAGTTGCTGTTCCCCCCCCCCCATATTTGCCCGATGAATACAGTTATGAATTTAATTGATGTTTTGTATGCCATCTTTCAGTGTGAGTAGGCTACTTAGTTGGCAAGTAGTAGGCTAAGTAAATATTATTATTATTAACCTTTACGAAATACAGTAACCTACAGATCAGCTATTGTTCCGTGAAATGGTTTTTTTTCTGGTTTATCATTTACGAACCTTGACATCCAGTTTTTGAGTGCAGCCCAGCCAGTCAACAGAGAGTAAGCCTACCATATCTCGACATGGGATGAAATGAACAGTGGATTGTGTTCTTTGGTGTCATATAGCTACGTCCCAGACGTCATTAGGATATATAAAATAAAGTAAGCTCAGGGATTCCCAGATCACATAAAGCGTTACTCATGATTCATTTGGAGTTTTGTATTTAAAGTATCTTGTAGGCCTATTTTTAAAATATTTTTTTTCTTTTTGTTTAAAAAATTATGAATAAAAATTTGCAGCAAAAATTAGTGGCAATGCAGCTTTTGTTTACTGCCATGGGGATTGCAGGAAATGAAATTCTAGATATAATATGAAGGCAGGGCCGGATTTAAACATAGTGAGGCCCTAAGCTATAGGAAGCTGTGGAGGCCCTATTTGGCTATTGGTAACAGAGAATAAGGCTGTGTATCAACTGAACTTGGCTAGAGTGCCGCCAAAATGCATAACAAATCCATTTAGGCATATCATGTATGGTGTACGGCGGTACTGTCATTATAAGTGGAAATTAACTTTATAGACTTCTTCTTCTTCTTCCGTCCTTAGCCACAGACTGTCAAAGCAGTCAGTGGCCATTACGCCTAGTGGCGTCTTAGGGCAACAGCAGATAGGTTTTCTTCGCCATTGTTTCCCATCACGCCTATTGGCGTCTTTAGGGCAACGGCAAATCAATCCATCTGCTGTTGTTTCCGTAATCGAAGTGACTGGCAAACGGGTGATCAGCCCGTTGGTATTTATAGACTTACTCCTACTATAAATATATTTCTATAACTTCTTGTGCCGCTAAGCCACCACGCCCCACCCCCACACCACCCCCGCCCCCCCCCCCCCCCACCCCTCCCCCCCCCCCCCCCACTTTGCTACACCACTGTTAGGCTATGAGACCCTATGCTTTAGCCTATGCCTAAATCCGACCCTGTTTAGGATTAGGAATCCTAAACCATATCAATAATCCGTTGGCGACTTATTTGGATGACATCAGAGAACATTTACCACCGTGCTTCATTTCAGAATAAAAAGGATATATGGCGTACTGCCATAACAATTTTTTTAACCACATCCAGTTGTTGCAGGAAAGATACAAGTGATATCAGTTCAGTTCAGAGCGAGTTATGTTTTTACAGATCTTATATGCATGGAGGCATATCTGGAGTCATCCTTATATGACCACCAGCGATTGCACAATGCTACAATATTTGTACATGGAAGTGAACCTATGTCTGTGACGCTGATTACATCCTCAATGACTCTCGAAATCATCCACACATGTCCAGGGATTCCCCCTGTGGTGAAACTTGTTGAGAACCCAGCATTGCACACTAAGCTTGGAGAAGTCACTTGAGCTCCAGGCGTAATTCTTTTGCTTTGACCTGAATGCAGAAGGGTCTCACTATGGACCCAGTGATAGGCAGGGGATGCTGAGAAATGGCTCTGTGCAGAACGTGACAATTCCTTGGGAGAGCCAAGAACCAGAGTACAATAGTTTAGCTCTGCATAGTTGGAGAGCCTCTTGGATGGCAGGGAATGCACAGTATGCCACACACTTCTTACTCCTAGCTTGGGACCAGATGTGACAATCCTTTAAATGCAAGCCAAGCTGGAGAAACTGGAGCTCATGACTTCAACTCAACACGTTTCAGAATGGCAGAAAAGCCACAGGAAAAGCCTAGATCTACAGTGTAGATAATACCAAAGAATCTTCAACTTGGTATTGGCTGCTAAAGAGTGAGAAGCTCAGCAGCACTAGTTAAACAGCAACAACAGATCTTATATTTTAATTATTTTTCTAAAAACAAAATAATTAAGAACGAGCATTTTGCATTATTGTTCCATAAATTTTGTCTCCTTTATCACACACTCATATCCGTCGTGTATTCTAAGTAATTTTTGTGTCCTGTTTGTGATAATACTTCTTCTTCTTCCGTCCTTAGCCACTGACCGTCAAAGCAGTCAGTGGCCATTAAGCCTAGTGGCGTCTTAGGGCAACAGCAGATAGGTTTTCTTTGCCATTGTTTCCCATCACGCCTATTGGCGTCTTTAGGGCAATGGCAAATCAATCCATTTGCTGTTGTTTCCGTAATCGAAGTGACTGGCAAACGGGTGATCAGCCCGTTGGTTGTGATAATACTACCACTCTTTTATTCCTTCATAAAACTGACTTCAGTATATATTTTTTTCCTACCTATTTTCAAGTTATTTGAATCCTGTTACAGCTTTGCATGCTGTTTTGTTGTTGTGTGTTTTCATTTTAAATTGTTGAGCTATGGCTAATAATAATAATAATAATAATAATAGCCCCTTCAGTCATAACTGACTATGGGAATGCGCCCCTGAGGTGACAGCCCTCAGCTGCTTATTTTCCTGGTGCTCCTTTCGATGTTTTCTCCCCTCCTCTGCTTGTTGTGTGAGCCTCTCTTCGCCCAATCTGAGGTGGCGCCGTAAATAGCATCGCCACTTAGTGCGATCGGCAGCAACATCCTCCCATGTTGCTGGATCCATGTCCAGTGCCCTCATATCTCTCTTGCACACATCTTTGAACCTCAGCTGGGGTCGCCCAACTGTTCTCTTGCCATCTGCTAATTGTCCGTAGAAATCTTTTGGGATGCGACCATCTTCCATGCGGCGAACATGGCCAAGCCAGTGAAGTCTGCGCTGTCTAAGCAGTGTATACATACTTTGAAGGCCAGCACGTGACAACACCTCGACATTTGTCACTTTATCTTTCCACGAAATGCCGAGGATGCGGCGTAGACACCGTAAATGGAAGGTATTGAGCCTTCTTTCTTGCTTAGCGTAGGTCGTCCAGGTCTCGCTGCCATATAGGAGTGTGCTGGTGACGCAGGCATTATATACCGCAGCTTTGGTCTTCATTGTGAGTTTGGAGTTTCCCCAAACACGCGATGTGAGGCAGGCAAAGGTAGCTGCAGCTTTGCCAATGCGGCTGTCGATTTCTGTATCCAGTGAGAGTTTGTCATTGATGGTAGACCCTAAGTATGTGAAGTGGTGCACTACTGCCAATTCATAGTTATCGATAGTGATAACTGGTGCAGCACCCGCATCCTATGCTACGCTATATTGTATCATACTATGGCTACGCTATATTGTATCATATATTTTTGTCGTCTTTTGTGGACCAAAAACCGGTGAGATTAAAAAAGAAATAACTCATTAAAAAGCTATAGTGGAATTTGTATCTTTTTTTAAATACAGTGTTGATTAGTTGTGGAAATTAAATATTTTAGATGTAGTCTGATGAACAGGTGTTATATAGTACAGGGAGCTGACATATTTCATTTACATATGTATTTGAAGTGTTTGTCAGTTTTCACTCATTTGTCATTTGCATGCCCTTGATTGTTTTATGTACGCCCATGCCTACTTTCTCAAAATTTAACATCCTTATCGTTGAAATAAATTTTTTGTGCAGCTCGCGTTTAACTGAATTCTTCTTCTTCTTCCTCGTTCGCCCTGAAAAGGACGGTGGTTGCGTTGTGTCTGTTTACGCCTAAGCTGTGATATCTGCACCTTTCGGTTGACACATCCGACTTCAGCACAGCATTTTTTAGGACCGGGTTTGCCTTCCCTTTGCGATCCGTACTCGCTCAGCCAGACTGCACTGCTGCAGACTGTTTCCAGGACCACCACGTGGAGGTGGAGTACGGTCTTGACCAGCTCTGGTTCGCTGGTCCTGATGCAAGCAGTCAAGCTATGGGTTGCTGACTGCATTCACTATTGCTGCATCTTTGGGTCCCAACTGAATTATTCAAGTATCGGATATTTTTTAGTGCTGCACATAAGAAATGACAGTTGAACTGTGAAAGCTAGATTTGCAAAAATAGATAGCAGAATGTTTTTTAAAATAGGATTTTGACGAGGACCTCATTCAGCCTAGACACAGTGTCCCCATCAGTTTTATTAGGGCACACGTCCAAATACTAAAGACCTTGTGGTCTTGCATATATAGTGTGGAATGCCGTAATCTGGTACCCATGATACCAGGAACTTTGCTGGTCCATGTTTTTAATTTCGTGCACTTCACCTCTAATATCTTACTTGCTAATATCATGTAATGTAGGTTGACCAGGTTGTGAAAAAAAACCCAATAAAAACAGCTTGCTATGGTTAGGAAAAATCCTTCATCATTTCTGTTTTATTTATGAAAACAACTCGCAAAACGATGACTGGAGACTATGACAATATATTTATTATATTCTTCATTTTCAGTTTTAGTGTGCTGACTTGTGCATGTGATTATGTCTCTCCACAGCTTTGAGCCCCAACTTCTGCTTAGCACCTTTTTCTTGACCAGAATTCCAATACTTCATGTTAAATTGCCCGTCTTCCCTGGTCAACCTGTATATCATTTCACCATCAATTTTGCCAGTTGTCAGTGTATTGTAACTTTCATATTAAAGATTGACGGTATCAGTCACATATCTGTAATAGGCTGTGTCAGGATAGAACATTAGTTTGTTTAGCTGTTAATGGTATTCTTAATATTCTTTTGTAAAACTACATCTCTGCCATTTATGGTGATCTTGTTTTTTATGATGGACTTATTTGTATGTTCCCCCACTTGCTTTTATATTAGATTCTGGAGAATTTTGTTTGTTGTCAGTCAGTAATAATAATAATAATAATAAATTCTTTAAGCACCAAACACGGCGCATAAGGCAGAAACCAGTGCTCTCCAGGTTGTACGTTGTGACGCCACTCCTCTTAGCTCTTGCACATTATTTAATCCCAACGTTCTTCCTTCTCTTATTATTGTTCTTCTGAGTGTTTCTTTTGGTCTTCCTTTTTCCTCTTACCCTCAGGAACTCAAGTGAGTGCCTGCAATGGTATTCTGTTGTTTTGCATTCGTAGGACATAACCGATATATGACCATCGTCTTTTCCTTATATAGTTGGAGACATATTTCTGCCTAGAGTCTTCTCTTATTTGTCGATTAGTCTTGAATTCTTTCCAACTGATGTTCATGAGTTTTCTAAGACATTTGTTCTTGAATGTATTCAGCTTGTTCTCCAATGATTTTGTTATTTTCCAACTCTCACAGCCTATGTTAACACTGAGATAACATTTGAATTAAACAGACGAAGCTTGGTACGTATATTCAATGATCGTAATTTCCAAATGTTAGATAATCTATTGAAGGCGCTAGCTGCCAAAGCAATTCTAGTATGAATTTCTCTTGTTGTGTCACCATCCTAACTCCGCCAATGCCGGTCCCAAGCCCGGATGAAAAAGGAGGAGGGCGGCCTGCATGGAGGCCGTAAGGAGGCAGCCCCTCCACCATGCAAAGGCACAACAGGCCAATCACCTGTTTGCTTTAAATCACGATTACTAGCAACACAAGAGAGAAAACTGGACTGATTCTAAAGGCGACGAACTGGAACGGACTACGGACTACGACTTATGGAACGTGGAACACAAGAAGTATAAATGGGAAGGAAGAGGAGCTGGTGGAAGAGATGAGGAAAGCAAAACTAGAAATCTTGGCTATAACGGAAACAAAGAAAAAAGGACAAGGAGTCATGGATCTCGATGGCAACACGCTGCTCTATAGTGGTGTACCCATGTCTGAAAGAGCTAAAGGGGGCGTGGGTTGCATTGTGGCCCAAAATCAAAAAGATAGTATCAAGGGATGGAACTTTGTCTCGGAGCGCATTATTGTCATTAAACTAAAAGAAGGAGAAACCATAGTCAACCTGGTCATAGTGTATGGGCCAAATGAGGATGAGAGAGCAGAGGTCAAGGAGGAATTCTTCGAGCTGCTTCAAAGGACAGTGGATGACTGCCTAGATGAAGTTATCATGCTCGGAGATTTTAATGCCAGAGTTCGAAATGACCATGCTAGATGGGGTGGAGTTATCGGAAGATATGGAGAAGATACTCTCAATGACAGTGGAAAGCGACTCCTTAGATTCTGCAGTGAGCAGAATCTGATCATTACAAACACAAAGTTCCCCCATAAGCGCATACATGCATACACTAGATGTGAACCAACAAAGAATGAGAAGTCAGTGATCGACTATGCCATTGTTCGGAGAAGCTCATTCAAATATGTCCGAGATGCTAGAGTCTGGAGGGGGCCAGAGATTGGAAGTGATCACTACCTGCTAACAATCAAAAGAACAACTGAAAGAGTTGCTCAACCTAGGAACTGCCCAACATCACGCAAGAAACCAAGTAAACGAGCAGGAGAAATGAGCATTAGGACCTACAAGCTGAGAGAGCCAGAAATTAAGACCAGATATCAGGGGCTTATTGCTGCAGTGGTGAGCAACACAGAAGAACGACCTGATGACTTGGAAACCCTCTGGATTAAATTCAAGGATATCATAAAGACAGCTGCTGCAGAAGCATGCGGTGAAGTCCGACTTGGGAACAAGAGAAAGAGGACACCTTGGTGGACAGAGGAAGTCAAAGAGAAAATAAGAGAGAAGAAAATGGCATGGAAACAATACTTAGGAGCTAAAAACACAACAGGACAAATGGAAAAATATAGAGAATATGTGACACTCAGAACAGAAGCAAAGAACAAAGTGCTAGCAGCAAAACAGAAGTCCTGGGAAGAATTTAGAGAAAAGCTAGAAAAAGATGCACAAGAAAACCAGAAATTGTTCTATAAGACCCTAAAGAACATGAGGAAGGAAAAACAATGCCCTCTCAAATTTATAAAGGACAAGCAAGGCAAATTGCTTACTGCCCCGAAGGAAGTAATGGGAAGATGGAAAGAATATTTCTCAGAACTCCTGGATGGTGAGCATGGTGAAGCATCTGAAATGATAAACACTAGCACAGAAGAGAAAACCAATGATGGTGAAGATGACATAAAGATGGAAGAACTGAAGGCAGCACTGGAGAAAATCAAGATGGGCAAAGCAGCAGGGCATGATGGTATAACACCAGAAATGGTTAAGTTCATGGGAGCATCAGGCGACCTATTACTCTTAAGGGTTTTACAGGCAGCGTGGTACAACAAGACTATACCAAAGGATTGGGAGATTGCCATCATAACACCAATTTTCAAAAAGGGTGACAATCGACAGTGTGGAAACCATTGAGGCATATCCCTTCTCAGTGTCAGTGGTAAAATCTACTCTAGAATCCTAGAGCAGAGACTCCGACGCCTAGCTGAGCCACAATTGGATGAGGTCCAGTGCGGATTTCGAGCAAACCGAAGTACTCAAGACCTAATCTTCACACTCAGACAGCTGAGTGAAAAGGCCCTTGAGTATAAGAGTGAGATGCATCTTTGTTTCATAGATCTGGAAAAGGCGTTTGACAGGGTCCCCTGGAGTAAACTTTGGGACTGTTTGGCAAGGAAGAATATTCCAGCACCTCTGATTCATGCTATACAGAGCTTCTACAAGTCTTGCAGAAATTATGTGAGGACAGCAAACCATAAGTCAGAAGAGTTCAGGACCACCAGTGGTGTAAGACAAGGTGATATCCTATCACCTTACCTCTTCATACTCCTTATGGACGATGTCATCAAGGCATGTAAGGAGAGAACAAGAAAGTATTCAGTGGGGTACTGGAAGATGAGACAGGTCTATATTTCGGAGCTGGCATTTGCTGATGATGTTGCCCTGATTGCTAAATCAGAGGCACATCTCCAATTCAACCTGCAAGTCTGGAAGGAAGAGCTGGAGAAGAGAGGGATGGTCATAAGCAGCTCTAAAACAAAATCCATGGTGATATTACGAGAAGAAAGAAAACATCAGATTAAGCTGGGAGAACAGGTCCTGGAGCAGGTCGACCACTTTAAATACCTCGGAGCTATTATAGACCGAAAGGGAGGCATCAAAGAAGAGTTGGCCACTCAAAAAGCAGCAGCTGGGAGACTTTTTCAGGCCATAAATCGAGGATTCCTCAGCAAGAGAGAGGTTGGTAAGAAAACGAAGATGGCTGTATACCGCTCCACCTATGTCCCAGTCTTGAGATACGGATGCGAGTCATGGGCAATGACTACAACCCATAAAAGCCAGATCCAAACCTCAGAAATGAGGTATCTGAGGAAGGTGGTTGAGTAACAAGAAGAGACATGGTACGCAACCAGACGATACGTCAAGGCCTTAAATCCTACCCCCTGCAGACCCAAGTAGAACAGTCCCAATTAAGATGGTTTGGCCATGTCTGCAGAATGGGAGAAGATCGGATACCACGACAAGCATGGGGAACAAAGAGCCAAGGATCCAGACCCCGAGGACGACCCAGAGTCCGCTGGGAGGACAACATTAGACAATCTTTGAAGGATCGAGAACTAGAATGGAACCAGGCCAGGAGGAAGACAGCCGATAGGATAGTCTGGCGCTCTCTCTTCCAAACCTCTACACCTCACGGTAGAAGGGGAACGACAAATAACTGTCCCTCTTGATTTAATGTACAGTCAATTTTAGAAGGGGGTACACAAGATTGAGCTGCTCTGGCCAACGAAATCTTATCTTCTGTGTGGGCGGCAGGAAAACTGTCTCCTGCTCGCTTGCTTCTCAGTTATCTTGAAAAACAACACTGGTCGATATCTTGAACAAGGAGTATGCTACCAGCCTCTGGATTCAGCAAAACTCAGACCAGGTGCTGCTCTATTACTTCAGTACCACGGTCCCTGAAATAAGAAGGTTGTACCTCCTACTTCAGAACTAATTTATAATCTATTTCCACACTGAAGCACAATACGTAACAAACACCGAGTTCAGCGCGGTAGGCCAACTGTTAGCTTCTCATGTAACAATATACACCAGTATTCCTCTCCCTAATGGTTACAACGCCTCTGCAATTCCAGCATTAATTCCTTCTATACAATAAGATAGGTGTCATAGTACTATTTGGCAATCCCATATATGCCTATGCAGTTATACTCCTTTCCGACAAGTTTTTTTGCATGGTGGAGCAATATCTAGGCTTTGCCTCATGTTTGCTACTGAACCACACACATACAGACATAAATTATCAATTCACATTCAATTTTCATCTAAAAGAGATCAAATATGTCTAGCTTACCACAATTCAAGGAAATATTAAACAAGTACGTTGACTGGCGATGAGTTATGGCACAATTCCGATCTGCCTCTGTCCCAGGCTTTTATTAGACAAATATGAGCTGGTTCTCAACGCACTTGCTTCTACAAAGTTTATTTTCAAAAAGTGGCCCTGAACTGACGCTTCTAATTGACTATATCAAATGGTCTAGCCAATGAGACCATGTTTACAAAAGCCTTTGAAAAAATGTACCCTTCCTACCGTTTCCATTAACAACCAAAAATAGTATTTGCAGTCGACTAATCATGTTTCGCCTTACATATTATTCTAGCCAATCAAATCGTATCTAACGTGGTGGCCTCATTTCCCCTAAAGCAGTGTCCAAACACGCCATTATGAGCAAATATGATCCTGTGTTGTCAGACAACACCACTATAGTATTTTGGCTATAATTTGTTAATTACTAGACTATTTGCTTAACACCTAACATATTCTTTGTCAGCAAGTCCTAAGGCACCCAAATATATAAGTTTAATGGAGCCAAGTGGCTTCGTTACAAATATGTATTAATCTAGGATAGTCGTGTATTTGTTTTTTTTTTTATTTATTGTTTTAGAACCGCCACCTGTTCTGCCTTTTCGACTGTTCTGTCAGTATAAAGTCAGGATTTCAGACATAAAACAGTATTGTGTCATGTTTCCTAATAAGCATTAACCATGTTTTTTAAAACCTTACCTCGTATTGGTAGTGTTTTTTGTCACTGTTTATTTGAAAAAAAACAAGTCTGCATGCCTTTCGCGTGGGGTGGCACTAATTTGTATATCGCGAGACGACATGGTAGCATTGCATGCGTTCCTCCATACATCTCTCTCTCTTTCTCTTCTAAGCCCGTCTGTCTTTTAGTTTACGTAGTGTATAATGACATTAATGTAATATTAAATCTAGGTCATTACGCAGTGTGTCTATCAAGGTCGTATAAGCAATGCAGTACCAGTTTTATTTTTAGAAACGCGTGTATTTTATGCAGACGGAGCATAAAAAGGGGTTTTCTTGTTTAGCTAGTATGACGTTCTATAACACAGGCGTACGCTATTGTGATCGCACTGTTCTTTTACCATTCTTCTTTCCTTTTATTGAATTACTTCGTTAGGCTTTACATTTACTTTCTAATTTAGATATGTGGATTTAGAATTTCACGACATGAACATACACTTCATCACTATCATAACCCTAGACATTCAACGTAGTCATCACAATATTCCAGAATAAGTCTGACTGAGGTCTAAATGTGGTAGCAAAGTAAGGTCATCTGTAACACACCACACTTATTAGATACAGATACCTTCACAGCTGATCTCAGTCAGTACACTAAGTCCCCTATAAATATTTATATCATCCCACTTTACCACATATATTGGGGTCCTGTCCGGGATTTTGAATCTTCTCCTATTATATATATTGGGGGTAATTCACTTCAGGGAATAAAAAAAAATTAAAAGGTATTCTTGGGTGGAAAATAAATAAGGTTGAGCTCTCAGTGCTTGTGGTTGTCCTTAGATAATTAGTTATAGATTGACTTGTTTAAGTTAGACATTGTATAAATTTGCCTGTTAGAAAATGGCCGACCTGGCAAAATTTCGATCTGCTGCTATGCAGGCTGCTAAAGAGTTAGGAATGGATGGGCAAGTTATGATTGCTTATGTCACTACTGAATATGACAAATTTATTGAACGCGAAGAAAAAAGAAGCTGAAAGAAAGTTAGAGGCTGAAAAAGAGCTTAAGAGGTTGCAGATTGAGGCTGACAAAGAGGCTAGGGCATTGGAGGCAGATAGGGAGATTAAAAGGCTCCAATTAGAAGAAAAAAAGGCTGAGAGGGAAGCAGAAAAGGAGGAGAAGAGATTACAAAGGGAACATGAGTTACGACTAAGGGAGTTTGAGTTTCAAAGCCATGCTCCTGAAAATGGTGCCAGTCCCTTTACCTCTGATGCCTCTGCTAGTCAGGGAGCCCCAACCTCAGCTATGAACTTTCATTTAGATCATTTTGTTGAGAAAGAAGATGATATCGAGAGCTATCTAAATAGATATGAACTATTAGCTACCACGTATGGGTTAGAGAGAGAAAGATGGAGCTTAAAGTTATCTCAAGGGCTTCGTGGTACAGCTTATGAGGTTTTTGCCAAAATGAGCAGAGATGATCAAGAAAATTATGACATGCTAAAGCAGGCTCTTTTGTTAAGATATGAAAAGAATGGAGAATTTTATAGAAAAAAATTTAGGAATGCTAAACTACTGTCAGGTGAGACATATCACCAGTTCTCTGCACGGTTAGAGACATACTTGGAGAAATGGACAGCTCTGGGGAAAACCCAAGATCTTAAGGAAATGATCCTTATAGAACAATTAAGAGAGTCCATGGCTCCAGACCTGAGAAAGTTTCTCATGGAACAAGGTGCAGAGAGACTGGGTGAGTTACTAAATGTCGCTGAAAGGTATCAGGCAGCTCAGGCAGAGGTAACAGGTAATAAAAAGAAACAGGTAGATAATTTTAAGGCGTTCCCCTACAGTGAAAACTAACTTTTGTTCTAATAACATTTTCAAACTTTTTATGTGCTCAATAGACACAGTGTATGTTCATGAACCAAATTCCACAGTTTATTTTGATAAAAAACATGTGGTTACCATGGTAACAAAAAAAAAACATCCGCCATATTGGATTTTCACCACTTTTCGAGAGCTAAAAACTTATGTTTCCCATTGACCAAACTTTATCAAATTGCACACACATGTTGTGACTGACAATTAAAACAATTTGTCACATGCTTTTTTTGATAAGTTTAAAATTCTATTTTTAATGATTTTTAAACAAAATTACACTTTATTTGTATGAAAAAAATGAAAAAAAAATATTTAAAAAAATATATCAAAGCAAATTACTAAAATATCAAAAAAAGCATGTGACAATTTAAAGGTACATATGTGTACTACATGCATGCCAAATTTCAGACTGATCTATTAGATAGTTTGTAAAAAATAACATTTTTTGTTAATAAAATGTTAGTTTTGAGAAAAATGCATTTTAGTCACCGAGTTACTTGTCTTGTCCAATATACTCCATTCTGGGAGGCTGAATGTGTTTAAAATTGTCCAGCACTATATGCTGCACCTCCTTCAGCTTCCTGCAGCTGCTCCTCTTGCCTTTAATCTTGCCTAAATTTTTCTTCTTTCCTTCTACATGGTAACCAAAAAAAAACCACCGCCATATTGGGTTTTTCACCAACTTTCAAGAGCAAAAACTTATGTTTCCCATTGACCAAACTTTATCAAATTGCACACACATGTTGTGACTGACAATTAAAACAATTTGTCACATGCTTTTTGTGATAAGATTAAAATTCTAATTTTAATGATTTAAAAAAAAATGAAAAATATTAGTATGAACAAAAAGAAAAAAAAAAATATTTAAAAAAATATATCAAAGCAAATTACTAAAATATCAAAAAAAGCATGTGACAATTTAAAGGTACATATGTGTACTACATGCATGCCAAATTTCAGACTGATCTATTAGATAGTTTGTAAAAAATAACATTTTTTGTTAATAAAATGTTAGTTTTGAGAAAAATGCATTTTAGTCACCGAGTTACTTGTCTTGTCCAATATACTCCATTCTGGGAGGCTAAATGTGTTTAAAATTGTCCAGCACTATATGCTGCACCTCCTTCAGCTTCCTGCAGCTGCTCCTCTTGTCTTTATCTTGCCTAATTTTTCTTCTTTCCTTCTACATGGTAACCAAAAAAAAAAACAACCGCCATATTGGGTTTTTTCACCAACTTTCAAGAGCAAAAATCTTATGTTTACCATTGACCAAACTTTATCAAATTGCACACACATATTGTGACTGACAATTAAAACAATTTGTCACATGCTTTTTTTGATAAGTTTAAAATTCTTTTTTTAATGATTTAAAAAACAAATGCACTTTATTTGTATGAAAAAAATATTAAAAAAAAAAATATCAAAGCAAATTACCAAAATATAAAAAAAAGCATGTGACAATTTAAAGGTATATATATGTACTACACGCATGCCAAATTTTAGATTTATCTATTAGATAGTTTGTTAGTAATCCAATTTTTGGTTAATAAAATGTTAGTTTTAAGAAAAATGCATTTTACTCACCGAGTGCCTTGTCTTGTCCAATATACTCCATTCTGGGGGGCTGAATATAATTAAAATCCTCCAGGACTATATGCTGCACCTCCTTCAGCTTCTTGCAGTTCCTCCTCTCGCCTTTGTCTTGCCTCTTGCCTAATTTTTCTTCTTTTTACAAGTTTGTCAGCCTCATGTTTCTGGCTGTTGGCCAGACGTTTCCTCAGTCGCACCTGTCCAAGGCGTATTGAGTTTGTTCCAGATGCTTGACCACACAGCCTTTTTATTTCTGCACTGGCTGATGGACCAAAGTTGAACTCTCCAATGGCCACAAGGACACTGATTTGGCTTTTTTTAATGAAACAAATTTCCGCTTGCTGCAACGACTCCATATAACATTGTGTAGGCTTTCATTTGCATTTTGTGTAGCACCTAGCTGACATCGCTTCAGCAAATGCTGATCAGTAAGACACTCATAAATAGGGGCTAAGTGCTTATGGAGCAGGTTGTAGTCTAGCGGAGTGTGAACCTTGGTCTCGTGTTGTCCGGCAGCTTCTCCTTTGGCGATGGAAGCCTGATAGAAACACCAGGAGTCTTTGCCTGGGGGACACAAATTATGTTGGGGTTTGTCGTTTGTCGAATTACCCATGGTAGAGAGAAGCCATGATGGCTTGTTTCATCTCTGGGGCTGTACTATGCTTGCGGATGCGAGATGCCCTGGTGTAGTAAATACACAATTTTTCGTATGGCATTTTGGGTTAGAACGACCACGGCCATTTCCCCCAAGGGTGACTTTTTTGTTTCCTGCAGTCAGTTAATCAGTGTCCTCAGTGCAGTGCCTAATCGCTTTGCAACATGGTTGACGCACTCTTCTTTTGGTTATGTCAACTTCTGGTCCATACGGTTTGATGTCGCAGAGTCTGTTGTAGGCCTTGGAATCGCCATCTGATAGCAAAACAGTGTAGCGTAGCTTGTGATTTGCGACTGAACGAAGAAAGAGAACTTCACAGGCTTTTACCTCCATCATTCCGGCTGACCCTTCGTAATTACGGCCGCAGTCCTTCTGATGCTCTGCTTTCCATTTTTCAAATTTGTCAGGCTGATTTTTTAGTTGCCACTGTCCAGTAGTCTCACAGGTGTGACAGAAGGAAGACATAACATGCGTATCGATGACCATGCCAGTCAAGATGTCAATAACACTGCCAACACCTATCAGTGACTTATGACCTCTAGTTAGCCATGTTGCATCAAAGCTGACAGCGATGTCAATGACTTCTTTTTTATTAATGGTACGATGCTGACTCTTAGCGTGTTCAGCTCGGACGATGCTGACGGAACGTTGAAATACTGTAGAGTGCATGGTATCCAAATGATCAAAAATTTGATCTGCATATTTTATGAATTTTTTTCTGGTGCAAGACCAGGGAGGTCTAGGTTCTCACAGAAGAGATTAAATGTATATGGGCCCATTCCAGACATGAGGGCACCCAAGAACAGCAGATTTGTTGATTGCATGTCCACGAGGGCCGCGGCCTGCTGGTTCCCTCTCGGATGTGTAGTTCTAGAAATTGCTTTTTCACATGTGTGACAACACAACTTCCAGGAAGAAAGAGAAACCTTTAGACTTGGTGTTGTCAGTTCTTGTTTGCAATGTGCTTTGCTTACACAAATTGCAACATACATTTTTAAGAAGGTTGTTGAAGAAAGAAATATCGACAATGGTTTTATACGTAGGTTTAGGCTGAGCGCAGACAGTATTATGAGATGCAACATTCTTGCTCGTGCTCAAGCTAATTTTTATATCAGATCGACTTGGGCCAGGCACTACTGGATCTGCAATGTGAACCATGGGCCTATCGATGAGTGGGATGCAGAAATTCCACGTTGTTTGTATAGGCCTATCAGTTTTTGTATAATTCACCGCTAATTCTGTCTTACCTTTACCACTAGTAGAAATCACATACTGTCGACGCAACCTGGCAGCAGATATTTGCTTTGATCTCTTACTTATTCTACCCATTTTGAAGTAATAGAACACAATTCACTGAAATTTAAACAAGAAAAAATATCGAACTTCCAGCAAACAATAATTGTTGACTGGCGGAAATGACTGTTGCTTTTTCCGCATCTGCGCACGCAGCCCAAATGTTGTTATGACCAATCAAAACAGTTGTTTACGATTGTGTCTTCAATGAGTCGGGAATGAGGGAATGAGGTCACCACGTGACAACTCCTTGTAAGGCAATTAGCGTAAAATTACGGCTCTTTTTTAAACACACATTACACAAAGCTATGAGAAAAAATAGTTTCGAATTTGCGATATTACGGCAGACAATGAAATTCCCTGTGTATCGATACCAAATAGTCCCCGATATGGACAGGGTAACTAAGGTATTTTTACCGACAAATCTTGCATTTTTTCGGCACAAATTTGCAAATCATAGAGATCAGAACAAAGGTAAGCACCAGTTTGATAGGCCACTGTATGACAATAAAAATAAAACCCCACAATTCGATGAAAGGAAATTTGATGAAAGAAAATCTTTCAACCAAGGAAGGAAGTGGTGTATAAAGTGTAAGATGAACAATCATACCACTGAAAATTGTAGGAATAAAACTCCTCGTTTTGCTGCTATGAAATCTGGGAAGAAGGGAACAAAGGTCAAACCTGAGGAACTACAGGAACCGTACCACCCCCCAGTGCAGGAAGATGTACTCTGAAATGGTGTCACCATAAGGTGTGTATATGATACAGGTTTAGATTATGATTCAGTTGTGAGTTCTCACCTGGTGCAAGCAGATCAATACACCACAGAAACAGTGGAAATTCAAGCTGCAACCAAGGAAGTAGCGACCATGACACTCCCTATCGCTAAGATACATGTAAAAACGCGATATGTGGAGGGAATAATCAAAGCAGCAGTGATAAATGAACCAATCTACCCTCTGATATTGGGGTGTAGATATGTCTTCCTGGGGAATCCCAAGAGACCTGTGATATTGGCAACGGTGCAGACCAGATCACAGTCCAAAAAGGAGGAGGAAAGTCCAATAAATACTCATCCAGATGAGTTGAGGCAGGCACAGGCGGAGGACAAAACACTCAAGCCGTGTTTCAAGAAGTTGCCCAAATGTCATACACCTCCAGCCAAGGGAAAATTTTATATGAAGAACAAGTTGATTTATAGGAAGGCTGGATCTGAATCCAATGGTCACGGACAGCTGGTCCTTCCCACTTCATATAGGACTAAAGTGTTGGAACTAGGGCATGCGATTCCCTTCAGTGGTCATATGGGGATCAGCGCAACAGGACAGCGAATAGCTTGTCACTATTTCTGGCCAGGGATAACTGAAGATATCAAACGATATGTAAAATCCTGTCCAGAGTGCCAACGAGTAGCACCTAAGCATTGGACTGCACCAGCAACTCTAGGGGAAATGCCCATAGTGGGAACACCCTTTGAGAGAGTTGCCGTGGACATTGTGGGACCTCTCACTCGAACCAAGAGGAGGAACAGCTACATTCTGACTCTGGTGGACACTTGTTCTATGTGGGGAGAGGCGGTAGCCCTGTCATCCATTGACTCTAAACATGTGGCAGAGGCATTACTCACAATTTTCACAAGGTTAGGCTTTCCCAACCAAATCTTGACTGATAAGGGCTCTCAGTTCAAGGGGAAACTAACAGAAGAAGTTTTCAGGATCTTCCAGGCCAAACACTTCCATTGTAGTCTGTACCATCCCCAAGGGAACGGCCAAGTGGAAAGATTTAATGGTACGTTGATGTCGATCCTGAGAAAGTTGGCACACGAAAAACCAGATACATGGGACCAGTACCTTCACGCCGCCCTCTTTGCTTATCGGGAGGTACCCCATAGTTCAACCGGTATGACCCCGGCAACATTATTATTTGGAAGGCCAATAAAAGGTCCACTCGAAGCTCTGTTAAGAACGTGGACTGATGAAAAGGCAGAGGAAAATATTACATCCTCATACCAATATGTGAATGAGCTGACCACTCGTTTAAAAACTGGCTGGAAACTTGCCAATGAAAATTTGAGACAAGCCAGGAAAAAACATGCTGCCTATTACAACAAGAAAGCTAAAGACAGAGATTTGGCTGTGGGAGAGAAGGTACTGCTTCTTCTACCCGGTAGTCAGAATAAGTTACAAATTGGATGGCAAGGTCCATATACAGTTCTAGAGAAGGTATCTAGAACAAATTATAAGATAGATAAGAAGGGGAAAGAAAAAATCTATCATGTGAATCTCCTGAAGAAATATTTGGAAAGAGAAAATCAGGAAGAGACACACTTGTTGACCTTGTCTATTGCACCGGAGATGAAAAAGGAACCACTTTCATCATTAAAGTATATTTCTGGAAAAACTAACCTGGGTGCGGATTTTCTAAGCCGCCATCCGTGTGATGAGAATCACCGTAAGCACCAGGAATAATATTAAATTTCTCTATGTGTATATAGAATTATAGACTGACATGTGATGTCTGTTTTAAGTGGGGAGAATTTGTCGTGAGAAATTCTAATCCACATATATAAATTAGAAAGTAAATGTAAAGCCTAACGAAGTAATTCAATAAAAGGAAAGAAGAATGGTAAAAGAACAGTGCGGTCACAATAGCGTATGCCTGTATTATAGAACGTCATACTAGCTAAACAAGAAAACCCCTTTTTATGCTCCGTCTGCATAAACTACACGCGTTTCTAAAAATAAAACTGGTACTATATTTCTTGTACGACCTTGATAGACACACTGCGTAATGACCTAGATTTAATATTACATTAATGTCATTATATACACTGCGTAACTAAAAGACAGACGGGCTTAGAAGAGAGAGAGAGAGATGTACGGAGGAACGCATGCAATGCTACCACGTCGTCTTGCGATTGAAAATTAATGCCACCCCACGCTAAAGGCATGCATACTTGCTTTTTTTCAAATAAACTGAAAAAAAAAAAAAAACTACCAATACGAGGTAAGGTTTTAAAAACATGTTTAATGCTTATTAGGAAACATGACACAATACTGTTTTATGTCTGAAATCCTGAATTTATACTGACAGAACGGTCGAAAAGGCAGAACAGGTGGCGGTTCTAAGACAGTAAATAAAAAAACAAATACACGACTATCCTAGAATAATACATATTTGTAACGAAGCCACTTGGCTCCATTAAACTTATATATTTGGGTGCCTTAGGACTTGCTGACAAAGAATATGTTAGGTGTTATGCCAATAGTCTAGTAATTAACAAATTATAGCCAAAATACTATAGTGGTGTTGTCTGACAACACAGGATCATATTTGCTCATAATGGCGTGTTTGGACACTGCTTTAGGGGAAATGAGGCCACCACGTTAGATACGATTTGATTGGCTAGAATAATATGTAAGGCGAAACATGATTAGTCGACTGCAAATACTATTTTTGGTTGTTAATGGAAACGGTAGGAAGGGTACATTTTTTCAAAGGCTTTTGTAAACATGGTCTCATTGGCTAGACCATTTGATATAGTCAATTAGAAGCGTCTGTTCAGTGCCACTTTTTGAAAATAAACTTTGTAGAAGCAAGTGCGTTGAGAACCAGCTCATATTTTTCTAATAAAAGCCTGGGACAGAGGCAGATCGGAATTGTGCCATAACTCATCGCCAGTCAACGTACTTGTTTAATATTTCCTTGAATTGTGGTAAGCTAGACATATTTGATCTCTTTTAGATGAAAATTGAATGTGAATTGTTAAACTATGTATGTGTGTGGTTCAGTAGCAAACATGAGGCAAAGCCTAGATATTGCTCCACCATGAACAAAACTTGTCGGAGAGGAGTATAACTGTATAGGCATATATGGGATTGCCAAATAGTACTATGACACCTATCTTATTGTATAGAAGGAATTAATGCTGGAATTGCAGAGGCGTTGTAACCATTAGGGAGAGGAATACTGGTGTATATTGTTACATGAGAAGCTAGCAGTTGGCCTACAGCGCTGAACTCTGTGTTTGTTATGTATTGTGCTTCAGTGTGGAAATAGATTATAAATTAGTTCTGAAGTAGGAGGTACAACCTTCTTATTTCAGGGACCGTGGTACTGAAGTATTAGAACAGCACCTGGTCTGAGTTTTGCTGAATCCAGAGGCTGGTAGCATACTCCTTGTTCAAGATATCGACCAGTGTTGTTTTTCAAGATAACTGAGAAGCAAGCGAGCAGAGGAGACAGTTTTCCTGCCGCCCACACAGAAGATAAGATTTCGTTGGCCAGAGCAGCTCAATCTTGTTGTGTAAACCCCCCTCTAAAATTGACTGTACATTAAATCAAGAGGGACAGTTATTTGTTTTCAAATAAAAAGAAACTGTGAACCTTTCCAATATTATTTCCACCAGTAACAAACACATGAAGTCATGATGACAAACAACAACCTAGCTTTAAAAGCCAGTATTACCTCATAGTACTACATCACTACTTACACACATATTGTAATAATAATATATGTCAGTACAAAGATCCTATCTATAAATTGTGTACATACAACTTGGGATTACATTTGATTGTGAGTGTCACAGTGTTGTAAAGTATTGTGGATTAAATTAAATTGTTTATCTGTCTGTTGGTTGTTGTGAACATACACTTCATCACTATCATAACCCTAGACATTCAACGTAGTCATCACAATATTCCAGAATAAGTCTGACTGAGGTCTAAATGTGGTAGCAAAGTAAGGTCATCTGTAACACACCACACTTATTAGATACAGATACCTTCACAGCTGATCTCAGTCAGTACACTAAGTCCCCTATAAATATTTATATCATCCCACTTTACCACATGGTGATTATAAGTCAGTATTACTTGTATTTTAATTTTATTAAGACAACAGCCGTTCTTTATTGTAAACAATTACTTTGTTGCTTGTTTTTTCACCATTGTTATTTAATTTTTAACTGTAATTTTATATGTGCCTGTTCTCGTTAGTCATGTAGCATATGTAATGTGAATATAATAAATGTAACATGATATTTTTTGCTTGTTGAACTCATTCTGTGAAATATTACGTGGCAAAAAATATTTAAAATTTGGTTTGACTTTATATGTAATTAATATAATAATGGAAGAAATGTTAAATTTTCATTTTCTGTTTATGTGGTGTAAAATGGTTATGCAAAACATGTTTGAGGTTGGCATTAAGATGACATAAAAAGACTCATGAACACAGGGCCAAATTCCATTTAACTTGCGCTTTTTTCTGATGCCTAAAGAACTTGATTTTAGGAGCAGTTTTATTTCATGTGACGCTGTTGCTAGCCCAAAACACAACCTCACAGAGGAATACTGTTGCTGTCGGTGCCAGGAAAAATGTTAAACATTTTCATCCTTAACAGATTGACAGAGACCATAGACAGGGAATTGAGAGATGAACAGGCTGGTTTTACCGCTTTAAGAATTTAAACCAATCATTCAGTGCACAAGACAATCTACTTGTTCACTGTTCTGTGACCTTGTCAGTTTCAATGATCAAAATAAGATGTGACTAGGAAGCATAGTAAATAGACTGATTGTCTGAACTGCATGCAGTAGCAGGATATTATGTGCAATCTTCTATCCTTAGACTTTCCTTTGTTGAAAAGCAATTGGCGAGCTGATGGTTGGAAAACCAAAAATACCATTGCACATAGTTTCAACCAAAAATGTCATTGCACATAATTTTTTACTTTGAAAACTCAAATACTGTTCTGTGCTGTCTTGTCTTACAATTCTTTGTGCTCATAAAGATATTGTAAAGCTTATGAGCATGAAGCATTAAAAAAAAAAAGTGTTTGAGTTTCATTGTTATTGTCACATTATCCAGTGTTTTGAAGATCCTTTGATACACACAGTCTGGCATTTACTTTTTCTTTTTTTTTTGGCCTTCTTGCTGCCACTTTCTCCTTGTTGCTGCTAACCCACCTGAATCAGTCTTTTTTTTTTTTGTCAGTTCATTGTGTTATCCTAGCATGTTATTCTTATTTTTTTTTTTTTGTCTATGGCCTTTCAACCTTCCTTGCATGCACTATCTTTTATGCCTTCTTGTGATGCAAACATTCCCTGCCCACACTGTCCGAGATCCTTCCAGGCCCGCATCGGGCTCATCAGTCACCTTCGTACTCATAGACTATCCAAACAATCCTAATAATTGGATGAACAGAGTGGTCTTCATCACCCGTGATGGACGAACAACATCTTTTATGCACAGTTTGGAATTACTGTAAACCCTCTGAAAGCATGACTGTAAGGTTGCATAAACTTTTCAAAACCATTCTTCATTTTGCTTGCTCGCAGTTAATTCAACTGTTTTTATTGTGAACTCCTTTCATGTGGCCCTTAGGGTATTGCTGCATCTCTGTTGCTTGCTGTCCTTAATGAGATACTTAATGTACAGTTGAAGTTAGTAAGCCTTGAAGGTGCTCATGATACCTTGATCCATCAACTGCAGCAATGGCAAGGTGTTGGCAAGCAAGAAAACAGCATGGGCATGCCTGTGTATAGTATGTAATAATTGCTGATGAACTACAGACATGGGGTGCAAAATTCATGGTCACCATTAGCAACCAGCAAAGAAGGAATAGGACTACTCCCACCCTCAGGCATGTCATACAATGACATGTTGTGTAAGGGGCTGGTGACATCATTTTTTTAAAACAAATTACAACAGAAACCACTGCTACAAGAACATTTGGATGCTTGGTGCAGGCTTCCTGCAAGGGAACCAGCTGCTGTGGTGACTCCATGCTCTGTAAGAAGCACGAAGGGAAATGATGATGGTGGTTAATAACCAGAGGTTTGCCATTGGCAACCAAAAGTTGAGCAAAGAAGTTTGTTGCTTTATTAAAATTTGGCCACGTCTGCAGTACCAGAAATTTTGTGCCCTATACTTCGGGTCAGTGATTCCTAACTTGGCTTGCACAGTTTATTGAACGTATTTCAGAGGAAAAAAAGAGTACATACTAGATATATTGACAATGGAGGAGGCAGGAGGGCTGGCTAGAGATCGAGAGTCTTTCAGGCGGGCTGTGATGAGAGCGACGTTCTGCAAAGGACATGCTACATGATGACTAGATATATTTTTTAATGTGAAAATCAAAATGCTGTATGTTCAGGAAGGGTGTACATTTACTATTTCTGATATAGCCTGATTGATAATGTTCTTTTGCAGCATGACATTTGTGAGAAATCACTTTAATTTCAGGTGGTGGTGGAAAGCGAAAAGGAAAGAGTAAAAAATGGAAGCAGATTTTGTCATTTCCTCACATATCGCAATGTGCTGACATAAAAAACAAAATCAGTAAGTAGATTAGTCCTTGCTGCATTATGATATTTTTATGAAGGGTACTTCATCTGTGTGGAACTTACTTCTAGTTTCAATCATGCAATCTGTGGTATTTTTTTGGTAGTTTAAAAAAATAGAATTGAATTTGTACAGAAAAATTCTAATTTAGGTTTTCTGCTCTTATTTATCAGTGCTTTTTTTCTATCTAGCAGTATTCCTGCTTTGCTTATGTCTTCTTCATTTTTATATTTTGTATTTTTTTCCAACTTTTGTTTTTCATTTCTATGCTTTTTTGTTTGTTGCATATTTCTTCTTTCTTATTATTTGTCCACAATGTCATTACTTTTTTTTTGCAGCTATGCTTATTGAAAGTTCATCATTTTTTTAACAATCTATCTCACCCTTTTTCGTTCCATGTGACACATTGGGCTACAGCTATTGATACCCACAGATTTCCATTTTTGCTGTCTTTTTTTCAATTCTGCCAAGACAGGTTGCTTTAAATTCTTCTGTCAGTGTTCTGCTGTAGTTTTTATTTGCTATTCCCCCTTTTTCCCATGTGCTTCTTCTCTTTCTGATCCAGTAACCCAGGAAGTGTTGTGGGATGCACGTTTGATGGTTTGAAGATGTGAGACAAAAATCATTTCATACTCCTTATGGATGATGTCATCAGAGTATGTAAGAAGTGGATCAAAAAGTATTCAGTGGGGTACTGGAAGATGAGACAAGTCTGTATTTCAAGGCTGGCATTTGCCAACGATGTTGCCCCGATTTCGCACATCTTCAATCCAGCCTGCAAGTATGGAAGGAAGAACTTGAGAAGAGAGGGATGGTTATCAACAGTTCCAGAACAAAAACCATGGTGTTCTTAAGAGAAGGAAAAGGGCATCATATTATGCTGGGAGAACATTTCCTGGAGCAGGTCAACCACTCTAAATACCTTGGAGCTATCATAGACTGGAAGAGAGGCATCAAAGAAGAGTTGGCTACCTGAAGAGTGGCAGCTGGGAGACTATTTCAGGCAATCCATTGAAGATTCCTCAGCAAAAGAGAGATTGGGAAGAGGACGAAGATGGCTGATGTCCCAGTCTTTACATATGGATGCGAGTTATTGGCAATGACTACAACCCACAAAAGCCAGCTCCAAACCTCAGAAATGAGGTATCGGAAGAAGATGGTTAAAGTAACAAGAAGAGACATGGTCCATAACCAGATGATACAGCAAGGCCTCAAAACCCAGCCCCTGCAGAATCAAGCAGAACAGTTCCAACTATGACGGTTTGGCCTTGTATGCAGAATGGAAGATCGGATACCATGACAGTAATGAGAAACCAAGAGTCAGGGATCCAGGACGACCCAGAGTTCGCTGGGAGGACATTAGATAGTTCCTGAAGGACCGAGGACTAGATTGGAACCAGGCCAGTAGGAAGACTGCTGATAGGACAGTGTGGCGTTTACTCTGGCAAACCTCTACACCCCAGGGTAGAAGAGGAACGACTACGTAGTTGTAGTAGAGAAAAACTTAATAGACCTCCTGGTTCACAGCTGTCAACTTGACTAGTCACTTATGCATTAAACCATATAACAGGACATGGTGTAAAATATATCACTATGTTATTCAAACAAGTATGGTGTCAGCTCCTAAAATGACATTTGTATTCAAGAAACACGGTATATATGAGTTGGGCAAAGTTATATATACTGCAAATGTTGCAGCAAGACTGTTTCTCAAATCCAGTTTAATGTGGTTCCTTGTGCTTTCTGTGAAAGCATTCAGCTCTATTTGTGTGTGTGGGGGGGAGGGGGAGGCACAAAAGTAATGGTTCAATCCTCCTGCTTCTCTCTTTACCTTTACATCATGTGGTCATTGTTTTCATTTTCATCTGGTGGGTGAATAGATCAGTTTAGTTTTCGGTGTGCTTATGCTGTGGAGTCCATGTGGCCTTATGTACTTTCTTGTGTGGATAGATGACTGCTTTCATGACCAGTTCGTTGCAGTCACAGAAGCTGCTTAGAATTTTCTAGTTTTCATTTCAGTTTCTTGTGCCATTCTTTCCTATATATAAGTTCATAGCTGCTGTTGCCTTTTCCAACTTTATCATTCATATCACCCATGACTGTCTGTAATTTTATCTTGGTGCTTTGTCCACTGCTCTCTGGAGTTTATCACAGAAGTCTTATTTGGTATTGTCTGCATTGATTGTTGGTGGGTAGTATTGGATTATGGAGTCTTTTCTTCCACTTGCTTGCGATCTTGCTATTCAGAATGATATTGGTTTGCAATCCAGTGATATCCGTGCTTCTGGTGACATCGTAAATGTAAGCACCTCTGTGTGCATGGTCTTCATCTTCAGACCATGAATGGATTTTTTTTCCTGTTAAAAGTTTTTTGTGTGCCCTGCTCCATTCTATCTTGTCCTTGCTAGTTGCAACAGTTTTATACCATGATGTCTGTTTTCCCTGACCACTTGTGCCATTTTCATTCCACATGGCAATTCTAGACTTTGCTTTTTTCCATATAAAATGTGTCATTGGTCTGCCATTCAATTTCTGATTTTATCAGATAACATTGTATGTCAGTCTTGAGAGGATTCTTCTGGTCCTGGACAGGCAATTAAAATGATTGCAATTTTTATAACACATTGTTTAAATTCCTTCGCCCAACCCAGATCTGGGGGACTGGTGTTGGTCTTTTTGACTGCCCTTTCCTCCTCCATGGCCTTCTCAGCTTGGTTCAATCTGCCAAGAGCGTAACTTAGTTCATGTTATCATCAATGCATGCAAGCTGTCCCAGTACTTCAAGGTTGAGAACAAAAACTGGGTGGAGTTTTAAATATTTTGATATAGTATTTCTACCATAATCTTTTCATTCCATCTCTTTCTCAGCATTCTTCTATGTTAACTGTCATAGTATTCCTCTCTTGCTTGTGTTTTTACAGTTCAGCTTTGAATTCCATTTAAGTACCAGTTCCCATATTATGGTTTAAACCAAAGTTTAAAAATGTATTGTGGACATTATTGGCAGCCTTAATTTTTAATTTCTTTATCTGCTTTATAGATCAAGATTTCAACTATATCTTTGACCAACAGCCACTGGGGAGACGTCTGTTTATAGAGTTTTGTAACACTGTGGAACCGTATAGACAATGTATTGGTTTCCTCAATGCAGTGGTGAGTTTTTATTTCATTTATAATGTTTATTGCTTGAAAAGATAAACACATACACACTTACACACACACACATGCATACCTTGTTTATTTGCACGAGAAGGACTACCGCCTCTGGCTACCACCATCTCCAAACTCTCCCCTGTCATCATAAAAAAAAATTAGTATTCTCTGACTGATGTACCAATTCTGGAACATTAAACCTTCCTACCTCCCAGTCTAAGCACTACATAAAAGAGCTCCCAAGTGTCAAACAACATGCTACAGAAACCACTACTGTAAGAGCACAAGAATATGCTTTGGCACAGGCTTCCTTCAGGAGAGCCAACTGCCATGGTGACCTCATGCTCTGTAATGAGCATAAAAAAGATAAGAAAAAAAATCAGAAATGTTTACTGTTTGACATACATGTTTTGTATGTTTGCCTGTGGTTTGTTGTTGTTTTTCACGATGAAGAAAACCAAAAGCCATATTCTAGATATACAGTATGTGTTTCTTCTGTTCTACCTGTTATGATTTAAAAAATAATATATATTTCTTGACATAAATATGATGGGAAGGGAAAACAATTACCTTTATGTACTTTTGCTGTTCGTTAATTCCTTTAAGTATTTGTTTGAACTGAAAGACATATCCTTGTAAATACTGAGTTTTTGTAAAGTATGTCTCACATTTCAACAGCAAGAATATGAAATTGCACCTGAAGAAAAGAGACAGGCAAAAGCAGAAGAAATATTGGAAACTTACCTTAATCCAGAAGTGAGTATACAGTGTTGCATTTCATGTTTTACTTTTGCATGATAATGTACAATCAAGTTCATAATTAAGTCTACACTGGCTTGATTTAAATCCTGTCACCTTGTGGATCATGGATCATCAGCAAGGCTGCTCCATCTAATAACGTATTAGCTTTTTCTGCTCATTCTCATGTCAGTCTTTGCTGCTGTCTGATGTTCATCTTGACCTCCATGTATTGTGGAGTCTTGTCCTGCTGCAGGAAATGGGTGTTAGAAAAAAGTTTTTTTGTTGTCATGTGCATCTTTTCTGCCAGTGCCGTTCAAAATAAGTTTAAACTTGATGTTTGTTGTTAAGTATTGGATTAGCCAATGTGATACCAAGGTTCTGAGAGAAATTTGCCCACATCATGGTACAGGATTAAGTCAGCATTTGTTGGGATGGATAAGTTGACCATGGCCTCATTAACATAATTTATGTGGTAAAATTATAGCTGTCATACTGAGAAATGCTGTGTCTGCTAAATTCCCACGATTTTAGAAATCTTGGCAGAGAAATTGAGCTAGTCAGCTAGGTCAGCTGATGCCCAGGCTGAGAGCTTAGAAGGTAGCGCATTTTTCATATTTAATCAGTTGAGAGTTTGGCTTATCATTGCCAATGCTGCGGTGTTTGCCGCAGGGGACACCCCCATGTTTCCTCACTTGCTTGTGTACAATCTGAGCAAGGATAAGTGTTAACACAAATATTTAAGTTGGTGCTTGCAGCCTTGATACTGGAAGATGAGACAGGTCTGTATTTCAGAGCTGGCATTTGCTGATGATGTTGCCCTGATTGCTAAATCAGAGGCACATCTCCAATCCAACCTGCAAGTCTGGAAGGAAGAGCTGGAGAAGAGAGGGATGGTCATAAGCAGCTCTAAAACAAAATTCATGGTGATATCACGAGAAGAAAGAAGACATCAGATTAAACTGGGAGAACAGGTCCTGGAGCAGGTCGACCACTTTAAATACCTCGGAGCTATAAAAGACCGAAAGGAAGGCATCAAAGAAGAGTTGGCCACTCGAAAAGCAGCAGCTGGGAGACGTTTTCAGGCCATAAATCGAGGATTGCTCAGCAAGAGAGAGGTTGGTAAGAAAACGAAGATGGCTGTATACCGCTCCACCTATGTCCCAGTCTTGACATGGATGCGAGCATGGGCAATGACTACAACCCACAGAAGCCAGATCCAAACCTCAGAAATGAGGTATCTGAGGAAGGTGGTTGAAGTAACAGGAAGAGACATGGTCCGCAACCAGACGATACGTCAAGGCCTAAAATCCCACCCCCTGCAGACCCAAGTAGAACAGTCTCAACTAAGATTGTTTGGCCATGTCTGTAGAATGGGAGAAGATCGGCTACCATGACAAGCATGGGAAACAAAGAGCCAGGGATCCAGAGTCCGCTGGGAGGACAACATTAGACAATCTTTGAAGGACCGAGGACTAGAATGGAACCAGGCCAGGTGGAAGACAGCCGATAGGATAGTCTGGCGCTGTCTTTTCCAAACACCTCATGGTAGAAGGGGAACGACTAAGTAAGTAAGCTTGCAGCCTTGAGGTGGCAGTCTGAGACTCCAGGGCAATTATTGTGTTTGACTTTCAGTCCATCTTCGAAAGGTCCAAAATGGATTTGCTGCAGCATGAATGGAAAACATTCATAGGAGCCTCGAACTGATGTGGATCGGCTGTCCTAGTCATGCAGGGTTACATGACAATGAGAGAACTGACAGACTAGTTTTGCATGCATCCATAGTAGGGACATTGGTTTTGGGTAAGGGAGAGATACTAAGGAGAATTAATGATCACCTGTTCACTGCAATTGATGAACTAACAAAGCTAAGATTAATGGAACTTGGTATCAAACGTAAGACTAGCAGGGACGGACATATGAGAGGATGCATGTGGCTTGTATGGAACCAGTACGCTGTAGGAACAGTTAGCATTCATACACGTTGGCAATTGCTGAATGAGACTGGTACCTATGGTTTGCCTGGAGTAATGATGTCAATTCTGGTATTCTTTCTTTGTCTCATTAGAGAGACCCCAACTGCATGGTGTTCACCAACTTATGTCTGGAAAATACCTCTCCTCAAAACCTCCTTTCATCCATAAGTCGCCCAGAGCAACACTTCCACAAGAAAATAAAAAATTTATGACCCCTAATATTATACCCAAGTTCATTCAGATGTTTAATTCTGCACAGTAAATACTTCTGCCCGGGCAAAGGATTTGCTTACAACACTCTCAATGTTGAGAAAAAAATTATCACAAAAATATCCTATCATAAAGGTCAGTCCATAAGAAATTACAAATTACTGTTACACATCACCATCTGTCATAACAATGGTCATGTAGCACATTAAAACATTTTCCACAGAAAATAGTTCTTCTTCTTCCTCGTTCGTCCTGAAAAGGACGGTGGTTGCATTGTGTCTGTTTACGCCTAAGCTGTGATATCTGCACCTTTCGGTTGACACATCCGACTTCTGCACGGCATTTTTTAGGACCGGGTTTGCCTTCCCATTGCGATCCACACTCGCTCAGCAAGACTGCACTGCTGCAGACTGTTTCCAGGACCACCACGTGGAGGTGGAGTGCGGTCTTGACCAGCTCTGGTTCGCTGGTCCTGACGCAGGCAGTCAAGTTATGAGTCGCTGACTGCGTTCTCTATTGCTGCGTCTTTTGGTCCCAGAAAATAGTTCATACGGCATGAACTAAATTGTTGGAAAGAGCAGGGGATTGTGAATTAAAGAGACACTATCAAGGATAGTGAAGAATGAAAACAGTTAGGTTTGCTGCAAAATGAAACTAAAGGGTCAGAAGGCTGAAAATGATTGAAGTTGTGTTGTTCCTGTTCAGGATTACTTTAGTCCTGGTTAATGTTGTCAGTTCATGTCTGTCTCTGTTTCCCTTGCCCAAAATTGTTCCACCAAAGAAAGTTTCCATATCCTGTTTTAGAAAATGATAATAAAAAAAAAAAATTTCAGAGCATTACGACAGGAGGCAATCTGATCATCAGAAATAGTCATCCACAGACAAGTGTTTCTACTCTTTTTATCTTCTTTACACTCGTGGGGGGGGGGGGGGGGGGGGGGGGGGGGGGGGGGGGGGGGGGGTTGTCCACTTGGCCCATGACTCCCAAGTGTGAGCTCCCTATTGTCAGTGCCACGTTTTTCCTTACTCATCTTGTCAAAAATCTTTCAGTCTCACAAGAAAGTTTCTGTCCTGCTTTCTAGGATTATACAACACAGCAGAATGTGGCATTTCATTTAGAATCATGCACTGAAATGTTTTTCATTACTTGTAAAGAAAAGCATGGTTACCCACCTAAAGTATGTAAACTTTCTCTCAGTCTGTGAAGTTAAGCCACGTACATAATAAAACAAAAAACTGTTTCTTTCTATTTCCTTTGACAGTCTGACAGCTATGTTACACATGTCAATGGAAACCACATCTCCGAGATTAAAGATGTAATGAGCCAGAATAAGTCCTGCAAAGCACTTTTTGATAATTGTTCCAAGTAAGTTGATCGCCGTTATTAACCAGTACATGGAAATGTGGTGGTGTGTATCTTTAATTGCAGATTACAAATAGCTGCAATCAACATGCAGCTTTTATATACCATTGTGCATTTTCAGATAGATTAAATGGGATATGCTAGTAACAGCCACGAGTAACCCGAGTACTTAATTATGCCATGACGCATTGTAAAAAACTTTCTTTGTATTCGCAAGCAAACTGCTGCATTGGACTTTAGTGTTTGCTCGGACAGACAAAAGGCTTCTGACTTTATTGTTTGCTCTTGCAGACAAAAGGCATCTGGCTTTATTATTTGCTCTGATAGCCAAAAGGCTTTTGACTATTGTTTGCTCTCATGGACAAAAGGCTTCTGCCTTTATGTTTGCTCTGACAGACAAAAGGCTTCTTACTTTATGTTTGCTCTGCAGACAATAGACTTCTGACTTTAAGTTTTCTCTGACAGACAAAATGCTTCTGTGTTTATTGTTTTCTCTGACAGACAAACGGCTTCTATGTTTATTGTTTGCTGTGACAGACAAAAGGCTTCTGACTTCATTATTGCTCTGACAGACAAAAAGCTTCTGGCTTATGTTATCATCGAAAAGAAGAATACTAAGGACTGCATATTTGCTTTTGCTAGCAGAATTCTTAGAACTTCAGATTTGTGTTAAAGACCAAAAAACAGATAAATATATAAGTTAATTAAAACCATTACAGCTTACAGATTCAGTCTTTTGAATAGAGATTCATACAGATTGAACATGAATCTTCTTAACATAGCACAAAAAGGTCAGCATGAAATGAAATATTTGTGCTTGACCAATAAGTTTGCAAGCTGCTGAGAGTAAATGCTGGCGTACCTAGGATTTGCTGTTTATCAGGTTGTGGGGTTGTAGTTATTCTGTTGGACTCGTATCATGCATGCTGTTGTCAGTGGTTGCCAATCGACTTTTTCTTGAATCATAGTAATAATGAAAGCATTAAATGGGTATTGTGTGAAGATTTCTGTTATTTTTCTTATTTGATATAAGTGCATACTTTGTAAATAAAAATAATTAAAAGTCCATGGTGGACTTAGTTTTAAGACAGTCAGAAGAAAGGTGGAGAAAGAAGAAATATGTAGAAAAATGTGATTATAATTTATGTCCTTTTTGTTTAAAAAATATTGCATTCTTGCTCATTTTCCTGTCAGATTTGTCAGAGAGTATTTAAGCAAAGAGCCATTTTCTGATTTTTTGGAGAGCATGTACTTCAAGAGGTTCATGCAGTGGAAATGGTTGGAAGCGTAAGTTTTTGGAGGTTTTTTATTTATAAAGTGTCGAAGTTCAAGTCATGTGTAATGGGAGTATCGATGTGTGGGTTTCTTCTTCGATCCTTAACCACCGACCGTGAAAGCAGTCAGTGGCCATCACGCCTAGTGGCGTCTTGTAGGGCAACAACAAATTGATTCCACTTTGCACGGTCGGTGGCCATCCTTTGTACAGTGCCCCAACTCTGGTTCATTCTTTGCATCTCAGCCTCCACAGTCCTCCGCCAAGTTGTTTTTGGTCGGCCTCTCTTTCGCTTTCCTTCAGGGGTCCAAAGCATAGCTGTTCTTGTGATGGCATCGGGGTCTCTTCTGAGGACATGACCAACCCAGCTCCAGCGTCTGCCAGCTATGATGGTATGCATGTCCTCTTGCTTGCTACGAGTAAGCAGATCTTGGTTGGTGATGGTATTCGGCCAAAAGATTCTGTGAATTTTTCTTAGGCATGTTGTGTGAAAAGAGGACAATTTTGACATTTCCTTCTCTGTGACTCTCCAGCATTCCGCACCATAGAGAAGCACAGAAAGCACGCAACTCTGGTATAATCTTAATTTTGTGCTTGTGCTGTATTGGGAGGACTTCCAGATGTTATTTAGGCTAAAGAAGGCTGTTCTTGCCTTATTCATTCTGATGTTGATGTCTTTGCCTGCCCCACCGTCTGGTGTTACTATGCTTCCTAGGTATGTGAAGGTATCTGTCTAAGCGAGTTGCTGATTCCTTACTGATATGGGCTCAGGGTTGCTCACATTGAGCGTCATGACCTCAGACTTCTTTAAATTGATGTTCAAGCCCACCTGCTGGCTAAATTTATTAAGTCTATCCGTTTTTTCCTGGATGTGTTGATGTGAATGTGCCAGCAGTGCAATGTCATCTGCATATTCCAGATCTTCCAATGTAGAAAATGTAGTCCATCTTATTCCTCTTGGACTGCCCTCTGTTGTCTGGCGCATCACCCAGTCTATGACTGTTAAAAATAGAGTGGTTGATAAGGGGCATCCCTGTCGTACTCCTGTCTTCACCTCGAAGGTTAGGTTGCTCTGCTCAACACTACATGTAAAGTTGGCATAGAGGCTTTTTATGATTGACACTATGCAGCTTGGAATTCCATAAGCCCTCAGTATTTTCCATAGACTGTCCCTATGTATGCTGTCAAAAGCCTTTTCAAAATCAACAAAATTTATGTAAAGCTGTCTTTGCCATTCTGAGCACTGCTCTATAATGTTCCTGAGAGTGAATATATGGTCTACACATCTTCTGTTCTTTCTAAATCCTGCTTGTTCTTTCCTCAGTTTGTAGTCTACTGCCTTTGAAATTCTCTGTATAATTATCCTGCCTAGTATTTTGCTGGGAACTGAGAGAAGAGTGATTCCTCTCCAATTATTGCAGTCTGAAAGATCTCCCTTCTTGGGCAATTTGACAATTATTCCTTTGTTCCACTCTGATGGTGTTATCCCCGTTTTCCACACTTGTGCAAATAGTGGTTCTAATAGTTCTGCTGCTAGCTCAGGGTCTGTCTTAAATAGCTCTGCATTTAAGTTATCATGGCCCGGAGCTTTACCGTTCTTTAACCCTTTGATTGCTGTGATGATTTCTTCTTTTCGTGGAATGTCTGTATTTACATCTAGATCGTTTTCAGCCTCAGGAACATTCAATTGTGTCTCTGGTATTTCCTTGTTCAGAGTTTCTCTGAAGTGCTCTGCCCATCTTGTTTCCTGTCCCTCTGCTGTCTTAATGAGATTTCCTTGCTTATCTCTTACTAATGTAATATTGTTTGCACCTTGTTTTCCGCTGATGAATTTAGTTATTTTGTATACTGTGCTTTGTTCATTTCTCAGTGCTGCCTCTTCTGCCTGTTTTGCAAGATCGTCTAGGAAATTCCTTTTGTTGGCTCGGGTTTGGCGTTTAACTTCCCTGTCCAGTTGACTGTACTGTTCGCTATATAGTTGCTTTAACCTGGGGGACTTCGCTTCTGTTTTCTTTCTTTTCATTTCCTTTCTCATCTTTATGGTGTTTAGTGTTTCTGGTGTTATCCAGTCTTGCTTCTTCCTTTCCTGGAATCCCAAGCATGATTTGCTGCTTTCCTTATATATTGTTGAAATGGTGTTAAAATTCTGGTCTATATCATCAGTCAATGTCTTTTCCTGGCTTTTGGCAAATTGATATCGTTTCTTAATGTCGGCCGCAAAAGCTTTTCTGGTAAGGGGGTCCTTCAATTTGCTGATGTCAAACCTTTTCTGTGTAGTTACAGTTGGTCCAGCCCTTCTTAGTTTCACTTTCAGTTTTGCAACTACTAAATGGTGATCGCTTCCCACATCTGCACCTCTTCTTACCTTCACATCTTGTAATGCATGTCTCCATCTACCGTTAACCATGATGTGGTCTATCTGGTTTCTGTCCCGACCATTTGGTGATTCCCATGTTAACTTGTGAATTTCCTTATGTGGGAAAAGTGTTCCTCCAATGACCAGGTTGTTAATGCTACAGAAACTTATTAGCTTATCCCCATTTTCGTTTGCTATTCCGCTGCCGCATTTCCCCATTGTTCTTTCATTATATGTATTGTGTGTACCAACTTTCGCATTGAGGTCTCCCATTACTATAACAAGATCATATCTAGGTGTGTCCTCCATTTCTTTCTGCAGTTGTTGATAGAATTCATCCTTGACCTCCTCATCGCTATCATTCGTTGGTGCGTAGCATTGTATTATTGTAGTGTTGGTGAATCTCCCTCTCAATCTCAATCGTATCAGTCTGTTGTTGATGGGTTTCCATTCCAGTAATGTCCTTTCTATCCCTTTCTGTAGAATAATGGCTACGCCTTCACTGTGCTGTCCATCCTCTCTGCCAGAGTAAAGTACTGTTTCTCCTGTTGCTGTTTTAACTTTTCCTGCCCCTGTCCATCTGCTCTCGCTTATCCCCAGGATGTGTAACCTATAGTTTCTCATTTCTGCCGTGACCTGTCTTAGTTTACCTGTCTCGTACATTGTCCTGACATTCCAAAATCCTATTCTTGTATCCTGTTTTGCGGTCAGGACATCCGTTTTCATGTCAGTGGCTTCCTTTCGGCTTTCACCACTGACAGTCATACGAGCCACAGACTCCGAATGTCCATCCCGCAGCAAAGTTTGTTCATTTGATGTTGTTTCCGTAACTTCATTATTTTTTTTACATAGACAGGGGTGTCAGCCCTATGCTAAAACCCCCAACCTGGAGGACCAGGGTACCAGCTTTTGTCTGACCCCTACCCACACAGACCAGTCCAGCTTGGTTGAACCTACCAGGAGTAAAACTCCCACTGGCATAGCTCTGGGGATTGTCAGGGTACGCAAGCTGCCATACCGCTACAAGGTATAGGTACCATTGATGGCAGATGTGTGGGTTTGGGGATGTAAAAAGAACACAGTCAGATTATGCATATATACTTTTGTGTGTGCTTGCACAATTTTTTCAGCATAACGAAATTAAAGAGTGGTCTCTGCTTGAAACACATTTACTGCAGTAAGTATGTAAGACAGAAACATTGATTAATGAATAAGCCATACATTAACATTGCTTCTTCTTTGTTAATTGTGGATGGTTTAGAAATATGTTGAAAAATTAGCAGTGGGACTTACACTTTTAAACAGAACTACCATTCTAAACATCGATCTATGGAAGCCTATACAGCAGCAGCAAAAAAAAAATTTAATCTTTCATTCGAGTTAATAAAGTCAGTAGAGAATTTACATTGACATTTCCAATATGATTAGCACATGATAACAGAAATGATCATGCTACTCTGCAGTAAAAATGATCTCACAAACTTAACATTGACTAGTTTGTGCACACTGGTTTTGTTTGAGGATGGCACAGAACCGGCTCATATTATTTTAGTAATATTATCATTGTTTCCATGTTTTACTCCATATGAAGCATGGAACTATCACTGTATCTGATCCCATTGCAGGAAGCAGGCACCACCAAAACATTCATAAGCTTATACAGCGCTGGTTTCTCAATTATTTTAATTTGAAATGAGTGTTATGCATTTGGAGAAGAGGTGGACACTGAAGTGAAAGGGATTTTAAAAAAGACATGGAAAGACTTGAGCGGCTGGTTCGGGGCAGGAGGATTGGGCACAAATTTATTGAAGGCCAACGATCCTCGGAGAGCTGAAGAATAATGAAGATGAAGGTTTTTGGTTTTAGCCACAAGAACATATAAGTAGTTATTAACGCAAGTTTCAGAGTTGGCTGTCGGTAACTGAGAGTTGTCTCATAGATCTGGGTAGATTGCATACCATACAGTCTTATTATCAGATTATTACAGTTAGTATTAAACATTGTTTCCTATAACAGTCAGCCCATCACCAAAAACACATTTCGAATGTACCGTGTACTTGGCAAGGGAGGCTTTGGTGAGGTATGTGCCTGCCAAGTGCGCGCAACTGGAAAGATGTATGCCTGCAAGAAGCTGGAAAAGAAAAGGATCAAGAAGCGTAAAGGAGAAGCAATGGCATTAAATGAGAAACAGATTCTTCAGAAGTTAAACTCCAGATTTGTAGTAAGTTGTGTGGACGTTGTGTGATGTCTATGTGTATATTGGGATGTTTGATCATTGACAATGAGCTGTTTATATCGCATTAGCTGTTGTTTTAATATCAACATAACTGTCATTAATATAATGCATAAGTAGCAACATTTAAAATATTTATTCTCTTTCATTGAAAAGAAAGCTGCACTGAAAGGAGTAAATCAAAAGATAAATTTTTTTTTTTTTTCCTTTAAAAAAAAAACCATGCCAGTACTCGTTCCATAGCTCTTCTCCCTCATCCTGTTTAACTTCTTTTTACTTCTGTGCCCTCCTGCTTCTTATAACACCCTTGTACCGATTACACTCTACACGTACATTGACCATAGCTAGTCAAGTCATCATCATCACATTCTTTCATGACTTCTTGATTTTTTTCATTGTTGGCTGTCAGCGCTGCTGTTCCCACTTGCTTTAGTGATCATCCTGTTACATGGTTGTATTAAATCACTACTCTTGGATGTTTTGAAATTCTTAGATTTTCCTACTTATGGTTGTATTAAATCACTACTCTTGGATGTTTTGAAATTCTTAGATTTTCCTACTTATGGTTGTATTAAATCACTACTCTTGGATGTTTTGAAATTCTTAGATTTTCCTACTTATGGTTGTATTAAATCACTACTCTTGGATGTTTTGAAATTCTTAGATTTTCCTACTTATGGTTGTATTAAATCACTACTCTTGGATGTTTTGAAATTCTTAGATTTTCCTACTTATGGTTGTATTAAATCACTACTCTTGGATGTTTTGAAATTCTTAGATTTTCTTACTTATGGTTGTATTAAATCACTACTCTTGGATGTTTTGAAATTCTTAGATTTTCCTACTTGTATTAAATCACTACTCTTGGATGTTTTGAAATTCTTAGATTTTCCTACTTATTTTAGTTGGCTGTCATTAATGCTCACTGCCATTTTATCCTGCTATTTCTACCATGCTATGCCAGTATCCCATCCTTACTTCTAAAGATTTTCTTACTATTTATTACTTTAGTTGCATAAGCATAGTTCTGTTATGATCCTGAAATGGCGGGGGGGGTATGTTTCATACCAAAGCCTAGTCCTGTTGTGAACCTGAATGGGGTGGGGATGGTGTCATGTTATTTTTGAAAGCTTAATTTGGCTATATCCTGAACTGGGTAGTGGGGGCTTTATTAAATTGCATTGCAAAATACACCATCATTTCCAATTTTTTTAGGTAAACTTAGCCTATGCATTTGAGACAAAAGATGCTCTCTGCTTGGTTCTAACGATAATGAATGGAGGGGATCTAAAATTCCACATTCACAACATGGGAAATCCTGGCTTTCCAGAGGAACGGGCCGTCTTCTATGCAGCTGAGATTACTTGTGGCTTGTGTGATTTACACAAAGAGAGAATAGTTTACAGGTATTTTGCATTTTTATACTTTTATCTTCTAAAGTGTAATAAATGAATATGCCTACCCAGGCAGAATGAGGTATTCAGGTGCCACGGTTAAATTGTATTGAACACATCATACTTGTCTTGTTTTCAGCATTACATTTTTACCTGACTGAGATGCTCATCAAGTTGCAGCCATCAATTTTTTTTTTTTACAGCTCTCTTACATTTTGTTTGAATATATTTCTGGAAGTCTTCAAAGTATAATTATTACCAGTAAGTAACCCTTCAAACAATAATGACAAAGAATTATGATGCGCAATTTCTGCCTCACCATTATTATTTCCTGCTTTCAGTTTCTTCCTTTCCATTTCCTTCTACTGAGCAAGTAAGCCCATCAACATTCACAGAAACTATCATCAAAATCCATGTCTCGCCATTTGTACGTCGGTCACATCTAAGGGATGCAACTGTGATTGAAATAAAGACATTAATTGTATTGTTTCCCTTATATGTACTCTCCCGAAAATAGTAACACTCGAGGAAGAAAAATCGGTGTAGAAACCAGTTTCATTCCGGAAATGGATTTAACTCATCATTTTATTAAAAATAACCTTAAAATATAAGTTTTTGATTGTTTCTTCAAGACAAAATTTTAATTTAAGTATTGCAGACTTATTATTATGAATCAAAATGATAAGATGACTGCAAAACGAGCTGCAGATGCTAAGAGGAAGAGACGATCGCGTCAGTCAAAACGAGCAGGCGAGACTCTAGAAGAAGCAGCAATACGACGACAACATGAAGCGGCACAAAGACAAGCACAGCGTCAGTCACAACGAGCAAATCAGTCTGCAGAAGAGCATGAATCTCAACGCGCTGCAGAAGCTTTTCGCATTCGTCAGTTGAGAGCATCACAACAAGCAAAGGAGACTTCAGAAGAAGCAACCGAACGTAGAGCAGCAGCTGCACAACAAGTGAGACGATCAAGAGCTGCACGTAGTCCAACAATTCCAAATCATGATGCCTTTGATGAGAATGCAATTGCTGTACACAACTGCGGCCCAATGGATCAGGAATGTCAGTTCTGTCACTCTCTCAATTTTTAAGTGGAAAGATCAACCGCTGGTACACTCAAATATTGCTGCCATAAAAGAGCAAGAAGGAGAGCAGAGACGTCCTTTTTCTCCGTATCTCCTCAAGGATCTTTTGAGCAACCCAGCGCATCCACATTGACATTTTAAGGAAAATATCCGTTCCTTTAATTCAGTCTTGGGCTTTGCATCCATGGGTGCCCAAATCGATCGCTTCGTTGGACGTGGACCATATGTGTTCAGAGTGCATGGACAGATCTATCATCATACTGGGCCCATGCATCCAGAAAATACGTCAGTATGCTAGAACTTTTATATTTAATAAAAAAATATTTTAAAAATATATTACAGTTTTTGATTTACTTCCGTCATTATTGGCGGGATATTGCTAGTAATTAAGAAAACTGAAGACAGGTAACTGAATTAAAATAAATAATAATAATAGATACATTCTTTTTAAAAAACCTTCTGGGAATCAAATGCAGAACATATGTTTAGAAAGCAACCATTCTAACCACACATTTTCTCAATGTCACTCACATTTGTTATATTTTAAAACCCATCTATCATTTCTGCCAATAAATGAATTAGAAGTAATGTGTTTCAAATGTTCTTGTATTTTTAAGAAGACATCCTGAAATTTTACTGTTACCAAACTGTACATTGTTGCAGAATGAACCTGTTCATAATATTACAAGACACCTTATCAGAAAAGCAGACTGATTTCTTAATATTACTGTGTTACCTTTTATCTTCCATTAATTGACATTGGTGATCAGTAGTTTAAAATAGGTCCTACAGGTTGAACAGTACTAGTTTTTTTAATTCTAATTGTTTAGGAAATTAGAATGAAGCTAATACTTACATTCGTGCAAGTCAAAATACAAAACCAACAGACTGATCGTTGGAACAGGAATTTTAGGCTATAATTAAGGATGTAAAAGAGCTGAAACACTTGCCCGATGGAAGGATTACTTCTGACTATCAGATCACCTCATATTGTAAAGCTCTATATAGAGTTTTGATCTTAGATCAGATCTACCAGTGTGTCAAAAAGTTTCAGGCCTAGTTCTGATTGTGGGGGCTCAGTCTAACCAATATCTGTTGATTATATAATTGGAAGAGATAAGGAACAAACATCAGGGCAAATATAGGAGTCTAAATAAACGAGATATAGAAGTGAATATTTTAGAAATATTTGCGCATGACTATATTTTTGATTTCGTTTGTCACCGGTGTTAATGCTCTGACCTGATATCAGTCTGAGATGGTATTACACATGATTCTTTTTGTTTTCTTCCCCCATTTGATGTGTTATTATCGGTAGAAATGGTGTTTAGTAAATTGTTCTATTGTGAGCAGTTTTAATTTATCAGTTTACTACAATAGCAGTTTGACATTTGAGCAGGACTTCTCATTGAAGCAACTGTTGCCATAGATTTGTTTACACTTCCTGGTTGAGGTTTCGTGTCAGTAGCATCTGTTTTTTTTTTTTTTTTTCCATGCTCTGTTTCTTTCACAAAACAAGGAAAGTGTAAAGTGGTGTTAAATCAACATGTATGATTTTCTTGCATAATTTTATTATTTGAGTAAACTAGGTTAAGTTTTTAAGTATGCTTTATAATGATCAGTCCTGTCAACAGTTCTTAGTTTAGCCATAGAGGATACGGTTAGGTGATGTTGGCTGTAGTAAACTTTTTCTCCACCTAACAATTTTTTTTGTTAATAACCGATGAACTGTTGTTACATATATAGGTAAAAATAGAACTTTTGTTTAAAAATATCATATTAAAAGTTTAGGGGAATATTTCCACTGATGATTTATTGGTGTGCAATTTCCACAAGAAATTATACAATTTGAAAGAAAAATCCATAAACATTTAATTGTCAGCATATTACTACTAGTACTCCAAAATGTCAAGATCTATTGTACCTATATATATATATACCAGTTTGTCATTTTGTCCCGGTTATTTGGGAAAAATTAAAAAGTGCCGAATATACACGAAGTCAAAAAGTGCAGCCTCGGAAAATGGCAATTAGGCAACACGAAAACGCGACTTTAACACTGGCCTAGTACGCAGCGTCACAAGTCAGTTGTGCAGCCGCCGGGCATGCGCAATCTTAGTTGAGTTCTGTCAGATTGCGTAGGTAATTTACTCGAGTCTGTATTTGTTTTCGGCGTGTTGATTGCGATTATTTTGTACTGTACATTAAATTAATTTAACCCCCAAAATGCCAAAAAGAAACTGTGTATTTACGGATGAATTAAGAAAGGATTATCCGTTTTTGAAAAAAGTTTGTGGTCATATTGACAAAGGGAAATGCGAACAGTGTTCTTCAGAATTTTCGGTGGCTCATGGTGGGCGTTCGGACATCAAAAATCACTTGAAATGTGCGAGACATAAGGCTAGTCTAGCAGCGGCAGGAACTTCCTCAAAAATATTGTCATATTTTAAAAGTGCCTATCCATGTTACAAAGAATTTTTAATAGCTGCTAAAGAAGCAACTTTTGCATTTCATGTTGCTATTCACAATCTCAGCTTCAAGTCTGCCGATTGTTCATCTAAATTGATATCAAAGTTTTTTAAACAAAGTTTAGACTAGCCAGAACAAAATGTGAAGCTGTCCTGTCATTGTTAATGTGATTGAGCCACTGTTGTTTCAGCAACTTTGTGAAGATTTAAACAAAACAAATTTTGTGACAATATCAATTGATGCTTCCAACAGGAAAGAAATTAAAACTGTGCTATGTGTTGTGCGGTATTTTGTACCAGATTGTGGAATAAAAGTTAAACTTTTAGACTTTCAATCAGTTCCCGGTGAAACTGCAGAAATATTGACAAACTATTTAATGTCAGTTATCAAAAACCATAATGTAACCAAAAAAAATTATTGGATTTTGTGGAGATAACTGCAATACCAATTTTGGAGGTGTACAACGGAGAGGAGAAAACAATATTTACAGTCGAGTGAAGAAGGAACTAGGAAGAAATATTGTGGGCATTGGTCACGGTGCTCACATCATTCACAACTGTCTTCAAACTGCAGTTGATGTTCTACCTATTGAAATAGAAGCTTTAGTGGTCAAAATTTATAAATATTTCCACATTTTTACGGTTCGAGTAACTCAACTAATAGAGTTCTGTGAATTTGTAGATGTCGAGTATAAAAAGGTTCTTCAACATGGCAACACCCGTTTTCTTTCGTTACTTCCAGCTATCGACAGAATACTTGAAATCTATGAGGGACTGAAATCATATTTTATTTCACAAGAACACTGTCCAGTGTTGATAAAACAGTTCTTTGATAATGATTGTGGTGAAATGTATTTGTGGTTTGTGCAAGGGCAACTCACATTGTTTAACAAATCTACCTTGATTATGGAAAGTACAAAGGCAAGTGCAACTGATATTGTCAGTGAACTTAGAAAATTGAAAAAAAATCTTGAGGAAAGGCTCAAATAAATTTATACCTCAAGAAGCAAAAAAGCTTTTTAGAATACTGGAAAATAATGGAAGTATTAATATTAATACAATCCTACAAGAGTTTACAAAATTTTATGACCGATGTCTTTCTTACATTGAGCTATGGGAAAACAGTTTTAGTGGAGCAGAATCTTTTATTTGGATAAACAACAATAAATTAACATGGTCTGAAATTGAAGCATCAGGTGAAAAAATTAATGAAACTCTTGCAAATAGTGCAATAAACTTGGATGAACTGTTTGATGAAGTGGTGATTGCAAAGGTTTTTGGTCTGCAAACTATGACATTTAGAAAAATACAAGTTGCGAAGAAAAATGGACACAACTATTCAGTCATTTCAAAGAAAAGAACATTTCATTGCCCAATCTTGTCCAAATTATAGAATACATTTTCAGCCTGCCAGGCACATCTGCACCTGTTGAAAGGATATTCTCAATAATGAATAACATATGGTCTGAAGAAAGAGGTAGAATGGCTGAATCAACTGTAAAAGCTTTATTGCGCTGCAAAGTTAATTGTGAACTAAATTGTAGTGAATTTTTCGACGCGATTAAAAATAACAAAGAAATTTTAAAGAAAGTTCACGCTAGTGATAAATATTAATAACTATTTAATAATAAGTTATGTTCAGTTAAGAGTATATATATATATATATATATATATATATATATATATATATATATATATATATATATATATATATATATATATATATATATATATACACACACATATACACACATATATACACACATATATACACATATACACACATATACACACACACATATATATATATATATATATATATATATATATATATATATATATATATATATATATATATATATATATATATATATATATATATATATATATATATATATATATATATATATATATATATATATATATATATATATATATATATATATATATATATATATATATATACAGTAGAACTCCATTTATCCGAACCCATTTATCCGAACCCCATGGGACCGAGCATCGTTCGGATAATCAAATGTTCGGATAATTGGATTACATAATGTATCGAGTACATGTACACATATTTCTAAAAATAATTAACCATCACAAGGAAAATACTCTATAAAACATATTTACTTGTACTGTAATAATAATACCCACACTGTATTAGATCACTGTATCAACAAAATCTTTCATTACACTGCAGTGCATGTACTACTTGTATTAATTTTTTTTTTTTAAGAAAGAGAAATGTTATCAAAATAACATTACAAACGATTCAAAACCAGGCGCAACTAACGTATACATGTACTTTTTTGCACAGATGTAGCCCACTATTTAAAATAATGAGGAATCCTCTTTTGCACCAAACTGGATAGTCTCCTTTTGGCTGCTAAGTCCCGCATTGTCTTCAACAGCAGAAGCTGTGTAGGACAGCTGTCATCTTCTTGCTCGTACCAAGCCATCGCTGTTTCTAGTGCTATAAAGGCTTCTTCAGGACTTGGTCGACGTTTTGGGTTTTCTTCATAATCTACAAGTACATCATGTACATCTGATGAGTCTTCATCATCGGTCACTACATGTATTTGGTTTTCTTCTTGCACAAAAGACAAAATTTCTTCGTCATTCAAAAACTGAAAACCAGAATCATTATCAACTTCTAGCCACATGTGTGCATCATCTTTGTCACAGTCTGAAAATCCGGGCATTGCTTGAAACAGTTCCACAACTTCATTTATTCCATCATCACTTGTGTCCACTGCAGTAGTTTCATTTCCTCATTTTTTCCCAAGCAATCTATTCCCAGCCTTGTTGAGATTATCTTGTGACAGGGTGGTCCAAGCATCAGCTAACATATAGCAGCAGTCTTTGAGATTTAGCTTTTTGGAAAACGCCACCACACTTTCTTCATCTTCAGCCAACAATAAACGACGCAGGACTTCCTTCTTGTACATCTTTTTAAGCTTTGCTATAACACCCTGATCCATTGGTTGAATCAGTGCTGTTACATTGGGAGGCAGAAAAATTACTTTAAAATTTGCATCAACTGCATTCAATGTATCCGTCTCTGGATGAGATGGTGCATTGTCCAGTAGAAGAATTACTTTTCCAGTTTGCTTTTCTTGTTCTCTCAACCTCTTCACATTTGGGAGGAACAGATTTGTATACCAATCAAGAAATATTTCACTATTTATCCAAGCACTCTTCTGTGCTTTGTAGCACAATGGGAGACATGTCACATTCTTTAAACGACGTGGTTTTTTGGCTTTGCCGATCATTAGCACCGGTAAACGATGACTTCCACTGGCATTCGCGGCTACCAAAATTGTTACTCTCTCTTTGCACTTTTTAAACCCAGGGGCAGCTGCTTCGCTCTGAGATGCAAGTGATTTTGGAGGCAATGATTTCCATTATAAGCCAGTCTCATCGGCATTATACACATCATCGAGTGAATAACCTTCTTCTTCCAAAAAAGCCAAGAATGTTTCTTTAAAATTTTCAGCAGCAGTTGCATCGCTAGGTAAAAATTTCCCTTGAATCTCCAATTCTCGTATGCCATGACGAGATTTCAAGTTTCGTAACCATCCCTGGCTAGCCTTAAAGTCAGGAGGACCGTCAAGTTGATTGTTGAACTGAAGTGCCTTTTCACACAATAGAGAGCCAGAGATAGGTTACCCTTTGCTTCTTCTTTGCACAAACCATATATACAAAGCCTCTTCCAATTTCAAATCTTTCGCATTCCTCATGGTTTTACGTTTCTTCGACCCATTTTAACTATCCAATTTCGATGCAAAACTCATAATTTTATCCTTGTTACTTTTGATGTCAGAGACGGTAGCTTTCCCAACATTGAAAATCCTCGCAAGTGAAGACACAGTTTCACCTTTTCCTAGTCTCTTGACAATTTCTGTTTTCGTTTCAATTGACAAAACATTGCGGTTCCTTTTATATGCTTTAGGCCTACTGGAAGATGCCATATCGCACAGAGAAATATTTGTACACCAAAATTATTCTGCTGTAGTAGCAGACACAATTATTTTAAGTTGAACTGTCTGTTTAGCCAGTGTTCTGCCTAGAACGCACACATACACTGGATTGGTAAACCAGATATTAACTGACTTTATGATCTAACTGACTTCCTGTACGTAAGCGACTGACCATTAGCCCATTCCATCCTCTACAAATTGTTCGCACACATTTGAAGCTTGTCGCATCAAAAGATTCAGAAATGTAGTCTAACGTGACTGGTGGCGCCTGATTTTTTTTTTTCTGGAAAAGTGTTCGGATAATTGGATGTTCGGATAATTGGGGTTCGGATAAATGGAGTTCTACTGTATATATATATATATATATACATATACATATACATATACATATACATATATATATATATATATATATATAATATATATATATATATATATATATATAATATATATATATATATATATATATTTAAAGTATATGCCCACCTTTATGAATGATCACAAAAAAGCTGTTTACTCTTACTGAAAATATATAATTAATTCTGGAAATTTCGAGGAATTTTAAGACTATCAACTAGTGCCTGCTAGTCCGGACATTTCAGTACACCATCAGCTACTTTAGTTATCGTATTTTCCGGTCTCCTAGCCTTGACTCAATATGTCGGCCATTGGCACAGGGCCTTGCGATACCCTTCGCTTTTGAGATCATAATTCCCCCTATTATGTTGCAAAAGAAACCTTCATTTAATTACAAATTAATCAGAAAATGCATTTTTTATTCATATTGGTAACTTTCTTAGCTTTTCAAGCTCGTGAAAAAATTAGATTGATGTGCGAATGTCTGAAGTGGTGATAACACATTCAATCCACGCTGTTACAACAGCTGTGCGATCATGTTAAATTGCTAAATAATATTAAAACTATTGTAGATTTTACATTTAAAGTTCAAAACATTGTTAATAAGTGATATATTTACAGATAGTCATCCTCAAATCAGATGTGATGAAGTTTGAACATGAATCAACATAAGTGGCGTCCCGATCTTGATCAACATCGGGAGTGACCCCGGTCAATGGAACCACCTTGCACTCCATCCTTCGCTAAAATTCTTAAGCGTTACTGAACTTACTCAAAGTCAATTCTCTCGGCCAGAAAACATGAGAAGTCTTTGAAATTTTACAGGAATAATGAAAAATGGCTCCCGAATCTTCTCATACCATGCAAGGAATATAACACCACTTTCAATGTCAAATCTTGTGAAATTTCAACTTCACTTCGAAATATCTAAGTCTTCCACTTTGGTCTCTATATCTTGCAATATACGAAACTAAAGAGAAATCTCTCTTCTTTCTAATAGTGAAAACCATATGCAAATTAGAGATATGCTGGTCAAGAGCTAGCGTTTGGAATGAAGCGAGGTGATACAAAAACTTTCAGAGTTCGCAGCGCGCCGGGGCGAACCACGCAGAACACTGCTTTTTGTTTTTATTAGTAAAAAAATACTTCAATAACTTTTATTATTTGGCAATTAATACATTTCAAAAGAGAAGAAGATAAAGAGTATCGTCATATAAATTATATTGCAATCCGCTTAATAGAAACGGGACAGTGACGACTTAAACTTGACGAATTTTCTTCGGTTTTCTCCACTTTCGTCCGTTTTCAACAGCACGAAGCGGGGACTTTGTGGTACCTATTGTAAGAAGATTTATAAACTGTCATATTTTAACAGTTTTTGTAATAGTTTGCTAAATTTTGTGGGGAAAAAAGATTATAATCTTTGAGAAATTTACACCTCTTTTTTTCATGATATTTTTTGGGGGAAAAACAAAATATATCTTAGAATGTAAAACAAAATAGTATTTTTTTGGGAGCCGCGCTAGTGTAGTGGTTAGCACACTGCGCTGGCAATCACGAGATCCCAGGTTCAAGCCCGGGCAAGAACATTTGAAGTAGTGTCGTCGACCGGGACTTGGACTGGAATAATTCGAGCCCTGATGAAGACATTTGCAGGAGTGTCGTCGACCAGGGATTGGAATAACCTGAACAGCTCCTGAGCTGACCCAGCTCTAATGGGTACCTCCGAAGACAGCGAGTATCTGCCTGAATGGCGAGAGGACACCTGTCAACGCACAGGGAAAAGGGATACTCACGTAAAATCAGTCTCAGTTTAGACATACTAACCGGAGATTTCGCCTCGAGTAATAGCGGGCGTACGGGGGGAAAAAAAAGTTGTTTTTTTTAACACAGTATTTTGATTTTAAAAATGTCTTTTAGAATCGGTTTTGTCATTTAAATTAAATATATGGCTGCAAAGCTGTTATATATTATGTAGAAATGACTTTACTTCAAGAAAATTGCTTTTTAGTGCTTGTTATGTTCCTGCACACATTTTTCCATTTATGCTCAAAGTTGTATGAATGTATTTTATGCTTTGACGGGAACCAAAAATTCAATAGTTTTTATTACATAACACTCTAGGAAGTTGAACTATCAGATAATAATGGGTTTTTTTCCCATGAACTAAACAAAATTGTAACAAAGGACACAAAATATAGCACATTTACTTGAGATTAGAAAAATAAAAGTAGTATTAATAACCTCCTTCAGTCATAACTGACTGTTGGAATGATGCACCATTGAGGCGATGGCCTTCAGCTGCCTATGTTCCTTTCATCATATTCTTTTCTCTTCTGCTTGTTGAGATTAGAATAGAGCAGCTTAAAATAAAATTTTTATTAAATGTTACTTGTGAAAAATGCCAGGTAGATAAAGGGTTTAAAATGTGACTGCTGCATTGTTATCAGTAAGTAACTGTATGGTAGACCCATAACAGGGAACTTCAGTTTTGAACCCTCATGTAATAATTACTTGTTGATGTTTTCAGCGTTGGACTTAAAAGTTAAGTAACTTTATAATACAAGGGAACAATTTTCCATACTGGTATTTTGAATCGGCTGATAATTGAAAAGTAGTATGTTACAGGCATTATAATGTAACAAATCTTCACATTTGTGTTTCAGAGATTTGAAACCAGAAAATATATTATTAGATGATAATGGTAAGTACTTCTTTTTTACTATGTACGAATATCACATACATTACTTTAGTGAATGTGAATAAGTGCGTATATGACTTGTACTGACCAATTAAATGTTTGCTGAAACACTTAGAGTAGGTTATGTGTAGAGTTTGTTGTTTGTTACTTTGTTTAATTAATGTTGCTGGAATGATCATCCACGGTTCTGTGTTGTGGACAGCAAATTATTATTTGTGACTTGATGCCACAGAATTAGTAACGTGCATGCATATCTGATGTTGAGAAGAACCTTTAATTTGGTTACAGATGTATCATCAGTTCTGAAACTGATGTATTTTATGTAAATTAAGCTTATACTATCAGATGACATAAGTGTCATGTGTTGATAACGATCACAAATTCATTGATAATGCATTAGATAGTGGTGACCTGTTTTGAAACATTGCTTTGATAATGAAACTTTAAAGTGGCTTATCTTAGAATGTGACTGTATATACTGGTTTTAAATGTTCATACACAATTAAAAATTTTAATAATTTTTTTTTCTGAACTAGACGCAAGAGTTTTAAATATTTTTCTTATGATGTCAATATCTCTGGATGTCTAATTACCACAACATTTTACACGTAGTCTGTAGAATAAGTTTTAGTGTGTATTGCCTGAAATTAATTCATTTATTCATCATTGCCCTTCAATTCAATGTAGAGCAGAAGCCTTCAACAAGTTTATATACACCTTCTTATCCTGTGTCATCCTTTAAGGGGAGGAGCTACACTGAAATGCAATTTTCGTTATTAATTGCTGGATTTCAATGAAAATGCACAGACTATATATATATCAATACTAGACACGCAAAATGAAGAGTTTGATGGCACTGCACCACTGGTTGCCTTAGAAATGGCGGCCATATTGGATTCTATTCTATTTCAATTTGCTAAGGCTTTTTTATTTATTAAGTTATGAATACCAAATTTGAACACAACGTTTATCATTACATTTTAAAACTTTTTGTGTGATGGATTTTTAATAACTTTAATACACAAAAAATTGGAGGACTTTGAATATAGTGTCTTAAAAATAGTAACAAATTTTGCTAAATTTTACATTACTTTTTGCAATAAATCAAAAGTTTGATCAGATACTTAAAATCCATCACACAAGAAGTGTTAAAAGATTATGGGCAATATATGTGCCAATTCTTATGTCAATTAATACATAAGTGTGGAAGTTATAAGAAAATTAGGATGAGAAAAATAGATTTTGAGAAAATCACATTTTTCTCCATAAATAGACTAATTGTAGTATGTAATACTACCCCTAAAAAATTGCTTACTTATCATTTAGAACATACTGGCAGCATAGCCAGCTTCCTATCTGGCATTCTGTTGAGATTTTTGCCTAATTTCCTTCACCTTTTTAGTGCAGTTTTCTGCCATTTTAGAGCTGAGCAATATTGGATTCTTTGTTCTATTTCAATTTGCTAAGGCTTTTTTATTTATTAAGCTATGAATACCAAACTTAAACACAACGTTTATCATTACACTGTAAAATGTTTGGCAGATTGGATTTTTGATACCTTTAATAAAAAAAAAATTGTAGGACTTTGAATTGAGACATCTAAAAATACTAACAAATTTTGCTAAATTTTACATTACTTTTTGCAATAAATCAAAAGTTTAATCAGATATTTAAAAATCGATCTAACAAAAGTTTTACAATATTATGGACAATATATGTGCCATTTCTCATGTCAATTAATTCAGTAGTTTGGAAGTTATAAGAAAATTAGGATGAGAAAAAAGATTTGTATAAAATCTCATTTTTCGAAATAATTAGAATATAATTAAATATGTAATACTACAGCAAAAAAAATAACTTACTTGTCATTCAGAACATACTGGCAGCATATCCAGCTTCCTCTGCAGCTTCTTGTCTGGCTTTCTGTTGAGATTTGTGCCTAATTTCCTTCTTTTTCTTAGTGAAGTTTTCTGCCGTTTTAGAGCCGAGCACAAGACGTTTATACTTTCTTGAAAAATATAGCAGCCTCAGGTCCTTCATTAAATTCAGCAACTGCACTTAGAAGGCAGAATTCCACGCGCTTTCGTGAATGGAAGATATGCTTTGGCACTTTACTCCAGTTTACGCTGCGTGCGCGCTTAGCAGCATGATCAGATATTAATTTTGCGAGTTCTGGTGTTTGCAGATAAAATTTGTGTGCAACTGCGTTGAATGTTTTTTGATGCAGGCCAGGCATATCCAAGTTCTGTGCAAAGTAGTTACATTTATAGGGTCCCATTCCTGATAACAACGATGATAGAACATAGAACCGCAACTTTGTTCACACTGAATGAAAGGCTACATTCAAGTCCAAATGGGAAAGAGAGCACCAGGGCCATTTGAAAAGTGACGCATATCATCAACTATCCAGGAAAGAACAGGTCATCATTTTTCGGCTACGGACTGGACACAACAGATTGAGATACCATCTATACCACAAATACAAAATTGGTGCAGCAGATCTCTGCACCTGCGGTACCACCCCGATGACAGTCGAACACCTGCTGCAATACTGCCCAACCTACAGTAATGAACGGAGTAGCATATGGCAACAACCCACTTCTGTCAACGAAAAACTGTTTGGAGATGTCAGGAACCTTGAGTTGACTACTGCCTTTATTAGAGTCATAAATGTGGAAGTTTGAAGGCGAACGAGGAAGAAGAAGAAGAAGAATGAATTATGTTCATCAACTGATAATGTGTACGTTGATGCAACAGTTTTGTTGCAAACACAACAATTCACTTTGATGTGTTGAACAAACCTCTCTTGGCCTTATTATTAATTTCTGCAGACAGCTTCCCATAGCATTCTGGATATGCAAGCTGACTAACAAGGTTACATATCTCAGACATATCAACTATAGTTCTGGAGACAGTATTGTTAGGTGTTGAAGCTTCTTGCACTGATGAGGCACTTAGTTCCAACTTTTTACAGAACCGTGGAGTGCTGTGGGATAAAGAGGTAGAAGTTGTAGAGGAGCTTGTACTGGCTCCCTCATTTACAGCTGAAGCTGACAGTATAACCTCAGGCAGACTAGGCTCATTAGGGGGACCATATGGTTCTGAAAAAAGTACATAAGAAATAATCACAGCTCAAGAAACATGTCACATGCTTATAAATACCATAATAATTTATCATATGATGTGCAATCATGTTATTGTGTTAAATCAGAAAAATGTGATCACTCTTTACTGCCATTTCATTTACTAATAGCTTATTCACATGTAACTTTTTTTAAAAAGTATATCGTTGAATCCTTTATGGGTTATAATTAGGACATATGGTGTATTAATTCAAGAAAATTAAGCCAGATTTCCAAAATCCAAATATAGTACCTTCTTCCCCCCTCCACTCAGTCCTAACAGAGTAGGCCTAAATCAAAACCAAATTTGTGTAAATGTTTTTGTGCGTGACCTCACCACATGTGACTGCCTGGCTTTCTACGTGATTAATTTTGTACCATTATCATAACAAAATTAGTGACTTTTACCTGCACTGTCAAGCGAGTCTTGGTTCCATCTCTTCACTCTGGCCTTTTCCAGTTGGAGATGACGAGAGCTATTCGTTTTTCGAGGCATTTTCACACAAAAAGTTCAGAAAAATGAGACTAACTAAATGTGTATACAGAATTTATCGCCAGATGCCATAATGTGTAAACATCTCGGTTGCAAGTCACGTGGATTCACACAGCCAATGAAAAGTTTAGAGTAGCATAGTCTACCTACACGGAGAAAGCTGGTGTCGACTTACGCTCGACGATTTCCATCTTCTTCTTCTTTGATCCTTAGCCGCCGACCGTCAAAGCAGTCAGTGGCCATCACGCCTAGTGGCGTCTTGTAGGGCAACAACAAATTGATTCCACTTTGCTCGGTCGGTGGCCATCCTTCGTACAGTGCCCCAACTCTGGTTCATTTTTTGCATCTCAGCCTCCACAGTCCTCCGCCAGGTTGTTTTTTGGTCGGCCTCTCTTTCGTTTTCCTTCAGGGGTCCAAAGCATAGCTGTTCTTGTGATGGCATCGGGGTCTCTTCTGAGGACATGGCCAACCCAGCTCCAGCATCTGATAGCTATGATGGTGTGCATGTCCTCTTGCTTGCTCCGAGTAAGCAGATCTTGGTTGGTGATGGTATTCGGCCAAAAGATTCGGTGAATTTTTCTTAGGCATGTTGTGTGAAAAGAGGACAATTTCGACATTTCCTTCTCTGTAACTCTCCAGCATTCTGCACCATAGAGAAGCACAGAAAGCACACAGCTCTGATATAATCTTAATTTTGTGCTTGTGCTGTATTGAGAGGACTTCCAGATGTTGTTTAGGCTAAAAAAGGCTGTTCTTGCCTTATTCATTCTGATGTTGATGTCTTTGTCTGCCCCACCGTCTGGTGTTACTATGCATCCTAGATATGTGAAGGTGTCTGTCTGTACCAGTTGCTGATTCCTTACTGATATGGGCTCAGGGTTGCTCACATTGAGCGTCATGACCTCTGACTTCCTTAAATTGATGTTCAAGCCCACCTGCTGGCTAAACTTATTAAGTCTGTCCGTTTTTTCCTGGATGTGTTGATGTGAATGTGCTAGTAGTGCAATGTCATCTGCATATTCCAGATCTTCTAATGTAGAAAACGTAGTCCATCTTATTCCTCTTGGACTGCCCTCTGTTGTCTGTCGCATCACCCAGTCTATGACTGTTAAAAATAGAGTGGTTGATAAGGGGCATCCCTGTCGTACTCCTGTCTTCACCTCAAAGGTTAGGTTGCTCTGCCCAACACTACACGTAAAGTTGGCATAGAGGCTTTTTATGATTGACACTACGCAGCTTGGAATTCCATAAGCCCTCAGTATTTTCCATAAACTGTCCCTATGTATGCTGTCAAAAGCCTTTTCAAAATCAACGAAATTAATGTACAACTGTCTTTGCCATTCTGAGCACTGCTCTATAATGTTCCTGAGAGTGAATATATGATCTACACATCTTCTGTTCTTTCTAAATCCTGCTTGTTCTTTCCTCAGTTTGTGGTCTACTGCTTTTGAGATTCTCTGTATAATTATCCTGCCTAGTATTTTGCTGGGAACTGAGAGAAGAGTGATTCCTCTCCAATTATTGCAGTCTGCAAGATCTCCCTTCTTGGGCAATTTGACAATTATTCCTTTGTTCCACTCTGATGGTGTTGTCCCCATTTTCCAGACTTGTGCAAATAGTGGTTCTAATAGTTCTGCTGCTAGCTCAGGGTCTGTCTTAAATAGCTCTGCATTTAAGTTATCATGGCCAGGAGCTTTTCCGTTCTTTAACCCTTTGATTGCTGTGATGATTTCTTCTTTTCGTGGAATGTCTATATTTACATCTAGATCGTTTTCAGCCTCAGGAACATTCAATTGTGTCTCTGGTGGTTTCTTGTTCAGAGTTTCTCTGAAGTGCTCTGCCCATCTTATTTCCTGTCCCTCTGCTGTCGTGATGAGATTTCCTTGCTTATCTCTTACTAATGTAATATTGTTTGCGCCTCGTTTTCCGCTGATGAATTTAGTTATTTTGTATACTGTGCTTTGTTCATTTCTCAGTGCTGCCTCTTCTGCCTGTCTTGCAAGATCATCTAGGAAATTCCTTTTGTTGGCTCGGGTTTGGCGTTTAACTTCCTTGTCCAGCTGACTGTACTGTTCGCTATATAGTTGCTTTAACCTGGGGGACTTCGCTTCTGTTTTCTTTCTTTTCATTTCCTTTCTCAGTGTTATGGTGTTTAGTGTTTCTGGTGTTATCCAGTCTTGCTTCTTCCTTTCCTGGAATCCCAAGCATGATTTGCTGCTTTCCTTATATATTGTTGAAATGGTGTTGAATTGCTGGTCTATATCATCAATCAATGTCTTTTCCTGACTTTTGGCAAATTGATATCGTTTCTTTATGTCAGCCGCAAAAGCTTTTCTGGTAAGGGGGTCCTTCAATTTGCTGATGTCAAACCTTTTCTGTGTAGTTACAGTTGGTCCAGCCCTTCTTAGTTTCACTTTCAGTTTTGCTACTACTAAATGGTGATCGCTTCCCACATCTGCACCTCTTCTTACCTTCACATCTTGTAATGCATGTCTCCATCTACCGTTAATCATAATGTGGTCTATCTGGTTTCTGTCCCGACCATTTGGTGATTCCCATGTTAATTTGTGAATTTCTTTATGTGGGAAAAGTGTTCCTCCAATGACCAGGTTGTTAATACTACAGAAACTTATTAATTTATCCCCATTTTCGTTTGCTGTTCCACTGCCGCATTTCCCCATTACTCTTTCATTATATGTATTGTGTGTACCAACTTTCGCATTGAGGTCTCCCATTACTACAATAAGATCATATCTAGGTGTGTCTTCCATTTCTTTCTGCAGTTGTTGATAGAATTCATCCTTGACCTCTTCATCGCTGTCATTCGTTGGTGCGTAACATTGTATTATTGTAGTATTGGTGAATCTACCTCTCAGTCTTAATCTTATCAGTCTGTTGTTGATGGGTTTCCATTCCAGTAATGTCCTTTCTATTCCTTTCTGTAAAATAATGGCTACGCCTTCATTGTGCTGTCCATCCTCTCTTCCAGAGTAAAGTACTGTTTCTCCTGTTGCTGTTTTAACTTTTCCTGCCCCTGTCCATCTGCTCTCGCTTATCCCTAGAATATGTAGCCTATAGTTTCTCATTTCTGCCGTGACCTGTTTTAGTTTACCTGTCTCATTCATTGTCCTGACATTCCAAACTCCTATTCTTGTATCGTGTTTTGCGGTCAGGACGTCCGTTCTCATGTCAGTGGCTTCCTTTCGGCTTTCACCACTGACAGTCATACGAGCCTCAGACTCCGGATGTCCGTCCCGCAGCAAAGTTTGTTTATTCGTTGTTGTTTCCGTAACTTCAATTTTTTTTTTTACATAGACAGGGGTGTCAGCCCTATGCTAAAACCCCCAACCTGGAGGACCAGGGTGTCTGCTTTCGTCTGACCCCTGCCCGCGCAAACCTGTCCAGCTTGGTAGAACCTTCCAGGAGTAAAACTCCCGCTGGCATAGCTCTTGGGGTAATCAGGGTACGCAAGCCGCCATACCTCGACAAGGTATTGACACCTGTGATGGCAGGACGATTTCCATATATGGAAATAATCGGTAAAAAATGCGACCTATAAATTCTCGATTTTTCTGGGTATAATTTTGTTACCGAAATAAATGATCTACATCACAGGAATGCTTAGATCTAGGCGAATCCAAAGATGTATAATATGTAGGGGTGTAAGCTTGGTTGCTATGGAAGAAACTAGGTCTAATTAGACATATTTTATCGAGATTGAGAAAATCTCTTCATACCATACCTTTTTCAAAGTCAAAATACATATTGTTAGAATACAAATATGACATTTAATTCTGTTAAAATATAGATTAAGGAGATGTTAAAGTATCAGAAAATGGACTAATCCCAAATTCCTTATTTTTTCGATTTCGATTGAAAAATGGGCCCCGCTCCTCCCCTTAAGGTCTTTTTTATGTCTTTCTCCTGTTCCCATCTTCATATGTTTTTTCAGGCTGCCTCTTTCACCATGGGGATCACAGAATAAGGACTGCCTTGTAGTGTTATCAGCTGGTTTCATAACTAAATGTCCTGTCCAACACCATCATTTCCTCACATCTTGTTCCACTGGCATTTGCCAGGTTTTTTCCATCAGTCCCACACTGGTGATCTTATCATAGCATTTTAATTATTCTGTTCTGTCCAAGCACTCATTTATGCAAGTCTGTAACTTCTTGATTGTCATTTTCTGTTTTATTCGTGTTTTAGAGCCAAATAGCACTGCATCCTTGACATTTAGGTTGTAGATTCTTATATTTGTGTGTAGTTAGAATAAAATGTTATATATATTCTGCACAACTATATGGTGTAGAAACATGGACATTGAATAAGCAATTGGAAGAACGAATGGAGACTCTTGAGATGTGGATATATAGAAGAATGCAGCGCACCTTGTGGAAAGAGACGAGAACAAATAAGGAGGTCCTACAAAATCTAGGTATGAAAAGAGAACAAATGAGGGAGATCAAAGTTAGGCAGCTAAAAAACTTTGGCCACATAAAAAGACATAACACCTTGCAGAAGACCATAAAAGAAGGGAGAGTTAAAGCCAAGCGTGCAAGGGGAAGACAGCACTTTAAGTGGAAAGATAACATCAAGAGATGGACAGGAAAGAGTCTATCAGAGTACACCACCAAGACAAGAGACAGAAGGCGTTGGAGATCCATTACAGCCAACCTTCATTGTGGAGATGGCAGCTGATGATGATGAGAATTGATTTCTGTTGATTTCCATATATTTCCCACTGCAGTGAAAGCTCATCTTGCCTTTTATATTCTTATTTTGATATTACTGTATTCCTCCAATGTTGTCAGTGCTTTTGCTAATAAAAGAGCTCACATCTTACAGGGATGTTTGTCAGAGTATAATCTGGCAATCGTTTACAACACTTGTTCGCATCTTTTTTCTGTGTATTTTTAAACCCTATAGCTGTAACCTGCCATCAAGTGTTCAGTTCTCATTTAGTCTTGTTTCTGATTAAAGTTTTGGAACAGAAGAGCCAGACCATCTGTAAAATCTAGATCGTACTTGCTCTTTTGTCATTGTCCATTGAATTCCATTTCTGTTGGTTGATGTTGTCATTGGCTTCATTCAAACTGTAGTCTGTAAGAAGAGAAATGGTGACAGAGGCATACTGCTACATTCCACTTCTTAGAGAAATGGTGACAAGAGGCATACTGCCACATTCCACTTCTTGGAGAAATGGTGACAAAAGGCATACTGCCACATTTCACTTCTTATCAAGAGTTCGTATATTTGTTCCTCATAAAGAATTCTGCATTTCATGTCATCATATTCATATAAGCAAGATATTAGGATAATAATGGGAGATTTTAATGCCAAAGTTGGAAACGAAAGATTAGAACATGAAAAAAGAGTGAAAGGAAGTTATGGATTGGGCCAGAGAAATGAGAGAGGAGAACGCTTGACAACATTCTGCCTAGAAAACAACCTAGTCATCACGAATACTCTTTTTATGCAACACCCTAGAAGACTATATACATGGACGTCACCGGACGGAAAAAGCAAGAACCAAATAGATTATATCTTAATACAACAAAGGTGGCGATCTTGTATCTCATCCATCAAGACGTTCCCAGGAGCAGACTGTGACTCCGACCATGAACTTCTTGCTGCAAACTTCAAGATCAAATTGAAAAAAGTCGTTACAAGCGACAAAGTAATACGTTATGACACAAGCGCCATACCAGAAGAGTACAGTGTCGATATTCAGAACAAATTTGACATTCTTATGGCAGTACAGGAGGAAATGACACCAGATGAACTTGCTAATAACATCAGAGATGTATATATTACAAATGCACAGAGGTTAATTCCTAAAAGAAGCATAAAGAGACGAGAATACATCTCAGACGAAACACTGAAGTTGGTGGTAGAGAGAAGAAAAATGAAGTCCAAAAAAGATACAGAAAATCAGGAGTTGTATAAGGAATACACAAAGCAGATTAAAAAACGAGTCAGACAAGACAAACAACAATACATAAACGACACCTGCAGGAAAATAGAGGAAATGCGCGAACAGGGATTGAGTAAGAATATGTTTTCTGAAGTAAGAACATTGAAAAACAGCAACTTTAAATCATCACCTCGAGCAATAAACGACAAGAAAGGCGACACTCTAACAGAACGTAAAGATATTCTGAACAGATGGAAGGAGTACTGTCAAGAAATGTATACGGAAATAAACAAAGCGGCAGATAACAACGTCATGAATGAAGCGGAACGTGAACCAGAACCTACCATAGAGGAAGTCCGGAATGCAATCAAACACTTAAAAAGTGGAAAATCTCCTGGTTGTGATGAAATAACAGCTGAAATGATACAGGCAGGAAGAGAAGGCAGCGCTCGTATATACCATGCATTATGCTGCAAGATCTGGCAAAGCGGAATTTGGCCCAAGGAATGGAAAAGATCAATTTACATACCCTTGCCAAAAAAGGGCAACCTGAAACTGTGCACAAACTACAGAACTATAGCTCTTATAAGCCATGCCAGCAAAATACTTTTACAAATCATAATGAAAAGGATGCAACAAAAGCTAGAAACAGAAATAAATGAAGTACAGGCGGGTTTTCGACCAGGTAGAGGCACTAGGGATCATATATTCAACATGAGGATCATCATAGAAAAGTGTAGAGAATTCAATGTTGACCTACATACTTGTTTCATTGATTACACAAAAGCTTTCGATTGTGTACAACATCAGCAGTTATGGGCTATTATGAAAAATATGGGATTTCCAAACCACCTTATACAACTCATCGCACTGCTGTACCAAGAACAACAGGCAGCCGTAAGAATAGAGGGGGAAACATCAGAATGGTTTGAAGTACAGAAAGGAGTAAGACAAGGCTGTACCCTTTCCCCTTACCTGTTTAACATTTATGCCGAGAATATCATGAGAAACGTAAGAGATGACCAAGAACACACAGAGTTTGACTCATTTAACATCGGCGGGTACCAGATCCCGGAAATCAGATATGCTGACGACACAGTCCTCCTATCGACCAACCCAGAAGGACTTGAACAATTACTTCTGTCCACCAAAAAACACAGCGAGGCCCAGAATCTATACCTAAACACCAAGAAGACCAAAGTATTGACAACAGACAAAGTAAAGACCAAACCAGAAATTGAAATTGATAACGAAGAACTGGAAAGTGTCAATGAATTCGAATACTTAGGATCAATCATTAACAGCTCTGGCGACTGTGCAGTAGAAATTAAAAGAAGACTTGCAATTGCTTCACATAAGCTAATACAGATGAAAAACCTATGGCAAGGCACAAGCAAAGAAACAAAGTTACAACTGATCAGAGCATGTATATTCCCAGTAGCAACATACGGCTGCGAGACTTGGACACTCAATAAAACAGTTGCAAAAAAGATTACATCATTCGAAATGAAATGCTACAGAAGGATGTTGAGAATACCCTGGACAGAAAAAAAGACCAACAGAGAAGTACTGCACTCACTAAATCTACAGGAACATTGGCTCCTAAATACCATCGCAATAAGGAAGCTGAAATTTTTCGGTCATATAAAAAGACATAATAGTCTGGAAAAAACAGTGATGGAAGGCATGGTCCCTGGAAAAAGGGGAAGGGGTCGACCTAGACGACGGTGGACCCAGGACATCACAGAGAGTCTGAACTTGTCTTTGGCTGATGCAGGTCGACTTGCCCAGAGTCGTGATGCGTTCAGAGCAGCTGTAATGGAGACAACGTTCTGGAAAGAATACGTCACATGATGATGATAAGGTTAATGGACTTAAGGAGCTGCAGTAGCACAGTGGTTAGTGCACTGGCTTCCTAGCTCAGTGGTCCATGGTTCGATCCCCAGTTGAGGTGGGATTTTTTTTAGACCGCAAACGGCTCTGGGGTCGACCCAGCCTCATGCATTGGGTACCAGAGCAACTCTGTGAAGGTTAAGGCGGCTGGCGTGATGCTGACCACATCACCCCCTAGTGTGCCGATGGTCGAGAAAATATGGGCCCAACACCATGTTCCCAATATGCCTAAATGACGAGTGTAACGGAATCCTTTACATTTTAATGGACTTATTCATTCATTCATTCATAACCCTCCACTCCCAAAGGAGCATAGGCCTTCAACAAACACATGCCAAGTCCTCCTGTCCTGTGCCATCATCTCAAGTTCTTTCCATGTTCTCTTCATCATTTTCACCTCTGTTTCCAACTCTCTTCTCCATGTACTTCTTGGTCTTCCTCTGCCTCTCTTGCCCTGGGGGTTCCAGAACAAGGACTGCCTTGTAATGCTATCAACAGGTTTCCTCAGTGTGTGTCCTATCCATCGCCATCGTCTTCTTCTCGTCTCTTGTTCCACTGGCACTTGTCTAGTTCTTGTCATCAGTTCCACGTTGGTAACCTTGTCATACCATTTTAATCCCTCTATTCTACGCAAGCACCCATTTATGAAAGTCTGTAGCTTTTTGGTTGTTGTCTTTGTTGTTCTCCATGTCTCAGAGCCATACAGTAGGACTGATTTCACATTTGAGTTGAAGATTCTTATTTTCATGTTGGATCCGATTTCTCTTGATCTCCATATATTTCCCAATGCAATGAAAGCTCCTCTTGCCTTTTGTATTCTTATTTTGATATCGCTGTCTGTCCCTCCAACTTTGTCTATATTACTGCCAAGATATGTGTATGATTCTACATCTTGAATTGGTGTTTCTTCAAGTTCAACCCTGTTATCATTACCTGCATTTATTCTCATTATTTTTGTCTTTTCCCTGTGTATTTTCAGACCCAATTGCTGTGACCTCTCATCGAGTGTTTTCAATTTGTCCTGCATCTGATTACGGTTATGGGACAGAAGAGCCAAGTCATCAGCAAAATCCAGATCATCCAACTGCTTAGTCAGAGTCCACTGGATTCCATTTCTGTTGTGAGTTGTCGATGATCTCATAACCCAATCTATTGCCAGCAAGAAAAGAAATGGAGACAAGAGGCATCCCTGTCGCACTCCTGTTCTTATCCCAAACGGTTCTGTAAGCTGTCCTTCGTGAAGAACTCTGCATGTCATGTCTTCATATGTTTTCTTTATTAAATTAATGATCTTCAGGGGAACTCCATAATGCCTCATCACTTTCCAAAGTGATTTGCTGTCTACACTGGCAAATGCCTTTTCGAAGTTCACAAATCCGATGTATAGTGGTGAATTCCATTCCAGACTTTGTTCAACTATTATTCTCAAAGTGGCTATCTGGTCTGTCCATGATCTGTTTTGTCGAAAACCTGCTTGTTCATCTCTCAGTTTCTTGTCTATGGACTCTTTTAATCTCTCAAGGATAATCCTGTTTAATACTTTTCCTGGCACTGATAGTAACATTATTCCTCTATAATTTGTGCGCTCTTGTAAATTTCCCTTCTTAGGCAACTTAACCAGATATCCTTCCTTCCATTCTGCTGGTATCTCTTCCTTTTCCCAGACTTTACCAAGTAATTTATATAACATCTCTGTAGCCGTGTCGATATCTGCTTTGATGGCCTCTGCTGGAATGCCATCAGGTCCAGACGCTTTTCCCTCTCTTAGAAGCTTTATGGCTTTCTTTATTTCTTCCTTCGTTGGTCTTTCACCGTTAATTTGTAGCTCTTCTTCTGCTGGCTGGATGTCCGGCGGGTTTTGTGGAGCTGGTCTATTGAGAAGGTCCCCAAAATATTCTGTCCACCTCTTCATTTGCTCTTGTATATTGCTGAGCAGTTTCCCATTCTTGTCTTTTATGAGGCAACTTGTTTGCTTGTATTTCCCTGTTAGCTTCTTTGTGCTGCTATACAGTTCTCTCATATTTCCTTTGGCTGCAGCATCTTCTGCCTCTTTTGCCAACTCCTCAATATACTTCCTGTTGTCTCTTTTGATACTTCTTTTTACTTCTTTGTTTGCTTCTGTGTACACTTCTTGAGCCTTGGCTTTGGAGCTTCTAGTTTTGCTTGTGTTTAACTCTGCTTTCTTGTTTTTTCTGTCTTTTATCTTATTGATGGTTTCTGTTGTTATCCATGCTTTTTGTTGTCTTTCCCTTTTCCCCAGTATTTCTTCACATGTCTCCTTCCATACTGTTTTGACCTGCTGCCAATAGTCTTCTGTATTCTCTACATCTTCCAGCTGTTGGAGCACTTGGAATTTGTTGGATACTGTGACCGCAAATTTGTCTCTTGTTTCTTGATTTCTTAGCTGTCCTACATTAAACTGTTGTCTATAATTTTGCATTGTTGCATATCTCTTGAGTTTCATTTTTACATTGGTTATCAGAAGATGGTGATCTGATGCCACATCTGCTCCTCTATATACCTTTACATCCTGCAATGATGATCTAAACTTCTTGTTTATGCATATATGATCAATCTGATTTTCTGTTCTATGGTCTGGTGATATCCATGTTGCCTTGTGTATTCTCTTATGTGGAAACATGCTTCCTCCTATAGCCAGTTGATATGAAGCACAGAAGTTTGCGAATAGCTCTCCATTTTCATTCATTACTCCTAGCCCATGTTTTCCCATGACTTCTTCGAATCCAGTGTTGACTGTACCTATCTTTGCATTCATGTCACCCATCAAAATTGTGATGTCTCTTCTTTTTACTTTATCCATAATTTCCTGTAGTTTAGTATAAAATGCTTCTTTCACAGACTCTTCTTTGTCATTAGTTGGTGCATAACATTGGATGACATTTACATGAATTTTCTTTTTAGCTGTTTTGAAAGAAGCTGTTATTATTCTGGGTCCAACAGCTTCCCATTCAATTAGTGCTTTCTGTGCTTCTTTAGATAACATAAGAGCTACCCCTTCACTGTGGTGTGAACTTTCGTCTTCATGTCCTGAGGACAGCACCAATTCACCTGTGATGAGTTTCTTCCTGTCTACCCCCTTCCACTTTGTTTCACACATTCCCAGAACCTCGATTTTGTATTCCCTCATTTCTGCTGCTACTTGCGCCACTTTCCCTTGTTCGTTTAATGTCCGAACATTCCAGGTGCCAAATCTGGAAGTTCTCCTAGAAGAAAGAAGGTTAGTCAGCAACACAGACTCCTTTCGGCTTTCTCTGTGTTGCATCATACGCCTCCCCGCGAGAGGACCTTCCCCTGTCTTGGATGGCTGTGTTTTATTTTCTTTATTTGACTTGTCCATATTTGTTGAAGTTTTTTGTGGTTTAAATTTTTTTTTACAGGATGGTGTAACCGGCCCCATGCCCAACCCTCCTTAGTCGCTTTTTACGACATGCTTGGTAGGGGACAGTGTTACTATTCTTTGCTCCCCTTTCGGGCCCCGGTAACACACGAATGGACTTATGGGAGACTACATAATGTCTCATCAGTTTCCAAAGTGATTCTCTTGTCTAAACTGTCAAATGCCTTTTCATAGTTCACAAATCCAGTGTAAAGTGACGAGTTCAGTTCCAAGCTTTGTTCTACTGTGGTTGCACAGTGTAGCTACTCATATCTGCTAGATTTGTTTTGTCAAAAGCTTGCTTGTTCTTCTCTCAGTTGTCTGTGACCTTATTTAATCTCTCAAGGATTAACCGGTTTATTATTTTTTCTCTGGCCCTGATATTACATCTTTATCTATGAGTGACACTGATAGATAAAAATTTATGTGTAATATATGCCCTGTTCTATGTAGATCTGACAAAGAAAGACCAGGACTCATGCAACCTCAGGCATGCTATTAGAGACAAATAATATGAGGTTGTGCATGGAACTGGCAACCTCGTCGGGTAAAGCAGATTGCTAAAGAAAACACTACTGCAAGCGCTTATTAAGGTTTTGGTGCAAGCTTCCTAAAAGAGAGGCAGCTGCTGTGGTGGCTGCATTTGGAATGAAAAGGGAAATGATGAATGAATTAATTTCTGTACGCATGCAAATCTCCCATCTATGGTAGCTTGATCACATATTTTATTTTTCATTTGTGTGCTATTTTATTTTCTTCAAATATATTTTTTTCTTCACCTCAGGGCATGTGAGAATCTCAGATTTGGGTTTAGCAGTGGAATTTCCAGAGGGAGAGTCAATACGAGGCCGTGTAGGCACTGTAGGTTACATGGGTAAGACTGTTTTCAATTCCTGCTTGTTCATAATACATAAAATCATGGAACTCGTCCTTATGTTACTGGGGCCTGAAAAGGGAACAAAGAAAAGTAGCACTGTCCCCAGCTAATGCTGGTTGAATGTTGAGCCGGCTACCCCATCCTATAGAAATATTAAGACATAAAAAACTTCAACACCAACATGAGCAAGTCATCCAAAGCAAGTTGTTCAAATCTACTCAGCAATCCACGATGGAAGAAGGTGCCCTGTTAAGAAGGTATATGATGCAACCTAGAGAAAGCCAAAATGAGTCTGGGTTGCTGACATCTTTTTTCTTCCAGGAAAATCTCCAGATTCTGCATCTATAATGTTTGATCACTAAACAAACAAGGGAAAAGTGGACTGGTGGCAACAGAAACTAGCAACTATTAAATTAACATCCTGGGACTGTGCAGAACAAAGTAAAGGGAATAGAAAGGAAGAAGCTGAACACACTGCTAAAAAATCAAGAGTAAAGAATCTGTAAATGGCAAAACTATAATTTAATCATAATAGAGAGGAAATGGAAAAAGCTGAGACAAGTTTGAGTCAGTCTGGTGTTTTGTCTGTTTTATTGGTGAGAGCCTTCCTTTTCTCAAGAATAAACTTAGTGTGTGAATAAAGCGGGAGAGAAAGATCAGTTTTATTTTCTGTGTAATTTGCTTTTGCTTCAGTATTTTAAAATTCAGTTTTCTCCATCTTTTTTTTTTTCAGCCCCAGAAGTTGTGAAGAATGAAAGATACACATACAGCCCAGACTGGTGGGGTCTAGGATGTATATTATATGAAATGATAGAAGGAAGAGTGAGTTGAACCTTACTTTACAAGTTCTTTACTTGTTCACTGTGGTTTATGTTTAAGACTGTTTAATGTAATGTTTTCAACTTGAGAATGTTGTTCAAATAAGAAAGACTATCGATTGTGTGTCTTGTTCTTTCTCAGACACTACGCTGTATGGTGTAGGTGATCATGTCTCACAGCTTCACATCCTCAGCTGTTATTACAATTTCTTGACTTCCTTCTATGCCATAAAGTTAAGCTGACAAGCATCTTTTCTCTTTATCATTCTCTGTTTCTTTTTCCACCAGTCTCTCCTGTTGTCACAATGTATTGCAGTTTTCTTCCCCTTGTAGCATACCCAAAGAAAGCAGACTGCTTCCTTATGATAGGAGTAATAAGCTTCTGTTTTGTTTCATGACTACATGGGAAATGCAGCAGTGGTTTCCCCTTTCTGTGTCATAGCACCACACATTATTACTTCAAGACTTCTCAACCATAAATGACTAAGGTAGCTGCAGTCTTGTCCCATAAAATAGTGCTAGAAAGATAGAATCAAACATCAACCAGAAATCTACATTATCACACATGAAAAAGCAGGACCATAGGAAAATAGAAAGTGATTCAGTACTCATATTTGCAAGAAATATGTGGGAGATGCCCAGGACCTGTTTGGAGGGAGAGTTTGTATCTATGCTTTTATGTGCCCCAGGCACAACAGACTGATGATGATGGTTTTTTCTTCTTTCTTTTTTAATAAATGAATTTCACTCATCTAAGGATTTAGAAATGTGTTGTGTAATATACTGAACAGTTGGTAAATATTTGCTGCTTGCATTTGTATGTATTCCCTATGCAGTCAATTATCACAAGGAGTTTTATTGTAGATTCCAGACTAGCACATAGAGCAACAGCTGGCATGTTATAACTTAGCATTTTTTTTCACTTCCTCTGTAAGTCCTCTAAGTATTCCCCCTTTCTTGATCATTTATACTGTATTATAATGTTACACTTACTTGATGATTTATCATCAGGCTTCATTTTCACTTTTTATGATCACCACTTATTATCACATCTTTTGACATTAATTAGTATTTTCCCTGCAATCTTTGATCTTCAGATTCACTGTGCTGCTTATCTGAAGATGTCTTATTTCAATAGCTGTTTTGGGAACAAACAAAAAAGAAAGAATAGTGCAGTGTGTAAAATATGTTGGTCTGTGCAGTTACATCAGTAGGGCAGGGACTCAAATATTTAAAAAAAACTTTTTTATTTTTGTAATGTGCAAGATTTTTAAAGGAAAGCAATTTTACTTTAGGTAAAGATCAGCAAACCTTGTTTGAGAGAGGGATAAGAAACAAGAATTATCCATGGAAACTATTTTGTGCACGGTCAGTTTGAAAGATGAATGTGTGTCTTGCCTCAAACTACCCTGGGTTTGTTTTACATGGGCAAAAAACTGAAAAGAACACTTATGCAGATTCTAATTGTGAGCTGAAGTCAGTTCTCTTGAGTAGTGTTTATTGATTAAACATGCTTTATTGTACATTTTATATTTTTAAGTCACCATTTCGAGCAAGGAAGGAAAAGGTCAAGAGGGAAGAGGTTGACAGAAGGGTAAAGGAGGACCAGGAAGTGTACTCTTCAAAATTTAGTGATGAGTGCAGGAGCATATGTACAGATGTAAGTAGATATCATCACAGAATCATGCACAAATTTAAGTAGTTGTTATCTCAAACATTCAGTAGTGCAGTAACAGATTATCACATATGCAAATTGTAATACATATTACAGGTGCGTAACTCAGAATCCGAAAACTGAAATATTCTGAAAACCAAAAGTTTTTTTTTTGGCTGATTTTTGGGCTAATTTAAGCGACTTTTGATTTCCAAAAATTAAAAAAAAAAAATTTTTTTTTTTTAAGCTGGTATGCAAGGAACCAAAAAAATGCAATCTTAATTTTATTACGTTTCTAGCCGTGACGCGCAAGGTGCAATATAGGCTGACGTAAGCGCTACCGCATGATACAAATTTTTAAAGTGTTTAGTTTTCTCTCGCCACTGCATCCAGCCACGTGTTGATATCTTTACTGGTATGCGAGAAACTGACCATGTGATACGTTCAGTTTATCACGTTTCTGGCTCATGACGCGCATGCTCACTACAATATATGCTGACGTAATCGCTATTGCGATATATGAATGTTCAAACATATCATGGTCTGTTGTGTACCGGCATTGCTACCAGCCACGTGTGTGGATAATTCTGAGCTTTTTTTGTGATTTTGAGTTAGATATTTGTGCGCTAATTTTGTGATTTAGAGTTTAATTTCGTTGTGAAAATGTCGAAAAGAGCTGCATATACTCCTGTGGATAACAGTGGGAATACGAAAAGGAAGCATTTGTCGTTATCGATAGCACAGAAAGTAGAGTTATTGCAGAAGCTTGAGCGTGGTGTCTCGGTACGTCGTCTTACAGAAGAATGTGGTGTAGGAACTACCACAGTATATGACATAAAGAAACAGAAAGACAAGCTGCTGAAATTTTACAGGGACAGTGATGACCAAAAACTAATGTCAGATCGGAAAACTTTACACAGAGAAAAAAAATGAAGATCTTGACCGTGTATTAAGGGAATGGTTTCGACAACGGCGAAGTGAACGCATGCCGCAGACTGGTTTGTTGGTCATGAAACGAGCTAAAATATACCATGAAGAACTGAACATTGAAGGTGAGTGTGAATATTCGGTAGGGTGGCTGCAGAAATTTAAGAAGCGCCATGGCATAAAATATATAAAAATCTGTGGGGACAAAGGTTCTGCTGACCACGAAGCAGCTGAAAATTATATTGACGAATTTGCAAACATAATATGTCATGAAAATCTTAGTCCAGAACAAGTATATAATGCTGACAAAACTTCTCTGTAGTGGCGCTACCTTCCTAGGAAAACTTTAACAACGGCTGAAGAGAGAGCACCAATAGGCATTGAGGATGCAAAGGACAGGTTGACTGTTCTTGGTTGTGCCAATGCTGCAGGCACACACGTTAAAGTTGACAGTCATTGGGAAAAGTAATCATCCAAAATGTCTTAAGGGCGTAACCAATTTACCCGTCCATTACTATGCCAATAAGAAAGCATGGATGACGAGAGAAGTGTTTTCTGACTGGTTTTTAATAACCATTTTGTACCAGCAGTACGAGCTCATTGCACACAAGCTGGACTAGATGAAAACTGTAAAATGTTTCTGTTCTTGGACAACTCTGCACACCCTCCTGTGGAACTTCTTGTCAAAAATAATGTTTTTGGAATGTGCTTACCTCCAAATGTAACATCGTTAATACAGCCTTGCGACCAAGGGATTTTACGATCAATGAAGAACCGTTACAAACATGCTTTTTTGAATTGTATGCTGCATACCGTGAACACTGGTGTAGAAGTAAAAACATTTCTTAAGGAGTTCACTATTAAAGATGCAATCTAAACAATTGCAAGTGCATGAAGTAGTGTTGACAAGGTAACACTAACAAAAGCTTGGCACAGACTCTGGCCGGCAACGATATTTGACGATGATGAATCGGAGGATGATGAGTTTGTAGGATTTCGTATCAGTAAAGAGAAGAACATGATATCAGACCTCCTAACCTTCACCAGAAGCGTAACATCGGAAAATTGTAACAAGTTAGAGGAGACTGGCATAGAGGTAGTGCTAAACATTGATAATGATGCACCTGTTGTGCATTCTTTGAGTGATGGGGAAATTGCCCAAATGGTTCTACAAGACAAGCATGATGACAGCAGTGATGATGATGACATTGTGGATGCCGGTGAAAACACCCCCATAGACTAAATGGTTAACATGTGTGATCGGTTAGTTAAAGGTCTTGAACGACGTGCATTCATAAGTGAGCAAGAAGTTAAAGCAGTTTATGGGATTAAAGAGAGACTGCTTAGACAGAAACCATTGTTAATGAGACAGATGACACTTGATGAAGTCTACAGAAGGCCATCTATCATAATGCCTATTCATCAGTTGAAAATCCTATTCCTGGTCCATCAACAGATGTCTGACTCCAAATATGTGGTGTCTGCCCATGCACACCACATGTTAGATTTATTGAGTTTGAGTCAGTGCTGATAAATGCGGCACTTTTTGGAATATTGAAAATGATGCGCACCAGAAAATGACGTAGATTATTGTCATGTGTATGGCCAAGGTGTTTTTTTTTTTTTTTTTTTTTTTTCTATAACCAGCGGCACTCAAGCTTTCCGGCTCTTTCGGCCCAATGACATATCATTGCGAGGCTGGGGGGGTCAGTGGACTTTCCTTCCAACCCGGTCAGGAGCTTCGCTCCTTCCCATCCACACAGGATTTATGTGCAGGAGCCGTTCAGATTATTCAGTCAAATTTCCGCCTTGAGCTTTGTGGCAGCTGTTTTGGCTGTGTTTTCTTTTAAGTTCCATTGGGAATCTATTACGAAGTGTTCACCTTTCTTAAAGGATGTGGTTTGTACAAGAGAATGAATACTCTTGGAATAGAATTAATACTGTAAGGATGATGTTCTGAAAATAAGGATTAATCTTGACGAACGGATATGTATGTACAAGGGATATAAGTTATTAAAGGATTTCGAGTTCATTTCTAAAGGAAGACTGTCTTAGTTCCTCATTGTTCATTGGGTCAGTTAAGGAACCCGTATTTATGTTGTGGATTTTAGAAGAAAAACATATAATCGTGAGGACATTTCATCCTAGACGTAACAGATGAACGAGCATTAACTCTTACAATCCGGCAAGCCCCGTGAAGTGGTGCGGGTTTAGTACCAATTTTACGGCTCGCCCCGTGAAGTGGCGCGCGACGGTAACGATAGCTAAACTAGCGCGTAAAAACGCGGTTTTAGCTCCCGTATAGTAAGAGTTAATAGGTAACAACAGCAGGAGCACCAAAATACAAATTAACCTAATGAGTATAGGTTTCGAGTGTGGACAGGGGAAGCTATTTACCTGTAATAATAATAAAACAACACGCAGAATGTGGATACAGCGCCCCACCACAAAACTGATGATGACGATTAGAGTTTGAATGTAGGCTACATGTGCGGGTATTTAATGTTTATTTTTAAAGTTAAAAAAAATATGTTTCTGAAAAAAAAATTGCGATTTTTTGGTCAAAAACGAAAAAAACCCGAATAATGGCTGTCCCCGAGCATTTCGGATTCTGGGTTACGCACCTGTATTAAGTACTTTTTGCCTGTGTATTATCAGGGCATGAAAGAATAGTAACACTGTACCATTCACATATCATGGAAAGTGATGAATGAGGGTTAGTTGGGCTTATATCTGACTATCCCATCCTTTAAGAATTAAAGCCTCAAAATTTAAGAAACACAAACAAGCTACCCAAAGAAAGTAAATCAAATAATTCAACTAAGTTCTGCACCAGTAAGGGTCATGACACAGTATGAAGACATCTGGACTGATGACTCACTGCTTTTCACCAGGAGAACCTCCAGATTGGGCACTGAAATGTTTGAACATTAAATGAACAAGGTGGCAGCCGGAATGTACAGTGTGACATTGAGACTGAATCAGTATGGAAGGGAACACTCTCTTCAGGACCTGAAGAAGAAAGTGAGCCTCATAGTGGAGCTGTCATGCTAATGCTGTCACAGGAAGCACAAAGTCCCTAATGGAATGAGAAGCAGTGTCTGCGCAGGTAGCAGTAGAAATGAAGAAAAGAATACTTTGAAATTACTAGTCTCGAACTGTGAAAAAGAAATGGAAGGAAACAGGTAAGAGGAAATTGAACATTGGAGAAATAGTACTGTCATCAGGAAAATAAGTGCACCTCATGATGAAATGGTGGCACTAATGTTGTCAAAAGAAGAACAGAGGGCACTTACAGATTGGGAGCTATTGAACCCAGACAAACATCAGCAACATTCCACAAATTGGGAGCTATTGAACCCAGACAGACATCAGCAACATTCCACAAATTGGGAGCAATTGAACCCAGACAAATATCAGCAACATTCCACAAATTGGGAGCAATTGAACCCAGACAAATATCAGCAACATTCCACAAATTGGGAGCAATTGAACCCAGACAAATATCAGCAACATTCCACAAATTGGGAGCAATTGAACCCAGACAAATATCAGCAACATTCCACAAATTGGGAGCAGTTGAACCCAGACAGACATCAGCAACATTCCACAAATTGGGAGCAATTGAACCCAGACAAATATCAGCAACATTCCACAAATTGGGAGCAATTGAACCCAGACAAATATCAGCAACATTCCACAAATTGGGAGCAATTGAACCCAGACAAATATCAGCAACATTCCACAAATTGGGAGCAGTTGGACCCAGACAAATATCAGCAACATTCCACAAATTGGGAGCAATTGAACCCAGACAAATATCAGCAACATTCCACAAATTGGGAGCAATTGAACCCAGACAAATATCAGCAACATTCCACAAATTGGGAGCAGTTGGACCCAGACAAATATCAGCAACATTCCAAACTTTTAAAAGGAAAATAAAGATGAATATTATCAAGAAAATAAAGATGAATATAATCTGTTATGCGCAAACATCCATTTGTGAAATTCTGTGTCATTCTGGTTGTCATTTTGCATATGAAGTTTTAGATCAATTCTGTAGGATTGTCTTGACATTTGATTTGAAGGTTCTTATTTTTATGTTGGACTTGATTTTCTTTTTTATTATTATCATATTTTCCAATCCAGTGAAAGCTGCACTTGCCACATGTTTTCTTATTATGATATCAATTTCTCTTCCTCCAACTTTGTCTATATTGCTGTCAATATATATATATATATATATATATATATATATATATATATATATATATATATATATATATATATATATATATATATATATATATATATATATATATATATATATAAATGAGGTAGCTTCAAAAAGTTCCAGGAATAGTTGACTCATGTTTGAATGAGTGATTATGTCTTGGAGATTATAGTGTTATAAGTTGGTAGTGACCTTGAGGAAACGACATGGCTGTTGTAACCTTCACATGTACTCTCGAACAGAAGTTTGTTTGTGTAGTGTGCACGTAGCATCTTCGGAATTGAAAATGTCCTTGATTGAACAACGTACAAATGTCAAATTTTGTGTTTTGCTTGAGAAGTCACCCTCAGAGACAGTAACCTTGCTTAATAAAGCATATGGTGATACCGCAATGAAGAAATCACAAGTTTTTGAGTGGCACAAGCGTTTCCGTGAAGGTCGTAGTGTCAATGATGATCCACTTAGCGGAGGACCACCTACCTCGATAAACAATGAAAACATTGAGCATGTTCGGAACGTTGTTAGTGTTGACAGAAGACTTAGTGTAGAGAAAATAGCCTCAAGTTTTAATATCGGTTGGAAGTTGCCACAGTATTCTCCACAATGAACTGCACATGCACCGTGTTTGCCAACACATGGTTCCCAAAATGTTATCTCCTGAAGAGAAAGAAACGAGATTGACACTGGCAGGAGATCTAATCACTGTGGCTGATCAAGATAGCAATTTTCTCAACTACATAATCATAGGAGACAAGACGTGGTGTTGTTATGTACGATCCTCAGACAAAACGTCAGTCCTTTGAATGGAAATCACCCTCATCTCCCCGGACACAGAAATTTTGTTTGGACAAGAGCAAAGGAAAAGTTATGTTGGAAGTTTTTTTTGATTCCCAGGGTCTACCATGAATTCATTCCTGAAGGCCAAATGGTTAACAAGGAAATGTACATTGATATCCTCCGTCGTCTAAGAGATGCAATCAGAAGGAAACACCCAGAAAAATGGAGAACAAACAGTTGGGTTCTGCTGCATGACAATGCGCCAGCACATCTATCCCAACTGGTGAAGCAGTACCTCGCAACGCACAATGTGACTGCTCTGGAACATCCTCCATATTTTCCCGACCCGGCACCGCCTGATATTTTCTTGTTCCCTCGCCTAAAATCGGCACTGAAAGGGCAGAGATTCAAGGATGCTGAGGACGTTATTACCAATGCGACAAAGCAGCTGAGAGAGGTGTCAAAGAATGGGTTCCAGGAATGTTTCCAACAGCTGTATGGATGTTGGCAAAAGTGTGTAGTTGCCGAAGGGAATAATTTTGAAGGAAATGTAGTGTAAATAATTGTATTGTTACTTATTTCTATACAATACACAAATTCCGGGAACTTTTTGAAGCTACCTCATATATATCCTATATATAAAGTCCCAGCTTTTTCTGTCAATGCGTAACATTAAGGGATGCAACTTTCGTTGAAAGTTAAACATTAATTGTATTGTTTCCCTTATATGTACTCTCCGAAAATAGTAACACTTACCAAAGAAGAATGCGCAAATGACGGTGCCACTTAATCTTTCATACTTTGTACAAAATTATTTGGTTCCCTTATATCGGTGTATTTTTTCATTTAAAAAAGTACTTAAAATATATTAATATTAAAGAGTGTAAAACTACATTATTAGTAAACTTTTTCTGGAAGATGCGGAGATCCATGATTTAAGTTGTACCAGATCAAAACAATAGAAAATGAAGATGTTCTTCTGTCAATGTTCAGACTTTTAACATCAGATGTAAAACAAATATTTTGGTTTTTAAAAAATACTTTTGAATAAGTAAAATTGCCGTTACGTATTGGTGCTTTTGAATTTAACTCTCATCTTATGACAGGCTTTTACATTAGTATTAGTATATATAGTATTAGTATAATATTAATATATATAACGTTTGGCATCGAAGTGGCATTAGTCTACAGACAAAGCTGAAGGTGTACAGAGCTGCGGTGCTTCCAGTGCTGCTATATGCATGTGAAACATGGACTGTATACAGGCGCCACATAAAGAAGCTAAACCACTTCCATACTGTCTGTCCTCAGGAAGGTAATGAACATCAAATGGCAAGACAAGATCCCGGATACCGCCGTTCTTGACAGAGTTGGTATCACTAGCATTGATACTATTCTGACGCAGTCACAGATTCGCTGGGCAGGTCATGTAGTCCGCATGCCAGACCATCGACTGCCAAAGATACTCTTTTATGGTGAGATGCAGAAGGGTAAACGCTCCCATGGTGGCCAAAAGAAGCGCTTCAAAGACACGTTAAGGACCCCAAGATGCAGCAATAGTGAATGCAGTCAGCGACTCATAGCTGTACTGCTTGCATCAGGACCAGCGAACCAGAGCTGGTCAAGACCGCACTCCACCTCCACGTGGTGGTCCTGGAAACAGTCTGCAGCAGTGCAGTCTGGCTGAGCGAGTGCGGATCGCAATGGGAAGGCAAACTCGGTCCCTAAAAAATGCCGTGCTGAAGTCGGATGTGTCGACCGAAAGGTGCAAATATCACAGCTTAGGCGTAAACAGACACAACGCAACCACCGTCCTTTTCAGGGCGAACGAAGAAGAAGAAGAAGAAGAAAGACACATTAAAGATGTCATTGAAAACCTTTGACAAAAACCCAGACACATGGGAAACTGCTGCGCAAGACCGAACTGCTTGGCGCACATCTCTTTGTAAAGGTGCAGCGGCATGCGAATCATCCAGAAGAGGAACAGCGGAGACAAGCTAGAAAGGACCGTGTAATAAAACCTTCACATGAAGCAAATATTCCCTGCCCACACTGTCCTAGATCTTTCCAGGCCCGCATTGGGCTCATCAGTCACCTTCGTACGCATAGACTAACCTAACATATTCCTAAATAATTGGATGAACAGAGTGGTCTTCATCACCCGTGATGGACAAACAACAATATATATATATATATATATATATATATATATATATATATATATATATATATATATATATATATATATATATATATATATGACTCCACATCTTGTAGAACCGTATCTACCCTGTAATCTTGCTATTATTTGTCAAACTTATCAAAATCTTTGTCTTTTCTCTGTGTGTCTTCTTCTTCTTGGATCCTTAGCTCCTGGCTGACAAAGCAGTCAGTGGCCATCACGCTTAATCGCGTCTTGTAGGGCAGCAGCAAACTGTCCCAATTTTGCTCAGTCGGTGGCCATCCTTCATGCTGTGCCCCAACTCTGGTTCATGCTTTGCATCTCAGCCTACACCGTTCTCACCAGGTAGTCTTTGATCTGCCTGTCGTTCGCCGTCCATCTGGGGTCCGAAGCATAGCAGTTCTGGTGATGGGGTCAGGGTCCCTTCCGAGGACATGGTCAACCCAGTTCCAGCTTCTGCCTGCAATGATGGTGTGCATGCCTTTTTGACTGCACCATGTAAGCATTTCCTGGTTGGAGATGGTATTCGTTCTAAAAATTCAAAGAATTTCCTTAGACAGGTTGTGTGGAAAGAGGATAATTTGGACATTTCCTTTTCTGTTACTCTCCAGCACTCCGGGCCATACAAAAGTACAGAAAGTACGCAACTCTCGTATAATCTTAATTTGGGGATTGTGCTGTACTGAGGTTTCCACCTGTTGTTTAGATTTGCAAAGGCTCTTCTGGCTTTATTCAGTCTGTTATTGTTCTCTATATGTATTCAGATCCAGTTGTTGTGACCTCTCATTAAGTATTCTATTTTTTTTTCTTTCATATGGATATGGTTATGGGGCAGAAGAGCTAGGTCGTCGGCAAAATCTAGGTCATCAGGCTGTTTTGTCAGCATCCACTGATTTCTATTTCTGTTGATTGGTGGTGTCATAATCCAGTCATTAACCAGTTACGAAAAGAACTGGTAACAAGAAGCTTCCTCGCTGCTCTTCAGTTCTTAGCTCAAAGGGCTTAGTATATTGTCCTTCTTGGAGAATTCTGCGATTCATAGCATTACCGGGCAGCCCTTATTCTGGAATCCTCCTTGTAAAATAAACAGACGGAGACCTAAAAATAAATATATATATAAATATATATATACTAGCGTAAAAGCTCGTCATATGACGGGAATTACATTCAAAAGCACCAATTCTTAACTGCAATTTTATTTATTCAAATACCTGTGGACAAATAATGTTAGGTGTGTGTTGCAGGCTTTCTTTGTTTGAGCGGGCTGATATTGTAGTTTGTTTCAGGCCATGTTTATTTATCACATCTGTCTTACATGAGTATCGATTTCTGCTACCACACTGGATTCGTTTTATAAATTTCTTTGGGTGTTTGAATATCAGTGTTCATGCAATAAACTTTGCATGTATTTTATCTGATAGTGTTATATTATTTCATTTCATTTCTTATTAGCTTGACAGAGTTTGTATTTTCTGAACCGTACCTTGAAGGTCAACGGTCATTATTCATAAGACAGAACTGGAACTTTTCTAACGATTTCAGTGAAGAAGTCTTGCTTAGACGACTACAATACTTTAATACTCATTCATCATTTTCTCATGATCTATCAACAATAAAATATAGTTCACGTTAAAGAACACCTAATATCGCATAGTACTAGAGTTCAGTTTTCTCAGACATCACACGTCTGTTATTTACCGTATTAAACATCATTCATGTCTTTCACCAAATGTTTTGTATACTTATTATATTGATACAGAATTAATCATTCTGCTAATAGGTCTATTAGGTAATGTGATGGACTGCTTATACTAAGATGTGGCGGGTTGTCTTCTGTTGATATCAGTATGTAAGAGACGGGGTTCAAAACATTCGACGTTCCGACACTATTCTGTTGCGTGATTATATGTCTCTTATTACCAGCCCAGTCCTCGGGTTCATTCATCCATTTTTACACAGATTTCGTATGCATGCACCAGTATCGATATTTCTTCTCTTAACCCCTGGGATGTGTCAGTCCCTGAACATGCTTCGTATTAAAATCTATATATATCGATATTTTACTGACCTTGATTATACTCTTACTTTAATTATTAATTACCCGTGGTAAGGCAGTGTGCTTGGGTATTAAAGTCTCTGGTCATTATAGTTATGCATAACTGTTTCCAACTGAACTTGAATAATTCAATGAAGTAAGAGACCAGTAGCTGACGACTTTAAATTTAATAAATACTTTCTCCAATGATACGTCAGAACGACAGTCAAAACATAGTTCAATATAATAGTATATGTACTGATAGTAAGAGTTCATTTCGTTCACGAAGAGTTCATGTTCAATATAGTTATCTCTATGAATAACGGTCAGTTCTCTTTGGCATCCAACGCCAGGCAAATCTGCCATCTAAATCCACTGCGCTAATACTGCACGACTTACGTGTTAATCCTCGAATATAATGCTCAATTAGCTTAAGAGCTACACATATGAGTTCAGTGACTAGGTCACATGTTCCAAGTGGTTTATACCACACTTTAATATATATAGTGGCTAGGCCACACAATCCATAGTGGCGATGCCACGCATTTCAAACACTGCCATCAGGGTCAAAGCCCACACATCGAATGACGTTTCTATGTCCCACCGTCATGCACAGAGATATGCATGTTATGTTGCTAATGTATATTCAGTTGAGGTGTACAATAGTGCAGTCATTCGGATCGATCTAATCCAAATGCCTGCACACATGCACAATCCTCGACATCGGTCGCTAATAGATATTCATTTGAGGACCGCCTCATGCTGCAGACATGAAACAATCCTCAACATCATCCCCCTCACTCCCAAACGTGACACTTGTGGCACGTGTGCAAATGGTGGAGAAGATGTGCGTTCACCTAATGTGAGTATTATGTGTTCATACATATAATCATTGTAAGGAGAGAACAAGAAAGTATTCAGTGGGGTACTGGAAGATGAGACAGGTCTATATTTCAGAGCTGGCATTTGCTGATGATGTTGCCCTGATTGCTAAATCAGAGGCACATCTCCAATCCAACCTGCAAGTCTGGAAGGAAGAGCTGGAGAAGAGAGGGATGGTCATAAGCAGCTCTAAAACAAAATCCATGGTGATATCACGAAGAAAGAAGACATCAGATTAAGCTGGGAGAACAGGTCCTGGAGCAGGTCGACCACTTTAAATATCTCGGAGCTATTATAGACCGAAAGGGAGGCATCAAAGAAGAGTTGGCCACTCGAAAAGCAGCAGCTGGGAGACTTTTTCAGGCCATAAATCGAGGATTCCTCAGCAAGAGAGAGGTTGGTAAGAAAACGAAGATGGCTGTATACCGCTCCACCTATGACCCGGTCTTGACATATGGATGCGAGTCATGGGCAATGACTACAACCCATAAAAGCCAGATCCAAACCTCAGAAATGAGGTATCTGAGGAAGGTGGTTGAAGTAACAAGAAGAGACATGGTACACAACCAGACGATATGTCAAGGCCTAAAATGCCACCCCCTACAGACCCAAGTAGAACAGTCCCAACTAAGATGGTTTGGCCATGTCTGCAGAATGGGAGAAGATCGGCTACCACGACAAGCATGGGAAACAAAGAGCCAAGGATCCAGACCCCGAGGACGACCCAGAGTCCGCTGGGAGGACAATATTAGACAATCTTTGAAGGACCGAGGACTAGAATGGAACCAGGCCAGGAGGAAGACAGCCGATAGAATAGTCTCGCGCTCTCTCTTCCAAACCTCTACACCTCACGGTAGAAGGGGAACGGCTAAGTAAGTAAGTACATATAATCATAATCATAATAATTAATGAATGTTCCAACAAGTTTTAGAATGCACATTCTTAACACTCTGTCAAATGGGAACTAAAGAGTTAATTCATTTTCTTTTCACAAAAGTTGCGCGATAACAAGTCTGCTAGGTTGTCTGTTCCAGCAATCGGAAGAATCGTAAATGAGAATTCCTGGAGCAGCAAGTACCATCTGTGGATCCTAACATTACGCATTGTTCTCGATGTGATGTAAGTAAGGGGACTGTGGTCGGTCTGGATGTAGAAATGAGTGCCGATAAGGTATCTTGACAACTTCTCAAGGCACCATACCACCGACAACAGCTCACGTTCCCCAGTCGCATATTTCTGTTCAGCTGATGTTAATTTTCGTGATACGAAGAAACAAGGATGTAGTTTGTCCTCGTACCGTTGTAACAAACAACCGCCAATTCCGACACTTGATGCATCTGCCTGAAGTGTAAATGGAATAGCTAAATTTGGTAATAACAGAATTGGTGTTTTTGCAAATAATTTCTTAATATTTAACAAAGCGCACTCGCAATTTTGATTCCAATGGATCTTATTTGGACTACCCTTAGTCAACAGTGAAGACAAAGGAGTAGATAGTTGCGAGAAGTGTGGAATGAATTTATGATAATAATTGATTAGTCCTAAGATACTTCTGACTTGTTTTTTTGTCGATGGAGTGGAAATATCCAAAATTCTTTTGACTGTATTGTCATCGGGATACAGCCTGTGGTTACCTATGCGGTGACCAAGGAAAGAAATTTCCCGACAACCAATCTGGACCTTTGATGGTCGCACAGTTAAACCGTGTTCACGTAAGGTATGAAGAAGGGAAGTTAAACCATCAATATGGTCTTCCCAAGACTCGTGAAATAAACAGATGTCATCGATATAGGTGATGACATCTTTCTTATCGCCAAGAAGACAGCGCATCATGCGGACAAAGGTCGCAGGTGCGTTCACTAAACCGAAACACATGAAATTCCATTGGTAAAGACCAAATGGAGTAGTGAAAGCTGTGAATGGTTTGGCATGATCAGCAAGTGGGATTTGCCAATAGCCTTTTGATAAGTCCAATTTACTAAAGTAAGTAGCATTAGACACTTGAGAGAGAAGATCATCTAATAACTGCATTGGTTCGACATATAAGAGACATATAATCCCACTTCTGACACCAATATGTGATGGACTGCTTATACTAAGATGTGGCGGATTGTCTTCTGTTGATATCAGTATGTAAGAGACGGGGTTCAAAACATTCGACGTTCCGACACTATTCTGTTGCGTGATTATATGTCTCTTATTACCAGCCCAGTCCTCGGGTTCATTCATCCATTTTTACACAGATTTCATATGCATGCACCAGTATCGATATTTCTTCTCTTAACCCCTGGGATGTGTCAGTCCCTGAACATGCTTCGTATTAAAATCTATATATATCGATATTTTACTGACCTTGATTATACTCTTACTTTAATTATTAATTACCCATGGTAAGGCAGTGTGCTTGGATATTAAAGTCTCTGGTCATTATAGTTATGCATAACTGTTTCCAACTGAACTTGAATAATTCAATGAAGTAAGAGACCAGTAGCTGACGACTTTAAATTTAATAAATACTTTCTCCAATGATATGTCAGCACGACAGTCAAAACATAGTTCAATATAATAGTATATGTACTGATAGTAAGAGTTCATTTCGTTCACGAAGAGTTCATGTTCAATATAGTTATCTCTATGAATAACGGTCAGTTCTTCTTTGGCATCCAACGCCAGGCAAATCTGCCATCTAAATCCACTGCGCTAATACTGCACGACTTACGTGTTAATCCTTGAATATAATGCTCAATTAGCTTAAGAGCTACACATATGAGTTCAGTGACTAGGTCACACGTTCCAAGTGGTTTATCTTCTTCTTCCATCCTTAGCCACCAACCGGCAAAGCAGTATATGGCCAGTACGCCTAGTGGCGTCTTAGGGCAACAACAAATTGATCAATCTATTGCTGTTTCCACCACGCCCTTGGCGTCTTTGTTAAACAAAAACAGACCAAACAATCTATCGCTGTTTCCGTAATCAGATTGGTTGGCAAGCAGGTGATCAGCCCACTGTGCGAAGTTTTTACGGGATGGGGTAAACAGCCCCATGCCCAACCCTCCTTAGTCGCTTTTTACGACATGCGTGGTAGGGTGCAGTGTTACTATTCTTTGCTCCCCTTTCGGGCCCCGGCAACACACGGGTGAAATGGTTTATACCACACTTTAATATATATAGTGGCTAGGCCACACAATCCATAGTGGCGATGCCACGCATTTCAAACACTGCCATCAGGGTCAAAGCCCACACATCGAATGACGTTTCTATGTCCCACCGTCATGCACAGAGATATGCATGTTATGTTGCTAATGTATATTCAGTTGAGGTGTACAATAGTGCAGTCATTCGGATCGATCTAATCCAAATGCCTGCACACATGCACAATCCTCGACATCGGTCGCTAATAGATATTCATTTGAGGACCGCCTCATGCTGCAGACATGAAACAATCCTCAACAGGTAAACCACCTAATATATTAATTTACTTTGGCATTCATAGCCCGGCTCTATCAGCCTTATCTATCCTAACTGCGTTTTGCATTTCACGACTTACGTTGATAATAAATTATCGCGGTTTATATTACCGACTTATATATTCGGACTCAATGATCCTTATACCTTATTTATTTATACTTTACCAGTTCTACAATACCGCAATATAATCTATAGTTATACACTATCATACTTTAGTGGCCATGCCACACATTTTAAACTCTGCCGTAAGGCTCGAAGGCCACACATAAGACTGGCGTAACTAAGTCTAACGCGTCATGCATCGCCACACGCGAACCATTTCATTTCGGTCTAGTGAGGTGTTGCATGGTGCGACCATATGAATCAAGTTCAAACCAAAATGCTCGCTGACCATGCAACAATCCTCAACAGTGTGAACATCCGATTGTCCATCAGAAGAGCATCTTGATTTTCTGTTGTTTTCATTTGTACTTTTACGTTGTTGTGATTTCTTAATTGAGACAGTGTGACGTACAGCTTTCCGTGAGAGAAAACTGGCTCAATCAAGAAAATTCCAGGATGTTCAAAAGTTTGCCCTTGAGATTTGTTGATGGTTATCACAAATGCTGAAATGATTGGAAATTGGTGACACTTCTGATGAATGGCAAATTTGCATCGCTAGGGGCCAAATCGATTTGTGCAATGTTGATGTATCTCCTTTATTTGATTCTGATAAAACTTCTGCAGTAAGGAAATTGTGATGACATTGTCGAATGATTAATCGTGTTCCATTGCACAATCCTTTTTTTTTGGATTCAAGTTGCGAATTAGCATAATGATGGCCCCTTTTTTAAAGGTAATGCACGAGGGGGCATACCTGATGGAGTTTGTGAATGAAGAAACTCGGCTAGATAGTTCATAACATCACTGGGATCTTCAGATACTATTTGATCGGAACTAAAATAGATCTTTAGCTATTTGGAGGAAATAAATGTCTGTAGACATTAAGTGTGGGTATTTTTACATCTCTACACACTTGTATACGAAGATATATATTTTAACAATTTTGCTGCAATTGTCTCTTCATCAGATACAATTCACTTAAGGGTGGCAGTGAGAATAGTTATCATTTTCTTCCATTTTTTTTAATTACCAAAATTTTAATAAACAAAATATTTTTTTTAAAAGTATTTGATGAGTAGATTTTATTAAATGTTTAGTGATCAATACAACTGTGCTGTAACTTTTTATTTAAAAATTTGAGATGGTTATGCAGACATTGCTAGGAAACTAGCTATTTGCACATTGTGCACATTTTTTCCAGTATGCACATTTAAAATGCTGACAGCCACATCTATTTTATTCCATTTTTACATGTATTTGCTATATTTATAATGATGTAATATACTCTCCCCTCCCTCCCAGTCATGTTCCTTAACTGTCTGCTGCCTGATTTCTATATTTATTTTGTTTCTAATAATTATTTATTGCTTTAAGTTACTGTGTTCACAGCTTTTACAGAAGTCTCCATCAAATAGACTTGGCTGTGGCCCAGAAGGTGGTGAGGAAGTGAAATCTCATACAATTTTCAAAAATATAAATTTCAAGAGATTAGAAGCTGGAATGGTAGACCCACCTTTTCTACCGGATGTAAGTATTTTTGAAGATTGTGATGTCTCTTCAAGAATCTTTTTTTTTTTTTTTTAAAGAAAAATTGTAACCACAAATGAAGTGCAATCAGACATATTATCTAAATTTTTCTTCTTACTAACAGGGAAGTTACAGACATTTTGCAGTGGTGAGAATCCACAAAAATGCAGTCCAAGGAAGGTTGAGATATACATCTGTGTCTGTCTCTATAGCAATAAGCATTTCTTTAGTTTTGTTCATTAACATAACGTCACAAACCATAACTGAATTACTTTTCCCTAGTACCAGAGAATACCAAGCTTTCTGAATATTCTATCATTTACTGGAAAAATATTTTGTTGTAATCTTTTATCAGAATTTGACTGTAACACATTAACTACCGAATTAAAAAAACACACTGTGGTTGAATTAAATTTTTTTCCCATTGTCATCCTGTAGGTGTTTGCACAAAGTAAGCTGTAGTTTTCGTAATTGTTTACAGATTTTTATGAATAACATGTCATTTTATAGATAAATGAATGTACTTTTACAATAAGCACCATTTGTAACTCTAATAGAGGTTGTTGCTATTTAACGGCCCTCCGATGGCCAAGGACTTGCAATATTTTCACAATTATAACTGCTTGCGCCCCATCTCTATCAAAATCACTATTTCAATCAATGTGCACTTCGTTTTCACACTTGTCTTCGTTGCTAGATCTATCAGTCAATTGTTGAAACAAGTTTCTAGCCTATTCAACCGTTAGACGAGATGTACAAGCATTTTTTGTGGTCCTATCACTAGTTGCCACGGTAAACAGATTTACACGATTTGGTAACTAACCCAAAACGTTGAAAAATATTAACATAATATCAATTTTCAAGTGTTCTGTTAAAAAAACCGTGCTTTGGGAATTTGTTTTCCGGTGGCAATTTAAAATCTCAAACCAGATCAGAAAGTGTTTCAGTACATTTTTATTTGTTTTATTACTAAAAATAGATCGACGCTCTGAGCGGCTCGCGGTCCAAATGATAGGATTTCAAAAGCCGGTCCCGCCGGCTCGCGGTAGTGTTAATGTGTTAAGGGGATGCACTACATTGAAAACTAACTTTTGTTCTAATAAAATTTTCACACTTTTTATATACTCAATGGACACAGTGCATGTCCATGAAACAAATTCTACAGTTTATTTTGTTAAAAAACATGTGGTTACCATAGTAAACAAAAAAAAACATCCGCCATATTGGATTTTAACCCAATTTTCAAGAGCAAAAAACATATGTTTCCCATTGACCAAATTTTATCAAATTGCACACACATGTTGTGACTGACAATTGAAAAAAAATTGATCATGTGCTTTTTTTTGATAAGTTTAAAATTCTATTTTTAATGATTTTAAAAAAAAAATCACTATATTTGTATGAAAAAAATTTAAACAAAATTTTTTTTTAAATATATCGAAGCAAATTACCAAAATATCAACAACAAAAAAAAGCATGTGATCATTTAAAGATACATATGTGTACTGCATGCATGCCAAATTTGAGACTGATCTGTTAGATAGGGTGTTAGTTTTTAAATTTTTTGTTAATAAAATGTTAATTTAAAGAAAAATGCATTTTACTCACTGAGTGCCTTGTCTTGTCCAATATACTCCATTCTGGGAGGCTGAATGTGTTTAAAATTGTCCAGCACTACATGCTGCACCTCCTTCAGCTTCCTGCAGCTCCTCCTCTCGCCTTTGTCTTGCCTGTTGCCTAATTTTTCTTCTTTTTACAAGTTTTTCAGCCTCATATTTCTGGCTGTTGGCCTAATGTTTCCTTAATCGCACCTGTCCAAGGCGTTTCGAGTTTGTTCCAGATGTTTGGCCATACAGCTTTTTTATTTCTGCACTGGCTGATGGACCAAAGTTGAACTCTCCAATGGCCACATGGACATTGAATTTGACGTTTTTTCAATGACACAAATTTCCGCTTACTGCAACGACTCCATATAACATTGTGGAGGCTTTCATTTGCATTTTGAGTTGCACCTAGCTCACACCGCTTGAGCAGATGCTGATCAGAAAGACGCTCATAAATAGGGGCTAAGTGCTTATGGAGCAGGTTATAGTCTAGCGGAGTATGAACTTGGGTCTCGTGGAGTCCGGCAGCTTCTCCTTTGGCCATGGAAGCCTGATAGAAACACCAGGAGTTTTTGCCTGACGGACAAAAATTATGTTGGGGTTTGTCGTTTGTCGAATACCCATGGTAGAGAGAAGCCATGATGGCTTGTTTCATCTCTGGGGCTGTACTATGCTGGCAGATGGCTCTGGTGTAGTAAATACACAGTTTTCATATGGCATTTTGGGCCAGACGACCATGGCCATTTCCCCCAAGGGTGACTTTTTGTTTCCTGCAGTCAATAATGAGTGTCCTCAGTGTAGTGCCTAATCGCTTTGCGACATGGTCGATGCACTCTTCTTTGGTTATGTCAACTTCTGGATCATATGGTTTGATGTCGCAGAGTCTGTTGTAGGCCTTGGAATCGCCATCTGATAGCAAAACAGTGTAGCGTAGCTTGTGATTTGCCACTGAACGAAGCCAGAGAACCTCACAGGCTTTTACTTCCATCATTCCGGCTGACCCTTCGTAATTACGGCAGCAGTCTTTCTGATGCTCTGCTGTCCATTGTTCAAATTTTTCAGGCTGATTTTTCAGTTGCCACTGTCCAGTATTCTTGCAGGTGTGGCAGAAGGAAGACATAAAAGTGCGTATCTATAACCATGCCTGTCAAGATGTTGATAACACTGCCAACACCTATCAGTGACTTATGACCTCTAGTTAGCCATGTTGCATCAAAGCTGACAACGATGTCAATGACTTCTTATTTTATTAATGGTACGATGCTGACTCTTAGCATGTTCAGCTCGGATGATGCCGACACATTGAAATACTGTAGAGTTGTGCATGGTATCCAAATGATCAAAAATTTGATCTGCATATTTCTGTACGCAGGTTTAGCACAGACAGTGTTATGAGAAGCTCGCGCTCAAGTTCATTTTTATATCAGATCGACTTGGGCCAGCGGTGAAAGGCACTTTTGGATCAGCGATTTGAACTATAGGCCTATCGGATACTGGTATGCAGACATAGTTGATGATAAGCCTACATCAGGTTGGTTATCTTTCACTGCTGATTCGGTCATAACATTGCTGGAAATTACACACTTTCGACGTGCTTTAACGGCAGAAAGTTGCTTTAGCTTTCTTACCTTTTCTTCCCATTTTGAAGTAATAGAACACAATTTAATGAGATTTAGACTGTAATCAAGAGAAACATATCGTACTACGCACCATGTTCAACGTGTTATTTGTTTACGGTCAGAAGTGCCTGTCGTTATGTTCCGCATTTGCGCAGACAAAGCTGCGTGCTGTTACAACCAATCAGAAAGATAAACACCAATGCCTCATGAATGGGCCTTGACTGAGAGAATGGGGTCACTACGTGGCCTCTCCTTATAAGGAAATTAGCGTAAATGATGGAAAATTTTGAATGCCAAATCACGCAGAGGTATGTGAAATAAAGGTTTTGAATTTGCTATAATCCGGGACACTCAGAAATTTCCTTTTCGGCGATACCAAATACTTCACGATGCACTCAGCGTAACTAAGGTATTATTGAGAGAGAAATCGTGCATTTTCGGTACAAATTTGCAAATCATAGCTTGGGGGTAGTGCCGAAAATGTGCTTTTTGACACATCAATTGCATTTTTTTATGTCATAAAACCTTGCTCAATCGATTCCACGATGATTATTTAATAAAATAAGCTCAAAAGTAAAAAAAATCAATATTTTGTACGTAAAATCCAGTTCTCACTACCGTTTGTTCACGCCCTTAAGTGTAATTTTTTTTTTTTTTTTTTCTTAACCAGCGGCACTTGGGCTTTCAGCCCTTCGGCCCAATGACATGTCATTGCGAGGCTGGGGAACCTGAGGACTTTCCTTCCAACCCGGTCAGGAGCTTCGCTCCTTCCCATCCACAGAGGGTTTATCACAGGAGCCATTCAGGTTATTCAGTCAAATTTCCGGTCGTAAACATTCCTTCAAACGCTGACGCCCGGGTTTGAACCATGAACACCTGGTCGCCAGTACAACGCCGAAGCCATTACACCAGCGCGGCTCCATCAACTAGTCACAGACTAGTTGATAGATGCGTGTAGGGATATCACTTTTTTTATGTTAAGAAGGTGGTAGACAGACTGATGTTTTAATTTATATATATATATTTTATCTCCTTAAACCCAAAAAAGACACAATGAGACAGATCTTATTAAACTACATTTACATTTGTTTTACTTTCTTGTATATGTGCACACCAGTTTTTGTGTGTACTGGTGCCATACATGCCACATGCTATGGTTTACCCATAATCTGTACAAGGTGTTTGCGTTTTCAGATGTGTACACCCTGTACATAATGCCTGTACAGATTTTCTAACCCACTCCCCTTATTACTGTGTCTCAGAGTTCTTTTATAAGGTCCTATTGAACACAGGATTTCCCAGTCTGTTAGTGATAATTAAGCACAGAAATAGACTAAATGATGACACCTTCAAATTATTTTTACAGTGTAAAATAGACATTTATTGTTTGGGTTTTAAAATAAGTGAAGACCTGCTTTAAAAGGCAAAGTCCCTGTGCCTCTTTTATAATGCAGCCCACTGTAATTTATAATATTTTTACATGAATTAACTCTTTTGATATGTTTTTTTTCCAGTCTTTGTACAGGTTTTGCGGGTCTTTGTACAGGGTTTTGGATTTTTTGTACAGGTTTTTCATCTCCGAGGTGTGGCATGTATGTGGTGCTCAAGCTTGTCAGTTTTTACTGTATAGTGTATACTTCTGCATCTTGTGTATCTGTTTGCCTGTTTCTGTTCCTAAGACTTCTGTGAGTACTATTATGTAAAAAGTCAAGTTTATAACAAGAGAGTGGTCATCAAAGACTCTACAGCGCTGAATGTAGGCTCTAATCATTGGTCAATAATAACAGTAGGGATTAAACCAGTCAGCTACACTGTTGTGGCATTTATTTTATACCTAATTCTAAAAAGTCTTTGTTGTTGATAATGAAGAAGAGATGCTGTTGAAGGCATCATGAATGTAGAATGGTTAGAGCATTTGCTTCTCCATGTAAAGTTACTGGGTTTGAAACCTAATAGCATCATGCTACTGTCTACCCAGCTGTAAATTGGCACCTGAGTTAGGAAAGACAAGAGGGGGAGAAGAAAACAGGCCAAGCTGAGACCTAGTATAGTGAAGTCTCTAACACTTCACTCCTCTGTGGCCGTATCTACTATGGGGTTAACTTTACCTTTATGTCTACAGGTATGAAACAGTTAAGTGATCAGTAATATTACTGACAATCCATCAGCCATCATAAGTTCTGCAGTTTGTCTTCAGTATACCAGCTCTTTGCTCTTAGAAGATAGATTGAAAAAGTTTGCAAAATAATTGGCTCAGTGGTTAATGCTGTTTGCTGTTTCCTTCTTGTGGTACAGTTATTAGGTTCAGGGATTGAAACCTGGAAGCTTCACACTCCAGTCTTCTTCTTCTTCTTCCGTCCTTAGCCACCGACCGTCAAAGCAGTCAGTGGCCATTACGCCTAGTGGCGTCTTAGGGCAACAGCAGATAGGTTTTCTTTGCCGTTGTTTCCCATCACTCCTAGTGGCGTCTTTAGGGCAACAGCAAATCAACCCATTTGCTGTTGTTTCCGTAATCGAAGTGATTGGCAAACGGGTGATCACACTCCAGTCTGCCCTGCTGTAAATGGGTACTAACTGTACTTGTGAGTTAAAAAAGGCAACGACAACGAAGACAGGAACTGGTCATCCCATCCTCATAAAAAGCTGGATATAGTATAGTGAAATATTTGGCTACTCACCCCCCACTATGGCAGTTTCTGCTGTGAGACATTTTTTTTTTTTAACCAAAATACTTATTTGGTAACATTTCTTTTTTAAAAGTATACAATTAAAAAAATTTTTTTTAAAGTACAAGTTGAAGTTGAAAGGTGCTGAGATTTGCCTTGTGAGCTACTTAAATTGATATGTGGTTTATGCTTCTCCAGCCAAGAGCTGTCTATTGCAAGGATGTCTTGGATATTGAACAATTCTCAACTGTGAAAGGTGTCAACCTGGATGCCAGTGATGATTCATTTTACAGTAAATTCAACACAGGCAGCGTATCCATACCTTGGCAGAATGAGGCACGTGAATTTGTGTGTTTATTGATTTAATCAGTCATTTACCTGGGTATCTCTAATTGCCAAGGCCAGTGACTACAAGCTACCATTTGTGTTATCTCTCTAATACCTGTTTTTATAAAAGAAATATATAATTGCATGTTCACAATTGATTGGTCTGTTGTGTCTGGACTTGCCCTCTAATAGATTTCTTTCTTATGTGGATCCAAAATCCCTTCACTTTTATCAAATGCTCTCTCCCCCCACCACCATGTTCTTCTTGTTCTGCTTTTCTTTTTCTTTTTTTTTCATTTTGATATTGCGTCATCATCATCTCATCTCATCGTAACCTGTCATGGGTCGTAGGGGTGCCATGGTGGAAGCATCAGCAGACGGTCCTCCACTGCTCTCTATCCTCAGCAATGCATACAAGGGTGGAAAAACCGTGCCCTGCCCATTCTTTGATGTTATCAGCCCAGGATTTTCTTTGCCTTCCTCTTCTTCGTTTACCTTCGACTGTTCCCTGTAGGATCGTTTTCGAAAGGGAGTCATGGCGAGTTACATGCTCAAACCAGGCAAGCTTCCGACGTTTCACTACTGACAAAAGTGGTTCTTGGTGGCCTGCATACGTGTTTATTTTCTCTCTAACATAGACATTTGTTTTGTGCTCTTTATAGCAAATGCGCAAAATTCTTCTATAACATTTATTCTCAAAAGCCTGAATCCTTTGCTCCGTATCTGCAGTGAGTGTCCAGCCCTCACACCCATACAAGAGAATAGATAATACAAGTGATTTGTATAATTTAATCTTCACAGGAAAACTGATGTTACTTTTCCAGATCACATTCAGCCTTGTCATGGCAGCTGAGGCCATCTCAAGTCTTGTCTTGATTTCTTTACTTGATCTTCCATCACTACATATAGTGGACCCCAGATATTTAAAGGTGTTCACTTCTTCTAACGTTTGCCCATTTAACGTAATGTTGGTCGGAACATTGCGTCATAAAAAGGGTCAAACCTAGACCTCAGAGCTAGATGTTGACCATGACATGACGTCATGAATTTAGGATTCTGAATCTGATTGGTTGATACAGAACTGCAGACAATAACTTCTTTTTTTTTAAATGTTTCATCCATCAGATGATTGAAACTGAGTGCTACAAAGAACTTAATGTGTTTGGGCCCAATGGTGAACCATCACCAGATTTAATAGAAGGCTTGCCTCCTCAGCCGCCACAAAGGAGCTTCTTTGACAAGCTGTTTAGGAGAAGGCAGGTATGATGGTGTGTATTAGTATTTCCAGTTTATTAACAGTAATTGTGTTTGGAATAATTTCCCTTGAAATGAAATTTTGAGGGAAGGGGTAAATAGAGGGACAGAGATGGGGATTGCACCCTATAGACAACAGAAATGAATGAAACCAGAATCAACACCTTGTAAAAACTTGTAATTGACAAGCTCTAAAATGAAGGCATCATTTGCAGGAGGAATCAGCTATAGAGTTAAAAGGCAGGAATAGACCGTCGTCACTACCCATCTACATGGACATCATTGTCACGAAAGAGATCATAACTTGAAATTTGCTGATATTAATCTGGGTCAGATCCCATTTCTTCCCATTCTGTGAGTGCCTTCTGCATATTCTCTAACAGCTTTAGACATCTTCACTATGACGTGCACCTTCTTCTTCATTTCCTGATGCTAGCATTACTTCTCCCTTGTCCATTCTTTCTTTTTTTTATTTCCTTTCCATCTTGTTTTGGATAGCCAAATGGATGTCACTATAATAGTTTCACATTTGTTGTTTACCTTTCAAACGTTTTAAGTTCCTAATCTGGAGATCTTCCTAGAAAAATAAAGGGTGAATCAACAGTCCAGACTCATTTTAGCTTTTTTGGACTGTGTCATAAACCTGCTTAATAGAGGACCTTCTTCAATCATAGATGGCTGAATTTATTTGCATGAATTACTGGCTGTAGATACTTGTTCATGTTGAATTTTTTTCTTTGGTACCGGGTATTTAGAGGTTATTAATGATGAGGTTTAGAATCTGATAGGCAGAGTGGTTAGAGCACACCTCTTGCTGCAAAGTTATGGTGTTCTGGGTTTGAAACCTGGTAGTGCACGGTCATGTCTTTCCAACAGTAAAATGAGTACCTGACACTGCCCTTGGGTTAGGGAAGCCAAAGGCAATGAGGAAGGGAACTATTCACCCCCACATCACAAAGCTGAACCTAATATAGTGAAGCCTGTAGCACTTCCCTTCCATACAGTAGTATCAGTTATTGGACTGTTTATAGGATGAGGTAATGAGCCACTAGGTAAGAAAATGAAGATGGCTGTATACCGCTCCACCTATGTCCCAGTCTTGATAAATGGATGCAAGTCATGGGCAATGACTAAACCCACAAAAGCCAGATCCAAACCTCAGAAATGAGGTATCTGAAGAAGGTGGTTGAAGTAACAAGAAAAGACATGGTCCGCAACCAGATGATACGTCAAGGCCTAAAATCCCACCCCCTGCAGACCCAAGTAGAACAGTCCCAACTAAGATGGTTTGGCCATGTCTGCAGAATGGGAGAAGATTGGCTACCAAGACAAGCATGGGAAACAATAGTGCCAGGGATCCAGTCCCCAGGACGACCCAGAGTCTGCTGGGAGGACAACATTAGACAATCTTTGAAGGACCGAGGACTAGAATGGAACCAGGCTAGGAGGAAGACAGCCGATAGGATAATCTGGCGCTCTCTCTTCCAAACTAGAGATGGCTACTGTGTGTATGTGTCGAAACAATGCTTCGAAACAGCACAGAGTCCGAGCGATTCGACACTCCCAGCTTGTTTATTTCGACACAGTTACAGTTTCAGTTCCGTCTGCCTCGCTGTTTTGCAGAGACACACTGTCTCATTGTCTCGCCTTCCGTGAGCCTTTGTAAAATTTGAATCAACCGTTCGGAACATTAGTATGGAATATCAAACATGTCATATTTTTCAGGGATGTGTTATGATGACTTGATTTTACAAGTGATATTATTTTTGCTGAGAGTTATAGACACTGGAAATTGTGTCAGTGCTGCAGTTGTCAATGTTTTAGGCACTATGTTAAAGTTGAAAGTGTCCTTGTGTTCGTATAAATGTAATGGACACTTTATTAGCTCTGCTGATATCTGTGTACTCGGTGTGGATTTGAATCATTGTCTACCAAAACTAGCTTACTCTAGTTTGATATCATGTGTTATTATTACTGTTATTATTATTGTTGTTTTTTATTATTTTCACATATACTGCAGCTATCATCATATCTCCGTTTTATTTCATCATAATGAAGACGTGTAAAAATATTGAATTGTGGTCACACGAAATGCCATAGATTTTCACACACGACAGAAGCGCGCAAGTAAAAACAGTTCATGTATAGTAATGTATACGGTACTGTCTATTAGAGACTTCTTTCTCCCCGATGCAGGCAATTGTGCCGTTGTGTCGACACACTGTTTCGACACAGTTTAAATCAGTGAGCCGACTGTCTCGAAACAGCGAAATGTGTCGATTTGCCCACCTCTATTCCAAACCTCTACACCTCACGATAGAAGGGGAACGACTAAGTAAGTAAGTAAGGTAGTGAGCCACATGCCCAACCCTCCTAAATTGCCTTCTATGACATGCCTGCAAGGTACAGGATAGCTAATCTTTGCTCCCATTTGGGGGCCCAGTAATGCATGTGTCTTAATTCAAAGTGTCTGCCTGAATAATTTCTTTTTTGTATTCTGTGATAATAAATAATTCTGTTATTTTCATCCTTCAGCGTGATGAGCATCGAGTGTAAAGCCTAGTCCGGAAATAACCCAAAGAACTTTTCTCAGCTGTTTTATATCAACGGGTGATCATGTTGACATGCATAGTGACATCACTCCATCTGTTGAGTATTTTTGTACTTGCCTAACTTGTGTTATTGACTTAAAAATGACTGCTGTGTAGACAAACTTTTTAAGGAAATTGCGTCTGCCCTTCACTGAGCCATGAGAAAAACCATCTAGTCCCAGCCATTTCATGCTCACATTAGCCACAGAACAAAGTTCATTGCAGCTTGGTTCTGTTAGCCACAAGTTGCTAAAAACTCTCAGGGACTGGCAAGAAAGCACAGCATCGACAAGTTGTAGAGTGGAAGGCCTGAGCTCATCACTGCAGCTCAAATAGCATTCATGTTGTCTTCTTTAGGAGTAGCAGAATGCTGATTATTTCTGTAGCAAGTCAGGTATTGAAGTAATAAGTCACTGTTAATGAAGTCACTCATTTGTGAATGTTCCCATTGATTTTATTACTCAAATTAGATGATTCGTTACCAAGAGTAATTGCTGGAAGAATGTTTGAAATGCTCAGATGAATGTTTTAGGAGTGGCAGGTATGTGTCATATATAAGTGTGTTATTCTTTCATTTGTGAGAAGCAGGAAACTGTAGGAGAGCAGTGCAGCTGGATTAGTCTAGTCTTATGTTTGTAAGTTTCAGTTTATTTCTTATGGCCAGGTTTTTCTCAGCTTTGATCTTAATTGACATGGGTGTGAATTCAGATGCCTGTGTAGTTCCTGTGGGGATCTGATGAGATAAAGAAAGAATAAGGCTACCACTACCTCAGGCATGTCAAAAGAGGCAATTAATATAAGGTTGTGTGTGGGGCTGGCAACCTGCTCATGTAAAACAAATTATTGCAGAAACTACTGCTGTTGGAACACAAACGATTTGATTCAGGCTTGCTGCAAGGGGACCAGCTACATTGGTGGGTTCTTGTCCATAATGAATGAAAAAGAAGAAGAATGAATGAAAGATGGGACCGAAGACGCAGCAAATGAGATGAATGCAGTCAGTGACCCATAGCTTGACTGCTTGCATCAGGGTCAGCGAACCAGAGCTGACGAAACCCTACTCCACCTACAAGTGGTGGTCCCGGAAAAAGGCTGCATCACTGCAGTCTGGCCAAGAGAGTAGGAATCAAAAAGGGAAGGCAAACCCGGTCCCAAAATGCCATGCTGAAATCGGATGTGTCAGGCCGAAAGGCGCAAATATCGCAGCTCGCTGTAAACGGCGACAAACGTAAAAAACCTCTTTTTCAGAACGAACGCAGAAGAAGAAGAATGAAAGATAAACAGTTTAATTTTTCCATCTCATTTACATTTTATGACTTTAGAGCAGGCACAGGTTTATTACTAAGTTTTTTTATTGTTGAAAGTTGTCATCATTGTCATCATCAAATGCTATGGCCTGAGATATAAGTGATTGTGTCTCCTTATATTTTGATCTTAGATGTTCACTATCATTTTTGTTGGATGATAGGAAACTTTATACAGAGCGATGCACCAGGAGGCAATCTGATCGTCAGAATGGTGCCCCCCACGAATCAAGTGCTTCGGCCCTTTAATCTCCTTTACACTCTAAGGGAGGTGGGCCCACTTGGGTCATGACTCCCAAGTTTCAGCATCCTGTTGTCTTGTGCAGAGAATTGAACCCATTCCACCTTGGTTGGAGCTTTCAACTTCACTCCTGTTTTGCTGCTAGCTGGAGACAATTGTGAAAATAACCCTTTTGATGAAAATAAATTACTGTCCTGAATTCCATAGCCCTTTTCACTTTCGCTCTATGCCAGAGGTCAAGATGTTCAATATTTTGTCTCTCTTGTGCCCTTTAAGCTTAAGAATTGTATAGGTACCTTTTGCTGTCTAGCCTTGCCTTCATAATTTTCTCCAGTTGGTCCATGACTGTTAATGCCCTTATTTAAAGCTGTCCTGCATATCTGAAAGACTTTCATTTTCTACCGTCCGTAACATTCTGGGTTGGGGATCGGTCACCTTCATTTATCATCTGAAAGTGTACACCTTCAAACTATTAGCATGGGTCTTCATAATGTCTGTGTGTAGGTTCTCTTACAGTTAGGTACATTCTCATACTGTTAATATGGACTATCAGTATTTACCTTCATACTGTTAGCTTGGGTCATCATAGTGTGGGTACTAGTACTGTCAGAATTTGCCTTCATACTGTTTGTGTGGGCCCTCACACTGTTAGTATTGCTGATCATACTGTCAATATTGGTCATCATACTGTTATTTTTGGTCCTCATGTTACTATCACTGGTTTTAGCTTATTTCTCCTTGCAGATATTTGTGCATTTTTTAGCTTAACGAATTTAAATATACATTGTCATATTTATCCCTCACATATTTTTTTCTATTATCCTCACAAACAAACAGGTTTTGTTAGCACAAGTTTACTGCTAGATTAGCAGACATATAATTCCAGGTCAGAATAAAAATCTGATGTGTCTAGACAAAGCCAGATGCTTCTGACAGAAATTAAATAGAGTTGTCAAGCAGTGAGTTTTCTGAAGATTGCGTAACATTTCTGTAACATTAATTTATCTATCCTTTACTGGCTTTATTTTTAGGTTTAAGGTATGTTTGAAAATGAGTGAACTGAAATCGTAAATGGAATAATCTATGCAGAGAGGATGAATAACACCCATTGTTGAAATTAATATTTCTGGTGGCCAGCAGTCAAGTTACTTTTAAAGGCACTTATGATTATTGATCTTAATGTCTTATAACTTTGTGTCACAACTGCAGTGCTGTATGAGTGACTCTTATTCTGATCTTGAATTATATGTCTATAAATCTAGCAGTACATTTGTGCTAAGAAAACCTGGAGTTAGCAATATAGTACGTGACAAGAAACATATAACAGATGACAAAGTTTTGGTTGTCATTCCTATTTGCAAGATATTAGAAAATGTATTTCTTTCTACTGCTGTTAGCTCAAGCACTTGCAGATTCTGCTCTTGAGAATTGAGATTATATCACTCAGAAATCTCAGGGTCTTTTTCTTGCCACATTTTTAGAAGAGTTTTTATTTTCATAAAAGTAATAAATCAGTGAGAGTATATACTTCATGGATAAATTGATTGTACTGCAGCTTTATAACCAACAATTTATTTGTTCATGTTTATTCTTTCTCTCAGTTTTCCATATGTCCCAACCTTTCTCAGAGAGGAAATTTGGGTTTTCAGTTGTAGTGCTTGTGGGTCTCTCATGCTTTATTTCATTTGATTCCTGGAGTTATTATTTCTTAACCTTCTCAGGGGACTATCACATTTAATTTTCTCAAATAGAAATTCATATTTAACTTGGTTGTCAAATATTCATATGAGTAAATATTCAAAACCTGCGGATTATAATTTCTTTGATTGGGAACTACTTGTATTTGTGTTTAAAAGATGAGGTGAAGTGTAGAATCACATTACTTTGTTTGCATCAAATATGCATTTTAAAATAACTCACATTTAAATGTTACAACCTTTTACCTTTTGTGCCATGTGCATTAAAGCATTGGCTTTCTCGTTAAGGTGTAGGATTTTTTTAAGAAAAATTAAATTTTAACTAGGCTGTTACAACAGATACAGTGTTCATCAGTTATTTTATGGCACATGTCCTGATATAAAAGACATTGTGGTCTGCGTAAAAAAAAAAATCTACTATTTAGTGTACAAGAGTTTTATGACTGGTTCTAGAAAAATTGTGTTTTATTTACGTATTAGCCAGCTTTGATTGTCATAGTGTTTTTTGTGTGACTCAGTTCGCCTGTTCTCGTAGAAAATGTTCCCCCCACATCCACTAGCAAAGAAATGCCATACTGAGATTATTTATAACATGTAGAACAGAACAGCTTACTGCTACAGAACATTCATGTTGAGATGTACCATCATGGCGTCATAGTAGCATTTGTATGTCTGAGTCATATTACTTATTGTTTTTTTACTACTTTTTTTTATACAACCATATAATGTGCATGAAATAATCCAAAAAAAAACTGGATGTTTTACACATGGTGAGTGGAAGTCAACAAGTTTTTTTTTTGTTTTTTTTTTTCTCTCGCGCGTTAATGCAAGGGTCATTCCAAAATAATGCCTCAAGCTTGTTACAAAAAAGGCAGTACATTTTCTACTTCATTGGCACTGTATCTTAATGTAGGTTATTTCAATTTTCTCTTCTCCCCCCCCCCCCTCCCCTTATTTAGCGTTATTCATTGTTTTATCTTACATCTACAAGTAAATCCTTCAATACCTAGTGTAATATTTGCACTACCTTTTGTAATCTGTCACCAACCATTTAATCACCAAAATGCTAGTACTTTGTCTTTCTGTTTTAAAAGTCACCTGATTCTAGTATATACAAAAAAAAAATCTGCATCGATGCTGGGGTGTTTTACATACTTGATTATGTGTGATTTTTGTTGTGAGTCAAGAGTCACAGCATTGGCAGTAAGTATTTATTAACACTGGTAAATAGCATCATTTTATTATTGGTGATCTTATTACTGCTTACAGTTTTATTTTGCCGTGCTTACATGTTTCCTTTAAATGAGCACTAAATTACCAAACCTAGTCCACAGAAATACTAATTTTCAGCTTCTCAGATAAATCTTATTTATATTATCCCTAGTTTTTTTTTAAATAAATGTTTAAGCATGTGAGCACAAGTATGTGGAGTAATTTTCATGACAGAACAGAGCAAGTGATAATCATCAGTCATTTTGGCGGATGAGTGATAATAATCTTTCTGTTGTGTGAGTGCCATGTAGTTGCTGTGGTTATGTAAGATGATAAGAGAAAGAAGATAACTACTGTGAGAGTTGGGCGCAGGGGTAGCAACTTCAGCATGTAAAACAAATTGTTTTGTTGCAAGTTTCCTCCATGGAGCCAACTACAGTGGTGACCCTATGAGCGAAAAAGTGATGCTAATTCTTTATACTTACTTACTTACTTAGTCGTTCCCCTTCTACCATGAGGTGTAGAGGTTTGGAAGAGAGAGCGCCAGACCATTCTATCAGCTGTCTTCTTCCTGGCCTGGTTCCATTCTAGTCCTCGGTCCTTCAAAGATTGTCTAATGTTGTCCTCCCAGCGGACTCTGGGTCGTCTTGGAGGTCTGGATCCCTGGCTCTTTGTTTCCCATGCTTGTCGTGGTAGCCGATCTTCTCCCATTCTGCAGACATGGCCAAACCATCTTAGTTGGGACTGTTCTATTTGGGTCTGCAGCGGATGGGATTTTAGGCCTTGACGGATCGTCTGGTTGCGGACCATGTCTCTTCTTGTTACTTCAACCACTTTCCTCAGATACCTCATTTCTGAGGTTTGGATCTGGCTTTTGTGGGTTGTAGTCATTGCCCACGACTCGCATCCATATGTCAAGACTGGGACATAGGTGGAGCGGTATACAGCCATCTTCGTTTTCTTACCAACCTCTTTCTTGCTGAGGAATCCACGATTTATGGCCTGAAAAAGTCTCCCAGCCGCTGCTTTTCGAGTGGCCAACTCTTCTTTGATGCCTCCCTTTCGGTCTATAATAGCTCCGAGATATTTAAAGTGGTCGACCTGCTCCAGGACCTGTTCTCCCAACTTAATCTGATGTTTTCTTTCTTCTCGTGATATCACCATGGATTTTGTTTTAGAGCTGCTTATGACCATCCCTCTCTTCTCCAGCTCTTCCTTCCAGACTTGCAGGTTGGATTGGAGATGTGCCTCTGATTTAGCGATCAGGGCAACATCATCAGCAAATGCCATCTCCGAAATATAGACCTGTCTCATCTTCCAGTACCCCACTGAATACTTTCTTGTTCTCTCCTTACATGCCTTGATGACATCGTCCATAAGGAGTATGAAGAGGTAAGGTGATAGGATATCACCTTGTCTTACACCAGTGGTGGTCCTGAACTCTTCTGACTTATGGTTTGCTGTCCTCACATAATTTCTGCAAGACTTGTAGAAGCTCTGTATAGCATGAATCAGAGGTGCTGGAATATTCTTCCTTGCCAAACAGTCCCAAAGTTTGCTCCAGGGGACCCTGTCAAACGCCTTTTCCAGATCTATGAAACAAAGATGGATCTCACTCTTATACTCAAGGGCCTTTTCACTCAGCTGTCTGAGTGTGAAGATTAGGTCTTGAGTACTTCGGTTTGCTCGGAATCCGCACTGGACCTCATCCAATTGTGGCTCAGTTAGGCGTCGGAGTCTCTGCTCTAGGATTCTAGAGTAGATTTTACCAGGGACACTGAGAAGGGATATGCCTCTATGGTTTCCACATTGTCGATTGTCACCCTTTTTGAAAATTGGTGTTATGGTGGCAATCTCCCAATCCTTTGGTATGGTCTTGTTGCACCATGCTGCCTGTAGGACCTTTAAGAGTAATAGGTCGCCTGATGCTCCCATGTACTTAACCATTTCTGGTGTTATACCATCATGCCCTGCTGCTTTGCCCATCTTGATTTTCTCTAGTGCTGCCCTCAGTTCTTCCATCTTTATGTCATCTTCACCATCATTGGTTTTCTCTTCTGTGCTAGTGGTTATCATTTCTGATGCTTCACCATGCTCACCATCCAGGAGTTCTGAGAAATATTCTTTCCATCTTTCCATTACTTCCTTCGGGGCAGTAAGCAATTTGCCTTGCTTGTCCTTTATAAATTTGAGAGGGCATTGTTTTTCTTTCCTCATGTTCTTTAGGGTCTTATAGAACAATTTCTGGTTTTCTTGTGCATCTTTTTCTAGCTTTTCTCCAAATTCTTCCCAGGACTTCTGTTTTGCTGCTAGCACTTTGTTCTTTGCTTCTGTTCTGAGTGTCACATATTCTCTATATTTTTCCATTTGTCCTGTTGTGTTTTTAGCTCCTAAGTATTGTTTCCATGCCATTTTCTTCTCTCTTATTTTCTCTTTAACTTCCTCTGTCCACCAAGGTGTCCTCTTTCTCTGGTTCCCAAGTCAGATTTCACCGCATGCTTCTGCAGCAGCTGTCTTTATGATATCCTTGAATTTATTCCAGAGGGTTTCCAAGTCATCTGGTCGTTCTTCTGTGTTGCTCACTGCTGTAGCAATAAGCCCCTGATATCTGGTCTTAATTTCTGGCTCTCTCAGCTTGTAGGTCCTAATGCTCATTTCTCCTGCTCGTTTACTTGGTTTCTTGCGTGATGTTGGGCAGTTCCTAGGCTGAGCAACTCTTTCAGTTGTTCGTTTGATTGTTAGCAGGTAGTGATCACTTCCAATCTCTGGCCCCCTCCAGACTCTTGCATCTCGGACATATCTGAATGAGCTTCTCCGAACAATGGCATAGTCGATCACTGACTTCTCATTCTTGGTTGGTTCACATCTAGTGTATGCATGTATGCGCTTATGGGGGAACTTTGTGTTTGTAATGATCAGATTCTGCTCACTGCAGAATCTAAGGAGTCGCTTTCCATTGTCATTGAGAGTATCTTCTCCATATCTTCCGATAACTCCACCCCATCTAGCATGGTCATTTCCAACTCTGGCATTAAAATCTCCGAGCATAATAACTTCATCTAGGCAGTCATCCACTGTCCTTTGAAGCAGCTCGAAGAATTCCTCCTTGACCTCTGCTCTCTCATCCTCATTTGGCCCATACACTATGACCAGGTTGACTATGGTTTCTCCTTCTTTTAGTTTTACAACCATAATGCGCTCCGAGACAAAGTTCCATCCCTTGATACTATCTTTTTGATTTTGGGCCACAATGCAACCCACGCCCCCTTTAGCTCTTTCAGATATGGGTACACCACTGTAGAGCAACGTGTTGCCATCGAGATCCATGACTCCTTGTCCTTTTTTCTTCGTTTCCGTTATAGCCAGGATTTCTAGTTTTGCTTTCCTCATCTCTTCCACCAGCTCCTCTTCCTTCCCATTTATACTTCTTGTGTTCCAAGTTCCATAAGTCGTAGTCCGTAGTCCGTTCCAGTTCGTCGCCTTTAGAATCAGTCCGGTTTTCTCTCTTGTAGTTCGCGTAATCATGATTTAAAGCAAACAGGTGATTGGCCTGTTGTGCCTTTGCATGGTGGAGGCTAATTCTTTATTCATTGTATAAATAAAATATGAATGTGTCAACCGAGGTAAAATTTTGTCATTGGTTATAAAATGTTAGCTACAGAATTTTAATTTTTTTTAGTATTCATTTTCACTTTTTTTCCCTGCTGCAAAAAGAACATTAGGTTACCATTTGAGTTGGACTTGCAGGAAGCACTCGACAAAGCTCTGAGCATCATAGTTTTCTATGGGTGGTTTCTGTAGCAGTATATATTTCATAATGAGGTTTCCAGCCCCATGACAACAATATTATTAGTTACCTCTAATGATATGCTTGTGGGAGCAAGTTATGTCTTATGATATGCTTGTGGGAGCAAGTTATGTTTAATGATATGCTTGTGGGAGCAAGGTATGTCTTATGATATGCTTGTGGGAGCAAGTTATGTCTTATGATATGCTTATGGGAGCAAGTTATGTCTTATGATATGCTTGTGGGAGCAAGTTATGTCTTATGATATGCTTGTGGGAGCAAGTTACCTCTAATGGTGTGCTTGTGGGAGCAAGTTATGTCTTATGATATGCTTGTGGGGGGGGCAGTGATCCTATTCTTTGTTACACCAGAAACCCAGCTGGAGCCATACAGAGCAATGCAGTGCCTGTAAGTGTTTTTATTAATATGTATTTACGGACTTCAGTAAAATGATGTCTTGCATGCGTTCATTTTCAAATTAAACTGCCTATCTCACTTACAAATTTAGAAAAATTAATAATATCAAATTTTGTGAAAATGGTAAAATACCTCCTCTGAGGGCATCTCAAGCAGTTGTTACATTTGAAGTTTGTCCTGTATGGGTTTGTTATGAGCGAGAATTCATAGGATTGTTTTAAATACTTGGCTTCAGTCATTCATGTTGATGGCCAGATGTGAGGTACTTTAAGAATGAGAGTCTGTCGTATTTACCATTTATTGCTGAGAAACTCATTAATTCAAACAACATGCTGCATGATGATAATTGATCAGGTTAGTTCCTCTAGGTTACTGCCTGAGAAATTGAGTTTCTATGGGTTTGCTCAAATTGAATTATCTGCCCTGTTATGTGACTGCTTAGAAATTGCGGCCTATCTTATCTGTATAGCAACATCCTGTTGTTAACATCCCTGTTGAGTTTGATTGGATATTTAACATTAACAGCCCTGTTAATTTTCTAGACAGTATAGAATGTAACACTTTATTGTAACAACCCAGTTAACTGATACGCTGTCCAAACAAAAAAACGGCACATCCTGTTCACTGCTAACTGTACATAGAGACTGTCATCCATATTAACTTTTAGACTTCATAGAAAATCACATCATTATTAACTGTTAACTTTGTTTTTTTTTTTTTTTTTTTTTTTTTGTTAAAAAATATTCTGTGCTCAAGTTGAATTGATGTGTCATGTAACTGTTTAAAATTTATGTATTTTAACAGCAGTATTTATATATTATAAAGAAAACAAAAAGAAAATTATATATTCACATGTCAGTGATTTCATCCTATAAATGTGAATTTTTTAAACCAGTGTTTTGTAGTCGAAAGAACACCAGGAAAATAAGCAGCTTGAGGACTGTCACCTCAGGGGCGCATTCCCATAGTTATGACTGAAGGGGCTATTATTATTATTATTGTAGTCTTAGTTTAGCACACTGTAGTTTAAAAAATATATGAACTTTATGAAGTCTTATATTATCAAAACATCTGGGCACAACACATTTTCTGATTATCACAGCCACTTTTTTTTTTGCTCAGCGTAATATTCTTCTTTCTGAAACCACCACTGCTAGGGAACATTGAGTACTTAGATACAAACTTCTTACAAGGAGGCCAGCTAGCTCGTGCTCCTGTAGGATCAATTGTAACGTACCAATATAAACTAAAGAAAGACGGGAAAAGAGAAAAAACATGCCGTGCCCTGACATCTGGATGATCATATTTTGTGATTTTAAAAATGGGGTGAACCTGTTTTTATTGGTATGGCAGTCTTATGGTGGTTATTATTAACTTTAATGATAAAGTTTGCAATAGAAAAGACAGGGAACCACAGTGTTTAGGTTTATTGTGATGTATTTGGAATTCATTTTATGTGGTTTTTCTAGAATCATCATTTGGAATTCATTTAATGTGGTTTCTCTAGAATCATCATTTGGATTTCATGTAATGTGGTTTTTCTAGACTCATCACTGTAAATTATACATTTCCATACATTGCTGTAGGTTATTATTTTTATAAGGGTATACCTAAACATGTATTACAGTAGGGTGTGCATAGAATGTGATACCTTAGGGCTAATATTGCTATAAATTATGGTCAGTTTATTTTACTGTAATGTATCATTAGTATGTTACTGTATTAAAATATATGTGACTTTAGGATTAATGTTACTTTAAGAAGTACGTGACTTTAGGATTTGTTCATTATATGTTGCTGTAGGACATGCACGTGTGCTAAACTGAGGTATATCGGCATATGTTACTGCTAGATATTCTTTGTATGTGTTGGTAAACTTTTTTGTATTAAACAACTGATGGCACTGCAGAGCTTTTCAAAAGTTTGTTAATCTTTTAAAGAAAATAAGTAGGGCTGGGATCTTTAACAATGAATTAATTGATTAATCTGTTAAATCAATTTTTAATCGATTAATTGATAAAACAAATTTAGCAATGTTTATGTTTTTTGCTTTAATGCGAGAGCATTTGCTAAGTTTTGTGAAATGGAATTTGGCAAGTATGGTCAATAATAATCAATTGGTTATAACTTTTCAGTATTTTCATTATACTTTCAGGAAGATATTGCCCTATAACAGGTATAAAATAAATAAAGGCATTCTTATTTGGGAAACAAATTTGATTGATGATTTTTTTATAAATTATCAAATTGTTCGAAATTGATTGATCAATCTTCGATAAAAGAAATTTGATTAATCAATTAAGATTTTTTAAAATCAATCCCAGCCCCAAAAATAAGCACATAAAAGGCAGTTTTCTTTTTGGTAACAAGTAAGCAAGTGATGTTTTCTATCCCGCATTGTAAAACTAAATTGAGGATAATATAACAGCAGTTGGATCTAAAAGTCTAGAGAAAGTACAAAGATTATAGGAATAAATACTAGAAATGTTTATCATGTTGTGATGGTGAAACACAAACTGGAAGTGAACTTACACTCCCTTGTGGAAGAGAAAAATTGGAAGACTCCCAAAAGATATTGAAAAGACAAGTGTAAGGAAGAAGGGACTCAAAAAATATTGAAAAGACGGCAACAGACAGCACTTATTACAGGCATGTCCTCTACAGGAAGCTCACTAGTGAAGACTCTTGCTGCATTGAGTTTATTAGTGAATAAAATAAAAAATTTGTGATAAGTCATAGGTTATTGAGATAAAGCATATTTTTCACCAGCAAGGAGAGTTCAATTGAAGAGTGTTTGTTCAAACGTTAAGAATATCGCTGACATCTAGTCATTTCATGCTTGCTTTTAACATTCAACTGTTAATGTATATTTTGACACTTAAGCTTTTAATGCTCACACACATGTAAGCATATTCCTTAGACATAAGTTTTGTTGCGTTTACATACTTTGGTTTTTATGTTACACCCTTGTCGCAGTTGTTAAGAATGATTAAGTATTTTATTTTAAGAGGGGTGGTTGTTTTGGCTACTAATGTTGTAATTGTGTTTGTTGTTTTTCATCAAAATATTGCTAAACTCTTCTTTATTGTTTATATGAAATGTTCAATTTGTGTACTTATCATCCACAAAGTATTCATTTCAGAGGATTCTATATACAATGCTCATGACTATATCCATTAATACTCGTTATCTTTAACCATGGGGCATAACCATAGGCTGACACGGAAGACGTCATTGTTGGTAAACATAATATTTTTAAATGTTAACTTGTTTAAGTTGTATTTATTATCATTATTTTGTTTATGTCTGAAAGATGTGCATTAGTTGAATTTATTCCCACTGAATTCTTTTAAAAGTGTCATTTAAATGCAGGAATACTTTCACTGTTTTTGCTGCTAGTCAGAAGTTGTTACAATCCTGTTGATCATTGCATTAATCAGAAAACTGATCATGGTAATAATGCAACAGACTGGAGTTGGAAGTTAAAATTTAGTGTTTGGAGCCTCTGGTCAGTAGTCACAGAAGTAACATGTTTTTGCTGTGAACCAAAAATGGCACCTTTGATATAATTTGTATTAAGTTGATTAAGGACAATAGCTTTGTACTGTTGATCAGTATTGAAATTTATTGGCTGATAGTAAAGATGTGATAGTTAGGGGTTAAGGAATTCTGAAATGGTGAACACTTCCTTGATTTAAAAGAAATATTTGGTAATTAAAAATTTTTTTATTATTTTTGTGTGTGCAAAAATTATACTACGAAAGCCTAAGCTTGTGTTTAGTTTACAAGTTTTATTTGTAAAAGTTTTCTCATCAGCCATTCATATCCAGATTGCAAAAAAAAAGTGTTTTGTTTTAAAATTAATTTGACATCACTGTCATACTGGGTGATTGAAAAATCACTTCCAGTTATTAGATTATCACTTCCTCAATCCTATACAACACATTTCAGCTCTCGTATATTTTAAATTTAGTGTACTGGGATGATTTCCAGATGTTGTTTAGATTGGCGAAAGGCTATTCTGGCTTTATTCATTCGGCTACTGAAGTCTTTGCTTGTTCCGCCATCTATGCTTCCTAAATATGTGAATGTGTTTGAGTGTGTGTGTATGTATATATATATATATATATATATATATATATATATATATATATATATATATATATATATATATATATATATATATATATATATATATATATATTATATATATAACTTGAAGAAACACCAATACAAGATGTAGAATCATACACATATCTTGGCAGTAATATAGACAAAGTTGGAGGGACAGACAGCGATATCAAAATAAGAATACAAAAGGCAAGAGGAGCTTTCATTGCATTGGGAAATATATGGAGATCAAGAGAAATCGGATCCAACACGAAAATAAGAATCTTCAACTCAAATGTGAAGTCAGTCCTATTGTATGGCTCTGAGACATGGAGAACAACAAAGACAACAACCAAAAAGCTACAGACTTTCATAAATGGGTGCTTGCGTAGAATAGAGGGATTAAAATGGTATGACAAGGTTACCAACGTGGAACTGATGAAAAGAACTAGACAAGTGCCAGTGGAACAAGAGATGAGAAGAAGACGATAGCGATGGATAGGACACACACTGAGGAAACCTGTTGATAGCATTACAAGGCAGTCTTTGTTCTGGAACCCCCAGGGCAAGAGAGGCAGAGGTAGACCAAGAAGCACATGGAAAAGAAAGCTGGAAACAGAGGTGAAAATGATAAGGAGAACGTGGAAAGAACTTGAGATGATGGCACATGACAGGAGGACTTGGCATGTGTTTGTTGAAGGCCTATGCTCCTTTGGGAGTGGAGGGTTATGAATGAATAAATATATATATGTATATAAATTTAAGGATATAGGGTTCTGACATATGTTGTAGTTTACATAGTAGGGTTCCTGAGAGCAGGAAAAATAGAAGACTAGATACAACCATTTTGGTGGGGACAACCTTTAAAATAAGATTCGTGACAGCTCATAATAGACAGTATTGGTGACAGATGATAAAATGTTAATAAAAACTAATACTGCTATAATGAGCTGGCTTAAGAACTGAATTGAACTGATAGTTGGTATGACTTTCCCATTTGATATCACTCATCATCATTCCATTTTGTTCCATGTGGATTATAGTGCTGCATTTATTGCTGGCACTGTTCTCCAGCTGTGCTTGTAATGTTCTGGTTGCTTTAGCTTCCTCTTGTACAATTCCCCTGGCTCTCTTTGACCATCTCCATGCTTATCGTCCCTGTAGGTTCAGGTCAGTTGCCTGTTTGGTTATGCTGATTGTTTCCTGATGGCATATTCTAACCACATTGTTCTGGCTTTTAACTTTCAGCTGTACTGGTTGTTGATCAGTTAAGCTATATTTTTGATCAGAACTGGCCATCAGATGTGAAGGATGCAATGGAGGCATCTCTTGGTGAAGGTCTGAAATTTGGATATGATATTCAGACCATAGAGGAGGACAGACTTGTGCTGTAAAGTTTAGTTTTATTGTCCTGGAATAATGCCTTGAAAAAGTTGCATATTGGTTATAGAGATCAATCAATACCCTTTAGCTCCCCTAGGAGCATAGGCCTTCAACAAACACATGCCAAGTCTTCCTGTCCTGTGCCATCCGCTCAAGTTCTTTCCATGTTTTCCTCATCATTTTCACCTCTGTTTCCAGTTCTCTTCTCCATGTGTTTTTTGGTCTACCTCTGCCTCTCTTTCCCTGTGCATTCCAGAACAAGGACTGCCTTGTAATGCTATCAACAGGTTTCCTCAATGTGTGTCCTGTCCATCGCCAGCGTCTTCTTCTCAACTCTTGCTCCACTGGCACTTGTCTGGTTCTTGTCATCAATTCCACATTTGTGACTTTGTCATACCATTTCAGTCCTTCTATTCTATGCAAGCACCCGTTTATAAAAGTCTGTAGCTTTTTGGTTGTTGTTTTTCTTGTTCTCCATCTCTCAGAGCCATACAATAGGACTGACTTCACATTTGAGTTGAAGATTCTTATTTTTGTGTTGGACTTGATTTCTCTTGTTCTCCATGTTTCCCAATGCAATGAAAACTCGGTTATAGAGAGCTGAAGGTATATCTGAACTTCGTGTTGCAGATTGTTCATCCCTCTTTGCTGCCAGTGTTACTTGCAAGATAGGTAAAAACTGTGCACTTCTTCAGTCATCGAACCATTGATATCTATATGATCTGTTTGTTTATTATATAATCTCATTTACTTCATGTTGCTCACATTCCCATCCAATCTAGTTGCGCGGTTACAGCTACATAGTTAAATATATGTGACCTGTTGTAGAATAGTATTGAAAACCCGCAATTTTCTAGAACTTTGGATTTAGGACAGCCTTTCCCAGACACACTTGACCTTTCAAAAAAATTGTCCACTTTATAGAGCTTATGGTCTCTGAGCTGTTTATTGTTGACAAGTGCAGTATCTTAGACTGGCATTTTGGCCAGTAATCTGTTCGGTGTGGAATAACCTGTCCGGGTCACAAGGCTGCCACCAATGTAGTTCATGGGCTTGATGCACACTAAAACTGGTCAGCTTGTGAAAATAGAGTACAGAGAGTAGTGGTAGTTTGTTCACATGGAGAGTTAGAAACATACATTGTAAAGGGACTTCGAGAGTTAGAAACATACAATGTAAAGGTACTGTGAGAGTTAGAAACATACAGTGTAAAGGTACTGTGAGAGTTAGAAACATACAATGTAAAGTACTGTGAGAGTTAGAAACATACAATGTAAAGGTACTGTGAGAGTTAGAAACATACAATGTAAAGGTACTGTGAGAGTTAGAAACATACAATGTAAAGGTACTGTGAGAGTTAGAAGCATACAATGTAAAGGTACTGTGGTGGGATGCAGATTGTGGTCAGGGCTGGATTAACCATTAAGCAAAATAAGCATGTGCTTAGGGCACTAAGGTAAGGGGGGCACCACAGAGTTTTTTCCCCCTAGCTACCATGCCCTTACTCAACTCTTTCACTGCCACATTCGACTTTAGTCAAATTTTTTATTGCCCTTATCTGCTGTGTTTCCCTAGTTATAAGTAAATAATTTGCTTATAATACTCACTCTATTTGGTGTTAAATAATAAAAAAAAGTTTTTATTTAATTATAGTTGTCGGGCCTGGAAGAAAACTGAATTTTTCAATCTCTTATTTCACCTCCAGCTCTTATTGAGTCTTAATGTCTTGTCAGTTGAGCAATGGAAGGTCGAGGGGAGCACCATTGTTGGGCTGTGCTTAGGGCATCAGTTAGCCTCAATCCTGCCCTGATTGTGGTACTTTGTATGAGACAGCAAGGTAACATTTGTGGATTTTGTTTATTGGCATTGGATAAGTGTATGAACTTTGCTTGGTTTGGAGATTAGTCGGTTTCTCTTTGACAGTAGTATGTCTTGTTGCTATTCATGAAAGTAGTCTGGCATGGTTTGTAATTTAAGGTGTCATGTTTTTGTTTGTTTAAATGATCACATTTCACTGTGTTTGCAAAAGTTGTATAGTTTGTTATGTTGTGTGTGAAAGTAATCTAGCTTGTATGAGTATTTATTGTGCAGAAAGATGTATGTGTTCTAGGATGTTACTGTGGATTGTATCTTTCTTAATGTCAGCCATGACTGAAATGACCAGTTCAAAGAAAGTCAGGTGTTGCTGTGATTTCTCTCTCCTTCAAACCCCCCCCCTTTTTTTTTTAAATTTTGGCATTTTCATATGCAAATTTAGCCAGTGTTGTATACTTTTTTTCTTTTTGAGTGCTTTCTAATTTATTTAAATTGTGGACTTGATGAGCTTTCATAGCAGCCATAAGTGCCCAGCACGTGATGATGTTAGGAAAATGCTCCTTCCTTCCAGGCCAGATAAGTGGAACACCTTGAACAGAGAAACAAAACAACTTGCGAAAACAAGCAAATATCACAACATGGCATTCCATAAAGTCTCTGAAATGAAGGTTTGGACCCCTGTTGTTGATGCTGATTACTGTACCACATCATTCAGAAGTCTTACAATTTATGTCAGCTGTATTGTCACTTGCACTGATTGTTTGATTAAAGTTTCTCATTTTGAGAAGCGTAAATTTTTGTCTGAGCTAGTCCAGAGGGGGAACATCTTCGCAGTAATGCCATTTTTCTTTCACTATACCTTGAGAAATACATATATGCTTTGCACATAGCCAGTAAGGAAAAAAATAAAACACACAACTTTTAAATAATACACTTTTTGAAACCTTTATAACAGTGCTTCTTCTTCTTTCGTTTGCTTGAAATATATTGTCTATATCTGCGATGTTGTTTCTTGTATGAACTTCACTGTCTTTTGTAGTTCATACAGAGGTCTGTATAGTTTTGATTCCAGTGTTGTTTCTCTGGGCCAGTGTGTTTGCCTCAATATATCATATTCGAGGCAGTCTTGAAGTACGTGCTCCGCAGTCTGGGGTGCCTGTACACATGGCTGAATTGCCAATCTTAAATTTTGTATACATATGGCTGCGGAGTCGGTTTTGTCCTGTTCTGAGGCGCAGAATGACTGTTCTGATTTGTTCATAGCTTGGTAGTCATCCTGTGTTGGCGGCTTTCTGATTGATTTGATCATCTTTTACTTCTGATGGTACGTAACTGGTACATCTGGTTGCTCGTCTGCAGCACCTTCTTTAGCCAGTCAGTCTGCTCTCTCGTTTCCTGTGCTTTTTATGAATATGTATATTGTCAAAGCCAGTTTTAAATTTATTTAGCTAGAGATTCATATTTGGTTTGAAATTGATGTTCTGTCTCCTTATCTTCAGCACTGAAAGCCATTTCATTTTCTCTAGCATGTTTGGTAACTTTTGCAGGTTACCTGGACAGGTTATTTTGTGTACATCCTTGTACATTTTATGCCATTTTCCTGCTAGAAAAGATTCTTCCTTTTAGTTAATGTGGCCAGACACTTCATTTCCTGCTTCACTTGTGTATTTTCTATTTGCTGAGTTCCAGCATTTGCATTGTGTAGACCTGTTGTCCATTTTTCTTCAAGAACTGTCATATCTCATGTTTTCTAGCATGAATGAACCTGTTGTTAACCCTTTCGCAACGACGGGTTTTTCATTCCAAATGACAACACCATTTTCAGCTTAGTTCGTTCCCCTGAATGACAGGATAATTGTAATTTTAGGGGTCATATTTTTAATTTGACTAAACAGTTTATCGTAAAAGGAAACCCATTAAAAGTATATTCTGAACCAGACTACACAAACTCTGACCCTGAATCTGGGTAATCTTTACATTTAGTGCCGTCGAGTATGTATAATATGTGTATTGAGTCAGCATTAGAATTAGGGTAACCCTAAACCTAACCTCAACCTCAACTCTAAATGGTACAAAAAATACACATATTAAACATACTCAACGGCACTAAAGGTAAAGATTACCAGAATCTCAGTAAAAAGAGTTGTCAGAATCATTCAAGTGGAATAAATTCAACTCAAACAAGAATTTTCATGCTCTTTTTCCACAAAATGTTTATGGTTCGGCGGTGCGGCAACGTCCATGTTTGTACTTTCGCTTTTGTAAAATCACTATTATCAGTTCTACTGTATTCGCTAGCAGTAAAATATTTTGTTCGTTTCAAGCTTAGTGGCCAGATTTTTCAATGCTGAATCCGATTATGGCCAGCAATTGCTGATACGGTTGTAAACAGAAGAGTTCTGGTGCTTTTAAAATAGGACGTACGCCGTATGTCATATAGGTGAATGGGAACGAGGTATCGCGCTACTTCCGTGACATACGCGGTACGGCACAGTGAAAAAAATTGTGAAGATTTATGCCGTACGGCGTACGTCATACTGGTGCTGAAAGGGTTAATATGATAACACAAGAGTGGAGTAGTAGTAGCCCACTTCAGTCATAACTGAGTATGGGAATGCGCTCCTGAGATGATGGCAGCTTTTTTCTTGGTGTTCCTTTCAACATGTTCTTTTCTCTTCTGCTTGCAAGAGCTTTTTGCCCAGTCTGAGGTGGTGCTGCAAGAAGCATTGCCACTTGGTGCGATCGGCAGCTTCATCCTCCCAGGCTGCTGGATTTATGTCCAGTGCCTTCATGTCTCTCTTGCACACAGCTTTGAACCTCAGCTGCGGTCGCCTGACTGTACTTTTGCCAGTTGTCTGTAGAAAATATCTTTGGGGGTTTGACCGTCTTCCATGCAGCGGACATGGCCAAGCCAGTGTAGTCTGCGCTGTCTAATCAGTGTATACACGCTGTGATGGCCAGCACATGACAGCACCTCGACATTTGTCACTTTTTCTTTCCACGAAATACCAAGGATGCGATGTAGACATCAGATGGAAGGTTTTGAGCCTTTTTTCTTGCTTAGCATAGGTTGTCCATGTCTCTCTACCATATACAGGTCCGTAACCCAGAATCTGAAATGCTCGGGGATGGCTGTGTTTCAGAAATCAGATTTTTTTTTTTTTTTCCGGATATCTCCCAAGGTAGATCAGAAAGTAGCCCAAGTCGCTCAAAAGTCAGCTAAACAAACTTTCAATTTTCAGAACATCTTGGTTTTCGGGCGTTCAGATTCTGGGTTGTAGACCTTGAGACACGTGCTGGTGATGCAGGCATTATATACCACAGCTGTGAATGGAGTAAAAATAATATTAATCACTTGTTACTTTGCTGTAAAAGATTTGGGTTTCTGAGAATTAGTGCTACTTGGCAGTTACATTCAGAAGACTTTGATTATGTTGATATAGCTTGTCAAGGTTAAATAATTAACACCCTTCAGCTCCCTCAGGAGCATAGTCCACCAACAAATTGATGCCAAGCTCTGCTTGTCCTGTATCATCAGTTCAAGGTCTTTCTATGTCTTGTTAATCCCTTTCAGTTCCCATATCCATGTTTTTTTTTTCTTTTGGGTTTCCCTGTACTTCTTGTACCCTTTGGGTTCTAGAACAAGGAATTTCTTGTAATGTTATCTCATTGTGTGTTCTACCCAGGGTTGACTCATGACAGTGAACGTTATTTCAATGTAAGTTCTACTTAGGGTTGACTCATGACAGTGAATGTTATTTCATTGTGTGTTCTACCCAGGGTTGACTCATGACAGTGAGTGTTATTTCATTGTGTGTTCTACTCAGGGTTGACTCATGACAGTGAATGTTATTTCATTGTGTGTTCTACCCAGGGTTGACTCATGACAGTGAACGTTATTTCAATGTGTGTTCTACCCAGGGTTGACTCATGACAATGCATGTTATCTCATTGTGTGTTCTACCCAGGGTTGACTCATGACAGTGAATGTTATTTCATTGTGTGTTCTACCCAGGGTTGACTCATGACAGTGAATGTTATTTCATTGTGTGTTTTACCCAGGGTTGACTCATGACAGTGAATGTTATTTCATTGTGTGTTCTACCCAGGGTTGACTCATGACAGTGCATGTTATCTCATTGTGTTTTCTACCCAGGGTTGACTCATGACAGTGAGTGTTATTTCATTGTGTGTTCTACTCAGGGTTGACTCATGACAGTGAATGTTATTTCATTGTGTGTTCTACCCAGGGTTGACTCATGACAGTGAACGTTATTTCAATGTGTGTTCTACCCAGGGTTGACTCATGACAATGCATGTTATCTCATTGTGTGTTCTACCCAGGGTTGACTCATGACAGTGAATGTTATTTCATTGTGTGTTCTACCCAGGGTTGACTCATGACAGTGAATGTTATTTCATTGTGTGTTCTACCCAGGGTTGACTCATGACAGTGAATGTTATTTCATTGTGTGTTCTACCCAGGGTTGACTCATGACAGTGCATGTTATCTCATTGTGTGTTCTACCCAGGGTTGACTCATGACAGTGCATGTTATCTCATTGTGTTTTCTACCCAGGGTTGACTCATGACAGTGAATGTTATTTCATTGTGTGTTCTACCCAGGGTTGACTCATGACAGCGCATGTTATCTCATTGTATTTTCTACCAAGGGTTGACTCATGACAGCGAATGTTATCTCATTGTGTGTTCTACCCAGGGTTGACTCATGACAGTGCATGTTATCTCATTGTGTTTTCTACCCAGGGTTGACTCATGACAGTGAAACGAAACATGTCTGTAAATGGGCTGACATGCAAACGAAGATCATTAGAAGCTATCTGCTTTTATTTGCCACTTCTGGGAAGAGAAGAATGCTTAATGGTAGTATGCAGATTTGATAGAAGAAGAAATGACACTAGAGAAAGTCAGCTAAAGAACTGACAGAATACTAGAGGTGAGAAGTTGTGGAGTGACATATCTTGTCCTTTTGGTATTTGATGTGAAGCAGAATGATAGTGTGAGAAGTGTATTCTGTTAAAAACTGTAAAGCATTACATTTAAAAAAAAAAAAAAGTTTTATTTCATTCAACAGTCTGAATGATCCTGTCATGTGCTTGTTTTTTTTATATAGTGTTTTTCACTTTTCTCTGAGCCAGTTGTATTTTTCACAACTTTTTTTGTGTTTTATGTTATGAGCGATGTCTTCCTAGCAAACAGGCATACTAAATACACCGGGTAGCCACCAGGGATACATCTTGCTAAATGTTGTATAGCATACTGCTGCGGACCTCACACACTAGATGTCAGTAATATCTGAAAGCTGTTGATGCTGTTATACTTGTTTTTCGTATGCTACTAAACTTTCCTTCTTGATATAAACGTAGTGTTTCCTAAAGTGTGAGATTATTGAAAGTCTAAGAAACACTGGTATAAGGGATACTTTGCTACATATATATATATATATATATATATACAGTAGACTCTTGATTATCCAGGTTGCTGATTAACTGGGGCAGTAAAAAATTCCGAAATTTTTAAATAACATTTCGAAATATTATTTAAAGTGCAAAATAATTTTTCATTTGACTACAAAATATGTACCAGAAAATCCAACCAATGGATCAAGGTCATTCAAAATTTAAAAACAATGTACAGAAAAAATTTACTGAAATTTGTTAAAGAAGATGGTGATGATTTACTAGATTTCTGGAAAAAACTGACTGTTGGATGCCATCTATGAAATATGCTGCTTGGAGATTGATAACAAGTTCTACTATAAAGAAATCATGGCGGAAACTTTTACCGGGTAATGATGAAGAATTTTATGGTTCTGAGAATAGTGTAAACGAAGCGGTGCCCGAATTATTGCATAATTTGCCTAGGATAAATGTATTTGTGAATGTTGATCAGGAAACTGTGCGCGATTGGATAAATGCAGATGATAATTTGCCTGGACATGAAGTTTTAAATGATGAAGAGATTGTGCAGCGTGTTACTACTAATGAACCTGCAGCTACTGATGACATCAGGAAGAAGGCACCCTCATACAAGAGAAAAGTATACAGTACAGTGCTGCTTTAACTAACGTTGAAAGCCTACTCGATTATTTGGAGCAACAGGAAGATAGTACACTTGCCGATAAGCTAATGTTGCGAAATCTGCACAGCACCATTTGCCGAAAAGTGAACAGAGGGAAAAAACAAACTCCTTTGCTGTCGTATTTTAAATAAAAGGGTAAGTATGTAGGATAATTTTTAGTTTTTGTTTTAATTATTTTCCTATATTTTTTCCGATTATTTTTTGGCGGAGATTATGCGGGGTTTTTGGTCAATTTTTTTCCTTACCACCTTGGATAATCGAGAGTCTCCTGTATATAAAAAATACACACATGCCTACAAACATCTCCTTTTTCATTCCTTACAAGGCATGGCGGCCAGCGCAGCTGGTTCTATACTTTCTGTGTCACCTATCAAGAGACCTCTCTCAACAACACAGAGTGCGCACATACATACCATCAATTACTATTTCGTGCATTACTCCAGCATTTCAAATGCTAATTAACCAGGCTAGTATTTATATTTTGATAAATGACACCAACATTCTTGCCTTTAGCAGAATCATCAACCTGGTTTTTCTGTAAAAGTTTTGTTGTTGTTTGTTTTGTTTATTAGAAATTGATAGTTTTTTTTTAAGTGCTGAAATATATCCTACCTTTCTTCGGCATCATCAAGCCAGAATGACTGAGAATTCTTTTTTTCGGTCATATTTAATAGTGAATTTATATATAGCCTATATATATATATATATATATATATATATATATATATATATATATATATATATATATATATATATATATATATATATATTTAATTTATGAGTTTCTACACCTTTTTTGGAGTATGCTTAATGTGTGGAGGTCAGTAACTTGGTTTTTATAAAAAATGTGACGTATCTGGTTTTTCCAAGGGAGTCTTCAATTGGATATCAATGTTCTAGTGCTAGCCAAGGTACATGCACACATAAGTTTTTGCGCATTTATTAATCATTTTTTAAAAAAAACTGAAATATCTTTCAATTACATATGGACTGTTGCAGAACTTGTGCTGTTAACTTATTTGCGTTTTAACTATCTAAAGTTGTAGGCGGATAAAAAAAAAAATGAAAGGTTTATCTCTAAATTTAAAAAAAAAGACGTGTTTCTAATAAAGAAATATGAGGAATTATTTTACAGAGTAATCTTTACAAAGATTGATGTTTTTCCAAGTTTGACAAAAGTAAATGCTTGTTAAATGTAACGTTTATCCACTTTTGTAAATTTTTCTCTTGATCAGATTTTGTGTCCAGCAATTTATGTTTCGAATCTTGTAAGGTAAAATATAATCTTGTGAAATACAAGTTTATTGTGTATGATAAGCTTACCCAGGTTTGTAAGATATATTTGGCTGTAGAGCGCAGTGAGATGGCAGAGCTGCTGATATTCCGTGGCCTTGATCTAAATGGCAAAATGTGTCACGTTACTAGTTTGACCAGTGTTCATGCTTTTTCCAGAAACCCTTTCAACATAGGTGGAGAAGAAAATATTACACCTTCTAAAATCCGAATTTTATTTTAAGCACAGAGAGCGGAAAAAAATCGCTGGAACATTTCAGAAGACATGATGCAGAAGCACGGAGTGTAGCTAAAATTCCGTCATTATTTAAGCATTGTTATCCTCTTAAAAAAAAAGAAAACATAATTGCCCATGCCAGTGTGGAGGACCAAGCATTGCATTCAGAAACTTGAATATTCATAACAAAATAAGCAGTTACTGATGGAGAAATGGTGGTCATTATTGCTTTAGGTAATCGCTTGGCATTTTAAACGGTACCGTTCAAAAGGGTTCAAATATCGTAATGGTTAAGGCAGGCGTGAGTCCATTGTGAGCTAAGTGGGTTCCTTGTGACATTTTGAGCAAGATACGCTATATTGTGTTTGATAGAAGGTGTTAAAAAGTATTTATTGCTACCATTTTGAGAAGTGCATTATTTAGGACAGGAAGCGGGTCTGAGCTTGGAAAAATCCTCGGATATACCTCATAATGTGAGCAGTAACCTAATGAGATAATGCACAGTGTGAAGAGTAGTACCATCGTCAAATGTGTCTCCTCACGATTACCTGACTGTGTAAGATATACATTTTCATATGCTTCTGTTTATAAAATGTCTACGTGAGAAGTGTGTTCTTTTAAATGGAAGATGGATCTGTAGAATGGGGGGGGGGGGGGGGGGGGGGGGGGAGTTCCAGTTCGGAGACAGATAGATAGAGCGAGACACATTTAATGGAGAGTTTGTGTCTACTTTATGCGCCTCCATAATATTTTTGATTTATGGTGTTCATTTTTTAATCTTTAATAGTCACATTGATTAAAGACTTGATTGTTTTATGATTTATTATGACAATGCACATATTTCTTTGCTAAATTGAAGTTTAATTAGGGGTACAGAATGTAAACGTTTGTATTGCCTTGCTGCACATTTGTCTACTTGCGCGTATTCGCCGAAGTTTCCAAAGTAAGTGCAGCCTCTCAGCAGTAAAGGAAACAGTCTCTAAGTTTAACAGAGTAAAAGTACGGTGGATTATGAAGAAGAAAGCAAAGTTCAGTCTTGAGAACAGGATAGCATAATGCAGAGATAAAAGCCGTATTAAAAAAATGGCTTACATAACACAAAGGTAGGAATGCTACTTCTGGCCAAGAGATGATCAGGTAATCGTTTCACAGACTGAGAACCAGCGAATGCGCAGTCATTATCTGCTCAGAAATTTAAAAATCTGACAGGCGGATATGTGTCCATGCGGGAAAGACACTTGGACGGTAGAACATATCCTTTCAAGATGTAAGCTTCACGAGAGAAGCAGACAGCGCATGTCCTTTTTCTGCTCCATTGGGTGAGAAACTGAGATCAGCCTGAGACAAACCGCCAATTATATGAGAAAAGTAGCTATGGCTGTATGAGAGCGAACAACGAAGAAAGTAAATGCAAAGCCCCCAGTGGAATAAAAAGAAAAAAACCTACCGCGTAGGTAATACTGGTAATTAAATGCTTGACCCTTTGTGGTGCTTGCTCCCAGCATGCACTTGTCATGGCGCGAGTACTATTAATAATGTTTAAAATGAAGGGACTAGAAATAATTTTATTGATGTGCTTTTACTGTGTTTCTGTTTTTTATCGCCAGTCATTTTACATGGGCCGTACGTAGGCTGGTTTCCTACTTGATCATCATGCTTTAGTGTACATGTTTTTTCCTCTCTATGATTTGTACAAGTTTACATGGTACATGATGTGTTGTACAATACTGTGAATATGCGATAACTTCCACTGGGTATTTGTACAAGTCTTACAGTAATTAATGCATTTTGCATGTTTTTAATTCTCTACCACATGAAATGGACTTTTTTCACACTCTAGTTTATCAACCTACGTGCATTTCTGTGTAAATAAATGACAAATGTCAATATATCATTTCATGATATGTGTTCAAATGCCATGTTAATCCGTTTTTGTTATCATGCGTTCTACTAACTTTCATGATCCTTTTAAATTATTTTGTTTTTAGCAACTTTGAATAAAGTGTCAATGTTTCAACATGTCGAAGTATACCATCAGTGGTTTTTATTTTCCTTTCTGGAAAGCACGTTATTGTTTGTATATCATTGTTTATAGGTCATCCAAGATGGAAGTATGTCCACTATTAAAGAGGATCATGAGGCGGGACAGAGAAATCGAAATGGTATTCCGTGGACTGTGACAAAACAACTTGATGATATAGATTTTGCCGACGACCAGGCCTCTGTCTGATAACCATAAACATAAGCAAGACAGAATTAAAATACTCGATGGCGTGTCGCAGCTATTGGGTCTGAAAATACACATGACAAAGAAACAGCTTTGAGAATAAGTGCAGCGAATTATAACAAGATTGCACTTGAAGAGACATCCCTTACTAGATGCAGAGTTGTATATAAATCATGGCAGCATTATAGAAAAAGTTTCGAGGAACTGTGAAATCTAAATAAGAATATGAAAGGCCAGAGGAGCTTTCATCTCACTGGCAAATACATGTATATGGAACTCGACAGAAATGAAGTGGAACGCAAAAACCGGAATCCTCATCTCAAATATCGTCAGTTCTATTGTATGGCTCTGAAATATCGTCAGATCTATTGTATGGCTCTGAAATATCATCAGTTCTATTGTATGGCTCTGAAACACGTTAAGGGGGGGGGAACCCACAAGAAGTTAGACCATTTCACAAATGGTTACTTGCGTAGAATTGAATGTTGAAATCGTTTGACAAGATCACTAATGTTGAACTGATGATGAGATCACTAATGTTGAACTGATGACGAAATCACTAATGTTGAACTGATGACGAAATCACTAATGTTGAACTGATGACGAAATCAATGTTGAACTGATGACGAGAACTAGACCGGTGCCAGTGGAACAAGAGGCGATTAGAAGACGATGACGTTGGACAGGACACACACTGAGGAAACTTGTTGATAACCTTACAATGCAGTCCTTTCTTGTATACCCAGGGTAATAGATACAGAGGGAAACCGAATAACACATGGCGAATAGAACTGAAAACAAAGGGACGACGATGAGATGGAAAAACCTTGAGCTGATGATACGGGGCAGGATGACCTTTGTTCCTTGTGGAGCTTGTTAAATGTTATGAAAAGTTCTACCTAATTTTCCTGGATATTTTCTTTATCATGTTGCGTTCAACCTGTATTGCTGGATTTTTAAAAATTCTACCTTAAAGTTTCATTCAGTTACCTGCCTCCCACCCCCACGCAAACTCACACATATAATTACGCTTCCCCTCCAGTTGCATTCTCATCCTACACCAGAGGGTCCTTAAGCTTTTTTGAGTTTCGACCCCTCCATAGAATCTTTGATCCTAAATCGACCCCCGGCAAAAATAAATGAATAAAATGAGGACGCTATTATCTTCTTCTTGGATCCTTAGCCTCAGTCTGACAAAGTAGTCAGTGGCCATCACGCCTAGTGGCGTCTTGTAGGGCAGCAACAAACTGTCCCCATTTTGCTCGGTCGGTGGCCATCCTTCGAGCCGTGCCCCAACTCTGGTTCATGCTTTGAATCTCAGCCGTCACTGATCTAGGTTGTCTTTCCCCGTCCTTCTGGGATCCATAGCATAGCAGTTTTGGTGATTGTGTCAGGGTCTATTCTGAGGACATGGTCAACCCAGTTCCAGCTATTATAGAGGCACAATAAACTAACATGACCTTTTTTATTGAAATACAGTAGAACTCCATTTATCCGAACCCCATGGGACCGAGCATCGTTCGGATAATCAAATGTTCGGATAATTGGATTACATAATGTATCGAGTAATGTACACATATTTCTAAAAATAATTAACCATCACAAGGAAATTACACTATAAAACATATTTACTTGTACTGTAATAATAATACCCACACTGTATTAGATTACTGTATCACCAAAATCTTTCATTACACTGCAGTGCATGTACTACTTGTATTAATTATTTTTTTTAAGAAAGAGAAATGTTTTCAAAATAACATTACAAATGATTCAAAACCAGGCGCAACTTACGTATACATGTACTTGTACGATGTAACCCACTATTTAAAATAATGAGGAATCCTCTTTTGCACCAAACTGGATAGTCTCCTTTTGGCTGCTAAGTCCCGCATTCTCTGCAGCAGCAGAAGCTGTGTAGCACAGCTGTCATCTTCTCGCTCGTACCAAGCCATCGCTGTTTCTAGTGCTATAAAGGCCTCTTCAGGACTCGGTCGACGTTTTGGGTTTTCTTCATAATCTACAAGTACATCATGTACTTCTGAGGTGTCTTCATCATCGGTCACTACATGTATTTGGTTTTCTTCTTGCACAAAAGACAAAATTTCTTCGTCATTCAAAAACTGAAAACCAGAATCATTATCATCTTCTAGCCACATGTGTGCATCATCTTTGTCACAGGCCGAAAATCCGGGCATTGCTTGAGACAGTTCCACAACTTCATTTATACAATCATCATTTGTGTCCACTACAGTAGTTTCATTTCCTCCTTTTTTGCCAAGCAATCTATTCCAAGCCTTGTTGAGATTATCTTGTGACAGGGTGGTCCAAGCATCAGCTAACATATATCAGCAGTCTTTGAGATTAAGCTTTTTGGAAAACGCCACCACACTTTCTTCATCTTCAGCCAACAATAAACGACGCAGGACTTCCTTCTTGTACATCTTTTTAAGCTTTGCTATAACACCCTGATCCATTGGTTGAATCAGTGCTGTTACATTGGGAGGCAGAAAAATTACTTTAAAATTTGCATCAACTGCATTCAATGTATCCGTCTCTGGATGAGATGGTGCATTGTCCAGTAGAAGAATTACTTTTCCAGTTTTCTTTTCTTGTTCTCTCAACCTCTTCACTTTTGGGATGAACTGATTTGTATACCAATCAAGAAATATTTCACTGTTCATCCAAGCACTCTTCTGTGCTTTGTAGCACAATGGGAGACATGTCACATTCTTTTAACAACGTGGTTTTTTGGCTTTACCGATCATTAGCACCGGTAAACGATGATTTCCACTGGCATTCGCGGCTACCACAATTGTTACTCTCTCTTTGCACTTTTTAAACCCAGGGGCAGCTGCTTCGCGCTGAGATGCAAGTGATTTTTGAGGCAATGATTTCCAGTATAAGCCAGTCTCATCGGCATTATACACATCATCGAGTGATAACCTTCTTCTTCCAAAAAAGCCAAGAATGTTTCTTTAAAATTTTCAGCGGCAGTTGCATCGCTAGATAAAGATTCCCCTTGAATCTCCAGTTCTCGTATGCCATGACGAGATTTAAAGTTTCTTAACCATTATCCCTGGCTAGCCTTAAAGTCAGGAGGACCGTCAAGTTGATTGTTGAACTAAAGTGCCTTTTCACACAATAGAGAGCCAGAGATAGTTTCCCCTTTGCTTCTTCTTTGCACAAACCATATATACAAAGCCTCTTCCAATTTCAAATCTCTCGCATTTCTCATGGTTTACGTTTCTTCGATCCATTTTCACTATCCAATTTCGATGCAAAACTCATAATTTTATCCTTGTTACTTTTGATGTCAGAGACGGTAGCTTTCCCAACATTGAAAATCCTCGCAAGTGAAGACACAGTTTCACCTTTTCCTAGTCTCTTGATAATTTCTGTTTTCGTTTCAATTGACAAAACATTGCGGTTCCTTTTATATGTTTTAGGCCTTCTGGAAGATGCCATATCGCACAGAGAAATACTTGCACACCAAAATTATTCTGCTGTAGTAGCAGACACAATTATTTTAAGTTGAGCTGTCTGTTTATCCAGTGTACTGCCTAGAACGCACACGTACACTAGATTGGTAAACCAGATATTAACTGACTTTATGATCTAACTGACTTCCTGTACGTAAGCGACCGACCATTAGCCCATTCCATCCTCTACAAATTGTTCGCACACATTTGAAGCTTGCAGCATCAAAAGATTCAAAAATGTAGTCTAACATGACTGGTGGCACCTGATTTTTGTTTTCTCAAAAAAGTGTTCGGATAATTGGATGTTCGGATAATTGGGGTTCGGATAAATGGAGTTCTACTGTAGTTTAATCCATTAATGGCAAGAATGTGGCTGATGAGCATTAACAAGGGCATTGATAGTTTATTGGAGATTGGTGAGTTTTTGTCAGTCATCACGATCTTCCAGGTAAAGCCTGTTCCTTTGCTTTGATAAAACTACATTTGCGTGTCTAAAACCAGCTTCATCCATGTACGAACTTGGGAATATAAGTAGAAACGGCTCAACTGCTGCACAAAGCCGTCAGTATTTTGTAATAATGATTCCGGGTGTAAAATAGATTGACAGTAGACATTGTTGTTCTTATATTGGGGTCAACTTTCTACCCCAAAAGTTTAATCGACCCCGTGGATGTCGATATCGACCACTTTAAGGACCCCTGTCAAACACGAAACTTCCCTTGAATCCCCTTCCTCCCCCAAGTTTAAACATTGCTTACAGATGATTTACTACCCTATACTAAACTTCATTGAAGTTCTTTACTCATCTAACGTTAAATAAACTTTCACTGAAGTTGGGTTTCTCACCCTTCACTCAACTTCTATCTTAGTCGTCTTCGTCCTTTATTTCTCTCATTTATCTGGTCGTTCAATGGTAGATTGTGTTAACCAACGATAAAAGGGTAAAAGTGGTTCCTTAGCAAATACTACCGTTGGGGAGTAAAACGTTCAAATCAAATTAAAGTTTAAAGAAAGAAGATAAAAATTAAAGTTCGCATAGAAACGTCCTCCTAACGATGGTCACACGCATGTCAAAGTTTAATTAGGACTGTTACTAACGAAGTACAAAAAAAAAAAAAAAAGTACCGGTATTTTAAATACAACTCAGTTTTTTTATTACTATGCCCTTGTTTTTAAGTCTCCAGAACAATATTTTTGATTATGTTCGAAAATCCGAACAAATCGGAAACTCAAACTGCCCCGGTCCTAAAAACTATCGAGGGTCCACTGTAAACGAAAAGTGAACAAACAGCTAATGTCAACAATAGTGTCCACTTGTCATAAACAAAGGAAGACAATAAAACGTAATTAGATAATATACAAAATAAATTAGATGCTCGTTTATGTACACTATTTATAGATGTGTCCAACAAGAACTAAAGAACAGAACCAAGGAAAATATGATGCACATATTTCATGAGGTTAACTGCACGTTGTCTTAAGAAAAATATGCCAGCGAATAATCGTTTGATAACGAGGCTTAGGCTCTTAAACAAGTTTTTTGTTTTGTTTTTTCTTTTTGTTTAACAGACTCCCCCCATGCACTTTTTTTTGGCAAGCTTCACTGTGTTCAACCCAGAAACAAAGTACTTCGCTTATTTTGTAGCAGTGTACACCATGCTCCTCCTGCAGTTTTAATACATACGTTACAAATACTCCACCTGGAGCGTTATTCTCATATAAGACAGTGTTTAATGTATCATCATGTAGCATGTCCTTTGCAGAACGTCGCTCTCATCACAGCCCGCCTAAAAGACTCGATCTCTAGCCAGCCTTCCCGCCTCCTCCATTGTCGTATTCAAGGTGTCTTCAATGTCCTGTGTCCGCCGTCGTCTTGGTCGGCCCCTGCCTCGCCTTCCAGGTACCATACCCTCCATCACTGCTCTTTCTAAACCACTATGACGTTTAATGTGGCCAAAGTACAGTGTTTCAGTTTCCGGGACATGATATTGTTTATGAGCCAGTTTTCCTCGATGTTCAGGTCGTGTAGGATGTCTATATTTTTCTTCTCCTTGGTCCAAGATATTCTGGGAATTTTTATGTAACACTTTGCTTCGAAAGATTCGATTTTTTTTTTCTTTAATGTTTGTGTAATGGTCCATGATTCACATCCATACGTTGCCACCGGAAAGATGCACGTTCTCAGAAGTTTTACTTTTATTAATTTGCTGGTGTTATGCCATAGGTTCTTCATTTTATTTAACCTCTGCATTGCTCATACATTTCTCTTTAATGTATACGTTACAATATACAATTAAACTTATGATAGCTTGGTAACGAACGTTTTCACTTCTCACAGTTTAATCTCACGTAAATACAAACATTGCACTCTACCTTTCACGCGAAGCATAAACAATGTGTGATGATGAATGTAAAATTTTATAGAATGGTTCTCACCTCGAGGTCGTTTGAGGACAAATATAATTTAACAAGAGAAAGGAATGTAATGTTGATTGATGTTAATTACATTTAGGAAAAGGAATTTGATTTTAACCATAAGCACCGAACACCTGTGCGTGTGTGTGGCGTAAGGTTTTATTTTGGTTCTAGGGTCAGTATAGTACTGACAATTACAGAAATAGAATTTCTGCAGAAAGTGGTGAAGTCCCAGTGTCTGAGAGAACTACTGGTATCACAAATTAGTTACGGCTGTGAATGATCTGATCTCGAAAAATTAGTAGAGAGGAGACCGACATAAATTGCCACCTCCGCTGTGTAACTAACTGTGATATTAAGACAAGGAAACAGATTTTACTTAACAATGATAAAATTGACAAGTCTTCAAATACAATTTCCTTATTATTTATTTAGTATATGCACTATCTACTCTTGTGCTGAAGGGTGGATGTTGAAAAATGGAATGTAATGGATTTGTAAGTTTACATATGAATTACAAATATTCATATTTATATAGATATGTAAATATTTTACAACAAGTTTTCCAATTATAGGAACAAAAATTATATCAGCTGTGCTGTTATTCAATTATAGTACAGGTATCCGCTGTGCTGTTAATTAAGTATATAACAGTTATCAGCTATGCTGTTAATCTTGTATCTTTCTACGCTAAATCTCTTTTTCGTCATTGACAGTTAATTTGCTCACAATTGCCGACGGAAATGGTACTAATGTGTACTCATCTCTCAAAAGATCTGTCCTTCTTAGTTTGGTTGATCGTTTCGTTAGCCCACCCAAGACTGAGGGGGACTAAAGATGTATCTCAGGTACAATCTCTGTGCTCCTGTGAAGTTCCAGGCAGCTTGATTGACTGGACATACGACCTCAGGTTTGATGACATGAATAAAACCTGTAACAAGGAAAAATAGGGGCTAATTTCTGTCCTCAAGCCCACCTATTTCTAGTGTGGGTGAAATGAGCGTGTCTCAGGTGTCTGCATGTAGGATGAATGACAACATGGCTCAGTATGATTTAGCAATAGCGAGACAAGACAGGTGTCTACTTGCAAAACATTCTTTCTGATAAACTAATACAGGGATACATTCAATAATATAAATTCAATACATGAATACATCCAATAATATGTACACCTATTTCCTTCCCCCTATAATATACCAGGCCCTCTCTGACAAGTGCTATTGGTAACATATATCCTAACAATATTGTTATGTTCTTATGATAGGAGTATATGAGACGAGGACTGTTTGGTTATATTTCAGGTGGGAGTTATATGGGACAATAGATTGGAGTTAGATGAGACAATAGATTAAGTCCTAACAAGGACTGTTTTGGTTATATTGCAGTTGGTTTTATCTGAGATAATAGACTGAAGTTATAGGAGATAATAGATTGAGTTATAGGAGACAATAGATTGAGTCCTAACAAGGACTGTTTTGGTTATATTGCAGTTGGTCTGAGATAATAGATTGAAGTTATAGGAGACAATAGGTTGAGTCCTAACAAGGACTGTTTTGGTTATATTTCAGTTGGTCTGAGATAATAGATTGAAGTTATAGGAGACAATAGGTTGAAGTATGAGTCCTATTAGTCTTCGTCTTCATCAATCATATCAGGAAATACAATCATTATCCTAATTTCCCCAAGATACAATCAGTAACCTGATACGTTCATATTGAACCAAAATATACACAGGTGTAGGTTGTATAAATGACACACAACCAATACAAACATTATATATCTGCTGTAGGCCTATTTACCTACAAATAGTAAATTATATTTACCCTCTAAGATTTAAACAGGCCAGGTTTTGACTCGACTTAGTGAAGCAGGCTGCAGGTCAATGCACTCAGGTAAGCAATAAATCAAGGCTGACAGCTTCTTCTCTTCAGTCGGTCAGTATCTCTGGCTTCGTGTCGGTGTTGCGTGTTTTAGCATAAAATTTCGCCCGATTATATAGGCAGATGAAAGCGTTTGGTTGGTTCCTGGCGGGGCAAGCTGATTGGTTGTCTGCAGTTTGGTCTCATGCCTCGTACAGCCTAATTTTATTCTGTTTTTTTCCGCCATATTGCGTGAACAAGATGGCCGCGACCCACATCAGAAAAAAAACAGGGCTTAAGTTTTTTTCTCGCGTAACTTCTTGTAATTTATTCTGGCTCAGCGACTGGTGAACGGTGCTCATTGATTGGTTGGGCTCTCGACATATGGATTTAACAAAGTAGTGGGTTTACACAACTCGTTTCACGACATAGCCCCCTCCTTTCCTAGCTGTGATCTGTCATAGCTGACGTGTAAACCCCTGCTGTAGTTAATCCTTTTGCGTCTGTCCTTCCATAGTAATAGGGTGTCGACTTAAAAAATCAGCTCCTACATTGTCTCTTCCCGGAATGTAATTCACGGTAAAGGAATAAGGCGCCAGAAGCAGACTCCACCTTAACAATCTCGAATTTAACTTTTTAGATGCAGCCAAGAATGTTAAAGGCTAATGATCGCTTTGGACAATGAAGTGTGTCCCATATAGGTAAGGTGAAAATTTGTCGATGGACCAAATTAGAGCCAAACATTCTTTCTCTATAATCAAGTAATTCAACTCAGCTGCATTCAGCTTCCAACTGGCGTAGGCGACTGGTAAAAGTTCCTCCGGCTGGGCTTTTGATTGCTGCAAGAGAGTTGCACCAATACCTATACTGCTAGCGTCCGTCCTTAATACAAATTCCTGTGTGATATCGGGTAGCGTAAGGATTGGTTTGCTGGTGAGTTTTGCTTTTAGCTCTGTAAGCTTTTTCACAATCAGCATTCCATTGGATTTTATCAGGCTGTCCTTTCTTCGTTAAGTTAGTTAATGGTGCACACAGAGAGTTAAAGTGGGGTATGTACTTCTGATAGAACCCACATAATGACACGAATGATCTCACATCCTTCTTCGTTTGAGGTCGGGGTGCCTTCTTTAACTTCTCTATATTCTTTGGGTCAGGAGACATATGACCTGTAGAAATAGTGTGACCTAAGAATTCCAACTCCTTACAACCGATATAGCACTTGGTTGGACGTGCAGTCAATCCAGTGGCTCTCAGTCTGTCAAACAACATGGAGAGCGCTACTATATGCTCTTCAAATGTGTTTGTAGCAACAAGAATATCATCCATAAAGTTAGTGATATGGGGATTTTGTAGAGGTTCCAATAATTTCCTCATCATTCTTGAAAAGATACTGGGAGCATTTTTTCAGCCCAAAAGGTAGTACATTAAACTCGTAGTGTCCGTCTGATGTACTAAATGCCAGCATTTTCCTAACTTCTGGTTTCACTGGTATTTGGTAGTATCCTTGCTTAGATTTACCTTCGATAAATACCTAGCCTTACTCAGTGTAGAGAATAGCTGGTTGGTGTCAGGTAATGGATCCACCTTAGATTCTGTGATAGCATATAGCTTCTTGTAGTAAATACATAACCTGTGTTCACCACTATGCTTCCTTAATAGCACCACACTTGAGCTATAGGGAGATTCAGACTTTGAAATAATTTTCTCTTTTAAGAGATAGTCTATCTCATCCTTGAGTGCTTGTGCTTGCTAGTGTTCAGTCCATGTCCGCAGCAATGCTTCCAGTGGACTGTGTATGGGGACGGCAATACAACAACGTTGCAGGACCCACACCTATTTCTATTGTAAGAGGCAGTATACCGAAGTGGGGCCTGTCTCCATCAACTGTTTGGTACAGCCCTGGTTCCTACCTCCTATGGTTCGGGTTTGTTTCTGCAGCTTTTTTAATACTGGTTGCTGACTAACCAAATTTTCCAAATGATCCAGGCCATGGTGTTCCGACAAATATCTAGTCGGGGTGGGATGTCTCTCGTCCCTTCTCTGTACAATACGGAGAGTTGCCATGGTTACTGGTGTAACAGTAGACTTGTTGTGATTTTGTTTTCTCTTTATCACTGCATCTACCTGTTGTTTTCTCTGGTGTATTTTCTTTGTGGGCCTACGTCCGCAACAATGCTTCCCTAGGTCCTGTAACTGGTCTACGCTTCTGAATGAGGTTACCTGGTTACATTCTGAACAGGATTTCATATACCGACTTATGTCTTCAATTATTCCTGGCCAGTAATATCGCAATGCTATATTTTGACCAGTGGCCCCTTTTCCTCTGTGACCACTGCCTGATGTAGCATGCTCTTGCTCCATAATTTCCTCCCTGTAGAATTTAGGCACTACCAGCTGTCCATGCCTTTTAGGTCCTTTTCCAGCTTGTCTGTAGAGTAGGCCATTTTCCATATAGTAGTCTCCTTTCTCTGGAGGGTTATGGGCCTTTGCCAATTTGACAAAACAAGGCTTCAATGTGCTGTCTGCTGTTTGAGCCTTTTTCATCTTTGTACGATGAATGTTTATTGGATCTCCCTCCTCCTTTTTGGTGCTCGACCTGGTATGGTTTGCTGCCATGACAACAGGTTTTATTGGGTCACCCAAAAAGACATATTTACACCCTATTACAAGCGGGTATATAGGATCATCACTTACTGCTGCCCTTATCACTCCTTCCACATAGCGAGTTCTCACGTTGATCCTTGTTATGGGAAGTGTCATGGTGCCGGTTCCCTGCATTGCCCCTTGTATGTCCACTGTTTCTGTGGTAAGTTGGTCAGGGTGCACTAGGGTTGCACTCACGACTGAGTCGAATTCCAAACCTGAATCATATAAGCACTGAATTTTAGTGCCATTACATGTCACTTCCTCACAGACAGGGGGATGATGGAGGTCATTCTGACTAACTGCTAGTTCCTTCCTTCCCTTGTTCCCTGTTGTGAGACATGCAGCGTAATAAGGAGGGTTGTTCCTTCTGCAGTCTGCAGTATTGTGGTTACTCATTAGACAAGTTTTACACCACTTTCCTTCCTTGCGGTAAGGTGTCTTATTCGATCTTAGAGGGTTTTTGTCCTTTTGGTCAAATCTTTGTTTGTTCCTTGTGGTATGGTCCTTTTGTTCATATTTGGAATAGTTTTGTGATGATTGGAAGTTTTCACCCTGCTTTTTCTTATTCCCTAATAATTCTGACTGAGCTGCTTGATATCTCTCAGCAACAGTTACAATATCTTCCAATCTCTCTGCTCCTTGTTCCGTGATAAACTTCCTCATTTCTTGAGGCATGGACTCTTTCACTTGCTCCATCATTATCATTTCTTTCAGATCCTGACACTTTCCTAAACTACTCCATTTTTCCAAATAAGTTTCCAGTCTAACAGAGAATTGGTGATAGTTTTCTCCTGGAAGAAGTTTAGCTGTTCGGAATTTCTTTCTATATGATTCTGAGTTTTTTTTCATATCTCACAAGCAGTGCCTGCTTCAGGACTTCATAATCTTCCTGGTCATCTCTTGAGGGCTTCAAATATACATCGTAGGCCACACCTCTCAATCCCTGAGATAGTTTAAGACTCCACTTTTCTTTCCCTAAGCCATAGGTAGTGGCAAGTCTTTCGTATCTATCCAGGTACGACTCAATGGCGTCTTCTTTCTCAACAAATGGGTCCAGATGAAAATTCTTGGCCCCACTTGAGGTGCTCTGGCTGGAGCTACTCTCAGAGTGAGGTGAGCTACTACCATTATTGCCAGTATTTGCCTGAATTTCAAGCTCTTTTAATCTCAACTGATGGTCTCTCTCTGCTTGTAATTTCCTTTCCTCATTTTCAGCCTCCCATTTCTTGGCTTCAATTTCTAATCTTTTGGTTTCTCTCTCAGCTTCCAGTCTTTTGTCTTCTCTCTCAGCTTCCAGTCTTTTGGCTTCTCTCTCAGCTTCCAATCTTTTGTCTTCTCTCTCTAATTGCAACTTTCTTTCTTCCCTATCCATGTGTTTGTCCACTTCTGTTGTGACATACTGAGTAAGAGCATCACCTGTCATGTTTAATTCCCTACCCATCTGCAGATCGCAGTCCTGAACTTCACTAGATCAGCCATGGCGTTACTTAGATAGGGTATGTAAATTTACTATATCCAAATATTATAATTAAAATTAATTAATTTTAATGAACAAATAATTTCCGTGCAACTTTGTGAGCATCAACTATTTACTGAGTACTAAATGGTACTCCTCCTAAGAAAATAATTTTTTAAAAAAAAATCCTATTATGATTTTCTATATGAAAAAAATTTCCTTATGTTATCTATGGGTGGCACAAGATAGAGTGTAGATAAATGGATAGACTAAGTATGGCTCAAGATATACAGAAATATCCCAGGAACGAGCCCCCAGTGTGGCGTGAGGTTTTATTTTGGTTCTAGGGTCAGTATAGTACTGACAATTACAGAAATAGAATTTCTGCAGAAAGTGGTGAAGTCCCAGTGTCTGAGAGAACTACTGGTATCACAAATTAGTTACGGCTGTGAATGATCTGATCTCGAAAAATTAGTAGAGAGGAGACCGACATAAATTGCCACCTCCGCTGTGTAACTAACTGTGATATTAAGACAAGGAAACAGATTTTACTTAACAATGATAAAATTGACAAGTCTTCAAATCATCATCATCATCAGTTGCCATCTCCACAACGAAGGTTGGCTGTAATGGATCTCCAACGTCTTCTGTCTCTTGTCTTGATGGTGCACTCTGATAGACTCTTTCCTGTCCATCTCTTGATGTTGTCTTCCCACTTATAGCGCTGTCTTCCCCTTGCACGTTTGCCTTCAACTCTCCCTTCTGTTATGGTCTTCTGCAAGGTGTTATGCCTTTTTATGTGGCCAAAGTATTTTAGCTGTCGAACTTTGACCTCCCTCATTAGTTCTCTTTTCATCCCTAGATTTTCTAGGACCTCCTTATTTGTTTTCATCTCTTTCCATGAGATACGCCCCATTCTTCTATATATCCACATTTCAAGAGCCTCAATTCTTTCTTCCAACTGCTTATTTATCGTCCATGTTTCTGCACCATACAGAAATGCAGAATATATATAACACTTTATGATTCTCAGTTTTAATTTGTGAGATAACTGTTTGGATGTCAGTATATGTTTCATGTTGTTGAATGTAGCTTTGGCCATTCCTATTTTCTTCTTGATTTCTGTTTCACATCTGCCATCTTCTGTTATTATATGACCGAGATATACGTAGCTCTTGACTTGTTCCAGGATTTCCCCATTTACGCTTATCTTTAATGTGGGTTTATCGTCTGTTTTGCTAATTATCATAGTTTTTTGTTTTCTCAATATTAATGTCGAGTCCATATTCATGACTTATACTGTTCACTTGCTTCACTAGTTCTTGTAACTCCTGTTCGCTTTCAGCTAACAACACGGTATCATCTGCATATCTGAGGTTGTTTATTGACCTTCCACTGATGTTCAGTCCTGGTATTTCCTGTATCTGTTTGAAAATTTTTTCGGTGTATAAATTAAATAGGCAGGGGGACAGCACACAACCTTGTCTGACACCTCTTTTTATGTCTATGTATGGTGAATAATTCCTTCCAGATCTTACTGTGGCAGTTTGCTCCCAATAAAGGTTACTGAGTATTCTTATATCTTTTCCATCAATACCTATGTCTTCGAGGCATTCAATTATTTTCTCATGATGGACTCTGTCAAAAGCCTTCTTATAGTCAATGAAGCACATATACATACTTTTTTGGACCTCTGTATATTTTTCTGCTAATATTCTTAGGCAAAATATTGCCTCTCTTGTTCCACTGTTCCGTCTAAAACCAAACTGTTCTTCCTGGATTTCGCTGTCTACTTTACTTTTTATTCTTTCCTGTATGATTTTGAGCAGTATCTTAATTGCATGACTCATCAGGCTGATTGTTCTGAAGTCTGAACATTCTGTTGCATTTGGTTTTTTGGGCAATGTTATAAAAACTGATGTCTTCATGTCGTGTGGTATATATCCTGTATTGTATACATCGTTGCATATTTCTGTGATTGTATCTATACCAAAGCTCTCCAGAGCTTCTATCATTTCAATTTTTATGTTATCCATGCCTGCTGATTTTCCTTTTTGTATCATATGAATGGCATTCTCTACTTCTGATCTGAGAATGTTTGGGCCTTCATTAGAACCTGGTGATGGTTTTTTACCTCTGTTGTCCTCGAATAATTCTTTTACGTATTCTGCCCATCTGTTTGATATGTCTTTCTCATCAAGTAATATTACACCATTTTTGTTCTTGATACAGCTTCCTCCTTGTGCAAACCGTGACCGATTTGATAATTTCTTTATTTCTTCATGCATATCTCTTGTCCTGTGCTTTGCTTCCAAGTCTTCTATTTCCTTGCATTTTGTTTCTATCCACCGTTCTTTTGCTTCTCTACACATAGTACGTATGTCATTGTCTATTGTTTTATATTCTGGAGTGTTTTTTGCTTTCTTTCTTTCGGTCATTTTATTCAAGATGTCATCTGTCATCCAAATTTGATTTTTCTTAGACTCCTTTTTAGGTAAATTTGCATTTGCTGATTGTATGCTTGTTTTTAAGCATTCCCATTTTGCGGTTGCTTTTTCTTCTGGGTTTTCTCTTCTATACTGCTCTATGCTTTCTGTCAATAACTGTTGATATTTATTTTTGACGTCGATTAAATATTTCTGTTTTATATCTGGTTGTTTCAGCGCTGATATTTCTATCTGGGGTTCCTCCTGTCTTCTGTTTCCTGCTCTTTTCAGCTTTATATTTACTTTGATGACGACTGGGTTGTGATCTGAATTTATGTCGGCGCCAGGATATGTCTTTGCACTTGTGACACTGTTCTTAAATCTATGTTTTATCATGATATAGTCGATTTGATTTCGTGTTATATCTCCTGGGCTTTTCCATGTGTATAATTTCCTTGGGTGGTGTTCAAAAAAGGTGTTACATATGACCAGCTGGTTTTCTTCACAGAACTGGATAAGTCTGTCTCCTCTATCATTTCTTGTCCCTAATCCATACTGTCCTACTATTTTCTTGTATTTTCCTTTTCCTACTTTTGCATTCATATCACCCATTACTATCAACACATCTGTAGATTTGACTGGTTTAAGTGTGTGTGTTGTAGCTCTTCATAGTATTCTTCTATTTCTTCCTCGCTGTGATCTTTAGTTGGTGCATAAGTTTGTAAGATTGATATGTCGAATGGCTTTGCTCTCATTTTTAGTAACATCATTCTGTCATTGTGTGTCCAGTATCCACATACGTATTTTTCTAACTCCTTCTTTATCAAAATTCCTACCCCTCTTTCATGTTTTTCTCCGCCTGAGTGTATAAGCGTGTACTGGTCTCTTTTTATGTAGCCTGTATCCAAAAGTCTTGCCTCTGCAACTCCCAGTATATCGAGTTTCATGTCTGTTGCTTCTAATATAAGATTGTCAAGCTTTCCTTCTCTGTTCAGAGTTCTAACATTCCATGTTCCTATTTTTAGGCTTCTCCTACTAGTTTTTAGGTGGTCTTTCTCAGAATGCTCCCTTTCAACAGAATTTAAGGAACACTCGTCATTATGTACTTCCTTACTCATTAGAGGAGTTGCCTCTTCCCTGTTAATTTGTACAGTAGATTCTTCCCCAGGGGACAGAGAGTTCTCTACATATCGTTTCTTATCTTGTTGTTGTGATCCCATTACGTTCTGTAGGAAGTACGTGGTAAGGCCCCAATCTCTTCCACGGTGGCTAGTCTTCAAATACAATTTCCTTATTATTTATTTAGTATATGCACAATCTACTCTTGTGCTGAAGGGTGGATGTTGAAAAATGGAATGTAATGGATTTGTAAGTTTACATATGATTTACAAATATTTATATAGATATGTAAATATATTACAAGTTTTCCAATTATAGGAACAAAAATTATATCAGCTGTGCTGTTATTCAATTATAGTACAGGTATCCGCTGTGCTGTTAATTAAGTATATAACATTTATCAGCTATGCTGTTAATCTTGTCTCTTTCTACGCTAAATCTCTTTTTCGTCACTGACAGTTAATTTGCTCACAATTGCCGACGGAAATGGTACTAATGTGTACTCATCTCTCAAAAGATCTGTCCTTCTTAGTTTGGTTGACACAAAACACCCGCTGTTGATCGTTTCGTTAGCCCACCCAAGACTGAGGGGGACTAAAGATGTATCTCAGGTACAATCTCTGTGCTCCTGTGAAGTTCCAGGCAGCTTGATTGACTGGACATACGACCTCAGGTTTGATGACATGAATAAAGCCTGTAACAAGGAAAAATAGGGGCTAATTTCTGTCCTCAAGCCCACCTATTTCTAGTGTGGGTGAAATGAGCGTGTCTCAGGTGTCTGCATGTAGGATGAATGACAACATGGCTCAGTATGATTTAGCAATAGCGAGACAAGACAGGTGTCTACTTGCAAAACATTCTTTCTGATAAACTAATACAGGGATACATTCAATAATATAAATTCAATACATGAATACATCCAATAATATGTACACCTATTTCCTTCCCCCTATAATATACCAGGCCCTCTCTGACAAGTGCTATTGGTAACATATATCCTAACAATATTGTTATGTTCTTATGATAGGAGTATATGAGACGAGAACTGTTTGGTTATATTTCAGGTGGGAGTTATATGGGACAATAGATTGGAGTTAGATGAGACAATAGATTGAGTCCTAACAAGGACTGTTTTGGTTATATTGCAGTTGGTTTTATCTGAGATAATAGACTGAAGTTATAGGAGACAATAGATTGGGTCCTAACAAGGACTGTTTTGGTTATATTGCAGTTGGTCTGAGATAATAGATTGAAGTTATAGGAGACAATAGGTTGAGTCCTAACAAGGACTGTTTTGGTTATATTTCAGTTGGTCTGAGATAATAGATTGAAGTTATAGGAGACAATAGGTTGAAGTATGAGTCCTATTAGTCTTCGTCTTCATCAATCATATCAGGAAATACAATCATTATCCTAATTTCCCCAAGATACAATCAGTAACCTGATACGTTCATATTGAACCAAAATATATACAGGTGTAGGTAGTATAAATGACACACAACCAATACAAACATAATATATCTGCTGTAGGCCTATTTGCCTACAAATAGTAAATTATATTTACCCTCTAAGATTTAAACAGGCCAGGTTTTGACTCGACTTAGTGAAGCAGGCTGCAGGTCAATGCACTCAGGTAAGCAATAAATCAAGGCTGACAGCTTCTCCTCTTCAGTCGGTCGGTATCTCTGGCTTCTTGTCGGTGTTGCGTGTTTTAGCATAAAATTTCGCCCGATTATATAGGCAGATGAAAGCGTTTGGTTGGTTCCTGGCGGGGCAAGCTGATTGGTTGTCTGCAGTTTGGTCTTATGCCTCGTACAGCCTAATTTTATTGTTTTTTCCGCCATATTGCGTGAACAAGATGGCCGCGACCCACATCCGAAAAAAACAGGGCATAAGTTTTTTTCTCGCGTAACTTCTTGTAATTTATTCTGGCTCAGCGACTGGTGAACGGTGCTCGTTGATTGGTTGGGCACTCGACATAGGGATTTAACAAAGTAGTAGGTTTACACAACTCGTTTCACGACAGTGTGAATGGGACATTGTATATGTAGAGACATTTTGATTAATTGTTTTGTATTTTTTGTTTATCAGAATATTTTAGAAGTGCAGTTGTGTCGCATATCTGGGAGGTGAGAAAAAATCATTAGATTTAACAAAACAGGTTGAAGTCAGCATTCGCTCTGTCAGCAGTGATGACAGAATCAGGAACTGCTGACTCTTTCCTATGGAAGAGCAGAGGAAACAGGTGTCGGGTGTAAAATGGTAGGAAAATAAATACCTATGCTCATACTGATAAGAACACACACACTTGGACAGAGAGCTTAGAGATTTTAGACAGGCAACTTAATAATTAAGACAACTAAAAATGTAGGAAGTTTGTTATAGGCCCGTGTGATGGATTAGCCAGTACAGTGACAAATGATAGAGTAGGAAAGAAGTATAGAATTTTATAGATACTGTTTTTGTAGAGAATAGCTATAATAAATATTAAGAACAGCATTTCTAGATAATCGCAGCTAGAGTTAGATTAGCTGTAAGTACAGATAACTGGAGAGAGTATTTCGTCGAGCTTTAGAGTTTTGGGTCGACTCTGTAGTGCTCCGATATACTTTGTGGTTTGCATTAGTAGGACGGATTATTTGTTGAGTAGTAGAGTTTGGGAAGGGCTCTGATTATTCCGAATAACTCCGAGGATTGTAACGAAGTAAGAAAGAGAGATAGTGGTTCTCAAGCTGTTAACCAATGATCTTTATCCGCTAAGGTGAATAGCAATTTTAAGGATAATATTATTTCTGCGTGTTGACGCTATAGAATATATTAAATATTCATAACTTCACGCCGTTGGTGGAGCGGTTGTAGTGAAGCAATAATGTGTGATCCTGCAGACTGGAAGGCAATAGATAAATAAATAGTGGTTGATTTATTCGGGGTGCTTAGCCTTTGAGGCCACGTGTAAGTACACATCATGAGAACCACTGACTCAATACTCAATTACGAATCAGTGTAACTTGTGAGTTGATATAATTTTTAATGTAATGAAGAGAACAATGGTTCTCAGGTTTTTTTATCCTTATGGGGACCAGAGTATATTAATTGAGAAGAATGAGAACAGAGGTTCCCAACTTATTAGATGATGATAGGATTAGTAAGTGAAGTGCAAAAGTAATATAAACGAAAATTATAATTATTATATAGGTATACAGTGCATGCTTTAATATTATTATATTCATATCTTATTTGATGGAGAGAAATTTTAGTAATCTTAATAAACAATATTAACTTTATAGTAGTTGTCGTCAGTGAATTACTTCATTGTTATTCAAAGATTTTGTTAGTTACTGTTGAAGACTATGTCAATGAAATAGTGAGTTTTCGTGGTGACTTTGTTAAGTGTCGTCAATGACTTATGGGTTACTGCGAGATGAGCTGTGTCAAGAAACTAAAGGCGAGAAATGACATTACGGTATATTATAAGCAATATCACGTGCCAAGAAACACCAACACGTAGCTGCACACTCATCCGGAAGAACTTACCTGGGTTGAACAAAGTTGCTCATAATTCTAGAGATTGGTGGTAATCAACATCTAGGGCGTGTAGCCTTTCTGACCACTGAAGACTTACATGAACATTTTTATGAACATAACATGTGCCTCGTCACTTAATGGCTTTATAATGCAACCAGAGATAAACAGTTAGAATAGTTATGATATGAATTTGACATTTCAACAAGCCTCTGTTAACAAACAGAGGTGGCACTGATACAATATTAGGGTGTCGAAATATGGAGAGAAAAAATCCCTGTGGTCTGATTATGATTTCAACAAGTCATACCATTAACAACACAGCAGAAGACTTATTTTTCGTTTTTCCTGCTTGAAATTGCGAAGAATCTGTGATACGAAAAGTGACTGGCTGAATTTAATCTAAACATTTCCGATACTTCTGAAAGAAAATGTAAAAAAAAAAAAAAAACGGTAAAGGAAAATAATAAGATTACCACAAGCTGTTCTTATATCTGCAGAGGACAGGATGTAATGATGTGTGACAGAAAAACAATTTGAACAATGATCTTAAATCTAGTAGAAAAAGTTACATAAATTATGTCTTGCCCTTCTCATTGTACGAGTATTACGTGTATTCGTGTGCGTATGGTTTTGATTGGAAGAAAGTGGTGTACTTTCAGTCTGGTGGTTCAGATTCGGTCAAGTGCCATCTCCGGATCGAAGGTCAGCTGTTATAGATCTCCAACGTTGTCTCTCGTCTCTGTTATTTCCTGTTGATTTCTGGACGTTATCTTTGTATGTAAGCATATTTGTCTTCTTGTCCGTTTGCTTTCACGGTTTTCTTCTGCTATAGTATTCTATCAAACATTATGGCTCGTTATGTGTGCATAATGTGTTTTTAAATTTGATTTCTTTTTTAAAATGATCTTTTTCCATGATATGAGCCCCATTCTTCTACGTGTGAACATTTCAGGTGTCTCACTTTCTTCCACCTTCTTGTTCACTGTCCATGTTTCTGCACCATATACTTGTAATAAGGAAGGATGTATAGACCACCTGATGACACTCATGCATACATTGTTGGAATATTGGCATCTGCTACGTGTTGATATTAGAATTTAGGGGGGGGGGGGGGGGGGGGGGGGCGGCGGGGGGGCGTGAGGTCGGAGTGGCCAGGAGGTATGACGCTCGTCTCTAATTCTAAAGGTATTGGATTCGCCTCCAGTACAGGGAATATAATTGATGGACATTTTTTCTTCAGAACCAGTGGTTTCTAATGATGTCATACTCCCTCCTGATCTCCTGAGTAGTGAAATCGGATGCCTATCCTTCTCGGATAAGGGCGAAAAAATATGTCCTGTGTGTAATTTGCACACGTTAAAGATCCATCGGCAGTTGGAAGTCGTAAAGCGTAGGCTATACGGCCGCTGCCCTGACAAAATTTCAAAATTAGGAAACCTACCCATCATAAAATTATTTGTAGAATGTGTGATTCCTGTAGAGGAGCTGGAGAAGAGAGGGATGGTCATAAGTAGCTCTAAAACAAAATCCATGGTGATATCACGAGAAGAAAGAAGACATCAGATTAAGCTGGGAGAACAGGTCCTGGAGCAGGTCGACCACTTTAAATATCTCGAAGCTATTATAGACCGAAAGGGAGGCATCAAAGAAGAGTTGGCCACTCGAAAAGCAGCAGCTGGGAGACTTTTTCAGGCCATAAATCGAGGATTCCTCAGCAAGAGAGAGGTTGGTAAGAAAACGAAGATGGCTGTATACCGTTCCACCTATGTCCCAGTCTTGACATATGGATGCGAGTCATGGGCAATGACTACAACCCATAAAAGCCAGATCCAAACCTCAGAAATGAGGTATCTGAGGAAGGTGGTTGAAGTAACAAGAAGAGACATGGTCCGCAACCAGACGATACGTCAAGGCCTAAAATCCCACCCCCTGGAGACCCAAGTAGAACAGTCCCAACTAAGATGGTTTGGCCATGTCTGCAGAATGGGAGAAGATCGGCTACCACGACAAGCATGGGAAACAAAGAGCCATGGATCCAGACCCCCAGGACGACCCAGAGTCCGCTGGGAGGACAACATTAGACAATCTTTGAAAGACCGAGGACTAGAATGGAACCAGGCCAGGAGGAAGACAGCCGACAGGATAGTCTGGCGCTCTCTCTTTTAAACCTCTACACCTCACGGTAGAAGGGGAACGACTAAGTAAGTAAGTGATTCCTGTATACTGTTACGCTTATGTTCGTACACATCAGTGCATTCTCTAAGGGAAGGCATTGATGTGAACCGATGAGGTAACACCTAGACGCACCACTAGTAAACCACTCTATTATAAGTATTAGTGATGTCAGTTTTCAGTAAAAATTAGGTATGAACGTCTGCGGTAGACTTGTAACGCCCTCTTGTGGCCTGTGTACTTAGAGGTGTTCGGACGCAAGTGTGAGAGCTCGGATGGTGTTTGTAGAAGTCCACTGCATAAGTTACAGATTCTATGAAGAATATATTTCTATATGTGCTTGTGATGGATGGATTGTAAAGGAAAGTATTTAGTACAATATTAAATGACTTTTCGACGAGTTTGATATGCAGTGATACTTCGTGGACATTATGACTTTTACTGACGGTAATTCTGCCTACCGGTCGTTGTATTTTATTCCTTGCTGATATGAAAATGCATGCCACCATTATTCATCAAAACTTGGAGCTCATCATTTGTTCTGTGTAAAATAAATCTATATAAATGACTTCGAAGTGAACGTTCCTTATTCGCGTTACATGTTGCTGTGTTCGTATGTTCAAGTCCTGAAAACATCTTTAACATTTCTGGTGGAAAGTATGGGGAGAGGTGATAAATAAAGACACTGCAGGAATTATCTACTTATTATTAAAAAAGTGAACAAAGTACGCTTACGACCATCCATACTTTTACGCGCGACATTCCAGCGCACAGTTTTAGCCGGGGAGAGTTCGGCTCGTCTTGATGTCAGCTGAAATTGGGACATGAGAAGCCAGCAAAGACTTTTCTCTACCACAGAAGTTTTTAATCAAGAATATCAAAAAAACATTATTTATAACGGCGGTCTCAACCAAAGTACTGTCGATTGTCGTAGTTTTTGAGGCAGAAAGGCAGAAGTATTTCAAATAATTATCGATGGATTGTAACCAACCACCTCGTTCTTCTGTTGTTTACACTATTGTCTTTTCAGTCTATATGGCTTTGTATGCTCCATTGTTATTCTTTAGTGATATAATAATTTAATTTTTAGTGAACTTAAGAATCCTAAATAGTGGCAAGTGTGCTGGGTGTGCTCAGCAAGACTTAAAGTCGAGTATAAACTAAGTAAGGTCTAAATAAATTACAATATAATTTTACAACATGTCGACTTTAGAACATTTTGTCCAGCTTGGAAAGGAGTTTGGTTTAGAAGGGTCAGCCCTTAAAGATTTTGCCACGGAACAAGTGGCTAGGGACAAATAAGAGAGAGTGCATGCAAGAGAACAAAAAGAATAGAAGAAGACAGAGCAATGGAAGAGAGAAAAATGGCCATAGAAGAAAAAAGAATGGTAGAAGAAATAGAACAAAGAAGAAGACAAGAAGAACAAGAAAGCGAATTAGCAGCTCAGAAAGCACAATATGAACATGCGGAAAAGATGGCTGCAATAGAGCTTGATAAATTGCAAAATACAATTAAACAAAATTGTAATGAGGTTGAAAGTTCCTCTAGAAAAGAACATATTGCTATTTTAAGCTGAATGTACCAAAATTCAACCAGAACTTAGATGATATATCTATTTTTTAAAACAGATTTGAAACAGTGTGCGAAAAACACAAATTAGAAAAACCATCATGGTGTACTCGATTGATGTCATTATTGACAGGAGAGGCTTTGTTAGCTGTAGGTACCATGGATGATAGCAGTCGTAAGAACTATGATGCAATCAAATCTTTGCTGTTGAGAAAATATCAGTTAGATGAGAATGGGTATCACCTTCGATTTAAAACATTAACTCTAGATTCCGATAAGGATTTTTCAGAATACATCTCGTCCATTAAGTTGTGCTTTAACCGATGGATTGAGTTGTCAAAAATCGAACACTCATTTGAACGACTTATGGATCTTATGCTAAGGGATAAGGTGTTATCCTCCAAAAGTCTCGATTTTTTGGCGTACTTGCATGAAAGGAAGCCTGAATCCTTGGAATCTAAGGAATCACTAGGACGGCAATTTATGACAGCACATCCCGGGAAAGTTGTCAGTAATTCCAATGTAAAGGAATCTTTGTCTGTGGCGTCAGCAAATTCTGTCCACTATAACTCACCTAAGTACATATCAAATAGTGGTGACATAAATTTTAGATGAAAAAGTGAATAAAACACCGGATCATACCGTGGAAAGTACAATTTTAACAATAAATCAACTTCAAAGCAAAGGAATTTCCGACCATACAATGAGGAAAACCCATCATATCAACACTACCCTCGCTCAGACAGAAGTTGGCATAGAGCTAGAAACTCATACCCAAACAGAGGCAATAGAGCTTATTATGGCAATAACAATAACTCTAGTTATCACAACAGAGGTTACCAAAACAATAATGGTTATCGTTCACTTAGTGTGGAACGTGCAAACTCTTGTTCTGTACATGATAACAATACAGGGGTTATGAATCAAAATGATAACAATAATCATGCCAATGCTTGTTTTGTTGATTTATCAAATGTGTCAAAGTGTACAGAGTGCAGCACTCTGTTCCAACCAGATGTGGTGTCCCATGTTATACGGGAGAAAAAGTAAAGTGTATCACTTTTGGAGGCACGGTAGAGTATTACCCCACAGCTATAATACACATCGACACACCGTTTTTCTCAGGTGAAACTAAAGTGTGTATGCTCCCAGCACCAGTGACAGGTTTGATTTTGGAAAACTTACATGGAATTAAGGATTGTTCTGAACAGGAAATTGAAGAATGGGAATATCAACATATCATACCTGCGAATGCAATAACCACTAGAGCACAGTCACATGCACAAGCTCAAGAAAATATTTTGTTGGGTAAGGATAATGCTGATGATGTACAACATACTTCATTTATCAGCAAAGTGTCATTTGGTGAATGCCAAAAGTCTGATGACTCACTTAAGAAATTATTTAGATTGGTCAAATCAAATGATGATGATGGTGTAGACAATGCTCACCAATGGTATACTCTCAAGAATGACATACTTATTCGTAACTTTAGAGAATTTAACTCCATCCACAAACAAATTATGGTTCCATCTAAGTTTAGAACCTACATACTGAGGCATGCTCATGAATCAAACTGTGCAGGTCACATGGGGATTGCGAGGACAAAATATAGAGTTTTGTCTTCATTTTATTGGCCTGGAGTGGCCAGAGATACAAATTTATTTTGTAAATCATGTCTTACATGCCAACAAGTGGCTACAAAAAGATCATATCACATGGCTCCTATTCAGGCCTCTGATGTTTCATTCCGTCCATTTACTAAAATGGCTATGGATATCATTGGTCCATTGTCAGTTCTATCAGCCAGAGGTCATAAATATATCTTAATCTGCATTGACATGTGCACAAGGTGGCCTGAAGCAATACCTTTGAAGAATATTGCTACTACTGACGTGGCTGTTGCATTGATGTTGATTTTCAGCAGATTGGGTTTCCCAGACAAACTGTTATCTGATAGGGGAACACAGTCTGTTTCAGATGTCATGTCACATGTTATGAGGTTGTTCAACATTGATAGATCTCTCAGTTCAGTATATCACGCCATGTCAAATGGAAAAGTAGAACGTTTAAATAGATCATTAAAACAACTACTAGGTAAGGTGACTGAGAAATATCCTCAGGATTGGGATAGGTTACTCCCAGCTGTATTGTTTGCATACCGGGAAATCCCAAACGAACATACAGGCTTTGCACTTTTTGAGCTCATCTATGGGGCTAAACCACGTGGACCTATGTCCATCATCAAACAACTACTCACAGGGTCGGAGATATCTCCTGAGGTTCAATCATTCTATGAGTATGTGGTTAAACTCAGAGAAAATATTATTAGTGCTTGTCAGATAGTTGTTGATTCATCAGAAACAGCAAAAGCAAAAGCTCGTATATTTCAGAACAAACACAAAAGACTGAGACTATTAGCACCTGCTGATGAAGCTTTTGTTTTGTTACCCAGAAAAGAGAATCGTTTACTGATATCTTGGAGAGGCCCATTTAAAATTGTTGCTAAAATAACAGATGTTGACTACATTGTAGATGTGAATGGTAAAAACAAAACATTCCACGTCAATATGTTACAAAAATTTCATACTCTGCCTGACTACCTGCAAAAGGTCTTTGAAGCTGTTGATGAGTCTAGTAATCGTCACGCTTCTCTATCCGTCATTCAGGAAGAACACTCTTCCTTCCCTAACCTTTCATTGCCTCTTCCTGTAGTTCCTCTTCATGCTACAGAATCGCGGAAAATTTTCTCCATTTCTCCAGATCTTTCTATGTGTCAACAGAATCAAATTCACTGTCTTTTGGAATCTTATCAAACAGTTCTGACAGACATTCCAGGTCACACTTCTGTCATTTTTCATGACATCCAGTTTAAAGATCATGCTCCTATTCGTGTCAAACTATATCCTATTCCTATGCATTTCCAGGAACAGGTTGAAAAAGAGTTGGATGAGATGTTAAGTCTTAACATTATTTCTCCCTCCACCTCATCCTATTCTTTCCCAATGGTTATTGTTCGCAAGAAGGACAAGTTCATCAGATTATGTATAGACTTTAGAAAGCTTAACACTATCACTGTATCGGATGCTGAACCTATGCCATTACTGGAAGATCTACTTTCTAAACTTTCCAAGGCCACATTCTTTAGTAAGTTTGACTTGTCTAAAGGCTATTGGCAAGGGCCTTTAACAGAAAGATCTAAACCCTTAACTGCCTTCTCCACACCTCGAGGTCTTTTTGAGTGGAATTTCATGTGTTGTGGGCTAGTTAATGCGCCCGCCACATTTGTGCGCATGATGCGTAAACTCTTTTCTGATAGATCAGATATTATAACTTATATTGATGATATCTGTCTATTCCACAACTCTTGGGACGAACATTTTTCAGGTCTAAAATCTTTGCTAGATACTCTTCGCTCCCACAATCTGACTGCTAAGCCTTCTAAAATTCATATTGGCTTTAAGGAAATATCATTCTTAGGTCACAGAGTGGGAAATGGTTGTCTCAAGCCAGAAGATTCAACTATATCTAAAATTCTGAACTTGTCTATTCCTACTACCAAGAAACAAGTTTGTAGTCTGCTTGGCCTAATAAACTGCTATCATAGATTCATGCCAAACATTTCTACTGTCACCTCAGTTTTGTCCACGTTGTTAGGAAAAGGTTCTGCTAACGAAATCGTTTGGTCTTTCGCCTGTGATAGAGCACTTAATCAAATTAAACATTATTTTTTAACTGAGCCCATTTTGAAGCTACCTGATCCTCGTTTGGTCTTTATCCTCAGAACCGACGCTTCCCTGAACGGCATTGGTGCTTCACTTATGCAACACTTCAATGGAGTCCTCCATCCAGTATTGTATGTGTTACGTAAATTGACACCCACCGAATCCCGTTATCCAATTGTGGAACGAGAACTGTTGGCCATAATAGGGTCAGTTTCCAAATTGCTACGTTACCTTCTAGGTGCTCGTTTCTTGATTGAAACAGACCAGAAGGCATTATCGTACCTTCAGCACGCCAATTCAAGAATCAAAGAGCAGCAAGATACTCGCTAAATCTCCAGGTTTACGACTGTGAGATTAGGCCGATAAAAGGTAACATTAATGTCGTTGCAGACACGCTTTCAAGATTATCACATTCAGATAAGGATGCCAAACAGTCCTCTAACATTTCAGTGTGAGGAAAGAACTGTTTTCCAGAATTGAAGAGAGAGCCTAACTGAACAGTGTAACTTCGGCTATTTTCACACATCTATGCATTGATCCAGGAACGAAAATTTGAGCATTGAACATTCGTTATCTGAGATGATGGGCTAAAATGAAAGACACCATTTGACATCTTACCTTTTGATCAATTGAAATCCTTCGCATCTTGATGGCACGATGGACATTTTCTTCCTTGGATTGATTAGATGACAACATGACACTTACTGTTGATTTTTCACCAAGTATTTAGAATACTGCACTTGACATTTGAGTCCAGAGTTGCAATGAGAACCTTTACACTCAAGATGTACAGGTTGGATCGAACCTTACTTATGAACAGTGCTAGTTACTTACCTCAGTGTAACAAACTTGCTCAAGGTTCGAGTTTAAACATTGCCAATGTTATTATTTAACTATTAACACAAGAACACTTGAAGTTTAATGACGAGAAATCATTTAACTTAGTGAGATAACTTACAGACACTCACACTATTTATGATACCGTCACTTAATTAATTCATTTACCATGATGTGTAATGTTTTTCTCATGATCACTTAATTCGATTTTTTTCACTTACACATTCATGTCATCTATTACTTTTCATGATCGTATGGTTCATTCACCACCTCCGTTATCATCAGGATCATAGGTTCATTAGATACTATTAATGTTCCCTTGGATTTTTTTTTACAAGTCCTAATGATTTGTTTGCATGTTTAACTGAGACATGACTCAGACTGCACGCGTTTTGACATCGGGTTAGGTTGGTGGTCCCTCGTTTCAATAAATGAGAAAAAAAATCTTTGTTTTTTTTTCTGGAGGGGCGGGGTATATAGTGTTACGCTTATGTTCGTACACATCAGTGCATTCTCTAAGGGAAGGCATTGATGTGAACCGATGAGGTAACACCTAGACGCATCACTAGTAAACCACTCTATTATAAGTATTAGTGACGTCAGTTTTCAGTAAAAAATTAGGTATGAACGTCTGCGGTAGACATGTAACGCCCTCTTGTGGCCTGTGTACTTGGAGGTGTTCGGACGCAAGTGTGAGAGCTCGGATGGTGTTTGTAGAAGTCCACTGCATAAGTTACAGATTCTATGTAGAATATATTTCTATGTGTGCTTGTGATGGATGGATTGTAAAGGAAAGTATTTAGTACAATATTAAATGACTTTTCGACGAGTTTGATATGCAGTGATACTTCATGGACATTATGACTTTTACTGACGGTAATTCTGCCTACCGGTCGTTGTATTTTATTCCTTGCTGATATGAAAATGCATGCCACCATTATTCTCAAAACTTGGAGCTCATCGTCTGTTCTGTGTAAAATAAATCTATATAAATGACTTCGAAGTGAACGTTCCTTATTCACGTTACATGTTGCAGTGTTCGTATGTTCAAGTCCTGAAAACACCTTTAACATATACACACATTGGAAACCTCGCCGGTGCTACAGATTTCGTGCACTGTGCTGAGATCCTTTCGTGATCTAACTGAGGAGATGGGAGCACTGATGGGGTTGTCCATGTGCAACGAAGATGGTCCTTAAAATAAAAAAACTTAACAGGACTTGTTGATACAGCGAGACGATACTTGGAAACATTGAACACCTCGAGGGAATTAAAGTCGGAGGACAAAATATCAACAATCTGAGATATGCAGATGACACAGTTTTAATAGCTGAGTCAGAGGAAAATCTACAAATCATTCTAGACAAAGTAGTGGACGAGAGCGAGTTGAAAGGATTATCTTTGAAAGTCAGCAAAACTGTATGCATGGTAGTTTCTAAGAAAATACAAATATCAGTATGCTCTTTGAACAGCAAAAGAGAAAAAAATCAAACAAGTCAATCTCTTTAAATATTTAGGCTACACATTGACATCAGATGGCAGATGTGACACAGAGATAAAGAAAAGGATCGCCATGTCCAAAGAAGTCTTTCCTAGGATGAGCAACGTAATGAAAAACAGAAACATCACCATAAGTACAAAAATTCGCTTACTAAGGGGCTACGTGTGGTCCATTCTTTTATATGGATGCGAATGTTGGACAATGAGTAACCAAATGGTGAAAAAACTGGAGGCAGCGGAAATGTGGTTTTTGAGAAGGATACTAAGAATATCGTGGACAGAGAAGAAAACAAATGCCGAGGCATTGACAGCTGCGGGTGTTAATAGATCGCTCATCAAAACCATCAGGAAAAGACTAATGAAATTTATGGGACATATTAACAGAAGAGGAGGAATGGAGGAATTAGTTTTATGTGGGAAAATACCAGGTAGGAGAGGAAGAGAAAGGCAGAGAAAGATGTATGTGGAAAGCTTAAACAACTGGGCAACAAACAACAGCATGGGCAACAACTACCTCATTAGACTATCAAAAGACAGAGAAGATTGGAGGGTCATGATCGCCAATGTCTGTTCCAGACCAGGCACCTGAAGAAGAAGAAGAAGTAGGTTAATAATTCCACAGCATGTAGAGTTGCCTAAGTGTAGACTTCGACCTGGACTTTTGGGTAAAAGTTTACAGAAACTAAAAAAATAAATCATTATTTATGCACTCAGAGATTTAGGCTCAACCGGCTAGAAAGAAAAAAGAATGTTTTTCAGTTATTTAATTATAAAAAAATAATATAATGTAATTCTTAAAAGTGTGATCTTTAATATTTTCAGCCAGCCACATAAGAAACTCATTCGTTCACTCCATATGGTTACAAATATTTGTTTCAACTGTTGCACATTTTTCATTATCTCCACTGCCCGTCTATATCCGAAGAACTTCTAGCGTCGTCTTGGGGAGCGCAATGTAACTGAATAGCCGGGACATCAGAATTTAGCGGTCGAGAGTTTCTTTTCCAGTGCCAAGTCTGGCATCTACACATTACCAATTTTTTGAAGGCGAAGCGGAAATCCCTGGAGAACAAAGCGTACACACAGGGATTCATAGCAGAATTACAATATCCAAGCCAAAAAGTCACAGAAAAAACTACGGGTGAAATACAGTTATCACAGAAGGCACCTACTAAGTATGTTGTAAAAAACGGCATCCAACACACTATAAATGCACCAACAATTATAGCCAGTGTTTTCGCAGCCTTTTTCTCTCGGTTGAATTTTTGCATGTGGAGTTTCATGGCGTTGGCTGGTTTCTGGGTGGAAAAACGAGACCTTCTGTGTCTATGTTCAGTTGCTGATGCTCCCCTGACGAAAACAATCTCTGATTCAACTGTCTGACATGACGCTGATGGGGTTAAGGGTATGGAATTGTGAGGTAATGCTTTCTGGTGATCGCTGATTCGTTTCGTCCGAGTTTTAAAATCGCTGGATGAACTTTCTTCAGAATCCATAGATATGCACCGCGTACTGCAAAGTTTTGTGCGGGCTGTCCGCCCATACTGACTTCCACCTTTATAGACACACTGATTATTACAGCCTTGGCATTTCCTTTCTGAGTTCCAGCATAAGGATTTGCAGCGCTCTTGGGTCGCGTTAGTCAATGAACCACGATTTAGATTCTCGTTGTCCAGAGCTTCGCAGGCTAGATCTGCTAAAGTCACAAGACTGGCGTCACTACTTCTAGCTTTTCTAATGGAAGTTTGTCCAACAAAACCTTCACCTCTACCTAAAGTCTTCCCGTTTCTATCATTCTCAAGATTTCCTTCTCTATGTGCTGGGTTTGTTCCACTATTGTGGAAGCTCCCTAGAAAGTGGCCATTTCCGCTACTACGTGAACTAAAACCACGACCCCCTCTATGAATGCGTAAAGTTACAGAGTTGGTCATCTGACCATTTGCTTTTTCTCTTCCTGAACACTTTGTTTTCAGTTCCCCCTTTTTATAAGCAGATATGGTCCTCATGGCCGCACGGTATATCTGCAAGTAAAAGAAGACCATCACTAGCATTGGTACAAAGAAAGATCCAAATGCGGCGTAAATCCGGTACCCTCTGGAGTTTGTTAGTTCACACGTTATAATGAATGATATATCAGTGGATACTGCGCATGACTCATTTAGAGGTACGCTACCAGGTACGTTTATTTCATCGTTACACACAAGGTAAGTACTTTGAGTCGTTGCCTCCGTGGAAGTGGTAACAGGTGGAACGATGGTTGTTCCATTTAGGTCCGTGTTATCTTCACCGGGGTCGTTCCAGCCAATCAGAGGTGGGCAACCTATGATGAAAGAAAAGAGCCATATCCCTGCAACTAGTGTTTTGGCACGACGTGAGGACATGAGGCCAGGATACCGTATTGGTCGGGTGATGGCCAAATAGCGGTCAAGGCTGATGCAGCACAAGTTGAGAATTGATGCGGTACAAAGCCATACATCAACGGCAAGCCACACCTAGTGATTTAAAAAATGACATATGTAAGCATATATATTGTGCTAGAGAGCAATTATTAAACTTCTTATGACTGTGACATTCACTACTCACTTTACCTTGCTGTTTTCGTAATTTAAGTGATAAATAGTAGCTAATTGAGGGGTAAAGCTACAGTGAAATGCTGTTTTCGTTATTAATTACAGGATGTCAATGAAAATGCACAGACGTAACCTACATCAATCATAGATACACATAAGGAAGAGTCTGATGGCATTGCATCATTGGTTGCCATGGAAACGGCTGCCATATTCGATTATATTGTTCTTTTTCAATTTGCTAAGGCTTTTTTTTTTCATTAATCTATCAACACCAAATTTAAAAAGAATGTTAATCATTATATTTTAAAACTTTTGTTAGATTGAATTTTTAACAACTTAAGTAGATCCTGAGATACAGAGCGTTAAAGTTTGTATCTATAAATAGTAACCCTTTTTTCAAACCTCAACAACATTATTTGCAATAAATCAAGATTTTGACGAGATTTCAAAAATCGGATCTGGAAAAAGTGTTATTATTCTATGGAAAATAGTTTCGCCAAATCTCATATTGATTGACTAAACAATATGCAAGGTAGAAGAACATTAGTAGCGTAAAACAAGGTTCTGAAAAAATCTTAATTTTCTTCATAGGAAAAGGACAATTTCTGAAGAAAATACTATTTACGAAATCAAGTTATACCTACTTAGAATGTGTTGTGTCAAATGATTTTCACAGATTTAGATTCAGGTTACATTATTTGAATATAGACTATCTTAATTTTCATGTTTGTGCTGCTTTGACTTAATGCTGTTTCATGTTTTGTGCTGTTAATGCGCTGTAGCTCGGCCCCATTAAACTAAAGAACATGGAAGAGGGTACACTATAAAAATTACAGACATTTGTAAAAACCACAACACCAGATGATTGGCAGTCAGGAAGACCCAACACAAGACAAACACCAAATGTAATATACACTAAGAATACAGAACATTAATATATCCAAATTATAATCCACATGCTGTTGAATCAGATGTTTCACGCATGAGATAAACGCATGTTTTCTTGTGCATGGACCAAACACCAAACCATACTAATGATCCTCATTTATATTTGCCAAACTATATTTTATTTTACTATATATATTTTTCCTTTATGTATTAATTACACTGGACAACAGCCAAAACGTATCCGAGACAAAAGTAGCTATTTTTAACTAATTTGGACATGCTGATCACGAATATGAACTTAAAAATTGTGAATTAGCTCTAGTTTTCAAGATCGGGGGGGGGGGGGTCATTAGGCTGGTGGCTTCACCTTCTCGACGCGAATGACCCAGCCCTTCTCTTTTCTATAGCCCTTGCGCGTGATTCCCAATGAGACGGATAGCCTTGAGCGCCAATTGGATGACGCAATCTGTAGCAGTCATTGCAACCACATTTCCTCCTTGTCATCATTTGTGTTGTGGATTCTGTGAGTGCAGACGTGTCGTTCAAGATGCCTCGTGAATGTGTGAACAGTGCGGATTATTTTTGCTATATTTGCGGACAAATAACTTTGCTATCACAAAGGCGACCCATTACACCGATGATAAAGAAAGCTTACAGCCTTTATTTTGGTTGTGAGATCGGTGACCAGGACCGGTATTGGGTCCCACACATATGTTGTCAATCCTGTGCAACGAATCTGCGCTGCTGGTTGAACCGAAAAGGACGATCGATGCGTTTTGCAGTTACAATGGCGTGGAGGGAACCGACAAATCATCTTAATGATTGTTACTTTTGCATGACTCCTCCAATTGGACATGGTATTTCTAAGAAGAAAAAGCGGCCTGTGACCTATCCGAATATTCCCTCTGCTATGCGGCCAGTGCCTCACGGGGAATGACTTCCTGTTCCGGATCCACTAGAATCTTATACTCTGGATGATGAAAAAGATAATAAGGCCAGTGGACATCTGTCACCTGTGAAAGCATCTACATCAAGAGATTCTGATTTCTTTCCTATTGAAGAGTCTGCACAGCCACATAAAATTACCCAGAGTGAATTGAATGATCTAGTGAGAGATCTGGAATTGCCAAAAAATAAAGCAGAGCTGTTGGGGTCCAGACTGCAGCAATGGAATCTTCTAGAAGAGAATGTGCATGTGTCTGTGTTTCGTGCTCGGCAAAAAGATCTGCTTCCATATTTCAAAATGACAGGTAACCTCATTGAATGCGTTGATATAGTGGGTCTGATGGCAGCACTTCACATCAACTACAAAGACGACGATTGGAGGCTGTTCATTGATTCATCCAAGTTGAGCTTAAAAGCTGTGCTACTCCATAATGGTAACCTTTTACCATCTGTTCCACTCGGGTATGCAGTCCACATGAAAGAAACGTACAACAACATGAAACAACTGTTACACACCATCAACTATGACAAGTATAAGTGGCAGATTTGTGGTGTCCTGAAGGTCATTGCCATCTTGATGGGGCAACAGCAGGGTTACACAAAGTTTTGCTGTTTTCTCTGTCTGTGGAACAGCCGTGACAGGACTTCCCACTACAAGAAAAAGGATTGGCCCCAACGACAATCACTTGAACCGGGGAAAAAGAATGTACTTAACGAACCACGTGTAGAATCCCACAAGATCTTGCTCCCTCCTCTCCACATCAAACTTGGACTAATGAAGAATTTTGTAAAGGCCATGGATCGAAATGGGGCAGGATTTTTATACCTTCGTGATAAATTTCCAAGACTTAGTGAGGCCAAAATCAAGGAAGGTGTATTTGTCGGTCCACAGATACGTCAGCTCTTCCGAGATCAGCGTTTTGATGATATCTTCACAGGTGATGAAAGGTTAGCTTGGAGTACTTTCCAGCAAGTGGCCACAAACTTTCTAGGAAACAATAAGACTGACAATTACCAGGAGCTTGTAGAAACCCTCTTGCAGCGCTACGAGAGACTAGGGTGTAACATGTCTTTGAAATTACACTTTTTACTCTCATCTGGATTTCTTCCCTGCTAACTGCGGTGCTGTCAGTGACGAGCATAGGGAACGATTTCATCAGGACATTACTACCCTCGAAAAAAGGTACCAAGGGAAATGGAATGCAGGAATGCTAGCACACTATTGTTGGACCCTTGTGAGAGATGCTCCAGAAACTCATTACAAGCGACAGGCAAAAAAGCGTCGCTGTGAATCATTTCCGCCATAAGCATTATTATCATATGGTATGTGTAAAACTTGTTCATAGATATTTAAAAAAACTAGAGCTAATCTGATGTTTTAACGGCCATTTTCATATTCAGCAGCCCAAACAACATAAAGGTAACTTGGTTTAATCTCAGATACACACAAAAAGTCAAAATTTGTTGTCCAGTGTTATTATATTTATTGTATCTTCGAACAGGCGTGGAGGAGTGTGCTAAATCATGGCTAGTGATGGTAAATGAACGGAAAACAACATACACAGTGTTTTTCCTCTCAAATAAAGTACAGAGCTTCAAATTAGTGCTAAATGGGAAAACAATTTACATCCGGATGAATACCCAAACTACCTCGGCATTACCTTTGATCGCCGCTTTACTTAGAAAACCCAGATTGAAAGAAACAGGACAATAGCAAGGCAGAAATGGTAATCATGAGAAAACTTGCTGGCACGAGTTGGGAGCGGAAGAGAGAGTACTAAAGAAGCTATACACTGGGCGAGTGAGACCAGTCCTTGAATAGGATATTGCAGCATGGTCAACAGCAGCTAAATCAAACTTTGATAAGATAAACAGAACCCAAAACCAAGCAATGAGAATCATAACGGGGGACATGCAGTCAACGTCCATTAAAGAGTTGGAAAAGATTACATACCTCCAGTCCATGGAGAATAGAAGAGATAGCAGAGCACAGCAATACGCCGAGAAATTCAGGAGACTTATAGAACACGCAATGTACAAGAGAATAACATGACTTGGAAGGGGAAGACTGAAGCGAAGCAACCTTGTAGAAATAATCAAAACAAAGATACAGCAGACCCAATCATGACAATATCAACAGGTGAGCCCGTCTACACCGCACACAAGCTACCAGTTTGGAAACAACAGCGCTTCCCTGAAATAATAGAAAACATTCCAGATATTGAGAGAAAGAGTAGCCAGAATGAAACAGAAAGAAGAGTCCTAAGCACAAAATACGTAGAAAAACATTACCCAAGAAACACCTGGACCCATGCATACACAGATGGATCAGCAACAAATGCAACACAAGATGGAGGTGGAGGAATATTTCTGAGCTTAAGCAATGGCTCACAAAAAATATGTCAGTTGCAACAGGAAAATTCTTAAGTAACTTCAAAGCAGAAACAGAGGTCTTTAAAACTGCAGCAGAAGTCTTAATAACAGAAGAAAGCTCAGACAGACATGTAGCTCTTTTCACAGATGCACTGTTAGTAATTGCAACGCTGAAGAATCCGAATAATGCCGACCTGGATGACCTAAGAGTAACACTTCACAAACTATGTCAGCAATTCAAAAAAGTTGTGATACAGTGGATCCCAGCTCACGGCAACATCCCTGGAAATGAAGAGACTGACAGACTGGCAAAGGAAGGGGGGAGAGCTGCCTCAATTTGACACAAGCATAACTTTTGAAGAGGCCAAGAGTTTTATCAAACGCGGATACTGGAGCAAGTGGGAAGCACAGCATCCTGGTCACACACACACACACACATGCAAAAGAAGGATGATGCATATTACCAGCTCAGCAGAAGTGATCAAGTGGTGATCCTCAGACTTCGCACAGGTCACAACAAATTGGGACACCATCTATTCAACAAGTTAAAGATGGGAACAACTGATGAGTGTAACTGTGACACGATAGAACGACTGCTGAACATCTGTTTCAAAGGTTCCACAACATATGAGGAGCAGAGAAAGCGTATGTCACCATCACCAGCACTATTACTGGAAAAACTGCGGAGATATCAACATCCTCAAGGGGACTACTGCTTTCTTTGAACACATTCAAGTTAACATCTGAGTGTGAACAAAGAAGAACAAAAAACAAGTGTATACTAAAAAATGTGCTAAAAGATGATTTTGCTGCTGCATTTACCATTGCTGTAAATGTGTTTATGTATTACATAGCAGGAGCACATAGCACATCCTTGCTCCGATTCTTAGTGCATATCAGTTCATAAAATTAATTCATTACCTCTTAGCTCCCTGCGGAGCACATACATTTAACATATACATGCCAGGCCGTCCTGTCTTCAGATATTCGCTCGAGGTTTTTCCATATCTTCTTTATCCCCTCTATAAAAAGGTCAAGGTAGTCCCATAGTAGATACCTGTCGTAGGGGAGTGAAGTGTTAGAGACTTCACTTTACTAGGTCCGTCATCGAGAGGTGGGGTGACCAGTTCACTTCCTCGTTGCCTTTTCCTTCCCTAACTCAAGATCAAAGTCAGGTACCTAATTACAGCTGGGTAGACTGGAACGTGCCGATACCGTGAATTGAACACGACATCTTTGCCGCGAGAGACCAGCGCTCTAACTACTGTGTCAATCGAGCGCTCATCCACTGTATACCGATGCCTGATTACATGAACCGTGCTAGTCTCTCTCTCTCTCTCTCTCTCTCTCTCTCTCTCTCTCTCTCTCTCTCTCTCTCTCTCTCTCTCTCTCTCTTCAACATAGCACTTTTCAAACACTTCACCAACACTGATTACACTGACTAACAAAAAAAAACTTTTTTTTTCTTTCTCTAACATTTCTATGTTTTTCTGGTCAATTTTAATGCGCTGTTTTTAAATCTGCAAACCGTTTTTCTCTATCAGGTCGGGATCTCTAGAAATACGCAATTGAAGTTTTTTAACAACGCATACAGTATTACAACATCATTCGTACAAGAAGTATAACAGTTATGTAGGCTTGAATTTCTTTGCAGTCGACTTTCGTCGGTGAATGGCATGTGGTACATCGCGATGAAGCATCCAACAATAATTGGCAAGCATGGTCACACTCCACCGTCCTTGATAACGTGACTCCATTACGGCGATATCTTGATGGAATCGTTCTCCATGTTCATCGCTGACTTCGCCAAGGTTGTCAGGAAAAAGTCAAGATGCGAATCGAGCAAATGGATTTTGAGGGACATGTGACGATCTATTTGAATGCCATCCATGCGCGAAGTTCACTACCATGTAACAAGTTCTCGAATTTTTTGTCTGCAATAACTTTCCTAATCTGAGGTCCTACAAAGATACCTTCCTTTATCTTTGCATCGCTAACTTGCGGAAACTTTTCTCGAAGATAAGTGAAAGCTTTGCTCGTTTTATCTAACGCTTTTACAAAATTCTTCATAAGCCCCAACTTTATATGTAACAGTGGTAAAATGAAGCTGTCTTTGTTAACTAATGGCTCGTGTATTACATTTTTATGCCCGAGCTGCATACGATCCCGGATAGGCCACACCTTTCTTGCATAATGTTCCTGTCTGTTGCGGCTGTCCCATTCACATCGGAAGCAACAAAATTTAGTATACCCAGTCTGCATGCCCGTGAGAATTGCAATGACCTTTAGGTCTCCACAAATCCGCCATTGGTAGTCATTGTACTTTATTTTTTCCAAACGTATAGCCATATTGTCATAAGTTTCTTTCATATGAACAGAGTAGGCGACTAGAATTGATGAAAATAAATTTCTGTTATGCAATAACACGGCTTTTAGACTAGTCTTGGAAGAATCGATGAAAAATCGCCATTCGTTGACTATGTGCTCATGACCGTTTACATCTTTGCAATAGCAAATGTCATCATCCATCTCAAAGTACTGAACAAGTTCTCTGTATCTATGACGAAATTTAGATATCGGAGTATTGGGCGCTAAAAGATTCCAATCTTTGAGTCGCGAACCGAGTAATTCCGCTTGTCCTTTGATAAGAGCGAGATCACGTATTAGATCTGAAAGTTCTGAATGGTTAATTAAGTAAACACCATCATTCACCGGTATGTAATCTGAGTCAGAATTAGTGTCTAAAGCAGGTAAACTATCACTTTCTGATGGTTCATTCACGTCCAGCGGATATTGTTCTGATGGTACTTGGATCGGACACGTGATTGGATCATGAGGCACTGGTTTCGAAACCGATTTAATATTTGGATAAACCACAGACTTTCTAGTTTTAAAAGTGAAACCATGGATATTTGTCAAGCAGTAGTAGCAATCAGTAGTGTGATTTGTTTGTTCACGCCATATTACTGGCACTCCAAAAGGCATCGACTTATGCTTCGGCGATTTTCGTAACCAACCTGCCAATGTATCGAACAAACTGCATTTGGCTTCCAAGATTTATTTGCATCATCAACTTTCGAATCGAAATAAAGTTCATATGCTTTCTTTAGTAATGGTGTAAAGTTTTTCTGGTCAACACGATCGGTAAAACATCCGCACACGTAACAGAACAGATCAGCCGAATTTCTACAACTTCTAGAAGCCATATTTTGCTCAGAATTATTTCAAAATACAGTAACTATTTGAAAAATCGCGTAACATATGTCATGCATCTTTTAGCAGTATAAAAAGTAGAATTATGTTGCTTTTTATTAATTTTTAATAAGTTATATAGTAAAAATGAAACGGAGCAAATAATGGTTTCCCAAAAATATATTTATTCACAAATATCTTAAGAACCCGACGTGATAGAGATAAACGGATTTCAGATTTGAAATCAGCGCAAGAAACTGACCTAAGAACACTTATGCTTATATAAGAAAGAAAAATGTTGTTTGTCAGTGTTATCTACCACCATAGAAACAGCCTTTGCCTGTCCACGTCTCATCCATGTCAACCTTTCTTTTCCTTTTCCGCTCGTTATTTTCTATGTGAATAATTTGTTTTATATCCATGTAGTATTATTATATAATGTGATTTATGTGAGAATGTACCTGCATACCTGCCATCAATGGTACCTATACCTTGTAGCGGTATGGCAGCTTGCGTACCCTGACAATCCCCAGAGCTATGCCAGTGGGAGTTTTACTCCTGGTAGGTTCAACCAAGCTGGACTGGTCTGTGTGGGTAGGGGTCAGACAAAAGCTGGTACCCTGGTCCTCCAGGTTGGGGGTTTTAGCATAGGGCTGACACCCCTGTCTATGCAAAAAAAAATAATGAAGTTACGGAAACAACATCAAATGAACAAACTTTGCTGCGGGATGGACATTCGGAGTCTGTGGCTCGTATGACTGTCAGTGGTGAAAGCCGAAAGGAAGCCACTGACATGGAACCAGAGTTGGGGCACTGTACGAAGGATGGCCACCGACCGTGCAAAGTGGAATCAATTTGTTGTTGCCCTACAAGACGCCACTAGGCGTGATGGCCACTGACTGCTTTGACGGTCGGTGGTTAAGGATCGAAGAAGAAGAAGAAGAAGTACCTGCACACCACTGAACTTTTGAAATATGTAATGTTTTTGTTTGCTTAAATCTGATAATGTGTATGAGAATGAGCAGTTATAATTTTTTTTTAAAACTGCTCTAAGATCTTTCCTACTACAAAAGTGCGTAAGAAAGTATTATTATTATTTCATTTTCGCTCAAGAATGTACGGATATAAGCGAGAATGTGTTTATAAAATTATTGTATTAATGATTGATGACACATTCAAAAAAACAGATTAATTGTTGACGGTTTGACCGCATGAGACAGTGTCGGGATACAGAATGAAAGACAAAGTGCTAGACGGTCATTACCTTTATAATGTTGCATGCCTTTAAATTAATGCTTAAAGTAACACGTGGGAATGAAAGGATATAGTTGCATGATAATTGAAAGTGGAAGGGCAGAATGTTAGACGGGCCTGTCCGCCAAATTCTTAACCCTTCGAAAATAAAGTTCGTTCGTTCGTGCGTTCTCTCTGTCTGTCTGTCTGTCTGTCTGTCTGTCTGTCTGTCTGTCTGTCTGTCTGTCTGTCTGTCTCTCTCTCTCTCTCTCTCTCTCTCTCTCTCTCTCTATATATATATATATATATATATATATATATATATATATATATATATATATATATATATCTTTTTTTTATAATGGGGATTCCAGAAAAAATACTGCTCCGCCACGATATGAGCTGGCGATCTTTATCTACATCTCAGAAAATGGTAACAATACCTTTTACTTCTTCGTCTCGACTTTCCATGACACAAGACTTGTGGTTAAGAAACTATTGCCACATGTCATCTAGGCTACTATTCTTACTGGCTGTGGCAAGGAAGAAGATGTTTTTATACAACGTAAACCCCTCATAGTTAGATATGACTCAAGGGGGACTAATACTGCTACTACTATACTCCTTATAACATCTGACATGCCCTTTCAATTTAAGAGACTGTCGTTTCCTGTTCGGCTGAGTATTGCGATATCGTTTAGCAAGCCTCAAGGACAAACAACTATTGCTGGCTAACTGCTGGAGAAGTCTTACTTTTCCCATGGACAACTGTATGTAGGATGTTCAAGAGTTGGAAGTCCACATAATCTTTTGTTTATGCCCCTACTGGAAAGACGCATTATGTATACTTAGGTGTTCAGTAACAATGTTAATCATTCCTAATATCTGCATATATCTTTCTCATAATCTGTAACTAAGCATTGATAAAGAATACAGAACTATTTAGCAAATTATTATGTATTTTTGTTAACCGTCGGAAAGCCATATTAAAAGTTTGGTAACTTGTCAACCAGGCAACGCCGGGTATCTCTGCTAGTGTTTGTCTAGTTTCTAAGCCCTCTGCCACATCAGGCCGTGTTGCACAAAACAGCTCATGGATCCACAATTTTATTTGTGTCGAATTATTCTAATCTGTTTTCACATTACATTAAGACTGCAGATAATAAATGTCTCGTAGTTTTTATGCACATTTTTCCAGTCTTGATTGAATAACATGCCGGACCGTCGCTTTATATAGCTGAAACTGAATGCCCCTTTTGCCATCAACAAATTCCCTTTTATAAGTCTACTCATTATTTGGATATAACCATTTTGTCAAACATGGTTTCTCAATTCTTGTTTTTGTTGCAGTCTGCATATTTTTTTTAAAGCATAATTGCCACACTCATCAATCTCTCTTTCCTCAGAACCGTCTTTGTAGCCTATTTTGGAATATATAAGTTTACGACTTCCTGCCCTTGCTGAGAAAGCGGCACGATCTTGTACGAATGAAGGAAGAAAATAGTAGGGTACAATGTTGCTCTTTGAACAAACTATTTTTGGTTAGAAGAAAAAGATGAAGAATTTCATCACCACGATTTGCTGTGGAGACAGGCGTGGGTTTTCATGGGTCACCATGTTCTATTGTCGGTAGTATTTAGTTTTATTCTAGCTTGTATGCACTATTAAAAGGTTATACTTTCAGGATATCTTACCCTCTATCTGTCTATCTATCTATCTATCTATCTATCTGTCTATCTATCTATCTATTTATCTATCTATCTGGAAGGGCAGAATGTAAGACGGGCCTGCGCGCCCAATTCTTTACCCTTCGAAAATAAAGTTCGTTCGTTCTATCTATCTATCTATCTATCTATCTATCTATCTATCTATCTATCTATCTATCTATCTATCTATCTATCTATCTATCTATCTATCTATCTATCTATCTATCTATCTATCTATCTATCTATCTATCTATCTATCTGTCTGTCTGACTGTCTGTCTGTCTGTCTGTCTGTCTGTCCAGGACGGAACAGGAAGACATGGCATGTTTTTGTTAAAGTCCGATGGAAAGCTGAAAGTTATTGATGACGATGATGATAATAATGATGGCGTGTATGATAAATTATACGATGTTACTGTGGACAACAACGATGATTTTAAGGTATATATGAAACAAAGAAAAGCACATAAATACTTCAACAATAAAATGAAAGAGGATGAATAGGCAACGAACATCAAGAATGTCAAGAAGAGAGGGAGAAAAATTCAGCTGAGCAAGAAAGGGTAACCCAGACGAGGAAAAATACAGAAGATAAGAAGATAAAGATACATTCGATGTGGACGTAAACAGAAGAAAATCAGGAGGAAGGAGAGAGAAAAAAGGAGCATAAGAAAAAGAAGTTAATTTTTAGCAACTTAATTACTTCCCAGGCCAGCTTGTGGCAACAAGCTTGCAAGGAAAGAAAAAGCAATTATTTCCTCGGTTCGACACTTTGGCTATTCTAGCATACCAGTATGGCAAGACAAGAACACTTTGAAGATTCCTAATTTGAAGGAGAGAGAAATTATGTAAATTAAACAGTGATGTTTTCAACAAAATCTGTAGCACAGTTTTTCAACTGAGCTTCTACGTATTGGTTGATAGATTTACAAGGTAGGCCTTTTTCTGGAATCCACAGGGTAAGAAGCATAGAGGGATACATAATAAACACACATACACAAACACATACACTGAACCAGAAAAATACAGGCTTTCATAAATGGGGGCTTGAGCATAATAGAAAGATTGAAGTAATACGACAAGTCACTAATGTGGAAGTAATACGACAAGTCACTAATGTGGAAGTAATACGACAAGTCATTAATGTGGAAGTAATACGACAAGTCACTAATGTGGAAGTAATACGACAAGTCACTAATGTGGAAGTAATACGACAAGTCACTAATGTGGAAGTAATACGACAAGTCACTAATGTGGAAGTAATACGACAAGTCACTAATGTGGAAGTAATACGACAAGTCACTAATGTGGAAGTAATACGACAAGTCACTAATGTGGAAGTAATATGACAAGTCATTAATGTGGAAGTAATACGACAAGTCACTAATGTGGAAGTAATACGACAAGTCATTAATGTGGAAGTAATACGACAAGTCACTAATGTGGAAGTAATACGACAAGTCACTAATGTGGAAGTAATACGACAAGTCACTAATGTGGAAGTAATACGACAAGTCACTAATGTGGAAGTAATACGACAAGTCACTAATGTGGAAGTAATACGACAAGTCACTAATGTGGAAGTAATACGACAAGTCACTAATGTGGAAGTAATACGACAAGTCACTAATGTGGAAGTAATACGACAAGTCACTAATGTGGAAGTAATACGACAAGTCACTAATGTGGAAGTAATACGACAAGTCACTAATGAGGAAGTAATACTACAAGTCACTAATGTGGAACTGATGGAAAGAACTAGACAAATTAAAAAAAAAAAATTTGCCTCGTATTGGCGAGGCGCGTCCCATTCAACCTAGTCGTTTATATTAGAGCGCACATCCTAGACAAAAACGAGTGGAACACGATGTATGGAGCAGACGCGGATGTTGGATAGGACATATATTTTATAAAAAAAATTATAGTATTTCAAAGCAGACTCTGGTTTTGAATCCCCAAGAAAAAAGAAAAAGAGAGGGAAAACGAACGAACGAACTTTATTTTCGAAGGGTTGAGAATTGGGCACGCAGGCCCGTCTTTACCAAAAAGCTGCTCCCTCACGGCTACTCATTTTAGTAACCACTTCAAAACAGAAATTAACCATCTCAAATCGACACTAAAGCCAATGGACTGCGATATTAGTAAACTGACCACCTTCTGCAACACTGAACATACCATAACAGATCTTAGAGATATTCCTTTTCTAACAGTACACGAAGTTCTCACATATATCTTGGCATTAAAAAACAACAATTCATCTGGTCTTGATGGTATCAGCAATAAGATTCTACGTTACGCTGCACCCATCATTTGCGACTCCTTAACATATGTGTACAACTACTTTCCCACAGCATTTAAATCTGCCAAAGTGTATCCTCTCTATAAATCTGGCTCACATAGCGATCCCAACAGTTACAGACCAATATCCCTTCTATCATCTCTTTCAAAACCACTAGAGAAACACATTTATAACACCACATTTCAACACTTAACAACAAACAAACTGCTCATTGAGAGCCAGTCAGGTTTCAGACCCAAACATTCCTGTCACACAGCTCTCACCAAAATGGCAGATAACTGGCTGTCGAACGTAAATGATGGGAAATTAGGTGGTGCTGTTTTTGTTGACTTCAAAAAAAGCATTTGACATGATTGACCACACTATCTTGGTTCAAAAGTTGGAAACCCTCAGAATAGGCCCTAATCCACTAAACATCATCAAATCATTCCTGGGAGATCGACAACAGTTAGTGCTTCACAACAACTCGACATCAGATTTCTCGAAGATAGATACAGGAGTACCGCAGGGCTCTATTCTTGGGCCCCTACTCTTCGCAATGTTCATCAACGACCTACCACTACATCTAAAATATTCAACATGTGACCTCTTTGCAGATGATTGTACTATCTACACTAGTGGCAATGACTGCGTGGCACTTGAAATGACTCTTCAATGCGATGTAGACAATCTAACAAAATGGAGTAATATGAATCGTATGCCATTAAACACAGCAAAAACGAAATCTATGTTGATTACCACCAGACAGAAACTCCTAAACTGCACCAAAAGATCGCTACAGGTACACGCGGAATCAATACAAATTGAACATGTAACAGAACACAAAGTTCTAGGAATCACGATTGACCAGCACTTAACGTGGAACTCCCATGTACGGAATTTAACCAAAACACTTAGCTCAAAAGACGTACCAGCTAGCCAAAATAAAACACTTCTTAGACGCAGACACTAGACTATTGTTCTACACCTCACATATACAGACACATCTAGATTACTGCTCTACACTATGGGATGGTTGCCCTGCTTCCACCTCAAAGAGACTGCACTCCCTGCATAAGAGAGCAATACGTCTGATCACCGATAATCGCACGATATTCACACACAAGGACAGGAAAAGAACCCACAATACTGTCCCCTGAAAAAACGTCTTCTCTACAACAAAGCCAAGCTGACCACGCGCAATTCTATCAAACAATGCTTTAGCCCCCGTACCTACGATCATTGTTTCAAACCAGTAGAAGAGAGGGACTACAATTACATCAGTTACGTCTGCCCAAACCTAGGATCGACCTGTTCAAAAACAGAGTCTAGCCTTACTCTGGAGCCTACTTATGGAACAGCCTTCCACACCACCTAAAAAGCCTACCTACACAATATTCATTTAACAAAGCACTTTTCAAACACTTCCTAAACACTGATTATCTACCCCCATAGAAACATCATTTGCCTGTCAACATCTCATCCAATTTCTTTTCCTCTTCCCCACGTTCTTAATGGGAATAATTTGTTTTATATCCATGTAATACTATTATATAATGTAATGTATGTGAGAATGTACCCGCATACCACTGTACTTTAGAGATGTGAATGTTTCCGTTGCTTAAATGGGTGATGTACATGCAGATATAATTTTTTTTTTTTTTTTTAAACTGCTGAAAGACTTTTTCTGCTACAGAAGTGCGCAAGAAAGTGTTATTATTATTATTTCAATTTCCGCCAAGAATGTATGGATGTAAGCGAGAATGTGTTTTTGTAATTTTTGTATTGAGGATTGATGACACATTCAAAAATACTACAGATTAGACGTTTTGACCGCATAAGTGAGTGTCGGTATACATAACTTATTTATTTATTGTTTTGTTTATATTATTTTATTTTTTATTATTATTTTTTTTTTCAGTCACTATCTTTATTTAAAAAAAAAAAAAACCAGGCTACTGTTTTTTGATTGTAGACTTGAATGATTATGTTTTTTTTAACTTTTAATGTTGCATGCCTTTAAATTAATGCTTAAAGTAATATGTGGGAATAAAAGGATATAGTATGCAAGATTAATGAGAGTGAAAGGGCAGAATGTTAGACGGGCCTGCGCGCCCAATTCTTTACCCTTCGACTCTCATTAATCTTGCATACTATATCCTTTTATTCCCACATATTACTTTAAGCATTAATTTAAAGGCATGCAACATTATAAAGTTAACATAACAGCATTCATTTACAGTATACAATCATAATAAAAAATGAGTAGCCTAGGTTTTTTTTTTTTAAAATAAACAAGATAGTGACTGAAGAAAAATAATAATAATAAAAAATAAAATAATATAAACAAAACAATAAATAAATAAGTTATGTATACCGACACTCACTTATGCGGTCAAAACGTCTAATGTAGTATTTTTGAATGTGTCACCAATCCTCAATACAAAAATTACAAAAACACATTCTCGCTTACATCCATACATTCTTGGCGGAAATTGAAATAATAATAATAGCACTTTCTTGCGTTCTTCTATAGCAGAAAAAGTCTTTCAGCAGTTTAAAAAAAAAAAAAAAAAAAAAAAATTATATCTGCATGTACATCACCCATTTAAGCAAACGGAAACATTCACATCTCTAAAGTACAGTGGTATGCGGGTACATTCTCACATACATTACATTATATAATAGTATTACATGGATATAAAACAAATTATTCCCATTAAAAACGAGCGGAAGAGGAAAGGAAATGTTGACCTATGGATGAGATGTTGACAGGCAAATGATGTTTCTATGGGGGTAGATAATCAGTGTTTAGGAAGTGTTTGAAAAGTGCTTTGTTAAATGAATATTGTGTAGGTAGGCTTTTTAGGTGGTGTGGAAGGCTGTTCTATAAGTAGGCTCCAGAGTAGGCTAGACTCTGTTTGAACAGGTCGATCCTAGGTTTGGGCAGACGTAACTGATGTAATTGTAGTCCCTCTCTTCTACTGGTTTGAAACAATGATCGTAGGTACGGCGGAGCATTGTGTGATAGAATTGCGTGGGTCAGCTTGGCTTTGTTGTAGAGAAGACGTTTTTTCAGGGACAGTATTGTGGGTTCTTTTCCTGTCCTTGTGTGTGATATCGTGCGATTATCGGTGATCAGACGTATTGCTCTCTTATGCAGGGAGTGCAGTCTCTTTGAGGTGGAAGCAGGGCAACCATCCCATAGTGTAGAGCAGTAATCTAGATGTGTCTGTATATGTGAGGTGTAGAACAATAGTCTAGTGTCTGCGTCTAAGAAGTGTTTTATTTTGGCTAGCTGGTACGTCTTTTGAGCTAAGTGTTTGGTTAAATTCCGTACATGGGAGTTCCACGTTAAGTGCTGGTCAATCGTGATTCCTAGAACTTTGTGTTCTGTTACATGTTCAATTTGTATTGATTCCGCGTGTACCTGTAGCGATCTTTTGGTGCAGTTTAGGAGTTTCTGTCTGGTGGTAATCAACATAGATTTCGTTTTTGCTGTGTTTAATGGCATACGATTCATATTACTCCATTTTGTTAGATTGTCTACATCGCATTGAAGAGTCATTTCAAGTGCCACGCAGTCATTGTCACTAGTGTAGATAGTACAATCATCTGCAAAGAGGTCACATGTTGAATATTTTAGATGTAGTGGTAGGTCGTTGATGAACATTGCGAAGAGTAGGGGCCCAAGAATAGAACCCTGCGGTACTCCTGTATCTATCATGAAAAGACATGAAGAAGAGAGCTGGCGACATACATGAAAGTGATAAAGCACATCTGGAAAGACCTTGAAAAGATGGCACAAGCCAGGTGTGTTTTTGTTGAGGACTTGTGCACCATGGGAAGTGAGAGGTATTGTTTGATTGACTGATTCTACTTATTGATAATGCATGAAAAAAACATGATGCAATAATAATATATCAAAATAATAATACTAAGATAACTATCTTTGCCCGCCAAACCATGCGTGTTTGGGAAAACTCAAAACTCACAACAAAGACAAAAGCTGCGGTATATAACGCCTGCGTCAACAGCACACTTCTATATGGCAGCGAGACATGGACAACCTAAAATAAGCAAGAAAGAAGGCTTAATACCTTCCATCTACGGTGTCTACGCCACATCCTCGGCGTTTCGTGGAAGGACAAAGTGATAAATGTGGATGTGCTGTCACGTACTGGCCTTTAAAACAAGTATACACTGCTTAGACAGCGCAGACTACGCTGGGCTGGCCATGTCCGCCGCATGGAAGATAGTCGCATCCCCGGAGATATTTTCTATGGACAACTGGAAGATGACAAAAGGACAGTCGAGCGACCGCTGCTGTGGTTCCAAGATATGTGCAAGAGAGACATGAGGACTTACTTATTTACTTAGTCATTTCCCTTCTACCGTGAGGTGTAGAGGTTTGGAAGAGAGAGCGCCAGATTATCCTATCGGCTGTCTTCCTCCTGGCCTGGTTCCATTCTAGTCCTCGGTCCTTCAAAGATTGTCTAATGTTGACTTCCCAGCGGACTCTGGGTCTTCCTGGGGGTCTGGATCCATGGCTCTTTATTTCCCATGCTTGTCATGGTAGCCGATCTTCTCCCATTCTGCAGACATGGCCAAACCATCTTAGTTGGGACTGTTCTACCTGGGTCTGCAGGGGGTGGGATTTTAGGCCTTGACGTATCGTCTGGTTGCGGACCATGTCTCTTCTTGTTACTTCAACCACCTTCCTCAGATACCTCATTTCTGAGGTTTGGATCTGGCTTTTGTGGGTTGTAGTCATTGCCCATGACTCGCATCCATATGTCAAGACTGGGACATAAGTGGAGCGGTATACAGCCATCTTCGTTTTCTTACCAACCTCTCTCTTGCTGAGCAATCCTCGATTTATGGCCTGAAAAAGTCTCCCATCTGCTGCTTTTCGAGTGGCCAACTCTTCTTTGATGCCTCCCTTTCGGTCTATAATAGCTCCGAGGTATTTAAAGTGGTCGACCTGCTCCAGGACCTGTTCTCCCAGCTTAATCTGATGTCTTCTTTCTTCTCGTGATATCATCATGGATTTTGTTTTAGAGCTGCTTATGACCATCCCTCTCTTCTCCAGCTCTTCCTTCCAGACTTGCAGGTTGGATTGGAGATGTGCTTCTGATTTAGCAATCAGGGCAACATCATCAGCAAATGCCAGCTCTGAAATACAGACCTGTCTCATCTTCCAGTACCCCACTGAATACTTTCCTGTTCTCTCCTTACATGCCTTGATGACATCGTCCATGAGGAGTATGAAAAGATAAGGTGACAGGATATCACATTGTCTTACACCAGTGGTGGTCCTGAATCTTCTGACTTATGGTTTGATGTCCTCACATAATTTCTGCAAGAGTTGTAGAAGCTCTGTTTAGCATGAATCAGAGGTGAGAACACTGGACATAAATGTAGTAACCTGGGAGGAAGAAGGTGGCGGTCTCACCAAGTGCGAAGTACCCTGCGGAACCACCTCAAATTGGGCGAAAAGAAGCACTCACAACAAGCATAAGAGAAAAGAACGTGCCGACAAGAACACCCGATAAAAAAGCAGGTGAGTGTTATCACCTCAGAGGGCATCACTAACGTCAGCTACGACTGAAGGTGACTACTGTTACCACTATTACTAAGATGCAGTAGTTTAAATCTCCGTCCCAGTTTTTATGTCCAATTTTTAATTAAGATTAATATATCAAATTACTTGTTGTCATAAGTTTGTAACCAATAATGGGATAATCCCATCGGGAAAAATGCGAAAACGGCCCGCATTGCACCAGACACACTAAATTGAACACCCATTAAAGGACCAAGTATGCATTGCAATCATTCCATAGCACATTTTCTAGAAATATGCAACGGCGCGTATTGCACCTAAATGATAAATTGAACACCCATTAAAAGAACATGTATGCCTTTCAATTTTTTTATTCATGGGGCATTGACCATGTCATAATACGTTTTACTACAAGGATCCAATGTAGTTGAAATGGAATGGAAAGAAATGAGATTATCACAGGAGAAATAATGACGTCATCAGGACATGCAGTAGACAGAGCATAACATATCTTTTCCCGCCATCTTTTGGCGGATGACTTGATCGTTCAAGAAACAAAAATCAACCCCTTCGTTGTACATTTCCCCAACAATATTTCACCAAATGCCATCAAACATTCAGCACTGTCTGTACACCCATAACTATGTTCTTGTTGTTTCCCATGCTTTCTGTTTTCTTTTGCATTGTAAGAATCGTGTGTGTTTAGAGTTTTGCTATTGATTATTATTCTCACCATTCAAAAAAAAAAAAAAAAAAACTTACTCCTCATTGTTTTCCATTCCTTTTTATATAAAGAAAAAAAATCCAACAAACAGAAATAGCTAAGGGGAAAAAAAAAATTTTTGCTAAAATTAAGAGACGTTATCTCCCACATGTTGTGTAATACAGCTAATTTTTTTAAACTTTTTTTTCCTGTTAAAGCAAAACAGAGACACTTCAAAAATTAATGAGAAAAACTTACGAATTTTTGAACAATGTTCTGTCTATTGTAAAAGAAACTGTTCAAAATGTGAAAAACAGAAAGTAACAAACTAAAGAAAATGTAAGAATAAAAAACAATGTAAAGAAAAAGGAAAGTTTAAACCAGTGAGCTAACCAGAAATAAAGAGGAAGACAATTGTTGGGCATTTGATACGATAATCTGGCTCTTCTGTTGTGATGAGAGAAAGAAGGAAATAGGTCGGGCAGAAGTAAACAATGTTTAGGTTTGGAACGACAGCACTATGGTAGAAATACTGCTCCCTGATAACAAACGATTCTGTAGAGAGACTTATTCACAAACGTTTCGAAATGTATGTATTTTCAGCAAAATTCGAAATGGAATACTGTATATAACAAGTTGAAATGTACTTTACCCTGACAAGTCTCGTGTCAATAATTGTATTGTTTTGAAGAAAAGATTAGATCGGGTCCAATGCTCCCAACTGAGTATCATCATCATCATTTCTAATTTTCTCACTATGGAGCATGGATCTCTTACTGCAGCGCCCCCCCCCCCCCCTTCCTTAAAGCCTGCACAAAAGCCCTCGTGCAGCAGTTGTTTCTGTAACAATTTATTTTACAAGATGATGTTGCTACTGCCATACATAATCTCAGATTAGTTACGTGTACAACACGCCTGTGGGAGTAGTAGTCATCAAGGTTGCCACTCAAGTTCTAGAGATACACCCAGATTTTCTTCTTTAAAAAACCCAGAAATACCCAGATTATTTTATGCCTCAAATACACGGGATAGACGATGCTTACACAATCTTTTAGTGCAACTTTAGCACAAATAAGCTGTGTGCTTCTAGTTTTTATTTCTTGCTTCATTATTATTATTTTTTTTTTTTTTAGTTACAAAAAATTCACAATTATATTATATTTTATTAACACCCTAATATACGAACTCTTGAAAATGAGATATTTTAACAGTAACATACTTACAGTAGTTACATTAACAAAATGTTCCTCAAATCAAATATAAAATGTTAGTTGTAACTTGTTTCAGTTGAAAATTGTCACTTGTCAGCGACTCGGCATCCATGTCGACAACTTCTCCTTCGTCAAGATCATATGCATGAATTGACAACGTGGAATCTTGATTGTGGAGTTCCAAAATCTTTGCATATCTCTGCCGACAACGTCCTTCACGCACATCTTCAACCACGCTTTTACTGGGATTAAACTTAGGACAAACTCCCACTTTGGCAACTGCTTGCTTGGCTAGTATTCGATTGGAAACTGTTTCACACAAAAGCTTGTTGGTTTGTTTAGTTTTAACTAAGTTAACCTTCGAAAACACTCTTTCGACGCATGCTGAAGAGTGAGATAGTGCCATAAGCGTGCACATGAGGTCAGCCAAAACATCAAATTTCTTCTGGTTATTAACATGGCTGTATACCTGTGATGAATTTACCGTGATACAACGTTAAAATATCTCCAATTATAAAGATAACAGGTAGGGATAAAATAATGCGTAAGATACTAGGATACATGCTCGACTATGCCCGCGTTTCCTACCGCCATTGAAACTAACTAGTTAGACATGCAGACGAAACGGTTACCCTTTTAGACGGGAGGGAAAAGGAGATAAAAATCATTATGACGGTCTGAACACGTGTTTGAATCTAGAAAGGCAAAAAGACGCAATTTGTAGTTTAAAGAAAAAAAAATCACGCCACTAGTTAACACAATGTAATGAATTGGTAGAAAAAAGACCTTAGCTCTTGTTAGAAACAGTCGTATCTTGGACGTTTTACCGTACTTAGTTGTTTTGTTTGAATACAGCGGCAAATGCCGTGGGGAACGTTCAAAAACAAATTTCAAAAACTAACCTTGAGAAAAGTAGGTTTTTCTTTAATAATAAAGTTATGAAAATAAAACCTAGCTAGTTTGATAGCCCATCTTAAGCTGACAAATAATATACTTTTAATTATACAGACGGACAGATAACAAGGAAGATATTGACGAAAGACCGTATTGTTCCAATCAGACTAGCGAACAGTATTGTTGTGCATACTTCACTAAAAGTCACATTTTTGCGTCCTTGAGACAGAAAAATGCAAAATCAAACTGCAGAGGGGGATCAAAATGAACTAGCGGGGCAAAGTCGGTAGATTTGTAGCTAAAAATAACTTAGGAAGCAGGTTCGTGCAGTTTTTACATGTAGATAGTCCAAAACAACAAGTGAAATTGGGGAAAAGCCAAAATGTGACCGACGTACATTTGAGAAATTGAGATGTACTTTTGACTTTATTTTCAAAATTTAAATTGAAAATCTTGGTCTTCCGATCTGATTGGCCAACGCATTTTTATATTAGCAAGACAGAGACGCACATTTTTGCCATTCGATAGAAGTCTGTCCTGTAACACAGTTCTTAACTGCTAGTGGTGTTTTCTAGGAAATAATACATAAAATTCAGTGGGACGCCATACTCTAGCCAGCAGCTCAGCTGAGTTTTGCTAGTATTAAGTACTGTGTTCTCAATTCTGAATTGTGGTAAGGATAAAAGCATTTATCTTGTTTATTTTAATATTTTGAGTGATTGATACTGCCATATCATGAAAAATGATTACGACAAGTAAGTGCTTGCTCTAGGTCCCCAGCCGCAGCCCAGGGCCTAGAGACAAACAAATAATATATGGAAACCTAACTAAGACTATGGAAGGCGGATCTATTAATGAGATCAGTGGGAACATATCACCTATCTTATTGAATGAAAGAGGAAACTATTGAACATATCTCAGATGCAATGCAGTCTTGGGGAACTGGTACTATTTGAAAACAACTGGGTAAGATGTGCTATGTTGGTCAGAGAGATCTGACCCAGTCTGTGTAATGTTGTTGTGTGGTGTTGTGTATAAGAGTGGCGCAGTAGATAGAGTACTGACACATGGCACAAAATTTTGTTTCAGAAGTTTCTGTTTTGGCACTAAAGTTGTGCCAAATGCATTTGTAAGAGTACACAAGCGGATGTCTGTGCCGCCTAACATTGGTGTCTGTGCAGCCTAATATTTTACTCCAGCTACGGAGAGGAGTGGGCCACAAGAATCCTATACCAGATCGTCACAGGCGAGATAAGTGAAAACCTGGCCTGCTGGAGATTCACAACTATTCCACCATCAAATAAAGAAATAACTATTGAGAAATATAACATTTACTTCATTCCATAAGTCAATGGACAATGATCTTTATAGTCACAGATTGGGAGTGATGACGCCACCCCAACTAAACATCCAGTGCTAGTTCTTCCCAAGACATTATAGATAATAGTAATATTAACCATTCTTATAATATACTTATGTACACAAATTACATTTGATTTTATGCCATATATATATGCATTTCATTGATAAATCCATATCATTTCATATGTTCTGACCAACATAAAATTTGGTTCAGAACTAATAAATTTAAAAGATTTTAAAACTTAACTAAAACAGCCAGAGTTAGTTCAGTGTATTGTAGAGTTTATTATTATTATTAGACTTATTGATTACATGTGTGTGTCTGTATATTATATTAACTACACATTACATTTCAGTACAATAGACTTTTTTAACGTAGCTAACATTCATAATAGTCTAATACGTCTGTTTGAGGTCGTAAGTGGTAGCAGAAAGGCCTCCTGTAATTCACATAAACTTTTATCTCAGGAGCCTTCACAGCTGACCTCATACAGTACACTAGGTAACATAACAATCATACAATAACATCAAAAACCACTACAAATATTGGGGTCTTGTCCGGGGATTAAGTTTATCAAAGATAGTAGGATCTCCTGGTGTGGGAATTAAACTAGTGGGGACAGAGTTGTATAAATTTAAAAGTGTCCCTTAAAATAAAAAGTGGAAAATAAAAGTTGATGAATCTTCACAGCCAGTGGTAATAAGTTGATTAATTGATTAATATATTACCTTGGTAATTATATACTTAGAATTACCTTAGTCATTATATACTTAGAAGTACCTTAGTCATTACATACTTGAAATTATTTTGGTCATTGTTAATTTGTATGTTAAAGTATGGCAGATCTAGCAAAATTTAGATCGGCTGCTGTGCTGACGGCGAAGGAGATGAACATGGAGGGTCAGGTTTTAGTTCAGTATGTATCTTCAGAATGTGACAAGTATATTAAAAGGGAAGATAGGAGGTTAGCTGAAGAGAAGAGGTTACAAATTGAGGCTGAAAAGAACTTAAGAGGTTGCAGATTGAGGCTGACAAAGAGGCAAAAGCATTGGAGGCAGATAGGGAGATTAAAAGGCTCCAATTAGAGGTAGAAGAAAAACGACAGCAAAGGGAGGCAGAAGATAAGAGAAGGGAGCCAGAAGAAAAGAGATTGACTGCCGAAAGGGAAGCAGAAAAGGAGGAGAAGAGATTACAAAGGGAACCTGAGTTACGACTAAGGGAGTTTGAGTTTCAAAGCCATGCTCCTGAAAATGGTGCCAGCCCTTTTACCTCAGATGCTACGCCTAGTCAGGGAGCCTCAACCTCAGCTATGGGGTTTCATTTATACCATTTTGTTGAGAAAGATGATGACATCGAGGGGTACCTCAGTAGATTCGAATTATTAGCTACTACGTATGGGTTAGAGAGAGAGAGGTGGAGTCTTAAGTTATCACAAGGACTTAGAGGTACTTCTTATGAAGTCTTTGCTAAGATGAATAGAGACGACCAAGACAATTATGACATGCTAAAGCAGGCTTTGTTATTGAGATATGAAAAGAATGGTGAATTCTATCGTAAGAAGTTTAGAAAGGCCAAACTTTTGTCTGGGGAGACATACCACCAATTCTCTGCCAGACTGGAAACCTATTTGGAGAAATGGACTGCTCTGGGGAAGACCCAAGATCTCAAAGAGATGATCATGATAGAGCAATTGAGAGAGTCCATGGCTCCAGACTTGAGAAAATTTCTCATGAAACAAGGTGCAGAGAGGTTGGGGGAGGTTTTAAATGTCGCTGAGAGGTATCAGGCAGCCCAGGCAGAGGTAAGTGGCACTAAAAAGAAGCACATAGAAAATTTTAAAGCTCCACAGCAATTTAGTAAATTTGATACCAGAGAACAAGGTAATAAAGGCAGGACAAACTTTGATAGGCCACGAAATGATTATCGTGACAAGAACTCACAGTTCAATGACCAAAAATATAATGAAAGAAAACCGTTTAACCAAGGAAAGAGATGGTGCAAATGGTGTAAGAAAGACAACCATAACACCGAATTTTGTAAAAGGAAACCTTCAAACATTGCTGCAATGAAATCGGGGAATCAAAGATTAAAGGTTAATCCTAATGGACAGCAGGAACCTTATCACCCCCCAGTTTGTGAGGATGTTATTTGTAATGGGGTCACCACAAGGTGCCTATATGATACAGGTTTGGATTATGATTCAGTTGTGAAGTCTAGCCTAGTGGACCCAAGTCAGTATACCACAGAAACAGTGGAAATACAAGGGGCGACTAAGGACATACCACTCATGACACTTCCCATCGCAAGGATAACGGTGAAAACTCGCTATGTGGAAGGAGAAATCAGAGCAGCAGTGATAGATGAACCAATCTACCCTCTGATATTGGGGTGTAGGTACGTCTTCTTGGGGAATCCCGAGAGACCTGTGATCCTGGCGACAGTGCAGACCAGGTCACAGAAAAAGGAGGAAGAATGTGAACCTATAAATGCTCATCCAGAAGAGATGAGGAAGGCGCAGGCTGAGGATAGGACACTCAAGCCATGTTTTAAAAAATTGCCCAAATGCCACACACCTCCAAGCAATGGAGAGTACTTTATGAAGAACAAATTGATCTACAGGAAGGCCGGAACTGGAACAAATGGTCACAACCAGCTGGTTCTTCCCACTTCATATAGGGATAAAGTGATGGAACTCGGGCATGCGATTCCCTTCAGTGGTCACATGGGGATCAGCGCCACAGGACAGCGTATAGCTTGTCATTACTTCTGGCCAGGGATAACGGAGGATATAAAAAGATATGTCAAATCCTGTCCAGAATGTCAAAGGGTAGCTCCAAAGCATTGGACTGCTCCTGCAACTCTAGGGGAAATGCCCATAGTGGGAACACCTTTTGAGAGGGTTGCAGTGGATATTGTGGGACCTCTCACTCCGACCAAGAGAAGGAACAGTTACATCCTTACTCTGGTGGACACTTGTTCTATGTGGGGAGAGGCGGTAGCCCTGCCATCAATTGATTCAAAACATGTAGCAGAGACACTACTTACAATATTCACAAGATTAGGATTCCCGCATCAAATCTTGACTGATAATGGCTCACAGTTCAAGGGGAAACTAACGGAAGAAGTTTTTAAGCTATTTCAAGCCAGACACTTTCATTGTAGTCCGTACCATCCACAAGGGAACGGCCAGGTAGAGAGGTTCAATGGGACTCTCATTTCTATCCTGAGGAAGCTGGCACACGAAAAACCGGATATGTGGGATCAATTTCTGCCCGCCGCGTTGTTTGCTTATCGGGAGGTACCACATAGTTCAACCGGGATGGCTCCCGCAACTCTGCTATTTGGGAGGCCAATAAAAGGTCCACTAGAAGCTTTATTAAGGACCTGGACAGATGAGAAAGCAGAAGAGACTGTTACCTCATCATATCAATATGTGAACGAACTGACCACTCGTCTGAAAGCTGGATGGAAACTGGCAAATGATAATTTGAGACAAGCCAGGGAGAAACATGCAGCGTATTTTAATAGGAAAGCAAAGGACAGAGAACTAGCTGTGGGAGAGAAGGTGCTTCTTCTACTACCCGGCAGCCAGAATAAGTTGCAAATTGGATGGCAAGGTCCATATACGGTTCTAGAGAAGGTGTCTAGAACAAACTATAAAATTGACAAAAAGGGGAAGGAGAAGATATATCATGTAAACCTTTTAAAGAAGTATCTGGACAGACCACTTCAGGAAAGCACCCCCTTACTGACCTTGGCTATCGCCACTAAAATGAAAAAGGAACCACTCACCTCACATGAATACCCATTACATCCCTGTGAGACAGCTGCACAAGTAAAAGTCAGTAAGCACCTGACTAAAAATCAGAGGGAGAGAGTTCAACAGGTTCTGGAGGAACATACAGATGTATTAACAGATAAACCAGGACATACAAATTTGCTACAGTATGACATGAAGCTGGTAGACTCAAACCCAATCTGTATGAGAGCCTATTCTATTCCGTTCGCGAAGGAGAAGGCATTGAAAGAAGAAATAGATTATTTGTTGAAAGAGGGGATTATTTCACACAGTGAATCTTCTTTTAGTTCCAGTGTAGTTTTGTTGAGGAAACCGTCTGGGGAACACAGACTGTGCATAGATTACAGGAAACTGAATGCTGTCACAGAAGGACAAGTGGATCCATTACCAGACACAAAACAGTTATTTGCCAGATTGAACAAGGCAAAGTACTTTTCGAAGGTGGATCTTAGTAAAGGCTATTACCAGATTCCAGTGAAGCCTGAAGCTAGACCTTATTTAGCTTTTAGCACCTCGGAAGGACATTATGAATTCAACATGCTACCATTCGGATTGAAAAATGCTCCGAGTGTATTTTCAAGGATGATGCGCAAATTGTTGGATCCCCTGAATAATCCATGTATCACGAATTTCATGGATGATATTCTCGTCGCCACAGAGACATTTGAAGAACACATTAACTCTCTGAAAATGTTATTTGATAGGCTTAGGGAAGCGAACTTAACTGCTAGACCAACAAAATGTTGTATTGGATGCAAAGAGTTGGAATTCTTGGGACACACTGTATATCAGGGTAACATGACCCCTGACCCCAAGAACTTGGAAAAACTGCAGAGAGCATCTAGACCACAAACAAAAAAAGACGTGCGATCATTCGTGTCGTTATGTGGGTTTTACCAAAAATATATCAAAAATTTTAACTCTATATGTGCTCCTCTGACTGATTTGACTCGCAAGGGAAATCCAGATAAAATTGTTTGGTCTGCGCAATGTGAATTGGCATTCCAAGAGTTAAAGGAAAAACTCACTAGCAAGCCTATTCTCAAATTGCCTGATTTGACACAGGACTTTGTGGTGAGAACAGATGCAAGTAATGTAGGCCTAGGGGCGGCTCTGTTGCAAAGGTCATCTTCACCCAATGGAGAACTGAACCCAGTCGCTTATGCAAGCCGCAAATTGAATAAAGCGGAGCAAGGATATTCCACAAGCGAAAAAGAATGTTTAGCGTTAATATTGGCAATAAAAAAGTTTCAAATCTATCTGTATGGTAGGACTTTTGTGGTCCAGACGGATCATCAGCCCCTAGTGTTCTTATCTCAGGCCAAGCATGAAAATGCAAGATGTTAAGATGGTCTTTATTGTTGCAACCTTATCAGTTTATTATTGAGTATATCCCGGGGTCATTGAATGTCGGTGCAGATTTCCTCAGTCGGCACCCCTGTGATCAAAATTAGAGTAGTTGGCAGGCGTGAGATTAATTTTATCTTTGTGTATCACTGGTTTTGGAACTTGCAGTAGTGCATGTTCTCAAGTGGGGAGATGTGTGATGAATTTACCGTGATACAACGTTAAAATATCTCCAATTATAAAGATAACAGGTAGGGATAAAATAATGCGTAAGATACTAGGATACATGCTCGCCTATGCCCGCGTTTCCTACCGCCATTGAAACTAACTAGTTAGACATGCAGACGAAACGGTTACCCTTTTAGACGGGAGGGAACAGGATATAAAAATCATTATGACGGTCTGAACACGTGTTTGAATCTAGAAATGCAAAAAGACGCAATTTGTAGTTTAAAGAAAAAAAATCACGCCACTAGTTAACACAATGTAATGAATTGGTAGAAAAAAGACCTTAGCTCTTGTTAGAAACAGTCGTATCTTGGACGTTTTACCGTACTTAGTTGTTTTGTTTGAATACAGCGGCAAATGCCGTGGGGAACGTTCAAAAACAAATTTCAAAAACTAACCTTGAGAAAAGTAAGTTTTTCTTTAATAATAAAGTTATGAAAATAAAACCTAGCTAGTTTGATAGCCCATCTTAAGCTGACAAATAATATACTTTTAATTATACAGACGGACAGATAACAAGGAAGATATTGACGAAACGTATTGTTCCAATCAGACTAGCGAACAGTATTGTTGTGCATACTTCACTAAAAGTCACATTTTTGCGTCCTTGAGACAGAAAAATGCAAAATCAAACTGCAATGAACTAGCGGGGCTAAGTCGGTAGATTGTAGCTAAAAATAACTTAGGAAGCAGGTTCGTGCAGTTTTTACATGTAGATAGTCCAAAACAACAAGTGAAATTGGGGAAAAGCCAAAATGTGACCGACGTACATTTGAGAAATTGAGATGTACTTTTGACTTTATTTTCAAAATTTAAATTGAAAGGCTTGGTCTTCCGATCTGATTGGCCAACGCATTTTTATATTAGCAAGATAGAGACGCACATTTTTGCCATTCGATAGAAGTCTGTCCTGTAACACAGTTCTTAACTGCTAGTGGTGTTTTCCAGGAAATAATACATAAAATTCAGTGGGACGCCATACTCTAGCTAGCAGCTCAGCTGAGTTTTGCTAGTATTAAGTACTGTGTTCTCAATTCTGAATTGTGGTAAGGATAAAAGCATTTATCTTGTTTATTTTAATATTTTGAGTGATTGATACTGCCATATCATGAAAAATGATTACGACAAGTAAGTACTTGCTCTAGGTCCCCAGCCGCAGCCCAGGGCCTAGAGACAAACAAATAATATATGGAAACCTAACTAAGACTATGGAAGGCGGATCTATTAATGAGATCAGTGGGAACATATCACCTATCTTATTGAATGAAAGAGGAAACTATTGAACATATCTCAGATGCAATGCAGTCTTGGGGAACTGGTACTATTTGAAAACAACTGGGTAAGATGTGCTATGTTGGTCAGAGAGATCTGACCCAGTCTGTGTAATGTTGTTGTGTGGTGTTGTGTATAAGAGTGGCGCAGTAGATAGAGTACTGACACATGGCACAAAATTTTGTTTCAGAAGTTTCTGTTTTGGCACTAAAGTTGTGCCAAATGCTTTTGTAAGAGTACACAAGCGGATGTCTGTGCCGCCTAACATTGGTGTCTGTGCAGCCTAATATTTTACTCCAGCTACGGAGAGGAGTGGGCCACAAGAATCCTATACCAGATCGTCACAGGCGAGATAAGTGAAAACCCGGCCTGCTGGAGATTCACAACTATTCCACCATCAAATAAAGAAATAACTATTGAGAAATATAACATTTACTTCATTCCATAAGTCAATGGACAATGATCTTTATAGTCACAGATTGGGAGTGATGACGCCACCCCAACTAAACATCCAGTGCTAGTTCTTCCCAAGACATTATAGATAATAGTAATATTAACCATTCTTATAATATACTTATGTACACAAATTACATTTGATTTTATGCCATATATATATGCATTTCATTGATAAATCCATATCATTTCATATGTTCTGACCAACATAAAATTTGGTTCAGAACTAATAAATTTAAAAGATTTTAAAACTTAACTAAAACAGCCAGAGTTAGTTCAGTGTATTGTAGAGTTTATTATTATTATTAGACTTATTGATTACATGTGTGTGTCTGTATATTATATTAACTACACATTACATTTCAGTACCCTAGACTTTTTTAACGTAGCTAACATTCATAATAGTCTAATACGTCTGTTTGAGGTCGTAAGTGGTAGCAGAAAGGCCTCCTGTAATTCACATAAACTTTTATCTCAGGAGCCTTCACAGCTGACCTCATACAGTACACTAGGTAACATAACAATCATACAATAACATCAAAAACCACTACAATACCGCTCCATCTATGTCCCAGTCTTGACATACGGATGCGAGTCATGGGCAATGACTACAACCCATAAAAGCCAGATCCAAACCTCAGAAATGAGGTATCTGAGGAAGGTGGTTGAAGTAACAAGAAGAGACATGGTACGCAACCAGACGATACGTCAAGGCCTTAAATAATACCCCCTGCAGACCCAAGTAGAACAGTCCCAATTAAGATGGTTTGGCCATGTCGGCAGAATGGGAGAAGATCGGATACCACGACAAGCATGGGAAACAAAGAGCCAAGGATCCAGACCCCGAGGACGACCCAGAGTCCGCTGGGAGGACAACATTAGACAATCTTTGAAGGATCGAGGACTAGAATGGAACCAGGCCAGGAGGAAGACAGCCGATAGGATAGTCTGGCGCTCTCTCTTCCAAACCTCTACACCTCACGGTAGAAGGGAAACGACTAAGTAAGTAAGTATTAACATCTGTTACTTGTTGCAGTCCAGCCAGAATGCGGGCGGATCCTCCTCTACCAGATGTCCAAGATCTTTTCGGTACGATGCCAGTTCTCGCCCTTGATCAGACAGACGATCAATGCTCTCTTCTTCCTCGTTCGTCCTGAAAAGGACATTGGATGCGTTGTGTCGGTTTACAACGAGGCTGCGATATTTGCGCCTTTCGGCCGACACATCCGACTTCAGCACGGCATTTTGGGACCGGGTTAGCCTTCCCTCTTCGATCCCTACTCACTCAGTCAGACTGCAGTGATGCAGCCTGTTTCCAGGACCACCACTTGGAGGTGGAATAGGGTCTTGGTCAGCTCTGGTTCGCTGACCCTGAAGCAAGCAGTCTAGCTGTCAGGCTCTCTTCAGAAACATCTGTTCGGAACTACGCTGCTAATGGAATGACAGAAAGTTTGTTGATCTCGAGAGTATGCTTTGGATCGAACAGCTGATGTAAACGAGTCAAAAAACAACGTCATTGATTTGGTTAAAAACAAGAATTAAATATGAGTGGAATAAAAAATATATAGCACATAATTTTTTACATCTAATTATAATATAAATATAATGTATAATGCTCAGTGCCCAGAATATACTTACATTGTAAATGTCAATTGTCAAATATACCCAGATTAAGGTAGTAGTATACCTAGAAAACGTTAAAAAAAATAAAAATCCTACAATTTTCATTTTCATGCTTTAAATCATCGTCAACATGTTCTTGAACTAAAAATAATTCAAAGAAGTTTAGAGATACTCTGGTATGATAGGAATCAGTGTTTTTCTACACACACCCCCTTGAGTGATTTGCATAGCAACCAATGTTTATAGTTGGTTAACATGTGAATAATGACCCAACATGAAGGTGCGTAATTGTAAAACTGCGAAATTATAATTATACTGCGGCAACAGGAAAAAGATATTTATAACTTTTCCACGGGGAATCACTCAATGATTTCTTATGAATTTTTCAAAAGTGTGTGTCTAGAAAGTGTTGATCGTAAATTTCAACATTTGTTACATGTATTGTGCATTTTCACCCACATCAACTCTATTTATTGCTAGTTTTATACTGATTCTGTATAATAGTAGTTAGCAGAGCTTCTTTTGTTCACAATGGAAAATAAGACAAAGACTGTGAGGTGTGTTAAACGTAAGTTCCTTGGAAATCGGTACACCAACAAACCGTTGCCTGAAAATGAGACACCTATTGTCGATAGTGACGCTATGAAGCCTCTGTGCTCCTCAGCAATGAAAATAAAGGTCCAAGGAAGTGAAGGACATACTAAAAATGACAACAGAGGAAATGGGTTTACCCTTATGGATGTAAAACTGCTGTTTGGGTTATTATGCGCTTACATTAGATGTGACAAATGTTATCAGTACTCACTGACCTGTGATATCCTCGAAGAGACTCGGAATGTCTTTTTACATGAAATCAGTATCAAGGGCACAAACTGTGGCGAATGGAATGCCAATTTCTATACTTCTGATGTATCGTCTTCAGCTACTCACAAACACAAAGAAGTAAATGTGAAAATGGTGACATTTGTGCATTCTATTGGGGGAGGCCACAGATTAGGTTTTTTTGGGATTTAGTACCACGACATTACACCACCAAAACAGACACGCTGCGCATATCTGGATCTGTTAAAAAATCCATGGAAAAGACAAAAAAACAGAAGGAAGACCCTGAGAGCACTGAATAGGGGATTCATAGACACTGCAACTGCAGTAGAAGGAGACCTTTATTCAACAGTAGCTCATTAAACTTCATTTTGTGAGTACTTTTTTTTGTTTTTCTTTGTTTTCTAGGAATTGTCTTTTTAACATAATTAGTGATCTTTGAAACAAGATATCTCTGGATCTGTACATTCAATTGACATGAAAATTAAAACAGTTGGTTGTCATATAATCTTACAGATTTTGACCTAAAATGGATACAATTGAAATTAAAATTTTAGTTTTATGACCATCATGCATATATAATGAGGCACAAATATCAAACATTCAAGAAATATAAATTTTAAAAATTCATTAAAAATCAACCTTTCGGTCAATATCTGTTATTTTAGGTCAAAACTTCAAACTATATATACTGATTCAATTTGCCAAGTTTCAGTCAGATCCTTGTAAAAATAACATAGTTATGATGTTTTAAAAAAGGTGTACACTTTATTCACTACGGCGGCCATATTGGATAGCTAATTTGCATAATTAATGAGGTCATTATGTGGACAAATATTTCAATTCCGTTCTAACACTATACCAATGTTTGTTTGATTCTGAAAGGAAAATTTGAGTTTTTTACCCTATCAAGGTATACTACCACCTTAATGCAGATTTGAAAAACAAATACCCAGATACCCAGACGAAAGCCTATTAACCCAGATCTAGTAAAAAATACCCAGCTGTGGCAACACTGGTAGTCATACTCTTTTTCAGTCTCCCCGCCCCCCAGAGACCCCCGGGGACAAAGCGGGGCCCACGGTAAGCGAAGATGATTAATTCATGCAAATAAAGAATTGACAGAGTTGTTGTACTTTACCTGACACCAGATGTGCCCAAAAATCCAGGCGTCTTTAATCTCCAGCACAGCAGAGAACGGCAAAATGAGCACACCAAGAAGAAGATCAGCACAAGCCAAGTTGACGATGAAGACGTTGGTTACAGTTCTTAATTTCCGTGAAGTAGCCACAGCCAGGACAACCAACGTGTTGCCAACTAATACCAGGAGCACCACAGCGCAAAGCAGAACTGATGACAGTGCATCCACTACGTTTACGGGGTCCATAGCGACGTCATGGAACGAAAAGCTGTGTGACCCTGAGCATTAATAACAGGTCTTAGAGATTCATTTGAGAACGGTGCAATGTTGTAATTGTTTTTTTCACGTACCTCCTTGAACCACCCAGAAAAAGCTTTGTCAAACGAGAGGTATGCCAGTCTCCAGATTAAATATCTTGCAGGTAACCAATCTGATCTGATTCGGGCAATCCCGTTATATTACTTTGGCATATATTATAAACGACGCCTCTGCAGCGACACTTTAACATTAAAAATCCAAGAAGTATTATATTTACCAGCTGCACCACAATAAAACTTTATGACATAATATATAATAAATTGTGATTTCTGAGCAAATATTTTTCACCAAACGTGTGAAAGTTGTAATATAGGCAGTTATTAGCGTAAAAGCTGCACTTACGATTGTCGTTCGGTTACAACAGAACATTAATGGCACATAATGCAACTTCATGTTGGCTCTTTCCTTTTTATTTTAAACCGCTGTCGATAAATCACCCGTCTGAATCTCCGTGGACAAGTAAATTATTTCTCTCCATCTTTTAAGATCTTACAATAAGTAATCTTGATTCTTGCAAATCTTATTTTGTGAAGAAATTGTTCAAGATTGAACCAGCCAAGCTAAATCTAACCTGTGGCAATGATGGGCTGCGTGACCACAATATTGACTATTGCGCCCTCTGGTGAGTCCTGGACCAGGGAGTTCTGTGGATGGAGAAAGGACAAAATTGAAACGTATATTTTTGACAAATAAATGTACATATTGTCATATCAATAACTACGAAGATCTGAAACCTGGAGAAGAAATGCAACAAGAATAGTACAACTGTAAAAAAATATCTTTAAAATATGTTAGTGGATTTGAGGATTTATCCTTAGATCAAAAGAGTGGATATTAAAGTCATTAAAGGCAAATGAACCAGAACCAGCTAACAAGCACCTCAAATTTACATATCTATAAAATACAGATAACTGAACATGATGTGCCCTCATAAAGGCCGATGAAAATATAGTCAAGCAGGTCATGGTGTGGAACCAACGTGGAAACAGGAAATATGGAAATCTGAGGCTTAGGATCTTAGAAAATATGACTAAATAGCCGCTGGATGGTTGAAAGCATTCAGAATAATAAAACGCAAGCAAACAGAAAAGAGGGTGGGGTAAAATTCATTGGGAAGGTTCAAACCCAGGCAGTCAATAAAAAAGATACGCGGTAGGGAATTCGACCTACTGTTTTCTTTCAGCGAAGCAATAAAATCACAAAGACTAGCTGAGGTCAAACTTTCTTTTCCGTTGTCTAGTATATTGTTATTATGAGTGGTTACACATCTGTACTAGCAGCCATTTCGCAATATCTACAGTAGGAGTGATAAGGGTTGTGCATCTGGGAAGAGGATCATTCAAAAAGGAAAAGAAATGAGTGTGTGTATCCTTGAATTAAATGAGGAAGACAGCTCGGAATACAGTAAGGGGGAGGGGGAGAATGTTCCAGAAACTTTATTCTGTATCAAGAACAAAGTGGAATAACTCAGGTAAATCAATATATCAAAATTGTTACACTGTAAAGAGGTTTTTCCTCACTCTCATTCGTCCTGTCTAAGAGGAAGAAAATGTGAATGTGTGTGTGTGTTTGTATGTCATGTCTAAGAGGAAGAAAATGTGTGTTTGTGTGTGTGTCTTGTCTTAGAGGAAGAAAATGTGTGTGTTTGTGTTCTGTTTTAGAGGAAGAAACTGTGTGTGTGTGTGTGTTCTGTCTTACAGGAAGAAAATGTGTGTGTTTGTGTGTTCTGTCTTACAGGAAGAAATGTGTGTTTGTGTGTGTGTCCTGTCTTATAGGAAGAAAATGTGTGTGTGTGTTCTGTCTTACATGTAGAAAATGTGTGTGTTTCTGTGTGTGTCCTGTCTTAGAGGAAGAAAATGTGCGTGTGTGTGTCCTGTCTTAGAGGAGGAAAATGTGTGTGTGATTGTGTGTGTGTCCTGTCTTAGAGAAAGAAAATGTGTGTGTCCTGTCTTAAAGGAAGAAAATGTGTGTGTATGTCCTGTCTTAGAGGAAGAAAATGTGTGTGTGTGTGTGTGTGTGTTCTGTCTTACATGAAGAAAATGTGTGTGTTTGTCCTGTCTTAGAGGAAGAAAATGTCGCGTGTGTGTCCTGCCTTAGAGGAAGAAAATGTGTGTGTTTGTTGTGTGTGTCCTGTCTTAGAGGAAGAAAATGTGTGTGTTTATGTGTGTGTCCTGTCTTAGAGGAACAAAATGTGTGTGTGTATGTCCTGCCTTAGAGGAAAAGAATATGTGTGTTTGCGTATGTATGACCTGTCTCAGAAGAAAATGTGTGTGTTTGTGTGTGTGTCCTGTCTTACAGGAAGAAAATCTGTGTATTTGTGTGTGTGTTCTGTCTTAAAGGAATAAAATGTGTGTGTGTGTGCGTCCTGTCTTAGAGGAAGAAAATGTGCGTGTGTGTTTTCTGTCTTACATGAAGAAAATGTGTGTGTTTGTGTGTGTGAGTGTCCTGTCTCAGAGGAAGAAAATGTGTGTTTGTGTCCTGTCTTAGAGGAAGAAAATGTGTGTGTTTGTTGTGTGTGTCCTGTCTTAGAGGAAGAAAATGTGTGTGTTTGAGTGTGTGTGTGTGTGTGGGTCCTGTCATAGAGGAAGAAAATGTGTTTGTTTGTGTGTGTGTCCTTTCTTAGGGGAAGAAAATGTGCGTGTGCGTCCTGTCTTATGGCTGTGTTTCGATTTTTTTTTTAAAAAGAAAAAGAAACAGAGATTTGTAACTGACAGATAACATCAGATTTATAAGTAAATTCTGCCAGGGATATTGTTTTAGACCTGAACTAAACAACGCCATTTTGTTACTCTTTGACCTTGAATACGTCGAGAATTCAATGAAAGCCATACAATTGTTAGTTTAAAAACACAAAAGAAAACAGAAACAAAATACAATTGAAATATTCCTGGACTACACGGCCTTTCAATGCACTGCCAATGACGACTATTTGAGAGAAAGCTAGCTACAGATATCTGGAAGTTAAAAAAAAAAAACACCCAACACCAAATTACATTTTAAACACACAAACTTTGGCAGCATTAATTTTGTTGGATTCGACAAAAGGGTAAAAGACTAAATTCTCATCAATTTTTGAAAATACCTATACAAAAACATAAGATCTAGGAACGTGCAAATGATGTTCATTCCTTGTAATTGTGAGTTTATTTGTTGGAAGTTCGTTTAAAGTTTTTTTGTTGTTGTTGTAATTCGAAGTCGCACTCGCATGTTAAAACAATTTAACGTCCCAGTACAGGAATGTAGATGTAGTAGTTTACATTTAAATTGAAAAAACGGTTCACGTGTGTCCGTACTTGAATGCCAAACGATGAAACTAGAACAGTGGTTCTCAGCCTGTCAAGCATCTTTAGCTCTTGAACATCGAATAAAACCGGAAGTACCCCATCTCATGTAAAATGGGAAAACATGAACAAGAAAACTCTTGAAAGAATAGCAGTTTTATATGTCCTTGACATTTAACTGGTTCTTCGGTTGTCAGGTGGTCAACATGCCTACTTGTAGACCTAAAAGATTTGGTTTTGCATTACATAAGGAACTCAGCTGCGACAGAGCTGCCCAGTTCGACAGTGTAATGTTGCTGCTATAAAATTATATATATATATATATATATATATATATATATATATATATATATATATATATATATATATATATATATATATATATATATATATATATATATATATATATATATATATATATATATATATATATACTGTATATATAAATTGTTAAGGGAGATTTGATCCCCGAGTTGTATACGTTGTCTAGGTATGATTTGTTGAGATCAGTTTTTTAAAATAAAGTTTAACCCCCGATCTTTGTTGTATCTGGTCATTTATAAAATTCGTTGTGCCAACGTATGCAAGTTTCGTATAGAATCTTGATTAAAGTTCAATAGGAACGTGTAAATAACTTGAATTATTGAAGTAACACTTCAATTTTGCTAAGCCAAACCACGCAATTTTCTGTTTGTATGACTCACCTTTGCATCCACGCCCTTTTTCTGGGAACATAACAACAGAGTTGTTTACCAACTGTTCGCTACCTGCCAGTCTTAACAAAGGGAGCGAATCACGTTTGTTTACCTGATGAACGAAAACCTTTGATCCGGGAAACGTAGTTTCCTGATTTCCCTGCTATACAGAAGGTGTGAATTGTAACACCTTCTAGTGATAATAACAACACGATCTGTATATATATACCGCGCTCTCTCAAATTCAGTTATTAGAGTCGCTCATAAATTCTTGGATAATCTAAACACGCCAGATTAGAACCATTCTTCGCTAAATGCGTTAAATTGTCTAGTGGGGATTTCATTTTCTGATTTGTGGTAATAGAAATTGTGCTTAAGTGTTAAAATGTGTTAAGTTTACCATTTTTATTCACTATAATTCCCTAGCGTTTAAAACTAGTGAAATAACATAACGCGTAGATATTTTCTTGCCAGTCGTTCAGCGTAATGTAAATTCCATCACCACATTTTTCTTACACAAGAAGATACGGCTTAGCTGACTGAGATTATTAAGCGTGACGGATGAGTGACCGAATAGAATTCGCATTATATTTCATTGTGTGAAATTAAATAAGTGACTAGAGTTAATGTTATGTGACAAAACAATAGACGCCGACAAATAGCTAGTAGTGACATGCGATTTTTGTTAAAGTGCGCGTATGGATAAAGTAAATAATAATTGACTTTGTGCGTTGTGCATTTTCTCGCGGGCAATAACGGGGGAGGGCGCATATCCTTTTTTTCCCGACATGCCATAGCGGAAAACTTACGAGAGGATAGGATAGTAGCAGTTTTTCATAAATGTTCTTTTCTTCCTAATATTTTACCTGATCAAAACCAGCGGCCAGCGATCTTTAACATTACCAGTACCATCATTAGTATTTTGGGTCTTCGATTTTTGGACTAGCTCGGTCCTCTTGTTTCATTCAGTGAAGAATTAATGGTGTTTTCTTCGTCGCTACCAGTCCCAAGTTCCTTCGTGAACCGGTTGGGCCTAAGAGACAAAATAACATTAAGATTAAAATCGTAACTGGACGGTGTTTTTTGTCGTGAAGTGATCTGTTTCACAACACGTCATTCTGAGTAACTCTGACTCAAACCACGTACTATACTTTGTGAGAATTGCATGATACACGGACCAATTAGAAGGTACCTTTATGCAGTGTTTACTAAAGTATTAGACAGTCAAAATGGCCAGTACAAATTTGTGCAACCAGGTGAAAGAGGACATTTTATTACAGCATTATGAAAGATGTACCACCTGGAAGAGGTCACTAATGCAATACTGGGAATGTTGCTCTACACGTCTGTGCAGAGATTTCCACGAATAGTACTGTAGGAAGGGAGAAATCTCTGGTTGAATGCATCGAGACCTCAGGTTAGTCCATAAGTTTGCTGTTTAGAGTACGCATAGAATAAAATGCACTTAGGAAAGTAAAAGACAATTAGGTAGGAAGTTAAGGGATAATTCAGAGCGTATTTTAAGCCTTAGGTGAATAAAATCGCTCCAGGAATAAAGTAGATAAATGAAATCTTAGTTTTCCTGATTTGTACACATAGGCAGATTTTACATACATTTTCGGAACGCAAAACAGACGGTGGGTAGTAAACTCCCTCTGGCGTCCGCCTTTGGGATATATATAGAACGTGCCTTAAATAGAAAAGCAGTCCATAAGAATTCAAAAATACAGTGAGCATCAGCGTGTTAATGCAGATTGCCTTTGCCGTTTGTATCTGAAGAGCAGACTAATAGATACCAATTAACAGCTCGACTGTATGTGCCTGATGATAAGAAAGAATATATATATGTATATAAATATATGTAGTTCTATTGATTTATTACAGTGTGCGTTAGGAAATGTGTAGATGTGTTTTGAACCATTGTGTAATTTCTGGAGGCAAAACAATGCCAAGATATATATTCAAATAATTGAGAATGGTGGCAAAAGTGTGTCTGTAGATTTAGAAAAGTATTTAAAGAATTATTTCTTGATGGAATGGACCACACACCAGGAACGTAAGGAAGGATGAAAGCGATTGTTTTACTGGATTGTTTAAGCTATTACTTAGTATTTTATACAAGACCTAATCATTGTATGGAGGCGGATCATAGACAAATGGCTCTAACTAAGGATTTAGATGAAAATTGTAGTCACAGTGAACTGGATTTGGTTATTACTGTTATAATATGTCCTGTGCATCTGCTAGCACACTGTCTGAAACTGTCTATCATCCCCAACCTTTGTGATAGTGGGATAGTGATGGACAATATAGAGGTTACATCTAATATGTTTCAGGTTATATCCTGTCAACCCAACTACTCGTAAAAGAGTCGTCCACTACTGAAGTTACTACTGGTGCAAGTGCCTTTTGAGTTCAGAGGGCCAGTCATCAAGTACCTACTGCCTGGAGGAAGTTCAACTAAATTTTCCTTCCAGGACACGAGTGGAACCAGCTTCATTCTAACAGATGAGTTGCAAAACAAGGCAACTGTAGAGTATCCGAGTCCCACCACAATAATAGACAAAACTAGTTCATGATGAACAGTGTTTGGGCATAGATATAGCCAGTGATATCCTAACATTCAATGACAGTGAAATAAAAGTGTTAGTAAGATATAGAAATTCGTCAAGCAGAGATAGTTAACCAAAGAGAGAACTTTCAACAACTTTAATGACTTTTGATACCATTGAACTGTTTTCTAATGTTTTATTTATTTACTGTTGTAATTGAATTTGATTTACTTGAAAGCTTTTCAAACAGAAATGAGAAACTGTAAAAATAAATGGTAAATATTTACCAGCAGACTTACTTAAATTATTTAAGTTAAGTTCAAGTTCTTGTATGTGGATAGTTAATACCCCTAACAGAGCTAATAACATAATCATAGGATGATCTGGAGAGGGGACAGTAGGAACTTAGAGTAATATATTACCATCTTCTCTAAGAACTTATACAGCTTGATCCTACCTGTGATATCTATACACCCTTACTCTTTTCAGAGAAGGGGGTATTACTTTTAAGACCAGACTCTTATCTGGCACTATCCTGGTATCACCTGATATAACTTTGTGTCCAGGATATCTTATAATTTCAATAACATCAACCCTCTCGTGACATTTTTACCCAGAATTATTTATGCAATTTTTCCAGCCCACTGGGCATACGAAAGAACATATATTCCTGACAACTGACAGCCGTAGCAACGGAGTGATCTTGAAAACTACGCTGTTTTTTTTTTTTTTTTTTTTTTGCGTACGCCCGCTAATACTCGAGGCGAAATCTCAGGTTATTATTTATGTCTAACCTGACATTGATTTTACGTGAGTATCCCTTTATTTCTTGTACAGAGACAGGTGTCCCTCGCCATTCAGGCAAATACTCGCCGATTTCGGAGGTACCCATTGCAGCTGGGTCGGCTCAGGAGCCGCCAGTCCCTGGTCGACGACACTCCTTCAAATGTCCTCGCCAGGTCTCGAGTTAATCCAGTCCAAATCCCGGTCGACGAAAAATCCTCAAATGCCGTCGCCCGGGTTTGATCCTGTATCACCCGGTCGCCAGAGCGGTGTTGTAACCACTACGCTAGCGCGGCTCCCTCTACGCTGTTTCAAAATCGGCACTCACCATAAGAGCCAGCCGATAGGATTTACCATCATCATCAGTTTTTACATATTGTAACATTTGTCTTAGCAACCAGATGCTTAGCAATACAGGAATTACTTTTCTCCTTTTGCAACTGTGAACGTCCAGAGCACGTCTTGCTTCAGTAACTATTTGCGGTGACACATGATTCATCCAGGAAAAATTAAACCACCAAATTAGGCGTCCACCTTATAATTATTATTCGATATATAGGCTGGACTGGGGCCATATTTGGGCAGCCCTCCTGACAGTATAGGTTCAGCGACTATTGTAATTTTCCAAGGGATGCCAACACCGAGTGGGTAAGCGAGACTGTTTGTGGCCACAGATGACAGAGAGAGAGATAGAGAGAGTGAATATTTTCCTTTGTTATAATCATTGTACTAACTTCTTTTTTTATTTCGCTAACCTGAGTACTTTACTGAGTAGTAATTTAGTGGGGAATTTGTTTTTCATATTCTATTCTGTAACCTAGTGCTTATCTTTGACCTTTGGGTTATTAACTTCTTTTGGGATCCTTTCTCAACAAGGGGAGGGCACTTATTCGGTTATTTTCCTATGTCTGTAAACATGATTTTATTGATTTCTCTATATGTTTGATGTTGTAAAAACGTTTAATGATAATAAACCACCAAAAGAACTTAACGTGTGTGTTGGTCAGACCCATACCCAATTAACCATAGTTTTTTTCACGTTTGTGTGTCTTGTTGTCACATAAATGTGTGTGTGTGGGTGTGTTTAGCGTAACTTATATTTCATATAGGGAGAGAAAGGTTGTCTTATACTAAAATATAGTCGTATAGATAGGCTGGACTAGAGAAACTACTCATTCCAGAGACAGGTCTTCCTCTTACACTATTCCCTCGTGAAAATCTATTTCTTACACCTTTATTCTCACATATTTACCACTATCCCCTCTGCTCAGACGGGACCATACATATCTTCTGACCTATCTAAAAAAAATTACGACACTTATACTCAATATAATTCTGATCATTGAACAGTAGTTACTCGTTCCATTTTTCATCCATTCAGTTCCATTTAATGCGGCAGTTATTACACTTCTGAATCAACTGTTCTGGGACTATAGAACACTTTTAGTTTATACATCTATTATTTCATCTATCGGGGAATTAATCAACCTGAGCATGTCACTTATTATAACTGGGGCAATTCCGACAGCCCATGAACACGTGATATATATATATATATATATATATATATATATATATATATATATATCTATATATATATATATATATATATATATATATATATATATATATATATATATATATATATATATATATAACTATATATATCTATATATATCTATATATATCTATATATATTTATATATATCTATATATATATATATATATATATACGAGGTCTGGTCAAAAAGTATCCGACCTTTTTTTTTTCGGGGGGAAAAAAATGATATACAGGAGGTTTCTCTGGTGGATACAGTGGAGAAGACCTTCCTGTGCATGCATTAATTTTTTCCCTCCCAAAGACAGTGTCAGTCGTCTGCAATTAGTGTACGCGCGAGCTGTGGTAGTAACAAGCCGTCGGATTTTTATTTGTCACGAAATGATGGAACGTTTTGAACAGCGGTATTGCATTAAATTTTGCCAAAAGCTCGGTGATACCCAAGTAGAAACAATTCGAAAGATTCAACAAGCTTTTGGCGATGAAGCCATGAGCATTACACAAATTAAGGAGTGGTATAACCATTTCAAAGATGGCCGCACATCGAAGCATAGCGAGCCACGTTCCGGTAGACCATCAACAAGCCGAAACGACGTGGTCATTCACGAAGTGCGGACTTTGGTCATGCAGAACCGTTGTATCACCATCCGAGAACTTACACACGAGGTGGGGATAAGCCACGGTTCAGTACAATCCATATTGACGGAGGATTTGAACTTGCGGAGATTGTGCGCTAAATTCGGACCTGTGGACAACGGGAACTTGGCAGCTGCATCACGACAATGCACCCGCACATTCTTCGCTTCTGATACAGACTTTCTTGGCCAAACACAAGACTCATCTGATTCATCAGGCTCCATACTCTCCTGACATGGCTCCTTGCGATTTCTGGCTGTTCCCCAAGCTGAAAATACCGCTGAAAGGAACCCGATTTGAGTCACGAGAAGACATTATGATAAATTCGACGGCCGAGCTATACTCCATTCCCAAAGAGGCCTACCTGAAAGTCTTCCAAGCATGGCGGGACCGCTGGGAGAAGTGTATGCAGTCCCAAGGAGATTACTTTGAAGGGGATTAGGGTTTCAGACTTCCAGGTGAGTGATTGTATTTTTCCTGGCCAAAGGTCGGATACTTTTTGACCAGACCTCGTGTATATATATATATATATATATATATATATATATATATGTTGCTGAGTTATTTGCCGGTTGAAGATCATGCACTGAGTATGGTTACTTTAGTGATCTCTTGTTGATCGTGCTTTGTTTAGTATTACGCGAATTAGGGTGAAGGTGTTCATACAACTCAGTAGCATGGTATGAAGAAGTAGTTCATGTAACTTGAACTCAGCAACATTAATGAAGTAATTAATTCCTTCAGATTGAGTCCGTAATATTTAATCACATGTACACACAGGATGATCATTTCAAATAGGAACAGAACATAAGTCCTTATAAGTCATGCATAAATTAATTAATAACGTAGACTGCTGGTTTACGTGTCAATGTCCGTTTAAGGATACAATGCAGTATTGTCGTCAGAACATCACAGCTATATGCACGCGCAGCTAGACATGGCTACCTGCCGACAGTGAGACTGCGAGTCTGAATATTTCATATGAATTTGACGATTATTCTTCTCCTTCTGAGAATTCTAGTTAAATACTAACCTCCATAAATTTTCCTCTCATATAGAGTTCTAGGACTGACCCTGGTCCATCAAAAATGCACATATAAATGGCTATATCATGCCATTGAATTGGAAGGTTAGAAAAAACGCAGCTATTCAGCTTGGCGGTCAAGTAACAAAGGGTAGCGTTTCTTAGTTACCGACTGTGACCCAAACAACGCTATACACGTCATAATCGATCGTGTATGGAGCGTTCAATAATTGAAACATCTATCGCAATATATTAAATGCCTTAACCTTTACAATTGCACGTCCGCTAACCTTTAGCAGACGGCGTTAATATCATATACCGTAACAATTCCCTGTACACCGGGGAAAAAAAAATCGATAGATTTTTTTTTCAAGATCTATCCGACTTAACAATTTTTCAAAAAAATTTAACACAATTGTGACATATGGCCGACGATGTTCTGAGTAGAACCGTGTTGCGGTCATGTCAACTAACTATTTGTCATAGTCATCTAACATTAATCACATTATATATCAATTATACATATTATTATATCAACTAAATAAAATGTCCAATGTTAACAGTGAATGATAGAATTAAATTAAAGTAAGGTCTTTCGCATTAGTATGTCATATAGGAATTAATTTGACTAATTAAAATTAAATTAATTAATTAAATTAAGAGATAAATTATTAAGATTCTAATGTAACGTGATGTTATGAGAGAAGAAAAAACAAAATAAGTGAGAAGAAATAGAAAGAAATTCGAATATAAGTTTAACTTAATTGTGTGTGTTAAGTGTTAGTGAATAATAACTATCTAATTTAACTAACTAAATAACGTATAGGTACATTAAAAAAAAAAATATTAATCTAATACTTGTGTGAGATTTTTTTTCTCTTTTCATAATTTCTTCTTTTTATATTTCGTTCTCTTTTTTTTTTTGTTCTTTCATTTCATTTTTTTTTTCTCACATTTCATTTTATTGATAATAATTCAATTAAGAAGTTAAGTTAACTAATTAATTAGTATAGGATATGATGATCCATCCGTAGTCTTGATCCTGATGAATTCTTTTAGGCAAAAATGTTCAAACGTTTACGTTGGAAAGAAATGTCATTTATCCCAGCATCCAAGAATTAAGTGCACATAGGATAATAAGTTCGACTTGTCGTCAGATATTGTTCCATGATTGTTCAACGAATATTCATATATCGTGTATGGACGTTAGACGAAGTTTCAATGTCAACATGTATACCCCGATTGTCGTTAGTTCAATTCTGTGATGCATATAGTGTTTATAAAGTTTAAATTGAAGGCAAGGTTAGTTCCTTTATAGTTGATATGTTTTAGGAATGTTAATGTTGATTATTCGTCGTCAATAGGATTACGTGACAACGCATCCGCCACAATGTTTTCAGTGCCAGGAATATGTTCAATGGAGAATTCAAATGGCTGTAGGATGATTGCATATCTGGCGAGTTTCTGGCTTTTATGGTTAGATCGACGCAAAGATGCTACAGCACGTTGGTCCGTCTGTATGGTGAAGGGAGCACCAAGCAAGAACTTTTCAAGTTTAGTTATTGCCCATATCACGGATAAAAGTTCCTTGTCCACTGTGGAATACTTTGTTTCCGCCGGCTTTAGCTTTCTTGATATATATAAGGTAGGATGTAGAATGCCATCATGGTTCTGGAGCAGGCATGCACCAATGCCGTAGTTACTAGCATCTGTTCGTAAGAAAAATCTTTTGGAAGCATCGGGAAGTCTTAAAATTGGTTCATGCGAGAACAAATTTATAATTTTGTTGAAAGTTTCATTGCATGTACCAGTCCATGTCACCTTCACCGGCATGTCTTTCTTTAACAATGAAGACAATACAGCCGTGATGGATGACAAGTTTGGTATGAATCTACTGTAATATTGAACAAGTCCTAACAAACTCCTGACCTGTTTCTTCGTCTGAGGAACTGCTATGTTTAGAATTTTGGAGACTGTACTAGGTAACGTTCGGATATATCCCGATCCAATGATATGTCCCAAAAAGGTTATCTCATTACACGCGATTTGCACCTTTGTAGGTTTAGCAGTTAGATGATAATTCCTTAGAGTGTCGAAAACATATCTAAGTCCCGAAACATGTTCCTCAAACGACGAACTAAACAAGCATATGTCGTCAATATATGTAATAACGTCTGGTCTACCTGATAAAATTTGTCGCATCAGGCGAATGAAGGTAGCTGGCGCATTAACAAGCCCAAAAGGCATCACATTCCACTGGTATAGACCTTGTGGAGTGGAAAATGCGGTGTAGTACTTAGCCTTTTCGGTCAGTGGTATCTGCCAATAACCTTTAGTTAAGTCTATCTTACTAAATATAGTTGCGTTGGATAGACGTGGCAGTAAGTCGTCGATAAGTGGATGTGGTTCGCTGTCAACTATAGTCTTAGCATTTAATTTTCTATAATCAACACATAGTCTGATGTTATTGTCCTTCTTCCGGACAATCACTAATGGAGAAGAGAATGGCGAATTACTAGTCTCAATGATTCCCAGAGACAACATCTGTTCAAGTTCCTTAGTAGTTTTAGCAAGGAAATGTAAAGGAACAGAATAGGGATGTACACGAATAGGTGTATCATCATTGAGAGTAATGTCATGACTGATAGCCGATGTGCGACCCGGGACGTCGGTCAATACATCTGGATAAGATTGTAATAGATTAGCAATCTGTAGACGCTGTTGCGGTGTAACCGTTGAAGAGATGGTTACATCCCGCCAAGATTCAGTAGGTTGAACTACTGGTACCGGTAACGGTAACTGTACCTCAGGAAAAGAAGATTCTTCTTCCTGGATGACAGATAAGTTAGAATAATAACAAGTAGATACTGTGTTGTCATCTAGTTCATGAAAATTGACTGTAAGTGTTCAGGACGTGTATGAAATTGCTTGAGCATGTTAATATGAAATATCTTTTTGTGTCCCTTGATATCTAAGACGTAATCAACGTCGGAAATTTTATCAATGACTTTGTAAGGACCATTCCAAGATATCAATAATTTATTGTTATTGTGAGGAAGTAACACATAAGCCTCGTCGCCTGGGAATAATTGGCGTAATCGTCGAGACCTATTTTGTAGAGATCGAGCCTTAGCTTTTGCAGCCTCAGAAGAAGCTGTTGCCAACTGGCAAGACTCAATAATGTTCTTCCGAAGATTAATCACGTACTCGTAAGATGACTGAGTGTCCTGAGTCATCTCTGCGTCAATTAATAAGTCTTTTATTAGTCCCATAGGACCTCTTGGGGGAGCACCAAAAACTAATTCAAAGGGAGAGAAGCCAGTTTGTTCATGCGGTACCTCCCGATAAGCAAATAGAACAGCTGGGAGTGCTCTGTCCCAGTCATGAGGTGCTTAGCAGTAACCTTATGTAGTAGTTGTTTAAGTGTACGGTTAAGTCTTTCAACCGCACCATTACTCATAGGATGATAAATACTACTTAAATTCCTATCAATGTTCCAAGTTTTCATGACTTCCTTCATGGTGTCAGATATAAACTGTGACCCATGGTCTGATAAAAGTTTTCTAGGAAACCCTATTCTAGAAAAGATGAGATGTAGTGCATCAGCTACATCTGTGGTAGTGGTGGTCTTTAATGGGATAGCTTCTGGCCATCGTGTGCACAAATCAATGCACGTAAGGACGAATCTATGTCCTCTGGCCGATGGTAGCAATGGACCAATAATATCTATTGCCATCTTGTCAAACGGTCTTACTGAGATATCGCAAGCCTGAATAGGCGCCGTGTGAAAAGCTCCACGTGCTTTCACTTCTTGGCATGTAGTACAGGAACGTACATACTGCGAAATATCTCTTGACACTCCTGGCCAAAAGAATGAAGACAGTACTCGAGATCGTGTTCGAGTATATCCCATATGTCCAGCACAATGTGAGTCATGTGCATGTTGAAGAATGTACCGTCTAAAAGTATACGGGACCATAACTTGTTGTTTCATTTGTGATTTGTCATTAAAACATCTAATCAATATGTCATTTTTAATAACAAAACAATGTTTGTTATTATTACCTGAGGATTGATTGTCAACTTTATCAACCAACTTAAAAATTTTTTTTTAAAGATTTATCCTCTTTTTGTTTGGTTGCAAATGTTTCCCTGTCAATAGGTGAATTGACTACAAATTCCTCTTGGTTGTCTGCATCCATTTTATTATCATCAACTTTCTCCATGAGTTGAGTCTGCGCTCTAGTCGTCACGGCGTTTCCAGTGCATAGGTTATGTTTCTCCCATTCTATAATCTCATCTGGAGTACAATCTTTACTGCCGTGTATACGACCAACCATCAGATCAGCTATAGGCTTTTTTAGCATACATACTTTTACGTTCCCTGTGAAAAAAGGTGTGTTAACATGAATAATAGCTGTGGGGTAAAACTCAATAGTTCCCCCAAAAGTCATGCAACGGACATATTCCCCCGTTGCACAGCTAGGATGTACCAGCGACTGTCGTACACCAATCGTTGTGGATCCTGAATCCCTCAGCACTGAGACGACGGATCCATTAACTAATCCCCTGTTAAAAATTAGTAGGCCTGTTCCATCGTTGACTGCAAGACCTACCTCTGGTGTAATATGTCCGCAGTTAAGCACTGTTTCTTTCGCCTTCTGAAAAATAAGATTGCATTGTTGGCAACTATTTGCCACATTATAATTAATAGCAAAACATGCAGCAGAAGACTGTGTTGTATTATTGTCAAGTGGGACCTGAGCTATAGGGGTAGTATTATTTGTAACTGCCGCCCCTGTATTATGGTTGTAATGAGATGATCCCCGAGAATGAGATCGATTCCGAGTATAATTGTTAGAATTATCTCGTCGTCCTCTATAGTAACTATTATCTCGATGTCTCGAGCCATGATTATTACCATTCCAGTTACTATTATTATTGGGAGTATGTGATCGATTATAATTAGTGTTATGTTGACCATTGTGGTAGTTTGTTTGAGGTGAATAATTTCTATCTCGTGATCTACCTCTGTTGAACTCATTTTTATTGTTGAAATCATTATTATGTCCCTTCTGAAAGTTAACATTGTGATTTCTTTGGAACCTGCTTCTGTCTACACTGTGATGTCTTTGTTTGTTATTATGATTGTAGGCCATATTAGACGCCACAGGTAGAGGTTCTCTTAATGAGGAGTTAGAAATGGTTGCATTCGGATGTGCCGAACAGTAGTTTAAAGACATTTTTTTTCTAACTCGTCCATAGTACCTGGTTTACGCTCCTGCAAATATGCAAAAAATGGCTGGCTAACCGAAGATAATACCTTATCCCGTAGTAGTAAATCAACTAATTTGTCGTATGATTTGTTGACGTCTGCCAGTTCAACCCATCTATTAAATGTATTGCGTATGTTCGCAATGAATCCTGCAAAATCTTTTGGAGATTCAGGTAAAATTCCCTTAAATTTCAACCTACAGTGTTCCTCGTCCAGGTGAAACCTTCGTAAAAGCAAGGACTTAATAGCACCGTAGTTATTTGCTATTGATGGGTCAGCATTTTGAGAAGCCGTCAATGGTTCTCCAACCAAGAATTCATTTAACTTGAGTACCCATGACTCTTCAGGCAAATGATTTGTTTTGCAAGTCTGTTCAAAACGTGACAGGAACGATGAAAGGTCGTCCACGTTTAAGTTGAGAGTGGGTAATTTAAAGTTGTAGAAATGTTTAGTTTGGCTGGATGATGATCCATTTTGTGCGTTATTATTCTGGTTTGCATCAGCACTTTGTGCTTGTAATTTTGCTGTCTCCAATTTGATACGCGCCAATTCCATTTCTTGTTGTAAAATAATTTCCTCTCGTTTCAATTTATTCTCTTCTTCCTGTCTGGCGATTGCTCTTTGCTCTTCTCTTTCACGTTGAGCAATCTCTCTCTATCTATTTTCCTTGTCAATTTGCTTCATCTCACGTTCTGCTTCCTCTTTCTTTAATGCAGCCTTTTGTTCCTCTTCCTCTTTCTTTAATGCAGCTTTTTTCTCTGCTTCTTTTCTTTCATGTTTTTCCAGTTCTGCCTCAGCAAACTGACGAAGTTCTTGAGATTTATAACCATATTCCCTACCAATTTTAACGAAATGGTCTATAGTAAGCATTTTGACTTTTATCTGTAAGTAATTATTGATAATTACTGATTAAAATAGTCAATAGTAGCTTCAGAGTAATTATTATACTTACTCAACTTAGAAATATTCAATATAAATAATCACAATAGTACTGAACTCTAATGTCTAAGTTCAACTAATAGACAATATTTTGTAACAATATTGTATCTAAATAATACTATATCATAAATAGTTATGATATCTGTTAACTATTATGTAATTACTTCACACAATTAATCTTAATATCCAATAATGTTGGGTATGATTCCTAGTAATTATATTGTTCAATGTACTAAGTCACTCTCTTAGTACCAGAAAAGTATATTAAATAATATACAATGGGTCTATTACCTCAAAGGTAGACTATAAGATTATTTTATTTGGTCAATATATATATTATATTATTATGCCCTAGGCATCTCTTATAAATTGTAGTGCTACTTTCTTGGACTATCACTGCATAATTATGCAATGTCCCATATTAACCTTAAATATCAGAAAAAATTAATTAAATTAAATTACAAGTGTATTATTGCATATAATATCATATTATTAATGTAGTATTTAGTATATATCATGAGGACAAACAAAACAATGATGCAACTAAAGGGTACAAACAATGTTAAGACGCAAACAAGACATTTTCACAATTAAAAATGAATTTATGAACTAAATAAAACAAGCGGAAGTGTCACAAGCCAAATGAAGGGTCAAGGTCTGACCCGAGGTCAACTTAATATTCAAAGTACACAAAAAAAAAATGACTGCAAAAAATGATGACATCACAGGACTCATAACGGACGACCATTTAACAATCATCAAATAAATGATAGTAAGAGGAGACTGGACGAAATAGTTAACGAACATGATACAGAACTGAATAAAATTGTTAACTGAGTACGAATAAAATACACCAGTTATCTACGGAACGGTACAGCTAACACAAATCGTCAAACGACAGCAGATTTGGACAGATAGTCCAATGGCAAACCTCAATGGGGCTTCCAAAAGTGCAATCGTTTAACTGCCCTAAGAAACGACCGAAATCAATTCAGGCATCGTGAGAGCCACAGAATCTAATTTCGGTTCATCCTCCCTACCTCCCACGAATTAACAACACATTAAGACAACAAAAAGTACATTAAACATAGGTAAAAACATGCCGATGTAGGCAGAGGGCATGGACTCAGTTAGCACTGTTTGCAATAACAACAGTTAAACACCTAGACTTATCTTTTCCGTTGCTTATATCAGTGCTAGAGGTCGTCAACAGCTAGGCTAAAGCCCCTGACTGTCTGCTCCTGTAGTCCATATCATGTGTTTGCTTCAAATGGCTCATGTTTCCCCTGGTTAGACTTAGAAACGGCTTGGTTTCTCCGACAGATCACCTACACGACTTTCGGTGACGTCACGTTGTTAGGCATTATAATGAGTACTGCGTCATCTTCGACTGGATCATGTGATCGAAAATTGATCGTAAATATTTGTGGTTAACATGTGCGTAAGGAACAGAAGTTTGTTTCTTTTTTTCTGTCGCTCCCCGTATTCGGCCGCCACTTTTGTTGCTGAGTTATTTGCCGGTTGAAGATCATGCACTGAGTATGGTTACTTTAGTGATCTCTTGTTAATCGTGCTTTGTTTAGTATTACGCGAATTAGGGTGAAGGTGTTCATACAACTCAGTAGCATGGTATGAAGAAGTAGTTCATGTAACTTGAACTCAGCAACATTAATGAAGTAATTAATTCCTTCAGATTGAGTCCGTAATATTTAATCACATGTACACACAGGATGATCATTTCAAATAGGAACAGAACATAAGTCCTTATAAGTCATGCATAAATTAATCAATAACGTAGACTGCTGGTTTACGTGTCAATGTCCGTTTAAGGATACAATGCAGTATTGTCGTCAGAACATCACAGCTATATGCACGCGCAGCTAGACATGGCTACCTGCCGACAGTGAGACTGCGAGTCTGAATATTTCATATGAATTTGACGATTATTCTTCTCCTTCTGAGAATTCTAGTTAAATACTAACCTCCATAAATTTTCCTCTCATATAGAGTTCTAGGACTGACCCTGGTCCATCAAAAATGCACATATAAATGGCTATATCATGCCATTGAATTGGAAGGTTAGAAAAAACGCAGCTATTCAGCTTGGCGGTCAAGTAACAAAGGGTAGCGTTTCTTAGTTACCGACTGTGACCCAAACAACAGCTTCATCCTCCCGCGTTGCTGGATTTATGCCCAGTGCCCTCATGTCTCTTACACACATCTTTGAACCTCAGCTGCGGTGGCCAACTGTTCTTCTGCCATCTGCTATTTGGCCATAGAAGATATCTTTTGGGATGCGACCATCTTCCATGCGGCGGACATGGCCAAGACAGCGTAGTCTTCGCTGTCTAAGCAGTGTATACATGCTTTGAAGGCCAGCGCGTGACAACACCTCGAAATTTGTCACTTTATCTTTCCAAGAAATGGCAAGGATATGTCGATATATGTCGTAGGCACCGTAGAGGGAAGGTATTGAGTCTTCTTTCTTGCTTAGCATAAGTTGTCCATGTCTCGCTACCATATAGGAGTGTGCTGGTGACGCAGGCGTTATATACCGCAGCTTTGGTCTTCATTGTGAGTTTGGAGTTTCCCCAAACACGCGATGTGAGGCGGGCAAAGGTAGCTGCAGCTTTGCCAATGCGGTTGTCAATTTCTGTGTCCAGAGAGAGTTTGTCATTTATGGTAGATCCCAGATATGTCACTGCCAATTCATAGTTATCGATAGTGATAACTGGTGCAGCACCCAGAACGTAGCCTTGTTTAACACCACTTCGTATGTCAAAGGGCTGTGATATGCTTCCAGCATATTGGACTGTTCCCTTCATGTCGTCATGGAATGACTTTACCATTCCCAGCAATTTAGCAGGCCAGCCTATTTTCAGGATGATTTTGAAGAGTCCATCACTACGAACCAGGTCAAATGCCTTTGTGAGGTCTTTAAAAGCGATATATAAAGGCCTTTTTTCTCTCTTGATTTTTCCTGAAGCTGGCGGAGAGAAAAGATCATGTCTGTTGTTGATCTACCAGCTCCGAATCCACACTGTGACTCTCGATATATGCGCTCAGCTATCTTGTGTAGTGGCATTAAGATGACTCTGGCAAAAACCTAACCAACAATACTAAGAAGAGAGATGCCTCTGTAGTTATTGCAATCACTTCTGTCTCCTTTATTTTTATACAGTGTTACAATCTCGCATGTCTTGAGGAATAGTTATTTCTTCCCAGCACTGGCACAGCACCTTATGCAGTGGATGTACGCGTAATAGCGTGCTCTTACAGCATTTGATTAAATCGGGAGGAATCCCATCACAACATCCTACAAAGAGACCCCGATGCCATCACAAGAACAGCTATGCTATGGACCCCTGAAGGAAAGTGAAAGAGAGGCCGATCAAAAACAACTTGGCGGAGAACTGTGGCGGCCGAGATACATAGAATGAACCAGATCCGGGGCACTGCACGAAGGATGGCCGCTGACCGAGCAAAGTGGAAGCAGTTTGTTGCTGCCCTACAAGACGCCACCAGGCGTGATGGCCACTGACTGCTTTGACAGTCGGTGTTTAAGGATCAAAGAAGAAGAAGATATCAGTCTGTAGTGACGATCTAATAATCTAGATGAAGGCGAAGAATATAACTGTCAATTACTTCTTTATAAATGTCATAACGGGAGAATCTTGAATTTGATTACCCATGAACAAACAGAAGTAATGAAAAAAAACAGTATTTCGTAAATTAGATATGAAGCTAAGTGCAATAAAGAAATCACAAATAATGAAAAAGAAAAATGATTAATAATTTTTCTAAACTCTACTAACTTCGTTTTCTTCTCGTAGCGAAATCTCAAAGAACACCATTTCGAATTTCAGTTCCACTGGAATGACATTATAATCCAAATTGGAATAAAATTATGGAACAGGCTAGGCTCTGTGAACATCCACTTTGCGCCTCGAATGTGTACAACGTGCTGACGTCGGTTGCGCATAAGGTTGTATTTTCTAATTACCAATACGTGACAAAGTTTAGGCTGAGCCCTATAACTCTGTTCTTCATCCACTAACTCGACTTCCACCTTGCCATGCCACATCTGAACGCTTGCTTGCTAGGCCCAGCCCTGTAAATCTTTGAGATGGGAGTGGGCTCTCGCAACAGAATCTTCGATGGCATGCCTGATGTCAGGTGATAAGAAAAACCGTGGCTTGTGGTTGGTCGCCTGATAAGAGAAATTATGTACTCCTTGTCATAAAGTTATTTTTCTTTGCGGCCCGACTTGGTTCCCCATATCCAGACATGGCGACGCTCTGTCTATTGTTTTATTGATGTACGGCCCACTGCCGATTTCCCCTTGTCACGACTTACCGAAGCTTTGTCTTTTGTCTTTTGTCTTGCCGCGTCCCAAACAAAAGAAAGGGATTTTTGCGTCTATGCCGCTATCAAAAGCCGACCATCTTTGCGTCTCGGGTGACCTAAAATCAAATTGTGGGAAGAAGTCTACAGAGCCCTATATCCAGGATGGGAAAATTTTGAGGCACAGGAGAAAGGACAGAAAGGTAATTAATTTTTTTAATACACTCTGTGTTTAAACCTGTTTAAGTGCCAGTCTGGAAATCTATTTTTAGGCGCGAGGTCACGGCAAAAATACGCTCGTCTGCACTACCCTGCGATTCGGTCAAAAAACCGTGCGAGATACGCGCAGCAAGAAAACGCTCGTCTGCATCCAGAGTCTCGAATGTCCTTTGTTTTCAACAGCTTCTGCGGACATACTATTGTAACCCAAATGTCGTGACACCGGTATTCAAACAGGGGATTAAGCTATCAAACGAATTCTCGTATCGCCCATGTTGCCGTTGCCAGCGAAGGACGATAGTGTCTAACGGGACCAGGTGTTCTGAATGATAACGTTTCAAACAAAGCGCTAAGTGGGAAATATTAAAGTTACAATTAAATTCAAGGTGTGATTATGAACAATCTCGTTAAAGATTGATTACAGAGCTAAGATGTAAAGAAATAAAATGAGAAAATTGATGAACAATGTAAAGAACCAGGCAAGAATAAGACCACTTCATCACAATCGTCCTGTTCTTCGGAGACACGTCACGAATAAGAACAACTTGACAGTTTAAAAATATATGAAGCCTTTTTAAGAGTATTGCACGAAAGCTGTCGTACGTGATGGGCAGGATGACACACCAGCGGGTACAAAATTGCTCGGGCATATACAAGTGTGCGCTCGTAATAAACGTGTCTGTTATTATTTATGATGCTCGTAGTGAGAAACGGGTATTGTTGTTTTATGTTGTATTTTGGCCAGACGTTTATTACGGCGAATCTGATGACTGATTAATACGAAGCATCTCACTGCATTGTTGATTAGTTGACAGGCGTGATGTATGTGTGTATGTGCGTATGAAGTGCGTGATAGATAGATGGGGAGACAGACAGAGCAAACGAATTAAAGAACGAACTAACGAACTTCATTTTCAAATGGTTCAGAATTGGGGACGCAGGCCCGTATGATATTCTACCTGTAGCGGAAAGTTTTATAAGTTTGATGATGATAGTGCTAGAGTAGAAATAGTATTCTCTCCAGAATGTGTGGGGTCCCAGTGACAGAGAAGTACACTGGTATCACTCGATAGTCACGGCTGTGAAAGTATCTGGACTGAAAATTTTCAAAGAACAGTCAGACCTTACTGCGCCACGTCCGCTATGTGACCACCTGTGATATTAATAACAATTCAACCAAACTCAACTTCATATATTTTGAATGAATAAAGCTGTTGAATACAATTTAGATATCCTCTTTATTTACATCTATCTAATTGTGGTGATTGTATGTGAATGTTGATAAAAAAATTTATATTTACATAAAAAACTAAATTGGTGAAATCAATTGCTCGTGCTTCTCCCAATCAAGACACTGCTGGGGCGAACGGCATTGACCATCGAGCAATTCTTGATCATGGATCTCTGACTTTGGGTGACACGTATGAACCCTCTAAATAAGATCAGTAAAGACTGGCTTTGTGGAGTAATAGAACTGCCTGGCTGCAAATAACAAGATATTGGCCTTCTACACGTCTCTCTCTCTCCAACCGTCGTCCGTCTGTCTTCTTCGCTGTACAAGTGAATTTTAAATCATTTTCGACCGCCCTTTTATATGGAGCTTCCGGGCGTATGAGAAACAAGGCTTGCAACTCTAGCTAACTTCCCAAACTATTTCCAACTCAGAGGGTGTTTGTGCTAGATGGGTTTCAAACCTTGGTCTCGTGCATCGCACCTTTCCCAGTTCAAGCCTTTAGAGTTATAGACTTCCATTTTCAGTAAGTTGACCTTTATATCCATATGTGGCTTTCCATTATTTGTCGTGTTTAAGATTTTAAAATTAATTTCTAATAAGAAAACCGCAGGATTTCTCTAGGTACTGACACTCTTTCTTGCCTAAATCTTCACAACTACTCCATTCCTCCAAATTTCCTTGTAACTGTACATGAATGAAATTATCCCCGATAAAAGGAGACCATTCTCATCATTGTCTGTCATATCGTTCTCTTTTACCATTCTTAAACCTAACCTTCTGTTCGACAACTTTTATTCCTATATTAAACGACCATAACGACCATAAACTTATTGATCGGTCTTTGAGCAGACGGGTCTTTCCTGATTGGCTAGCTGTCGACACACCCCCGACACACAGTTTTATTATTTTTCAAGCCTGTATACTTTGGCCTACTTTCAAGTAACTAGTGTATAAATTAACTAGGCAATGTTTTTACAACTTGTGACACTACCCTATCTTTATCTCGTCTTCTATACTGAATCCCTTTATTCTCATTTACATTTGTAACATTAATTTTTAAAATTAAAATTTTAAAAACAATTAATTAAGTTTAAAAATAATAATAAAAATTCCCACATTGTAATAGTCCTCACATTTACAGTAAACAAAGATAGCAAATGTGATGGGGCCGTAAAGACACCCCAGCTTCCCGTAAAGACACCCCAGCTTCCCCCTTCATGTTCATGGCATATTTATCGCCCATATATTTTCGATGTGCGCGCAGCACGCTGGGATGTGAAAAGTCTGACGAAATATAAAATATATTACCAAGGCCACAATAAAGCCTACAAATTAGTTGTGTATATTTGTGTTTTTGCTCTAGAAATAGTTGTGTATATTTGTGTTTTCATGCCTTCTAGAGCAATAATCGCGAGTGTTATTTAAGTGGCCAAATTAATACGCGCAGCGCACTAAAGTCGAGTGATTAGCCTAGTGCCTAGATAAAGAATGCGATGGCCAGCAGCGGCCTTTTTCAGTATCAGTCCAGACAAGAGAAAACGAAACGAGGCGCCCTGTGTGGGTAGCAGAAGAACAAAGACATGACACATTAGCAATCGAGCACAGGCTGGGTGTTTGTTTGGTGTTTTGTTTGTTGGTCTATTTGTTTGATGTTTGCTTCAGTGTGTGCTTAGTGCCACTGACAGGGTTGTAGAAATAAATACAGCCCCTGCCTTAAGAATCAGATTTTATTGTTGATTAGGGTCGGTTGCGAGTGTGCAAGAGAGTGATCAAATATCACAACATCATCATCATCATCTCGCCCACCCTATCACAATTGGCGTCGTCGGCAGGATAGGCAGACAGTGACACCGAGAAAACAGCAAACGAGCAAATATAATAATAATAAACACCCAGCAGTGCGGTCTTGCAGCAAGATCGCTTCGATAAATGCGCATATGAAGGTAGTATACGTGGAGGTGCCGGAGGTAAGGCGATTTGATGGAAAGGCAAGTCCCACTTGGCAAGAGTTTGTGGAAGATGTAAAGGCCGTGTGGAAGATGGCGCCCTTTTGTGCAGAAGACAAGGTAGACGTGATCTGGAATAACGTCACACCAATGGTCTCTAGGGAGTTACGGATACGTGGTGGAGCCAAGGCCAGCCCTGAGAAGTTACTGGAAATAGTGGAGGAAGCCTACAGTGATCGACCACTAGTCAGTGAGATGACTAGGAATTTCCAGGCCGTGAGTCAGGGGCCTAGGGAATGTGCTGTTTTCTGTGAAGTCAAAAAGCCAGAGACACTGGTGCAGATAGCAAGTGCAGAAGCTCAGAATGAAGAGGAGGCACTCAAAGCAGAGGTATCTCTCTTAAAGTCCCAGCTAGCACAGCTATCACAGACCAGTTCACCAGTAAAAGAGGTGCAGAGGAAGGAAGCACCATGCCAACCGCGGGAATAGCCAGAGCACGACGAGGGAGTGTGTGAGCAGGAACCTCAACTAGACCTTCGTGTATATGAGAGTCAGGCTGTTGTCAAGGAAAGCTGTGAGCTGACAGTACCGACAAACGCAGTTGCACCAACAAGGCGAAAAGGAGTTTGCAAGTGGTACAGTGTCCACAGGGGATGGGGGTTTATCACGCCAGATGATGGAGGTATTGATGTATTCGTACATCAGACCAAGATCTTCAGGAAAGGATTCAGGAGTCTGGCAAGGGATGCACGAGTAGCATTTGACAGCAAACCATCTGCCCAGGGCATGGAAGCAGTCTTTGTATGCGGCATTGACGGTCAGGAATGTAAGGGCAGCAGGAGGCGACTCATGGCACAGAGGAGGCCTAGAAAGATAAGATGCTACAATTGTGGAGACCTGTCAGACCACATGGCAGCCAAGTGCCCTCAAGGCCCGCTTCCGAAGAGATGTTTTCAATGCAAGTCCACTGAACACTTGATATCTGCCTGTCCCTCAAGGAGCTCTTTCCCGAAGCGTACTGTCACAACTAGGTTGCCTTTAGGGTGTAAGCCAAGAGATGGCCATGACAACTGTCACCCTAAGGGCGCCGAGAAAATTGGTCGTCTAGGGGAGGAAACCCGTCCTAATCAGATAGGAGGGAGTGCACATCCAGGTTCAGAGGAGGAGACTCATCAAAAGCAGATTGTGGAATGTGGGCCACCGTCCACGCAAAACGACTGTAAAACACGTCAAAAGCAACCCACCTTTAAAGTCGACAGCTGCATGTACTGACAAGAAGTCACAAGCAAGCAGCGACGCTGTACAAGTGGATGAATCTTCTAGACCGCAGCAACTGCCAGCCCGAAAACGTACAACTAGGGGCATGACGACCAAGAGAGTCCCCAGCCGGGTTGTACCTATTACAGAAGCTCAGCCCAAAGCATCGCCGCTCAGAAAGAGTCATGCGCAGCACCAACGATCTGAGAGGTTACAATTGAAGCGCCAGAGGTAGTGATGTTGTCGGGACGACAACAAAATCAGGAGGGAGATATGTGATGGGGCCGTAAAGACACCCCAGCTTCCCGTAAAGACACCCCAGCTTCCCTCTTCATGTTCATGGCATATTTATCGCCCATATATTTTCGATGTGCGCGCAGCACGCTGGGATGTGAAAAGTCTGACGAAATATAAAATATATTACCAAGGCCACAATAAAGCCTACAAATCAGTTGTGTATATTTGTGTTTTTGCTCTAGAAATAGTTGTGTTTATTTGTGTTTTCATGCCTTCTAGAGCAATAATCTCGAGTGTTATTTAAGTGGCCAAATTAATACGCGCAGCGCACTAAAGTCGAGTGATTAGCCTAGTGCCTATATAAAGAATGCGATGGCCAGCAGCAGCCTTTTTCAGTATCAGTCCAGACAAGAGAAAACGAAACGAGGCGCCCTGTGTGGGTAGCAGAAGAACAAAGACATGACACATTAGCAATCGAGCACAGGCTGGGTGTTTGTTTGGTGTTTTGTTTGTTGGTCTGTTTGTTTAATGTTTGCTTCAGTGTGTGCTTAGTGCCACTGACAGGGTTGTAGAAATAAATACAGCCCCTGCCTTAAGAATCAGAGTTTATTGTTGATTAGGGTCGGTTGCGAGTGTGCATGAGAGTGATCAAATATCACAACATCATCATCATCATCTCGCCCACCCTATCACATAAAGGTAAAGGTAGTCCAGAGCAGATACTGCCATAGGGGAATGAAGTGTTAGAGATTTCACCATACTAGGTCCAGCATCGAGAGGTGGGGTGACCAGTTCCCTTCCTCGTTGCCTTTTCCTTCCCACACTCAAAGAGCAAAGTACATTTACAGTACCTTTTCATAATAACTATTTAACAGGGCAAAAGTCATCATTAAAACCTACATACGATATTATATAAGGATAATGTATGGGGGCATATCTGAAGTCACTTATATGATCATCAGCTAAGCACAATGCTACGGTATTCAAATGTGGAAGTGAAACTGTTTGTGAGGCTAATAACCCCTTTTTGACTCTTTCAGGGATTCCTCCTTTGGTGAAACATGTTAAGAACGCAGCATTGTATAATAATCTTAGGGGTGTCACTTAAGCCCAGACGTAACTGGCTTTTTACCTGGTAGGCTGTAAGCTGGAGGATCTCATTATGGGCCAATGATGGGCAGGGTGAGCTGTGAAGTGGCGCTGTGTAGGAGGTGACAATTCCTCAGCAGCGCCTAGAACTAGAGCACTGTATTTAAGTTCAGCATATTTTGGAGAGCACCCTTGGAAGGCGGTGAATGCACAGTATGTCACGCGCGTCTTTCTCCTAGCTTGGGACCAGATGCGAAGATGCTTTAAATGTCAGCCAATCTGAAGAAACTGGAGCTCATGACTTCAATTCAACACGTTTCGGAATGGCAGAAAAGCCACAAGAAAAGCCTATATCTACAGTGTAGATAATACCAAGAATCTTCAATGTGGTATTGGCTACAAAAGAACGAAAAGCTCAGCAGGCCTAGCTAAAAAAAAAAAAAAAAACAACATATAATGATTTGGGAACATAACTAAATTTGGGTGGCATGTAATCTGCACTCATGATGTATTCAAGAGTCTGCGACTGTATGAATAGGGACTGAGCGTGTTGTTTAGCCGTGTAGAAGATTGTTCCACAGACAGACTGACCGACCGACCGACAGATAGATAGATAGATAAATAGATAGATAGATAGATAGATAGATAGATTGATAGATAGAGAGAGAGATAGATAGATAGATAGATAGATAGATAGATAGATAGATAGATAGATAGATAGATAGATAGATAGATAGATAGATAGATAGATAGATAGATAGATAGATAGATAGATAGATAGATAGATAGATAGATAGATAGATAGATAGATAGATAGATAGATAGATACATACATACATAGATACATACATACATACATACATACATACATACATACATACATACATACATACATACATACATACATACATACATACATACATACATACAGAAAGAGAGAGAGAGAGAGAGAGAGAGAGAGAGAGAGAGAGAGAGAGAGAGAGAGAGAGAGAGAGAGAGAGAGAGAGAGAGAGAGAGAGAGAGAGAGAGAGAGAGAGAGAGAGAGAGAGAGAGAGAGAGAGAGAGAGAGAGAGAGAGAGAGAGAGAGAGAGAGAGAAGAGAGGGTATGAGCAGACGAGAAGAAAATTAAAAAAAGTATCCATACATTATTTACTTGCCTTTATCAATGTTTCGTGACAATTGTGTCAACTGAAAGATTTCTTTCTCTCTAATCTATATGTCTCTGATCTTAATGCCACGGAAGATAGATTTGTTACAACAATTTTTATGCGTCTTGTGAAGGCACCAACACGCCATCTCTCACTTAAGTGCTGGACTATCAGTGTCTTTCAACAAATCGGTGCTTCCTTCTTGAATAACAAATAATGTAACTGGCTTGGAGAATTCTACAACTTGTAATGGCACATCATGACACGTTTCAGGATCGTATACAACTTGGCTTTACTCGCATGTATTTGAACTCATTAATTTTAAAACTTGAAACGTAAAACTTTCTGAATGTAAAATTATTATTTTTGCATAATTTGGAACAGGGGTACAAAGAATAATTTTAAAGTTTGTGGACTAGTACTCATCAGATACATACCATAATAACGTATATTGTTCTCTTCCTTTTTTTAATGTAACATTTTAATGCACCGGTCTACTAACTTAAGGAAATATTGATTTATTCAAGAGAACATGAACAACTCTATAACTTACTAAATTCCATTTAACAATATTATCTAATAATCTACACGAGTACTGGTCTGGAAGCTTAGAACCTTGCAACGTCACAGAACAGTACGTGCTTGGTTTTCTAGTAATTAAATATAAAAATACTTGCCCAATTTTTTACCCGTCGCCAGGGATACTCTAAAGAGTTGATGTGTATAAACTAACCCAGAAAGTACTAAATAATGTGTAAGTTAAACAGTCATGCTCGAAGTCTTGGTCTAACCACACATAGTCTATATTTACCATGTTCTGTCCGAGAATACAGTACACTGGTTTTAGTGATTATGCAGGCTGTCCAAAAACCTCAGTATAGTATATATACATAGAAAATAAATAAATAAAATAAATAAATAAATACACTTTAAATCAGACAATTATGAACATTCCTTATTTTAAAATCTTGCTGTTTTCTTCCCCCGTTTTTATTTAAATTGGATGAAAGTTAACGGTTTAGAATATTTTTAAATAAATGAGGGGGATACTGCAAAACTCGTTAGGATTTAAATATATGAATTTAAAAAGAAAATTGTAAGAAATCAGTTTTACAAATTAACGGTGCACAGGAAACGCAGGACGTTTCAGGGTTCACCCTTCGCCAGCCCGCATTCACAAACAGGCGACAACGACAAGAAATACAGGCAAGTCAAAGAAAAATACTACAGACATTGCAGGATGAGAAACACAGATAAGAATAGCGATACACACAGATGAAAACGTAAACAACACAAGTGATGCGCTGAAAAAGTACAATAATAAAGCAATTAAAAACATAAAACCAGAAAGAAAGAAATATCAATTCAAGAATTCAAGATTCAACGAAAATCAAACAGGGAAATGAAATAACAAAACAAGTGAAAGAAATCCTGCTTACAGAATCCATGCTATAAGATCAAAAGAAGCATAAAATGGCTTTCGGTCTCGTCGAATGGAAGTGATGTATAAGATAGCGACATAAAAAATAGACACTAATAGAACATGAAACGAAACACAAACTTCCACACACAAAAATCGTGAAAAAGCTGCAAATGAAATAAAGAAGTCTGAAATGGAGGAAAGCCACCGAATAACAAAAGTCATGCAAAAGGATGTTGGATATTAAGGCCTGTGATGAAGTCTGAATCTTATCTCGGCCCTCATTCAAAACATTACACCGTACAGAAATTCCGAGAAGTCAAACAACCAATCAAAACCGCAGCTCGGTACATACAATGCTAATATTTTGTAAGGCCTTTTAGTAGGAAGACGAGAAAGTGTAGATGTTGACAATTTTTCGAAACGCAATGTGCAGATATGAACGGAATATATCATTGATGAGGAACATAATTCGATAATAGGGATCATTAGCTATTGGCAGATATCTATAATATCACTGGAAGTCGTGTAGAACCGGAGAAAATGTGTATTTAATGCATCGAAGCATGAACCATGTTGTGCTTTGCCATGTTTAAGCTGCTCCAGTGAAAAGTCGGATTAATCGAGACATAAGAGAGATATTGCAATAGATAGAGCTTAGCCCTAAGAATAAAATAAGCTTTGGATGAAGGAAATCCGTTCAGAGATAAAGAAACTAGAACGATTTCAGGTTTTTCATACTAGCACAGAACGCCTAAGATTTTCACTTTTCTAATCTGCAAAATACTTTGGCCTTGAGGCTTTCTCGTACGGAAAACCTTGACCTATAAAAGGCGGAAGGTACCAATAGTAAAACACTTGCCACACAATTCAAACTTCAGACACGAGCGAAATCGTCTACTACCAGACTCCATTGCCATCTGCAGGGTAACACAGTCTGTAGAGCCATTAAAAGCCGGTCTGCATGTATTTGAGGGTAAGAAAAAAATGTAATTACAAATGTATATATAATTATATTATTAATATGTGCCTTATAGAAGTGGATAAGAGTGTGTGACATCACTGTGTAATTCTTGGAGGGCTTTCAAACCTGTGTTAGCTCAATTTAATTGTGAAATGAAAGCAGATGGACGTGTAGATTGTGATGTTAGTTTTAGGAAAGTATTTTGAAGATGTTAAGCTTGCTGGAATGGACCACCTTATTGGAAAGATGGAAAGAATGAAAGAAATTATTTTACTGTACACATTAAGTTATAACTCTTTCCACAAGAATGTGAACATTGCGATTCGTTCACAATTGGTGGAAATACGATCCCAGAACTCAGGTACGCAGATGACACAGTTATTCTTTCAAACAGTGCCAAGGGACTAGAACAGTTAATCCTGTCTGTCAAAAGACACAGTGAGGATCAGAACCTTCTTCTGAACACACAAAAAAAACAACGATAATGTCCACACTGACAAAACAAGATGCCAACCTAAAATTACCATCAATGAGGAGAAAATTGAAAATGTTACAAATTTTGAATATCTTGGCTCCGTAATTAACAACAATGGAGACTGCTCAAAAGAGGTCAGAAGGAGACTGGCCATAGCAATGCAGAGGTTAAATAAAATGAAGAACCTATGGCATAACACCAGCAAATTAATAAAAGTAAAACTTCTGAGAACGTGCATCTTTCCGGTGGCACCGTATGGATGTGAATCACGGACCATTACACAAACATTAAAGAAAAAAATCGAATCTTTCGAAGCAAAGTGTTACAGAAAAGTTATCAGAATATCTTGGACCAAGAAGACGAAAAATATAGACATCCTACACGACCTGAAGATCTCGGAAAACTGGCTCATAAACAATATCATGTCCCGGAAACTGAAATATTTTGGCCACATTAAACGTCATAGTGGCTTGGAGAGAGCTGTGATGGAGGGTATGTGTTAATGTTGAATGTATGATGTAGGAGGTCAAACCTGGACAGTACAATGTTGTGGTGTATATTTGGGTCACCAAGCGTTGAGGCGCTGACAGGGTGTAATGTTGACTCTCTCTCAAACACCATACAGGCTCTCAAGTGTGTAGTGCTCGTAGACGTGTGTGGGTTGACATGATGTGTGGGTGAGTAGACATCAGATAAGATGGTGGACACGAATGCGTATAGGCTCTTGGACAAGTTCTCAATGCACCCACTCAACCACATGTAGAAGTCAGTAAACGTTGGTAATACTGATGATCTTTTCAACAATTTATTACGATACATACGGTGACATCAACAGCACAGTCAATTGCACATTGATCAGGGACATCACATACATGGTAATGGTAGAAAACACGTGGCATCACAAATCTTGATCAGCTCATACATCAGGATGCTAATGACAATGGTCTGTCAATCTACGTTCTGCTCATGCTGAAGCTCAGGTACCCCTGACTAAGCGCGTCTGGTACCCCTATGTAGTGGGTTTTTTGATGTTATTGCGTGGTTGTTATGTTACCTAGTGTCCTGGATGAGGTCAGCTGTGAAGGCTCCTGATAATAACAGTTTATGTGAGTTACAGGAGGCCTTTCTGCTACCACTTATGACCTCAAACAGACCTATTCTACTATTATGTATGTTAGCTACGTTAAATGTCTAGGGTACTGAATTGTGATGTGTAGGTAAGTAAATATACAGACACACACATGTAAATACTAAGTCTAATATTAAGAATAATAATCTCTATGATAAAATCAACTAACACTGTCTTTAAAAGTTTAGATTTTCAATCTTTTAAATTTATTTAGTCCTGGACCAAAGTTTTCTTCTGGTCAGGACGTATGAAATAATACGTATTTTATCAATAAAGGTGCATATATAGTGAATAATCAAATGAAAATTTTATACAGCTGGAGTATAATGTTAGGCTGCTTCTGCATCCACTCTTGTACTTCTACAAAAGCATCTGGCACTAGCGTAGTGCCAGACCAGAAACTCACAATTCAAAATGTGAAAACACAGTTACGTTGACCTAGCAAAACTCAGCTGAGCTGCTGGCTATAGTATGGCGTCCCACTGATAATCTAGAATATCTTCTGGAAAACACTCATTTAGCAGTAACGAACTGTGTTTAAGGACAGTCTTTTAAAAATGGCACAAGCGTGCGTCTCTCTGTCAATACTATAAATGCTTTTGTCCAATCAGCGGACTTCCCCTCTACTTTTTCAAATATTCAAACTAAAAGTCCAATTTCAGTCCAATCTCACTCTAGTGTGTAGTATTTTTCTGTCGGTCCGTCTGTCTCAACTTGGTTTTTTCCCAAAATTACACTTGTTTTTTGGACTAACTACATGAAAAAACTACACAAACCTGCCCCACTCATTTATACGATTTCTATGCTAAGTTATTTTTAGCTACTATCCTCCTACTTTGCCCCTCGTCCAACTGCAGTTTGTTTTTTTGCATTCTTAGGCTCAAGGACGCCAAAATGTAACTTTAGTGAAAATATGCACAAATAACTGTTTGCTAGTCTGATTTGAACAATACAGTCATTCGTCAATATCTTCCGTGTTATCTGTCCGCCTGTGTAATTAAAAGTATATTATTTGTCAGATTAAGATGGGCTATCAAACTAGCTAGTTTTTATTCTCATAACTTTATTATTAAAGAAAAACCTACTTTTCTCAAGGTTAGTTTTTGAAATTTGTTTTTGAACCTTCGTCCACGGCGTTTGCCGCTGTATTCAAACAAAACACCCAATTACCGTAAAACGTCCAAGATACGACTGTTTCTAACAAGAGCTAAGGTCGTTTTTCTACTAATCCCTTACATTGTGTCAACTAGTGGCGTGATTTTTTCTTTCAAAACTACAAATTGTGTCTTTTAGCATTTAGATTCAAACACGTGTTCCGACCGTCATATTTTTTCTCTTTTATCTCCGTTTCCCTCCCGTCTAAAAGGGTAAACCGTTAGTCTGCATGTTCTAACTAGTTAATGTTCAATGACCCTAGAAAACGCTGGCGTAGGTGAAGAAGCCTCGGCATATCTTGCCTATATTTTTATCCCTACATGTTAATTTACCTGTTATCTTTATAATTGGAGGAATTTAAACGTTGCATCACTGTAATTTTCACCACACATCTCCCCACCTCAGAACATGCACTAATGCAAGTTCCAAAACCAGTGATACACATAGATAAAATTATTCCTCACGCCTGCCAACTATTCTAATTTTGATCACAGGGGTGCCTACTGAGGAAATCTGCACCGACATTCTGTGACCCCGGGATATATTCAATATTAAACTGATAAGGTTGCAACAATAAAGACCATCTTAACAATCTTGCATTTTCATGCTTGGCCTGAGATAAGAACACTAGGGGCTGGTGATCCGTCTGGACCACAAAAGTCCTACCATACAGATAGATTTGGAACTTTTTTATAGCCCAGATTAACGCTAAACATTCTTTTTCGCTTGTGGAATATCCTTGTTCCGCTTTGTTCAACTTGCGGCTTGCATACGCGACTGGGTTCAGTTCCCCATTGAGTGAAGAGGACCTTTGCAACAAAGCTGCCCCCAGGCCTACATTGCTTGCATCTGTTCTCACCATAAAGTCCCGAGTCAAATCAGGCAATTTGAGAAAAGGCTTGCTAGTGAGTTTTTCCTTTAACTCTTGAAATGCCAATTCACATTGCGCTGACCAAAAAATTTTATCTGGATTTCCCTTGCGAGTCAGATCAGTCAGAGGAGCACATATAGAGTTAAAATTTTTGATATATTTTTGGTAAAACCCACATAACGACACGAATGATCGCACGTCTTTTTTTGTTTGTGGTCTAGGTGCTCTCTGCAGTTTTTCCAAGTTCTTGGGATCAGGGGTCATGTTACCCTGATATACAGTATGTCCCAAGAATTCCAACTCTTTGCATCCAGTACAACATTTTGTTGGTCTAGCAGTTAAGTTCGCTTCTCTAAGCCTATCAAATAACATATTCAGAGAGTTAATATGTTCTTCAAATGTTTCTGTGGCGACGAGAATATCATCCATGAAATTTGTGATACATGGATTATTCAAGGGATCCAACAATTTGGGCATCATCCTAGAAAATACACTCGGAGCATTTTTCAGTCCGAATGGTAGCATGTTGAATTCATAATGTCCTTCCGAAGTGCTAAAAGCTAAATAAGGTCTAACTTCAGGCTTCACTGGAATCTGGTAATAGCCTTTGCTAAGATCCATCTTCGAAAAGTATTTTGCCTTGTTCAATCTGGCAAATAACTGTTTTGTGTCTGGTAATGGATCCACTTGTCCTTCTGTGACAGCATTCAGTTTCCTGTAATCTATGCACAGTCTATGTTCCCCAGACGGTTTCCTCAACAAAACTACACTGGAGCTAAAAGAAGATTCACTATGAGAAATAATTCCCTCCTTCAACAAATAATCTATTTCCTCTTTCAATGCTTTCTCCTTAGCGAACGGAACAGAATAGGCTCTCATACAGATTGGGTTTGAGTCTACCAGCTTCATGTCATACTGTAGCAAATTTGTATGTCCTGGTTTATCTGTTAATACATCTGTATGTTCCTCCAGAACCTGTTGAACTCTCTCCCTCTGATTTTTAGTCAGGTGCTTACTGACTTTTAACTGTGCGGCTGTCTCACAGGGATGTAATGGGTATTCATGTGAGGTGAGTGGTTCCTTTTGCATTTTAGTTGCGATAGCCAAGGTCAGTAAGGGGGTGCTTTCCTGGATTGGTCTGTCCAGATACTTCTTTAAAAGGTTCACATGATATATCTTTTCCTTCCCCTTTTTGTCAATTTTATAGTTTGTTCTAGACACCTTCTCTAGAACCACATATGGACCTTGCTATCCAATTTGCACTTTATTCTGGCTGCCGGGTAGTAGAAGAAGCACTTTCTCTCCCACAGCTAATTCTCTGTCCTTTGCTTTCCTATTAAAATACGCTGCATGTTTCTTCCTGGCTTGTCTCAAATTATCATTTGCCAGTTTCCATCCAGCTTTCAGACGAGTGGTCAGCTCGTTCACATTTTGATATGATGAGGTAACAATCTCTTCTGCCCTCTCATCTGTCCAGGTCCCTAATAATGCTTCTAATGGATCCTTTATTGGCCTCCCAAATAGCAGGGTTGCGGGAGCCATCCCGGTTGAACTATGTGGTACCTCCCGATACGCAAACAACGCGGCGGGCAGAAATTGATCCCACATATCAGGTTTTTCATGTGCCAGCTTCCTCAGGATAGAAATGAGAGTCCCATTGAACCTCTCTACCTGGCCGCTCCCTTGTGGATGGTACGGACAACAATGAAAGTGTCTGGCTTGAAATAGCTTAAAAACTTCTTCCGTTAGTTTCCCCTTGAACTGTGAGCCATTATCAGTCAAGATTTGATGCGGGAATCCTAATCTTGTGAATATTGTAAGTAGTGCCTCTGCTACATGTTTCGAATCAATTGACGACAGGGCCACCGCCTCTCCCCACATAGAACAAGTGTCCACTAGAGTAAGGATGTAACTGTTCCTCCTCTTGGTCCGAGTGAGAGGTCCCACAATATCCACTGCAACCCTCTCAAAAGGTGTTCCCACTATGGGCATTTCCCCTAGAGTTGCAGGAGCAGTCCAATGCTTTGGAGCTACCCTTTGACATTCTGGACAGGATTTGACATATCTTTTTATATCTTCCGTTATCCCTGGCCAGAAGTAATGACAAGCTATACGCTGTCCTGTGGCGCTGATCCCCATGTGACCACTGAAGGGAATCGCATGCCCTAGTTCCATCACTTTTTCCCTATATGAAGCGGGAAGAACCAGCTGGTTGTGACCATTTGTTCCGGCCTTCCTGTATATCAATTTGTTCTTCATAAAGTACTCTCCCTTACTTGGAGGTGTGTGGCATTTGGGCAATTTTTTAAAACATGGCTTGAGTGTCCTATCCTCAGCCTGCGCCTTCCTCATCTCCTCTGGATGAGCATTTATAGGTTCACCTTCTTCTTCCTTTTTCTGTGACCTGGTCTGCACTGTCGCCATGATCACAGGTCTCTCGGGATTCCCCAAGAAGACGTATCTACACCCCAATATCAAAGGGTAGATTGGTTCATCTATCACTGCTGCTATGATTTCTCCTTCCACATAGCGAGTTTTCACCGTTATCCTTGCAATGGGAAGTGTCATGAGTGGTATGTCCTTAGTCGCCCCTTGTATTTCCACTGTTTCTGTGGTATACTGACTTGGGTCCACTATGCTAGACTTCACAACTGAATCATAATCCAAACCTGTATCATATAGGCACCTTATGGTGACCCCATTACAAATAACATCCTCACAAACTGGGGGGTGATAAGGTTCCTGCTGTCCATTAGGATTAACCTTTAATCTCTGGTTCCCCGATTTCATTGCAGCAATGTTTGAAGGTTTCCTTTTACAAAATTCGGTGTTATGGTTATCTTTCTTACACCATTTGCACCATCTCTTTCCTTGGTTAACCGGTTTTCTTTCATTATACTTTTGGTCATTGGACTGTGAGTTTCTATCACGATAATCATTTCTTGGCCTATCAAAGTTTGTCCTACTTTTATTACCTTGTTCTCTGGTATCAAATTTACTAAAGTGCTGTGGAGCTTTAAAATTTTCTATATGCTTCTTTTTAGTGCCACTTACCTCTGCCTGGGCTGCCTGATACCTCTTAGCGACATTCAAAACCTCCCCCAACCTCTCTGCACCTTGTTCCATGAGAAATTTTCTCAGGTCTGGAGCCATGGACTCTCTTAATTGCTCTATCATGATCATCTCTTCGAGATCTTGGGTCTTCCCCAGAACAGTCCATTTCTCCAAATAGGTTTCCAGTCTGGCAGAGAATTGGTGGTATGTCTCCCCAGACAAAAGTTTGGCATTTCTAAACTTCTTACGATAAAATTCACCATTCTTTTCATATCTCAATAACAAAGCCTGCTTTAGCATGTCATAATTGTCTTGGTCGTCTCTATTCATCTTAGCAAAAACTTCATAAGAAGTACCTCTAAGCCCCTAGGATAACTTAAGACTCCACCTCTCTCTCTCCAACCCATACGTAGTAGCCAATAGTTAAAATCTACTGAGGTACCCCTCGATGTCATCGTCTTTCTCAACAAAATGGTCTAAATGAAACCCCATAGCTGAGGTTGAGGCTCCCTGACTAGGCGTGGCATCTGAGGGAAAGGGGCTGGCACCATTTTCAGGAGCATGGCCTTGTAATTCCAGCTCCCTTAGTCGTAATTCGTGCTCCCTTTGCAATCTCCTATCTTCTGCTTCACTTTCGGCGGTCAATCTCTTATCTTCTGCCTCCCTTTCGGCAGTCAATCTCTTATCTTCTGCTTCCCTTTCGGCAGTCAATCTCTTTTCCTATCTTTCTGTAGCTACTCTTCTTTCCTCTGCTTCCCTTTCAGCCTTTTTTTTTCTAATTGGATCCTTTTAATCTCCCTATCTGCCTCCAATGCCTTAGCCTCTTTGTCAGCCTCAATCTGCAGCCTCCTAAGTTCTTTGTCAGCCTCAATTTGTAACCTCTTCTCTTCAGCTAACCTCCTATCTTCCTTTTCAATATACTTGTCACATTCTGAAGTTACATACTGAATTAAAACCTGACCCTCCATGTTCATCTCCTTCGCCGTCAGCACAGCAGCCGATCTAAATTTTGCTAGATCTGCCATACTCTAACACACAAATTAACAATGACTAAGGTAAATTCCAAGTATATAATTACTAAGGTAATATATTAATTAATTAATTAATTACCATTGGCTGTGAAGATTCATCAACTTTTATCTTCCCCTTTTAATTTTATACAACTCTGTCCCCACTAGTTTAATTCCCAGACCAGGAGACTCTAATATCTTTGATGAACCTAAATCCCGGGACAAGAGCTACCCAATGTTTCTAGTGGGAGAGGGTTCAAATCCCGGACAGGACCCCAATATTTGTAGTGGGTTTTTTGATGTTATTGCGTGGTTGTTATGTTACCTAGTGTCCTGGATGAGGTCAGCTGTGAAGGCTCCTGATAATAATAGTTTATGTGAGTTACAGGAGGCCTTTCTGCTACCACTTATGACCTCAAACAGACCTATTCTACTATTATGTATGTTAGCTACGTTAAATGTCTGTGTAATTAAAAGTATATTATTTGTCAGATTAAGATGGGCTATCAAACTAGCTAGTTTTTA